>OZ007563.1:45011394-45675827 GCA_963931875.1 Pollenia griseotomentosa
ATAAATCAGATAGGACCTCCAGGAATGACTCAAAAGTTTAAACCGTGTCGAGAGAGTGGCCGATTTTCGTTATATAATTGCAAAAAAATTTGTGTAATTTGAGCTGCAAACGATGCGGAGTTAAGTGGGGAATAGCGCTGCAAGCTGTCAAAAGTTAAAAACTGCAGTTTTAAAGTAGTCTTAAAAGAATTCGTAGTTGTAGTAGTCGTTGAAGATGAAATGAAAAATTTGATATTTTAAACTTCGTTACGCTACAGAGCGTTCATCAGCTTCAGCTACTAACGGGTTCGCCATCTAACGTTTTTTTTTTTCAACTATTGCTTATTTCGTGAATGGTAACGCTTAGCTCATGTCTGATTTGACAGATAATTAGTTTTATCCTTCCGCTGAACGAATATGGTTGTGTATACGCTTGAACAACGCTTCGCTAAGTGGGCCTGCGATAGACTTACAGAAGATACCGATCACCTTTTCAGATGAAAATCACCTTTTCAGATGAAGCTCATTTTGATCTTGGCGGGTATGTAAACAAGCAAAATTGTCGCATTTGGGGCACAGAAAACCCGCACGCATACATTGAAAAGCCGATGCACCCAAAACGAGTCAGTGTTTGGTGCGGCTTTTGTCCAGAGGCCGTTACAGTCAATGGCGATCGTTATCGGGCCATGTTGAACGAATTTTTGTTCACAAAAATTGAAGAGGAGGATATTGGCAACATTTGGTTACAACAGGACGGCGCTACGTGCCACACAGCCGAAGCTACACTCGATGTTTTGCGCCCTGTTTTTGAAGATCGCATTATCAGCCGCAGAGCTGATGTCGTTTGGCCACCTCGGAGCTGCGATTTGACACCGTTGGACTATTATTTGTGGGGTGCCGTCAAAGATGAGTGTTACGCCGACAAGCCAGAGACAATTGAGAGACATTGGTGAAATACAGCTGCACACAATCGATAATGTGCTTAAAAATTGGACCGATCGTGTAGGCTACTGCATGGCCAGCCGAGGCAGCCATTTGAATGAAATTATTTTCCATTATTAACCGGAAGGATTGTACTTTCAAATAAAAAAAGAAATTTGAGAAAATATTCAGTAGTTTTTTTTATAGAATTTTACAAAAAAAAAAAAGTTATTTGGCGGACCCTTTACTACAGGCCTTAAAATCAGTGCTGCAAACATAATTAAAGTGCAATAAAAACTTTCTCTACCAAGTGTCTACACTGAAAAGAAATATCAATTCATTCGTATCTTAATCAATCTGAAGCAGTATCAATAATACGACAAGAACCGATTTTCTTGAATCAAGTACAGAAAATGAGATTTATTACAATAAAACAAAGATTGAATAAATTTTAAAATGCGCTTGATTCAAGTATTATAAACACTTACCCCAGTGACAGAAGGAGAATATTATTATTCACTTACTGGTTTTGCACCTGTTTGTTTCATTTTTGCTGTATTGCCTCCTTTGTTTACAGAAAAACTCTCAAATATAATGTCAATGTCCGACATGGTTTCTACTTTAAAAATTGAGTGAACTTAACTTAATAGTTTTATGGAATAGAATTCGGGAATTTTTGCTTCTTATTTTACTTTCTAAACATGAAAATAATGTATGTTTTTCTTCTTGTTCTGTTGTAGTTTTTTATGTTTTTACACAAAATAAGCCAATTATTTTTAACCTACTTGTGTGGTGTTGTTGTTGTTTTTACAACAAACGTTGACAATCACAAGCGTACGCACGCACGTAAAGAACGCAATGCTGAGAGATGGGACTAATAAGTTATACAAGATTAAAACGCAGTAAGATATTTTGGGCCGAATTTAATCTTAACACGAACATAATGAAATGGTTTATGGACATAAAGAGAGAAGTTCGAATGGGGACTATGTGGTATTATAGACCAATTCTCACATTAACATAGGTTTCGTTCTTATGACAATTAAAACGTATTTACTTTAATGAGGTAATAAAACGTATTCTTATAACAAGCTCAACGAGGTAATTAAGCGTAGTCGTTAAAATGCTCACCCCTCATAATTACCCAAAAATATTGGCATTTTTAGCGAGGTAATTATCCGTGGAATACTGTAAATAAATCGTTCATAACAGCAAATTATTTACATATTTATATTTTTGTTCACTTTTTAAGCTTTGTTCACAATCAGAGGAACAATTTAGTTTTTTCTTCTATCTTTATTCTTCCCAAAGTATTTCATATATTTTGCTTTCATTTTTAGAACAAAAATTTAACTAAAATTTTTTTAAAAATGTAACTAATGTTGAGACACAACACTTTAACTTCAGCAACAACTTGTATGAAATTGTTTCTGACGTTTAAAATAATTTTATTTAGTTTTGAATGAAAATTTCAACAAAATGTTGTAAAAAATAATAATAAATGCATAATATTGTTGTGGCTAAAATTTGCAAACGGTTCCTTAATGCAAAATGTGTGTTGTTGCAGAAGAAATTGTTGCTCTTTTATGAACACCAAGTGAAAATGTTTTTTTGATTGTGAACGAAACTTAATTGTACCTCAGTTAATTAAAAATGTTGTTTTTTTTAAAGAATACGTGTAAATAAATAAAAAAAAATTAAATACGCCGCAACAAACAAATGACCTGCAAAACAGCTGATGTCAGATAGTTCGTCAGATCAAAATAGAATACACTCTAATCGAAAAACCCTGCTTATTTCATCTTACATTAACAGAACCAAATTTTTGTTTCGTTTACACGACATGTATGCATTTTGCGGTGGGAAATTTAACAAGCACACTGCTAAATACAGTTCGTGTGAAAGAACCTTAAGCAAACCAATTTCCATCGTTTAAAATATTTAACAAAATTTGTCGGTTTTTAACCGTAAAAACTTATTTGTTCTCCCTAATAAAATTAAAAAAAAAAAACAACTTTTTCCAAACATAATTCACACAATAATTAATCAGTCTGCTAAAAAATTATGATATTTCTTTACTGCTTGACTGAAGTGTTTATTTAAAGGCAAGTGTTTGTTAAGCATTGTTCATTTGTGTTAAACAGAAAACAAAAACGCATTTTAAGAAATGAAGAAATATTAAAGTTTATTTTTATAAGCAAAAAAAGAAAAATTGCATTTTGTTTAAATGTTATACCCTACAGCAAGTTTTAACTAAAAAAATTTTTAAAAATTTGTTAATAAATGAAAAGTAACAAATATTTAAAAACGATTCTGTCTTAAAAACTTTCTCAACCTTTTGCCCCTCAACAAATGGCAATAGTAAATTTGAAATAGAGTCAGTTTAAGAAACATAAATTTAAGGTTTTTTGTTTGTATAAAAGGCTTACATGGAAACTTAGACAGACAGCCAGCCGATCAGTCGGACGGATAGGCAGCTGAGCTTAGCTCGACTCAGTTAATGATTCTAAGGTAATCGGAATACTAAAAGGACTAAAGCTATGGTCACACTTAACTTCTTTACAAATATTTGACGGCCTTCAGATAGCCACTATATTTATGAAACATTTATTTGGTCTTACATAACGTCTACTAGACGAACCGGCGTTAAACAATTGTCTAGTTTCATTCTACGAGGATTTTTCAAAAATAAGGTTAAGGAAATTAATTAATATTGTAAAAAAGTGTATTAAAACTTCAGTTATAAAGTGGTTACGCTGTTTTCGGACTTTTTTTGTCAAATATTCAAATATTTTTATTTGATGCAAAATTGAACAAAAACGCATAATAAACTTCACTCCCCCACCCCTTAGGTGGCATGATGTCTAATTAAAAGCCTAAAAACACCCACAGCCATATAAAATCGCCTAGAACAGAACACGCCATACTCAGCTGTTTATAAAACCGTAACTCGATGATTGTGTTATTAAGCAATCGGTTAGCTCTCAGCTAGCATTTTCAATCGTGAAAGAGTCACTGGAAATATGATGAAAAGAGTTTTTTACACGTGCTGCTTTCTCTAATGTAGCTGTTTTTAACAAACAGACATGGCTTAATCGAATGAGTAAGTGGAGCCTTAAGCTGAAGGTCCACACCATGCATTTATGCGTCTGTTCTTTTTATGCATCTTACAAAAAAGTACAATCAGCGTAATTGTATGTGACAAGTTTAACACCAAAATGCACACAGGAAAAATTGTCCAACATTTTTCACCAATTAAAGCATTAATCAAAGATATAATCAGTTTTAATTAAAATTTTAATCAAGTGAATTAAACGTTTAATCAAGTTAATTAAGTGTTTAATTAATACTATTAACTGGTTTAATTGATACTATTAATTTGTTTACTGGTGCAAATTTAATTAATTTTTTAATTAATATCACAAATTTTTTAATTGAAATCAATTTTTATTTTTTTTCTGTGCATAGAATGCATACACGTATCAACGCATCAAAGTAGGTTTACTTTCTACTTTTGTATGCGCGGCATGTGTGGTGAAATAAAGTTAGCTGTTATTGATGGCCATGGATGACAAATCAATTTTTATTTTCAATGTTATCGATAAATATGTGAGGTGGATTACTTTTTACTATTTTTTTGCATTAACCCTGAAAGGTTACTCTTCATTTTAGTATATTAAGGTTACTCTTCGTCGAATCGACGAACTTTTTAAAAAATAAATTCTAGCGGAACGATTTTTAAAGTAAAAAATAAATCTGTTTTAGTTAGGCGTTTTATTAAAAAATAAAATATAAAAAAATAAAAATTCTTTTTCCTTTTTTTTTTTTGTTTTTCAAATTTATTAACTTTTTAAAACAACAAAAACTAAAAAGGTAAAAATAAATTGCTTTCTTTCAGCCTTTAAAAATAATCAGTCAAATAATACAAAAGAAGAAAAAATATTTAGTTATTAGCCATATTTTACGCATGAGACACAACGTTCAATTTTATGTTCACAACAGATGTTTTTCTGGCATATATAACATGTACTTCTCGTCATTCTGAGTTCTCTTTAGGGAGAGTGACGACAAATTCTACGCTCTTTCGGTCATTTGACAACATTTTAGACGGATTCTTTTCGATTAGGTATTTTATTTTGAACTTTTTCCTTAATAAAGGCCTGCAAGGGGGTGTCTCGAATCTGCCTCTTAAATAGGAAGCCACGAGAAATTTATGGAGATTTTTCAGATACTGTCGTCGGTTTTTGGGTTTTCGATCTTTATGGAACATATTGTGAGTACATATGACGTAGCTGTGGACAAAAGTAATATCAAGGTATATTTATAGCAGGTAGTCTCGGAAAGCCAGCTGTTTATTTTTTATTTGCTTGTTTTGTGATACGAACTGTCAAATGTTGTATAGTAAACAAGTAAACAAGTTTTTTGTATTTATCTTTTGTGTTTTTTGTCTCTTATCAACCCTTTTGCTGCTTGACAGTTCGTATCACATAACAACAATAAAAAGCCCTGTTGTTTGTTTTATTGTAGTACAATTGTTGTAATTTCACGGCTACCTACTATCAATATACCTTGAGTAATATTAAATATTCCAAAAAATAGACACAAAAACTTACACTTAGGTTACTATTCGTCGTTGCGACGAATACACTCCTCTCAATTTCAACTTTAAAAAAATAGGATCCAGCGTACGTCCATTTACTACAAGCTTACGACATCAGCTAACGTTGTTGAAAAAAAGAGCGTAATTTGAATACATATAAAAAAGTTATATCGTCGTTCGTAAATTATTGTGTTCTATAATATATGTAAAATAAACCCTTATAGAACACAATAATTTACGAACGACGATATGATAAAATGTAAATGAGCGTCGTCGATTCGACGAAGAGTAACCGTGCAGGTTAAAAAAGGTCTTTAATAAAATAAAAAGCTTTCGTAATAAAGATTACATAAACTTTAAAGAATAAAATACATTAAAATAAATTTTCAACACAAATTTACCACGAACAAAGTTTGCCATTCTAGTTATCGATTACTTTTATGTTCTGAGTGCCATCTTTTTTGTGTTTATTATTTTTTTTTTTTTTGAACAAATGCCATGAGCCGTCAAAAATCACGAATATTTGTATAATAAAAGCTTACCCATTTTTGAATCCTTTTAAATAAATCCTATTAAAATATCAATAGCACTCTCCATTTTCACCAAAATTAATTTTCTTTAATAAAAATATGCTTTCAACAGCTGATAAAAAAAAACAATTTGTCGCATAAAACGAATTGCATGTAACTTGAATTTAGAAACGCATAAAATGCACAAAAAGTATCATACGCATCTACGCATGATCACATGGTGTGGACCTTCAGCTTTAAATGATAATTGCTTTAAGATAATCACAAAGTGACAAACTCCATATCCCTCCAATTACTACAGATTGTAGTGGAGGCCAAGTCACTGGCCTCAAGCTTTAATAATTTTTATTTATTTATTAATTTTCTTAGAATTTTATAAAAAAAAATATAAAATTTTTTGTGCAGAAAATTATGACCAAAAAAAATTAGCCAACTAACGGCCAATTTCACCAAGTTTATTTATTAAAATTTTTATGTAATTACATCTTCTTTTAGTAGCAATCTCCCCTAATCAAACATAATAATTAATGACTTAGGCTGCCGCATAGCCTATCAAGATCCATATTATTTTTTTTTCCAACCAAAATTTGTTAAAGCTTAAACAATTAATCATTTACGTCTGGCAAGTGTTTCTGTTCTTTTTTACTAACTTGAAAATAAAACGCATTTTTGCTTGTTAAATGTAGGTGGCAAAATACTTACAGCCAATTTCTAGGCTTGATTTTAAATCGCATTTAATTTAAAATCGTTTTCAATACAAAATTAAGTTTTTAACGAAGCACTTAAGTGCAACTTTATTCACCAATCTTTACATTTAAGCTCAATTAAAGTGTATAACTTAGCAAGGTGGTTTCAATATTACAACAATACAACAACAACAGGCAAAGCTATAACAGTCAGCCCTTTTTCCCTGCAGATAACAAGACTAGTCCATACATGCATGTAAAGAGTAGTCCATAAAGGAGTAGGAGTACTCCAGAACTACTCCAAATATATGGGTAAAAGGTGGTCCGTTTAACATTACGATGTCCTAGGAGGGGACCATATAACCCACCGAAGTAGTCCCTAAACTACTCCATGGAGTATTAAAGTGGGTTAGTTTTAAAAGTACTCCATGTCACTACAGTATGGAGTACACTAAAGGGGTAGTTTAGGCATTTTTCATTTTTTACTAATCGCCTTTTATGGCGTGCCCTGTAGTCTATTATTGGTATTATTAAATATATTTACTTGGTATTTTTAATTTTTTTACCTTTTTTTCACAAATTTCACAAATTTTCACATTTAAATAAACAATTTATAATGGACATCATTAGGGCTAATACCGTGTTCAGATATGCACCTTAATTGAGTTTTACGCAATAAATGACATTATTGAGATCAATTATCCATATAAAATTGCAATTTAGTTATTGCTCAATTAATACGAAATTGTTATAAATATTGAGTAAAATTAAAATGCGACCCTGTCACAAGTGTGTTTATTGAGCATAACACAGCTTACTAAACAGGGTTTTGACATTTGGCAACTGAAATTACAACAAAACAAATGCTCATCAATTAGGTCGTTGCAAAAGCCAGATGTTTATTCCTTAAAGATGTCAAAACTTGTTTACATTTTGCTTATACATGTACATTTTTGTTTACGTTGAATGTTGTATGTAGTAGTAATATAAATTGAGTTAGCTAAATTGTGTATATGTGAACAGAAAGATAATTATGTCAATAAACCGAATATTGACTCAATAAAAAAGGTATATCTGAACACGGTATAACAATGTGTAATACTGTAAACTATAGAAAAGTATACAATGCAGTTGGTGGCATCACTGCATGTTAATTTCTTATAGCATGGTCCATATTACAGTAGATTGGACCATGTTGTAAGTAGTCCATTTAAGCCACAATGGTACGTGGTCCAATATTATCTGTAGGGTAATGTTTTTTTTTTTTTGTTTTAAGTAGTGCTACCATTATTTTGCCTTAATTTAATAAGACTTCTTAAATAACACTGCAAACAACCAAACTGTATTTAAATAATTAACAAACTTTTCTAAAAATTGGATATTACACTGCTAAAATTTACTTAGTTTTTTTTTCTGAAAGTTAGAAATTTTAACACTATTGTATATAATTTTTTCAAGGCCCTAATTATGTAAAATGCAACGCAAAACGACATTGAAAGCAAAAACAAAGTCGTAAATAATTTGTAATTTTGTTGTTCCTTTCTACAGAAATTCACATTGCCTTTTAAAATTTCAAACGCCTCATAACTTGTGTCGTTGAGAAATTTAAAACGGTACCTGAATTTCTGTAGAAAGCAACAACAAAATTACAAAACATTTATGACTTTTTTTTAACTTTCAACGTAATTCTTTGGCGTTGCGATGCGTTTTATATAATTAGGGCCTAAAAGTTTGTGAAGAAATTATTTTCAAAGCACAGGAATATTTTTTTTTGCTTTAAGCTTCGTTCACAATCAAAAAACATTTTCACTTGATGTTCATAATAGAGCAACGATTTCTTTTGCAACCACACACATTTTGCATTAAGAATCTGTTTGCAAATTTTAGCCACAACAATATTATGCATTTATTATTATTTTTTACAGCATTTTGTTGGAATTTTCATTCAAAACTAAATAAAATTATTTCAAACGTCAGAAACAATTTCATACAAATTGTTGCTGAAGTTCTAGTTGACTCAAATTTAGTTACATTTTTAAAAAAATTTTAGTTACATTTTTGTTCTAAAAATTAAAGGAAAATATATGAAATACTTTGGGCAGAAGAAAGATAGAAGAAAAAACGAAATTGTTTCTCTGATTGTGAACGAAGCGAACACGAATTTTATTTAAATCAAAGAAAAATAAAAAAAAAATATCCGAAAGATAAATATTTGGCATTAACATTTGCAAATGATTTCCAGCAGTGGGCACTGGGCACTGTTCTTGACAAAGCGCATTCTGGACGCCTACAAATAAATTGTGGCAAAATATACTTTGATATAAAAATCATCATATACCTATATATTAAATTTATTCCACAAAAAAAAAAAAAAAAAATAAAGAATATTCGAGATATGTCAAATCGCACGATCTTCGAGGCCAATTGACAGATCTATTTCTCGAAATCAACTTATCGTCAAATTTAAATTTCCTGCTGAAACCAAATCTCGCCCGAATCAATGTTGTTTTACTGCTTACTCATTCGTTAGTTTAATCGGGCTTAAAAAAAACATGCTTTTTATGTGGGTGGTCTAATAGCAAATAATGTGATTTTTGTAAAGAAAGTTTATAGAATTTTTAGTTAAAGATATTTCTAAAAAAATTTTTAAAATTCTATAACTTACAACGTGCACATAATAAATTCTCATCATTTTTTTCAATTTAACCATTACTCAAATATGAAATCAGTTTTAATTTAAAATTTAAGTGAATTATACGTTTACTTATATCAACAACATTACTGCATAAATTATTGTTAATATCATGGGATGCAAATTTAATTGATTTTTTAATTAATGCTACAAATTTTTTAATTGAAATCAATTTTTATATTCTTGAGTTTTATTGCAATTTTTAAGTTTTGATATTTAAAAAAAAAATCTTTAATAAACTATTGAATAAAAAAAACTACAGATTCCCCCTTGCCAAGTATCAGCTTTAAATGGGTTAATATTCAACCCTTGCGTTCACTGTAAACGAAACTCCTTCGCATATTAAAGTATAGAGAATATTTTTGTTTTACAAAAATTTCATTTACACAAAAAAAAAACTGTAGAAAACATTTAACTTAAACATAACAAACAGTTAAAGTCTATGTTTCGGAGTATCTTTATAAAATACGATTATGTTTCTTTTAGTTTTGTTTTCAAAACTTTGTTCTTCCCCTAGTCAAATATAATAATAAAAAAAAAGAAAAGTTAGTCATTGTCGTCGTCGTCGTCGTCGTCGTCAGTATTCCCTAGAGACTACACAAAAGGTAATTTAGCTTTGGCATACAACGTTGTTTAGTATTAAAAGCAACAAAAACAACATTGAAAACAGGTAAAATTTAAAGTAAAATTATTCAGAATTTTTGCTTGGTTTGTGTGCCTTATGTTTTTTTCTACTTTTTATAGGTGGAAAGAGTAGAAGGGGTCAAAATCTCTCCGGGGTAGTACATTTTTATTGTATTTGTTGTATTGGTTATAATAAAACAAAAGTACCTACATTTTGCAGATATGGAATGAACGAAATCATTTATTTTAATATCTCTATAAATTAAACTGTTTTGAAGTTATAAAAATCACCCTTAAGAACTTGATTATCGATAATTACACTGTGCTACACAAACTCTTGAGAAAATTAAAGTTTTAGTTTTTTTAAACCGCAAAAAGGGCTTAAATTAAATTTCAAAATTAACCGTTGTAACACAATTAAACCGTATGAAAGTAGTATGTGTGGATACGTTGTCAATTTAAAGACGTTTAATTTTTTCTACAAAAGTATGCAAAAGCTGGCGCAAACGTAAAAGCGTATCTATGTCATACGCAGACATTGATCCATAGGCTTCATTACTTTTACATAAACGTATATCTTACGGATCACCTGTTCAGTTTTCCTTGCCAATATTATGTTTAAATAGGTACACTTACGTAAACGTGACGTTGCGTTTGCGATGAACCTGATAAAATTAACATTTTTCTGCATTTTTACGTTACAGCTGTTAAAGATAAAGAGAATATTCCATTGATGACACGATTTTTTTTTATATTATTGTACAAAACTCTAAAAAAGCTAAAATTTGTAAATTAAGTGCATACATACACAGAA
Organism: Pollenia griseotomentosa; assembly: GCA_963931875.1. Lineage (NCBI taxonomy): Eukaryota > Metazoa > Arthropoda > Insecta > Diptera > Polleniidae > Pollenia > Pollenia griseotomentosa. The sequence continues at coordinate 45,022,241 of OZ007563.1, forward strand.
AAAATTCTCCAAAATTTTTCACCAATTAAAGCATTAATCAAAAACATAATCAGTTTTAATTAAAAATTTAATCAAGTGAATTAAACTTTTAATCAAGTGAATTAAACGTTTAATTATTACTATAAGCTGGTTTAATTGATACTATTAATTTGTTTACTGGTGCAAATTTAATTAATTTTTTAATTAATATCACAAATTTTTTAATTAAAATCAATTTTTATTTTTTTCTGTGTACATATACATATAATTTTTGACAAATTTTTTTTTACATATTAAAACACGTTTACGTATTTTTATTAACTATCAACCACTGAAATCTACCGCAATGCTAACCTATGCGCAACAATAACGTATGAGTAACGAGGTCTGAATTCTTGTTCATACGCCGCGGCAACCAAAAACAGGAGGTGATCTGAAAAACATTATTTGCGGTCTCGTAATTTATAGTCCTCAACAGAGTACAGCTGCTATATGAGAACCCCTGCGAATTCTTTATCCCTAACTTCTGAAATCCAAAGCTTCAGATCGTGTAGTCGGTTTCTCGTCCTTGTTTTCAGCAATGAAGTTTAAAGCATCAATTATTGCAGACTTCTCATCATGTGGAGCAGACCATGTAGATATTGTAAAAAAAAGTTGTAAAGCTACCTTCACCTACCTCTTCTTTTAAATGTTGGCACCTTTAAAATTATGCCTCGCTATGCGTGGGCCTAGGTGTGAATCCACCATTGCCCATGTGGATCATTCGTCCAACTAAGAATGGATTTACAGGCGCCACGGTCTTTTGCGCTTCTGCTCCAATTTCTCCAGAAAGATTTTTCTGTACTTGGTCTTTCTAATGTAGTCTCTGCTGTTTTAGCTATCGTCATTCATTCGCGTTTTTTACATCAATTTAAGCTCACTCAGCTCTTGGTTTGAACGGTACCGGTATTCTTCGCCTACGCAGATAAGCCCATATATCTTGCGAAGTATATTTTAGAATACTAAATGTCATTCTCTGGCCGGGAAGTCATTTAACTCCCTCACTCATTTTGGCAAGCTCTTATGATGAAACGTCTAAGAAAACAATGTTACTCTTCTTTGTGCGAAAGTCAAAGAAGCACATTTAAAAAAAATTGTTAAAATAATACAATTGTTTATAAAAAAAAAATAGAAGTACTTCCCCCACATTCCTTTTTTTATAAAAGCAAATTTTTTTTAATAATTTTATTGCTTTTCTTAAGAGCGCAAATTGTCACGATCCAAATTTTCCCGCTTTCCTATAACGTACGGAAAAATTTATATTTACAGAATGTTACAATCAAGAACCCGAAACGAGTTTTAGTAAAAGACAAAAAGTCATATGCAACATTTTTTATAAAAACATTCTCAAAAAGTCCGAAATATGTCATATTTTGTCATTCCATTTCATACGAAAAATATTCGTTAATATAAGAATCAAAAATATAACGACTAACTCTTAATTAATGGCGGCCTTACGTGAACATACCATTCTACAAAATGTTATTGCAATCAGTCGTGTAGAGCATAATATAGTCAAGCTTTCTTATTTCTTAAAAATTAAAACTATTAGCATAATATGCTCAACTTTGTGTTTCACTGGGCTTAAGCAAATTCTATATTTAAATGAAGCATTGCCCGCAAGTAACATATCAATGGAGGCCCCAGCTAATAGTCAAACCGGTGCTTGCACTCACCGGAGGCTACTCTCCTGTGACACTAGAAAAAGAAAGTACTCTGGTGTTACTTCGAGCTTTTTGAAATCCTTTAAACTACAATGAACCCTGACTTATCCCAGGTTGCATGCACCTGTTATTTTCCCCAGTCTGACTCCTGAAGATGCTTTAACTACGCCCGCTGAGAGGCGCAGTACATCTCCCGGGGGAATCACTTAGTGACTGTGGCTTTAACACAAATTACGGTGAGCGAGATTTCGAAAATGCAGAATTATTGGTTCAAATTTGCCGTAACCTAACTTTAGCCTGCTGCAAGATATCGCTCTTACTATACAACAGAAGCTATTTTGCAATGAAATAAGAACATGGTTCTACTAGTCATGTACTCAAGTTTCTACCTGTCTGTAAAAAACAAGAAATGGTGATAAAAAATAACTAGCCATGTTCTGGAAATCAAATTCTAGTGAAATTGAAATCGAACAACGTTTAAAACTATCCTGTGATTAAAGTTCCTATAAAAAATATTTCCTTTACATACCTCATACTTTGAAGACCATGTGCTTATCTTAAGCAGAACTACTTTTGGAATCAGGAAAAACAACGTTAATTAAAAAAAAAATTTATTTAAAATCTTCTTCGATTTCTATTTCAAGTGATTTAAATTTTCAGAACATGTTTGAACGACAGTTTTTAGTCGTGCTGAAAAAGCAGTAAATCTAAGTTTCTATATTCGTTTTATGATCCCATTCTTTTACTCCTCTGAAAGTCTGTTTTTGCTTTTTTTTTTTTTTTTGAACAACGCGAAATAAAAAGGTTTTTAATTTTTCTTAAATTCTTGTAAAGACTTATCTCAGGATGTATGAAAACTGAAGATGTATGTGTTTCTTGTGTGCCTACCCAGCAGGAAAAAGAAGGAGTACGGATGCCGTCTAGAAGGCCCCTTTACTCCTTACAAGGCCTGCTCGCTCTATTCTATACTGATATTATTAGGCCTTATAGGCTTGTAATCCATTTTAAATTTTTAAATAAATAAATGAATAAACAAATAAATAAATATTATCTTTATTACACACGTTTTCATTGTGGAGTAGGCCTTTCGCTCTCGCTTCATTCGCAGGTACCAAAGAGGCAGTCTTTAGCAATTAGGTAGAATGGTAGTTTAATCAAAAAATGTTTTAAGCAGTCCTTTAATAAGGGCTGAAGTAAGAAGGTCCCTTAATTTTTCCAACTGGGTTCTAGTCATATATTCTCGCTTGTTCGCCTCTGTGTACAACATGTTTTCTTTCCTCTACAGGAGACTTCAAGTACATATATGTTTGTGTATATGTGTAAGGATGTGTGTAGACATTTTTTCCTTGACATATAGGGCATATAGCCAAAATGTGTTTCTTTTTGGGGGCTGCTAAATACAAACAAACGAGAACGCAACAAACACACACAGAACCACACTTATATTTTTCGGATCTAGACCAAAACGAAAAACCAAACAAAGTAAATGGTACTCATCTTTTTATTAACATTTTTTATACTCCTTCTCGTGTTTTTTTCACATTTTTCTCCAGTTTTTAGCTGTTCACAATACATTGAAGAGTTATTTATCTTTAGAGCCCCCAAACGAGACAAAAAAAAAGTTACAGTAATGTAAATCGAGGTGTAGATACAGATGTGAAAAACGTTATGTAGGCTTGTCAAGCTTCTTTTTGTTTAACTTTTAACGGTTTTGTTTTTGTTTATACTGTGTAGAATTTATTGTAGATAAAAAGTTTTTTTTTTTTTTTTGTATCAGCAATGTTGTTAAAGAGATTCGGTTGAAAGGATAATAAATATATCTTATTTTGTATTTCTTTAAATTTATTGTACAGTATTTATCGTATTGATATTAAACAGTTTATTAATTTCAACTCGGATTGATTAATGTAGTTCGATAAAAATTAAGTATTGAAATTTTCAAATTATATTGAAAATATAAATTAAATTACTTTTTGCGAAATTTATTTATTTATTAAGAAGTGAGCATTACTTTGTTTGCAACTGTCTAAAGTCAACGGATCTTTGTAAATCGTCTTCTAAACATTTTTAAGTCAGAAAGCCAAAAATAAATTTCGAATTAAATTCCTTAATTCACTAAAAATTACTTCAAACAAATTAAACCCACTTTAATGATTTTCCTTTAAAATTTACAAATAAATTCTATCCTAAAACTTAATTTTACTTCGTCAGTCATTCCACAAGCCACTCGTATTTAAACTACTTAAAATTACAGAACAGTGGTTTATGAGAAGTGTGAGTGCATGTTCCTTTTTGTCCTTGCGTCTGTGTTAGTCTGTCTGTTAAACATAATTATTAATTAGGTTGACAAATATTTACCTACATTATTAATAAAACTAAACATACCACCACTCCACATACCCATTGAAAAACAAAAGAAAATTCCTTGAAACGCATGTTCGTGAACATTCAAGGCAATGAGACGCAGGAGTCAGTTATTATTCAGTAAGTTAGTCCAAGTACAACCCTTAAGAATAACAAAATTTCCATACATTTAAATTTCGTAGAGAAACTTTACGAAAACAATGAATAGAAATCATTAATTTTGAAAAGGAATAAGGAAAATTCATAAATATTCTATGAACCATGACAGAGTGCAATGGAATAATGCGTACAGGAATGATGGATATGACCAAAATGGTACGTGCTATTTGTGAGCGGAAATTATTATGTGTCTCTTTGTCGTTAAACAGTAAATACACAAATCGTAACGTAACAACAATAAATATGGAATGCGGTAAAAGTTGTAAAATTGATAATGATGAGTAAACAAACCGGTAAACAAAGAAAGAAATGTAAATAAACATAATTGCATAAACAACCCAGTGAACTTTTTAGAAAAAAGCTTAAACTTTTATATGAGTTATCGTAAGATGACGTACTGCAGTACTTTGGTGTAGACATGGCGCATCAAGGTGTGGGAAAGTGGAAAACTTTATATGCAGGGGTCCATATTTTTTGCTTTGATGGAATCCATTGCAAATTAAAGTTGTAAAAATAAATAAGAATAACATTTAAAAAAAGGGCTTTTTATACAAAAACTTATTGAGACGTAATGGATGCGCAGTGATAATTAAATATTTCTGAGCTAAATGGTATATTAGGATTTATACAAAAGAAATTATGGACTTTTTTTAGAAAAATTAACCCTTATATTATTTAATAATAAATATGCCTAATATGTTCTACAAATATCGCCCCCTTTGCGCGAAATTATCGTATGTTACAAAAACCAGCCATTTTTCTACTTTTCTCTGCATTCGCTTGCAATATCAAAATGAAAATATACAATAAATTTTTGGAGCAACGAAGTGGAATTCGTCTACAATATTTTGTCAGGTGACGTCTCTTTGAATGTAGAACAAGATTGCATCAAAAACTCAATTTCAAAAAAATTGGCATATACGATAATTTAGCGCAAAGGGGTCGAACAAGCTGAACGATATTTTTCCGCAAAAATTATAAAAAACTGTATTTTGAGGTCACCTGATGCCGTTTTAGCGGAAATTTGTTGGTGGAGTCAAAAACTTGTTTAAAGAAAAAATACAAAAAAAATATTTAAGTCAGAAGAAATATTTAAACGCCTAATAAAAAATGCAGCTTCCAACGGAACAGGTTTGTAAGGTTTGTACCATACACACAGAAAAAAATCAAGTTAAAAACGTAGAAAACAAGGTTGATTTTACATTTTTCGGTGGTGATTTTGCTTCATACGTTTTTCATGTTAACTCAACCTGATTTTACAATAACTTGCGAACAACATTTTTTTCTTTTAAAATAACTATAATTCATGTTAATTTAACATTGCAGTAAAGTTAGATCAAAATGTAATTTATATTGAAATAACAATCCGAATCACGTTGAATGAAAGTTATTTCAAGTTGAAACAACTTGAATTTCATGTAGACTCAAATTGGTTTGAGTGTGTTATAACAGTGTGAAGAAGCTTCAGAGACAACATATCCATTTATTTAAGAATAATTGAAAACACACCCCTGTAACACATGTTTCACTTATTTTAATTCCCCTTTGTTAACAGAAGCATCAGCAGAATGGCCCGATATGATTTTCGTCATCATTCTACTTTGAAAACTTGATGTACTATTTAACTAAACAATTCTAACTAAAAGAATACGGGAATTGTTTTTTTTTTATAACATACTTTAAAAATGAAAATAAGAAAATGTACATACTTAAGTATGTTTGCATGTTAATTTAACAAGATACACTTATGATTTTAGTATAAAACAGGTTTTTATGGATTCAATATTGAATCCATATTTATTTTTATATTAATATTTTTTTTTTATTATTTTAACATTGAATAATATTAAATAAACGTGATTTAAAGTTGTTTTATTTAAAATTAATATTAATATCAATCAACATTTTTCCATATTAATTTTATATTGGTATTTTTTTCAGTGTGTATCGCTTACGGAAGAAATGAATTTTATATGGCGAGTTCCTACTTTGAAGCAATACATTTATTACACGGAAGCGCTTTAATCAGAGCATATAAAAATAAGTTAATGTTACGATCAGCTTTAAACACTGAATTTTTTGTTGTTAGCGTTTTTCTTTAATTTACTCCCTTACAAACCTACTTCGTAGTAAGGGAATAATGTCGTAACTCTTCAAATTTAATATATTGTTTTTTATTGGTTAAGGATTCATTAAAGCTCGATTTACACATGCGTTCCGAACAATATTTTTGTCCGCACAAAATTTTTTTGTATTGAGTTTGACGTCTTACTTTTAAGAGAGAGAGAGAGAGCAATGATTTTGTTCGAAAAGTTTTTTCTTGAATTGGTTTAATTTTAATTCTTGTTCCGAACAAAATGAACTGTGATGCCACTTTTTTTAATTTAAAGTTTACAAATTATTGTAGCAAGTAAATGTCAATTATGATGGAAAAGTCCGCAAAGACGCTACAAAGCAGCTTTAAGCAAAAGGATTTCATTGAACGTATTGGGACCCAAACGGTGAAAATTTATAAACGATTTTACGTCATGAAAGCGCATCTCAGGAACAAGTGTGTGGAAAACCCCATTTGTTCTTCTTTGCTGTAATATTTTTTATGCAATGCAATTAAAAATAATAAAATTAATTTTCTTCTTTCGTCCATTTTCTTTAACACACTTTTATAAAAAAAAAATGTATAATTTGCTAACTGTTAGATTGTTATTAGATAATTTTTTGCATTTAGTATATTTTTTTTTTTGACTTATTCCAAACGCCTTTTAAACAAATTAAAAAACTTAAAGGGACGAAATTTACAAAACCCGTGCTAACTTTGCAAAACCCCTCTACAATTAGTCTAGTTTCATTTCATGTTGCAAGTATTGAGGCTGGCGGCGATGACCCGAATTTTGTTGCACTGTAAAATTAATAGATCCTTTAGCCCACTCCTGAAATAATCTAAATGTTGATGGAGGATATCAAGGATTCGGCAGAGTCCAATTTTTCACCCTCACTGGTTTTTTCTAAAAAGTAAGACTTATACCTGATTTAGACTATGCGACATGTTGCAGGGACATATTCTATTGGTGTTCCTTCAAAAACCCTTAGACATAAATACGTTCATACTTACGTTTTTTGTTGCAAGCTACAATTTGATTTAAGTCTAATATATAAAATTAACTATTCAACTTTAAAAATTTTTACAAAACACATTAAAGAGAAACATCAAATTATTGCTTGATTTTATATATCGTGCGACTTTTTTTTGCCCCGAAAGAGTCTCTACGCCCTTTGTCATCAATCTTCTGTATAAATTTTTTTCTTTATAAGTTATTTTTTTTAATTTTTAACTTGATTGCTAAAAGGGTTTCATTAAAACAACGAAGTAATCGAAATAAACTATAAAACTAACCGTAGTCTATTAATCACAAAATTGCTATATGAGAACCCTTTTTATATTATTAATGTAACACAGTGTTGTCAATTTAATTGTTTTAAAAAGCTTTTGTTCAACTTTCAAGTTATTTCGAACTATTTTTCTCTTCCCTGACCTATTTGCAAGTTGTTGTTATCACTTTTTTAAATGCAAATTTTTGAAATAAAGGGTGTTTTTTAAGATCGATAGGACTTAAAATTGTGAAAAATACCTTTAAAAATTAAATTTTCTCAAAAATTTTTTTATTCGAAAATTGATTTTGACATTTGAAAATGATTTCGGGCGTATGATCAACGCGACTATCGAAGCACATTCTACACGTCCAATTTTGGGCCGTATGCAACACGAACAGTCCTGGCCTCCAAGCGGTCAATTGTTAAGCCTATAGTACACGGAATGTCAAAAGACACATACGCATGTGGTTCTGACGTAATTTTGACGTCACTACAAAGCCACAATAGCCAGTTCGTGTTGTGTGATGACGACAAAATTACGTCAGAAGCACATGCGCATGTGGCTTTTTACATTCCGTGTACTATAGGCTTTACTGGTTTATTAGCATAAGCCAGTGATTTCACGTAGCATCACAGGAAATGATCGAGAGGTGTTAAATCGCTTGACCTTGGAAGCCAATTGACAGTTCCATTTCTCGAAATCAACTTATCGCCAAATTTTGATTTTATTAAGTTGATAATTGCGGTTGCGGTTTAGTACATAGCGCCATCGTGTTTAAACCACATCTCGCTAGGATCAATGTAATCCATAATTTTTAATAAAAAATCATTGACCATGGTGCTAAAATGATCTTCTTTGACCGTAACGCAAGCGAATCAATGACTAATTTTCAAAGTAAATTTGGGTACTTAACCCTGGATGATTATTTATCGTTGTATCGACGAAGCTCATTTACTTTTTATTATATACTTTTTTTATGTGTATTCAAATAACGCCCTTTTTTAACCACGTTACACAGAAAAAAATATCTCAAGAAAATTTTTAACAACACAGTTTGTTAAAAATAAAATTTTAGGTCAACAAATTTTTTGTTTGATTCAAAGAAAAGATTTATCAAATTTACACTTTGCAAAATAGCACTCATTAAAACATATTTAATAATGAAATAATTAAATATTTCTTCATATTCAATAAAAACAATATTTGAATCAAAGTAAAGACAGTATTTTAACAACTCTTGTCCATTTTTAAATAGCTCATAATTCTCATTTGTTTTACAGATTTATTTGAATAATATATTTAGTTTTGCCAAAGTCTTTGGAAAAGGTTTCCTGATGATCTGGCCTAAGCAACCAGTGAAATGCGCATAGGAACTTACTTATCCCCGCGTAATAAATTTTAGTGTTTTTATAAAAATATAAAAATTAAAAATTTATAACATCAGCATTAATAAATAAAAAAAATTAAGATTCGATTAACATTTTGTTTGATTTATTCAACATTTTCAACAATTTATTTTAACGAATCAAGTAAACATTTTGTTGAAAAAAATTATTTTGGGCAACAACTTTTTTTATTGACTCAATAAACTTGGTTGTTGACTAAAAATTTAACAATTATACATACAAACTTTTTTATCAATACCGCAAAAATCGTCATCGCAGAAAATTCAAAAATTTTTGTAATCAAATATGCGATTTTCGTATTCAAATATGAAAATTATTTTTTTCTGTGTAGCTGATGACAAAAGCTTTAAAAACTTGAATAATTTGAAAACACAAAAAAGAGTTTAAATTGGTATCGAATTTTGAGAGAGAAAAAGAACTTTTATTTTTTTGCTTTTTTTTATTTTTTAATAAAATGCTTAACTAAAAATTTTTGTTTATTTTTTACTTTAAAAATCGTTCTGCTAAAATGTTTCTTGAATATTTCTTCGATTCGACGAAGAGTAACCTAAATGTACTAAAATTAAGAGTAACCTTTCAGGGTTAATGTGCTAAAGTTCTTCAAGCATAAATCTATTAATTATGATTTGCCAAAGTATAATAATCAGAAATGTTAACAAGTGACATGACGTTTGACAGCTAAATCTTTCGTTAGATCTATTGGGCTTAAAAAACACCCTTTATATATAAAGGGTGTCCCAGTCAGAATGCACTTTTAATTTTTAAATAAAAACACGTACTTATTCACGACTATAACGCGTTGTTCTTTCGTAAAGTACTCCATTTTGAATAACCGGAATAAACATGGCCATTTTAGAGTTGCCACATGCACAAAAAAATTACACTAAATTTATAAAGTGCGCTCTTACTGAGAATCCTGTTGGTATTGCTTAAACTAAATATGTTTTGAAATAAATATTGAAAAATAAATAAAGAAAATAAAAGATTATAACACAGACCTCGAGCCTGATTATTTATTTAATGCATTTTGTATTGTTTTAAATTAACATAAATCGAAATTTATTCTACTTAAAAAATAATCATTTTATGTTCCTAACTATACCGGATCTATCTAAATATGTAATTAAATTAAAGGGTGCACTTCTTAATATTAACTTATTTCTTTACAATTATAACATATCGTTCTTGCGTAAAGCGCTTTAATTTTAAAGTCGGAATAAATATATGTGACAGATGCCAAAATGCACGCTCTAATTTTTATTATAGTTATACACATATGTATGTGACAACTGAGTTGCCAAATTTCAGAGTTGCCACTTGCAAAAAATAATGACACTAAATTTAAAAAGTGCACTCTTATTGAGACACCCTTTATAAAACAATTTTTAAAATTTATTTTTTCCATTTTTAATATTCATCAAAATGTCAAAAACTTTTAACTTTTTGTTTTACTATTTTCTCATTTTATTTATTTTTAACTATACATTTTTTAAAAACTCTTCCTTTAGGGTCTTAAGTGCAAAATCAAAGCATAGAAGGGTACCAACACGATGGTACAGAAAAATAATTATAATATATAAAAAACATAAAAGAAGAAATAAGTTAACAAGTAAAATATTCAGAAAATAAATACAAAAAAATAAAAAAAGAAAAACAGTTCTAATTAAAATAAGTTTTTTACATACACCAACAACGAATGATACTCCCACATATTCAGACTTTATAAAAATGGCTTATTGTGTGTTGTTTTTGTTATTCTATAGAGAACCTAAAGTGAAAGGAGGGGAAATAAAGAAAACAACAAATGCAAAATGCAAAGCAAACCTAAAGGAAGCAACATTTTATAATTGTATTAGTTGTTAGTTGAATGCTTTTCTATGTAATTGTGTCTATATGGATCCATATGTACATGCTGTTGTAGTGTTGATCTAGTTTACTTAATATATTTACATATGCATGCATGTATATATTGTTTAGAAAAAATAATTTTTATTTGGTATAGTGTTACGGTAGATATGAAAAATATGCTCGTTTCAGAACTCAGAGACATAATAGAGCAAATTGAAAGGGAATACAGTGTTTATAAAATAAAGAAAGGAGTGTTCTATTAAGATTTTTATTTAAAATTAATTAAATTTATTGAAGTAAAACTTGTGATAGTTTTTATCATTATTTTAACTTCAATAAGTTTTTAAGTTATTTGAAGAAGAAAAATAAGGTTACAGCTGTAGAATATGTCAGACCTATTAGATAAGTTTTCTACGTCAATTAAATGATCAAAATTCGATATCAGTCGAATTTACAATACAATTTAAATAGATTTTGTAATTTGCCCCCTTAACACATCAGTTTACTAAGAAATTAATGATGAAGGCTATAAAGTTTTTTTTTCATTTTCAGATCTCTGACTCTTACATTGTTTTGAAGGTCGTAATTTGTTCTGAAACCAATATTTTGATTAGATGTTTAGATTCTTCAATAGACATTTCAATAAGAATAATAAAGTTTGAGCACAATCAGCGATAGGTTCTTAAAATACTCTTTTTAACAAAGAGAATTATTTGGTTTGGGACAGTGGAGTTCTTGGTCTTCGCCTTAGAAAAAACAAAAGACTATTTAAATGAAAGCAAAGTTAGCACAACCTTTGTACCAATTAACTGCAAAATATACTTTTTTAATTATGTGATTTCAAAAAAGTAACAGTTTTAGATAACTGAGAGAATAATATTCACAAGAGCATTCCCCAGGATATGGCCCCAAACGCTTAAAAAGTTTAAAAACACCCTAAATCCAGGCCAAGCCTTGCGTCCAATGTCAAGGATTTTGGGACAAACGAAAATTGTATTAGCAACACAGTTTGACTGCTTAATTTCTTTTTAATTAAGCACTCTAAGTTGAATGAAACCAAATTTTTAAATTGACTTCATATTACCAACAGTGTTGAAAATTTAGCCATTAAGTAGCTATATAAAACCATTTTAACACGTTTATGCATTAAAAAATCATTGCCTATTTAGTATTTACTAGCTATCTTAAACCATTTTTTAGCTCGTTTTATTTTGTGCCATTTTAATTTAGCCAAATTTCCTTCAAGGTTATAAAAATGTTAGACCGAAAAATTTTATAAATGGTGCATTTGTTGTGTTGTAACCTTGAACTTTTCTTCTTTATCATATTTATTATTCTATCTCCTATAAGGAGCATAGGCCATTTGATTTAAGGTTGATTTAAGTTGACTAGCTGTTTGGATTTCTGCATATAATAGATTCTGGAACTGGGACTGCCAGCATGGCCTTCAGACGGGCTGTGTGAGGTGCGCCACATCGAGGGCAGTCGCCCTTTTACACGGGGAACTATTGGTGGCTTTTGTTTATGGCTAAAGTCGCATATCACTCGCCTTGAAGTTCTAATAATCGTAGGTACTTAGAACTCGTTAGGAGTCCGTTGCCACCCAGAAACCCTCTGAGACACTACACTTGGAACCTCTGATGTCCGCGCGCATTAGCAGCTGCTTCGTATATCTACGGAAGCTTCTACTCAACTTGTGAACGCGCCTGGAGGCACTTAGATGTGTTTTCGTAAGTTGAAGAATAAGCAACTCACTTTAGCAAAACCTATGTATCATTTTCTTACACTGCCCATTAGAGACCCGACGGTAGAATAGGAATAGGCAAAAATTATCGATATATCAAAATATCGATATTTAAAAAAAATCGATATATATCGCCGATATATAAAATACCGATATATCGCTATTGAAATACGATTATCGAATTCGAAGTTTTTTAAAGTCAGTCTTCATTAAAAACTCAAAATTTTAGCCGGTTTTCAAACAATATGCTTTTTTAAGAATTGGTATTACTGCCATGCATCATATGTTTTTTAAGCTAATATGAAGATCTAAAATAATTGGCATTTTTAAGAAGCAGTGCCGGACAGTCCCAATTTACAATGTGACAAACAGAAGGCAGACAGACGAAGTTTGTTGGCGAGAGAGGAAAAAAGTAAAGTGTGTCACGCATACAGCGTCGCCCCCTTACCACCAACTTCGTCTGTCTGCCATCTGCTCCGGATTCCCATATCTGATGATTACTGGTTTGACTAAATAAATCGAAAACATTTCTAGTTAAAGTTGGTACTTTTGGGGTGCAATTCAAATTGAAAGGTAAGTTGGTACTTCCATGTCTTATTTACTTCCATTTAAATTTTTCGTAATTTACTTTTTTTAAGATTTCATATGGGTTTTTGTATTCTTCCCTTTTGTTTTTGTTAAAATTAAATTTTTGGTTTTTATTGAATTTTTTGTTCTTATTAATTTTTTGAAAGAAAATGAACCAATAAAAAGTAACAATTTAATTACATATAATATGTTTGTTCATAAATATGTATGTACCAAGGTATGTTAAATTTTTTCATTATGTAGTAGTTTCAGCAGAATACGTTCGATATATCGATATTTTTGAAATAATAAATATCGATACTCTTAAAAAATATCGATTCGATATATTTCGATATAATTTTTCAATTTGCCCATCCCTACGGTGGGAACATTTCTTAATTAGTTAATGCTATGTTCATACGACGATATAAACCACTCGTTTCGCTCTCTGAAACTAGTTTGCCAAACATGCTGTTCATACGATTCATTCCTGTTTCATTTTGACATTTTTTTTTGTGTTGTTAGTGTGATTTTTTTTTTAAATAGATAAAAAGTAAATAAAACTTAAACATATATTATTTAATACTTTTATTAATATTATTATATTATAATTATCACTTTATTTTATTAAACATCAATTTTTACTTTGTTTTTTTCTTTGTTTTGATTTTTTTGAGAGCTAGTTCAGATAAACTAACGATAAATGTTATCAAAATTAGAGATGACATTTTTCCTGTTTCGCAGCCTGTTTCAAAATGAAACGACCCGTTTCGCTCACAAAATTTTGTATGGGGAAACAAGTCGTTTCAATCATGTTTGTGGCGCGAAACAGGAATAAGAGAGCGAAACTCGAATATTGCTGTCCGTGTGAACATGGTATAACGCAAATTACTTAAGTCTTTTGTTATTCAACGATTTTGTTTATTTTATTGTTACTATGAATATGTATTTATTACTAACAAAATAATCTCTTATGTGCAATTTCAGTGTCTTAAATTAATTTTGTAGATTTTTTTATTAATATTGAAACGTTTTTTTTTCTAATTAAATCTTGTTAACGTTACAAGTTACGTTTTTGGTATGGCCTATTTACCCACGAATTCGTATTTTCGCAATGCGAGAATGTTCGGGATTTTTATTTGAACAAAAAGTTTATAGAGATCTCTTAATACGCACTTATTTTATGAGATTAGGGCGGCGAGCACTTTATTTCCCAATAACTACGGTTATATATAAAAAAAATAATAGAAAAGTTTTAAGTAACAATGGCCTTAAGTTGTGTTAACATATGTAAAAATACTTAAATGCACAGAGAAATTTATCATTAGTTTTTTAGCAACTTAAAAATATTGTCTTATTTCAATTTTATTATTGTGATAATTGAATCAATTATTTTTTTTTTCTTTTTTGGTGAAAGAAAATTAAAAATATAGTTTGGTTTCAATTAACATTGTGGTTATTTTAAAATAAGTTTTAAATTAAAATGTTAATTAAATAACAAAAAATCTTTATTGATTTTTACGTTTTAAATAAAATAATTTTAACTTGGAGAGTTGCTATTTGGGAAATGTCTAAGCCTGAGCAATATTTAAACAAATCAAAAAAGTTTTTGATAATTTTTTGAATTAAAATAACATATATTTTTTATTGGAAAAATTTATTTTAAATTTCTACAATTTTTAGTAATCTATATAATCATTTTGTTAATAAGTGCAAAATCCACAAATTGTTTTTCTTGATTTTATGAATTTGGTGATAAGAGACAATTTTTAGTTGTTTTTCTGTGCTGTTAGGGCTCCAAACCGAAAATTCTTAACGGGTATTTAAGGGTTTAAAGCTACGGTCACACTTATTAAATATTTGATCAAATAAGCGTAACCCCTACTTTTGTTAATATTTAGTGAGATTTAAAATGGTCTTAATAATACAAAATAAACTAATTATACTTCTAGACATAGCAAAAAACAGTTTTTTGTAAGATGTAGTATTTTAATCAAAAACATATTGATATTAAGCGAAATGATTTTTTAGTTTGGTTGTTGGTCCCGTTTTTTTCGTCAAATATTTGATAAGAAATTGTAGCAATTATTACTTTGCTTTGTTTACATTTACTTACTGCCTGTTCATCTATTTCCCATTAAACCCATTATAAAATATTGTTTTTGTTTTAGATGTAAGTTAAGCGAACAAAGTCTTCGTTAGAAATCGTTGCACAGGCCATTAAAGAAAGTTACATATTTGTTCAAATGTATAAAAAAATTTTCGTGTTTTTGAAGACTTAAATCTGTCCCGTATTCCTAATATTAAATTATTATAAAATATATATTTTAAATTATAATGGAAATAAATTTAAATCTTTTTAACTGTTTTTTTTTATTATCTTTTTAGGTAAGTGCCACATTGGAAAATTATACATATTTTAATAAAAATTGTTGAACATGTAAGTCCGTTTGTATTGAGTTTTATATTATTACAAAAATTTCAAATTTGAAAATGAAAAATACATACTTTTTTCTACTTTATTCTTAATTTTTAGTGTTGTTTATTTTAATTTTAATAGAACCTGGTGAAGAATTTGAGCCCCAAGCTAAGTGGCATAGGCGTATATTCATAAATTATGACGAAAAGCTTGCACTTAATTATGGGTAAAGCTGTATCTAGATCAGAGGTCAGCGATGAGTAGTGAAAAAGTGAGTAGAGCTGAATCATGGCTCATAATTTTCTTAAACTGATACGCACTCATACTTATTTCAATGTTATTCCAGCTAATATTCACTCAGAAGTTTGATTTTATTCATTATATGATACTCATACTTAGCAACATTTGTAGTGGTTGATTTAGATTCAACTTAACTCATTGTGTATAGGCGAAGCAAAATGCGAGTTTGCCAGTTTTGTCCACGTAATAGCAAAGTGACGATTTGGCAATTACAGGTTACTAAAGGCCCAAATACATTGATCAAAATACTCATCAAGCATTGTGGTAGTATTAGTGAAAATGTGTTTGTATGTGTGACACCGACAACGCTTGATGAAAAATTAAAAAAAATTTTGATATGACGGCGAATATTACGTCCAGCACACCTACACGTTGAATTCGCCGGCTGGACAAGCATTTGACAAGTGTATTTGGCCCTTAAAGTTACATGTATGAAGTGGAAGATTTTTCGGCAAATTTATCTGGCAGCGCTGATTATGAAATTGTGTGTTTGATCTGTTGTGTTAAAACGGTAAATGGATAAGCTGAATGAGTTGAATCATTCTGAGTATTGGAAGTATTTTATAAATCAAACTGTGGTCATTTATGAGTATGCGTATAATGTCGACGTCGCACTCATTTTAATTTCTCTTGTGAGAATGAGTGAATCAGAGCAGTTTAGTTTAAATGATGTCTACGCACTTATACTTACAATTTCATGAGTCAGTATGAGTAGGGAAAAAACGATTCATTGCTGATCTCTGATCTAGATGCCAACTAACTATTGCAGTTAAAGAACAGCTGATTGATTTTATTTTATAGTGTATTTGAAAAGTACAGCATTTTTGAGAACAATTAGTGTCTCTCATCCATACAAAAAAGGAAATAAACTAGAGATGTCTTTTTGGTAAACAAAATTCTATTGAAAGAACTTTATTTTTAAAGGAATTTATTGTAACTGATTTGTATACAAATTATAACAATAAATTTACTTTTTTAGAATTTTAATGAATATTTTAAAGATTAAAAATTGTTTCTAATGGCTTCATACATAAGCTTTTTAATTAATTTATTTATATGTATATCGTTCAAAATATTATCGAAATTTTATTATCTCTACATGAAGATATGCAGGGCTGCATTTTTTCTAACAGCTGAGAGCAGTTGCTACACTATTTATGAATTGCGAATAAGATCTATAACTATCTATGAACTATTTTTTTGTTTCTGTTGTATTAGTTCCGACTTTGGTGATGATTTCTGAATATGCGCAATAATTTTCTTATATTAACAATATATTATCTTTGTCGATTAATGTAAAAAAAAATACAAATAAAACAATTTTAATTTATCATTTTCAAATGTGATTAGGAATCTATACAAACTATGCATATTCTGTATTTTGATCTACTTCAAACCAATCCACCCTCAATTTTTAAGACAAAAAAAAATGGAAAAGTAACTGACATTTTCGAAAATGAACAAAACAAAAATCCAATTACAAACTTACCTCCATTCAGTTTAAGTTCTTTCTCCATTTTTTCACTCACTGTATTAAATTTATTAACCCTCTCCCTTTCTTTCCCATCACCCAATCAAGATTTGCTCTTATATGTATGTATATGTTCATAACACATACACCAACATCTTAACATTCACTTAAACATTTCGAAATGAATAAAAATTCCCAAAAGATGCGAAAAGGAAAACTGGTGCAGAAGACGGAAGAAGATGAAAAGGAAAAAAGGCAAAATTAAATTATAACAATTCCCTAAGCTAAATTATAAGTTGCTTTCATTCTTTGCATTATTTTCTTTTCTACGTTTTTAATTTTTTTTTTTCGGAGTCAACACAAAAATACTGACAGAAGAAGAAGAAGAAAAAAAGTATGATTTTTTTTGTTTAATTTTTTTGCCTCAATGTTACTTTTACAAGTGTGCGTGTCACAGATGTAAGTGAAGATAAACTTATATTCTGTTTGTGTAGAATTTCTAACAGAGTTCCTTTTGGCTGATTTTTATTTCAACTTTTCCTTCCTCTACAGACACACAGACATTGCACATAATAAAGCATTTTGTACTCGGTTGTTGAGGAAAATATACAAGATGTCTTTTAGACAACAAAATTTAGTAAATAAAATACACAAAAACTAATAATAGAGACTCAAAGAGGAGAGCAGAGGCGAAGAACAACATGCCAGAAAATAACTGGGAAAATAACAACACGAGAAGTAGAAATTTAGAAAAAAAAAAACAAAAATAACGCGAGCGAGGGTGGTTGGGTTAGGTGTCTTGGCTAAATTAAGAATGGAAGATGAACAATTCGTTAATACAATGTCTTCTCTATTATGTTTTGTTTTGAATCCCCGAACAAAACGAAAAAAAAAATTTAACAAAAACGAATAAAACCAAAAAAATTTAGGAAAAATTCTGCAAAAAAATAAAGCACTGTAAACGGAAATAGTAAGGAAAATATAAAATAAACTAAAGGCGGAAGCTTAAGTTTTGTTAAATGTGTAATGTTCAAAATGTCTAAAACATTGTTAATAAGAGTCATTCAAACAAAAGTAGCATTTAAACTACAAACAAGATGGAAACAAAATAAAATTACTTTAAAAAAGTGAACAATTTTCAATTGTTTTTAATTGCAAGTTTTAAGGCGATTTTATTGTTTTTAAACACAACAATTGCCAACAAAACAGCATCCGTTAAAAAATAATTGTTCCAAAAAGCATTGAAAGAAAACTTGTTAATTAAAGTTATAGTTTTAAAAAATCTATACCTACAAATAATTTAATGTAATATAAAAAGCTTTAAGGTTTTAAGCCCTTTTCTCGGTCTAGTCTTTTTCATAATTCTCTTCCAGAAAATTTTACCAGTCTCTTCTAGTTTGAAGTACAATGTTGTAACTTAATTCAAATGTGTTATATGCGTCTTAGCAACATGTTTCCAAGGTATCATGTTACTGTCATGCATGGCTCTTTTGCTAAATACTTGCAAACAAATGAACACAAGTCTATTGTTAAATACAATTGATGTTCAGTGTTTTTGCGAATGAGTGACAACAATTGTCATTTTACAATCAACATCAATTAAGATGGCATGGTTAATTTGTCATTAGAGTTGTGGCATAATAATCTAAAGAATTAAATAATTTTAATTTTATTTCAAAGCTGAATTTCTTGCAGTCCGATTATTCATATAATATTACTTGTGTTCACATGACAAATTTCCCCATCCCAGTGCATTATGCATTTTTTATAAAAAAAACTGTACAAAAAATTTACATTTTGTATGGTCATACATTTAATCCGTCTATGGGTATTCTTAGAGCAGCAGGCGCCAAATTTTAACAGTTCCTTAAGCCGCCATAGTTGTATTTGGAGTTCTCCTTAAAGGAGAATGTAAGTAAGTTTGAGAAAATGCTTAGGACTTGAAATCAACAGAGGTCGGTCATTCATTTGAGCCCCTTAGAGGGGCTCCTAGGCAGCTATGGGAGTTTGTCTTCAATATATATCTTGTCTGTATTGAAAATGTTGTATGGGAGCTCACTTAGAACATGTTGGTACACAGAGGGACAAATCCGGTATGAAAATACCAAAATTGACACCATTCGTTGTCAAAAGTGAGCCAACTTCCTTTCTGTTCAATTTGAAAACAGATGGTGTCAATATTTTTGAACCACTTCGTTGTGATTTTGTCATCTTTTGGTCTCATTCTGTCAACAAAATGTGAATATATTATCACCATAATGGCGTCATTCCGACCACATGCTGTTATCATTTTTGACAACACAACCACATTCGGTTGTCAATTTGATAACACATTGTTCTGAGTGAAGTCATTAATAACCCATTCTGAACCCAATCAATAAAAATATTAGATTCATTTTTATTAATTTATTTCCAATTTAAAAAAAAAAAATTAAAAAATTAACCTGTTTAATTTTATTAAAATGTACACTAAAAATTTTAAAAATACAGCAACTTCATCGTTAAATAGTAAATTAATTATAAATTTTTTCAATTGTTTTGCCTCTTCATCGTCAAAAAACTTTAGCAATTGCATTATTATTATATTATTATTTGTACATCATTTATATTTATAATATTTGGACGCGGGGGCAACCAGGGTTCTACTGGGATTGGATAGGGGTGGTCTTAGAACACTTATAGGGTTCTTGACGGATCATTGTCCTGGCTCTTACGGGTAACTGGGACAACACCATACCGGACTTCTGCAGATATTGCGATGATTCAGAGGAGCTGGAGACGATCGGGCATGTACCGTGCCATTGTTCTAGGATGCAGGGTCTCAGACAGAAGTGGCTTGGAGATAGGTTTCACGACAAAATGGGGTGCATCGCTGGATGTAATCCGGCGGATCTACTGGGGTTTGTCAGAGAAATAGTGCGGTTGTTTCTGTTGAGGGGACTATAGGGGGGGGTAATAGTTATACGTGATACCTATTAACTTTCTAATTTTTTTGATCCTATTCACCTCATACTTATTTTCTTTATTTTTCACTTTCTCTACTTTTTCTTTTCATTGAAGGGATTCACAAAGGACTGTATTGGTCTCCGAGTGGAAGTGTGCCCTTGGGCACAAACCCCATCTTAACCTAAGATAACCTATTTGACTGTTTTACACGGAAATAAGCTTATATTCCAAAGTAATTCATTCCGCTTCTCAAAACAAGAGAATCCAAAAATTATTTGTTGATTTTAACTTATTTCGTTCGAATTTAGTAAAATTTTCTCAAGTAAAGAAGCATTTTCTTGGACGAGATCATGAAAAATTTTCTCGGTTCATCCGTATACTATAGTGATTTACATAGCGTTTACATTTGCCAGTACTGGCAAGACAGTAGCAATACATGCAAACTTTTTTACTAATACATAAACACTTTTACCGCTATTTTGTTTTTGCATTGTTTTGCCAACTACTATGTATATGCTTACTGTCTTGCCAGTACTGTCAAATGTAAACGCTGTGTTAGTCAATAATTCTTTCCGTATACTGCATCTAAGTCTGACTATATACAACTATGATACTTTAAATATATGAATATAAAAAAATTTTTCTAAAATTTAAGAAAGTTTTTAAGCTTATAATGATGAAAATATTGGACTTACAAAGGACCGATTTATACATACAACCAATTTTTTTGTCGAATTTAGTCGAAATAAAATCATTGGAGGATCTAAAAGATATACATAAATATTATATGGGCCTTTTAACGTTTTAAGACAATGAAGCGGTATCTGTTTGGTTTTAAAAACACGATAAAGTACTAAAAAAAAGTTTGATCGGGTAAACATAATTTTTAGATGTTATAGGTAGATTAGACTGAGTGATATCAATACATTGTTTCACCTGGCTTTTAAACAAATAAACTTTTTGACACAAAAGTGACCACAGGGGATAGACAATATCAATGAAACATGATCTTAGTACTTCCTATATATTAAGTTTGACTGACAATAAAACTAGATCAGATTGGTTTGGCACTGGAAATTATCCAAATCGATCCATTATTTTTCAAAGCTCTCATATAAATATTGTCTCAGAATAAGGCTGACACGATACCTTCCTAACGGGTTGATCTAGAGCATTAAAAGTAGGCCTTAAGATGTTTTTTTTGCACCAGGAGTGTTTAATATGATAAATGGGCTTAATCGAAGGTCCCCTGCAAATGTAAATTCTGGATGAGGGTTCAAAATATTCTAGGGTTATCCCTTTTTCTTTAATTTCCTTTATTTCCTTAATAACACTTTTTCCTGAAGTATTTATAAAATTCGTTTAAATCGCATCTAATACCAAATTGTGCATTAGAAAATGAAGTATGCAAATAAAAAAAGTATATTGATTTCCATTTCACACAAACTATTGACCACTATTCATTTAACATACATGGTCATGTTATTTTATGGATTAAAGACCAAAAAAAAAAAAAAACACCCGTAACCTGACTAAGATATTGTTGTTGAGTCTTACGACGTAAATGGTAGACTGTTAAATACAAAATATGTTAGAATTTAAAAATGTACAGGCTTCAAAGCCAAATAGATATTTTGCAAATATACAATTTTTTCAAATAAATACTCGAAAATTGCGAAGGAAAACCAAAACCATAAAAACTCTTCAATTATTTAAGAAACCATTCATGCCACCACATTTTAAAACAAGTTGTAGATTGATAGTTGCTTCCACTACTATTTGATTAAGTTGTAAAGTATTATTGAAAAAAAAACGAGAAATCTTGTAAACTTTTTGAAAAGATTATTAATCAAAGAAAATTATTACCTGCTGATTTAACGTTTAAGAAAATCCAAAGCCAAACGTCTATGAGTATAATTTTGTTTATTAAAAAATTAGAAAATCTGCCTTAAGATTTTTCCACGTATGTACAGCAACTTGCATATTTGCTGCAATTAGTAGCCCATTAAAATTTACTATTTAATTATAGACAGTTTTTAAAGCACGATTTATAAAACAAAAAGAACTGAAAAGTATCCAATCAAATAATTACAATGTGGCAACCACATAAAGATAGCATGCAAGATTTTTGAAGGCTGTTATTTTCTCAAGGGGAGTCCTAGCCCATAAATTGAAATAAATTTTGGTTAAGTGAAAGTAGAATAATTGATTTTCATAGACTAAATTATTAGATCTCAATAAAGACTGCACCCAAAAAACACAAATGGTATGATAAGATTACGGACAACTACTACGTGCGTTGTGATGGGCGTCACACAATTTAAATCATTTACACGCACTGTATGAGAAAACTCTAGTAACACACTCAAAAGGAGTTGTTTAGATAAAATGACCACAAACAGCACATTACTTGACCTAGTTTTTGTAAGTAACGAGCGGAAATTATTACTCTACGATCAGTTAGCTGCATCCACCTTTTCAAAACACGATATGATTTTTATATGCTATAAATTTAGAACGGAAAAGGGAATTCAAATGTATAGTTTCAGGGATTTCAAGAATATAAGTCCAATAAATTTGCAGCGAGATCTTGATAACGTTGATTGCAATATTATAACAAACACGTGCCAATCAAAAATAAGACAATCAAAAATAGAATTAGGCCATGGTTTGGTAATGAAACTAAAATGTTAATAGAACAACGTGACCGTCTATACCACATGTGGAGAAGGTACAAGACACCTGATCTACAAAGTGAGTATCGTTTGGCGAGGAAAAGGGTTGTATCGAGGATAAGACATGATAAATCTTTGTATTATTATAACAAATTTAACACAGCGGTTGATTGTAAGAGTAAATGGAAATATATACGAGAGATTGGCATTAATGACTCAGTTGACCGTTCATTGGAAGTTGATGTTAACTTGCTTAATGAAAATTTAACTAAAATTGATTATCCAACTGTTCAGTCTAGTTTCTATGAGGAATGTTTGCCTTTGATTTCATGTAGTGAATTTAATTTTCAATGCCTAGCCGCATGTGATGTAGTTAACGCTTTTAATGCAATGAAATCTAATTCAATTGGATTAGATAATATTAACCCAAAATTTGTTAAAATTATTTTACCCTGGATAATTCGATATATTACACATCTTTTTAATACTTTAATTATAACCTGTACTTTTCCAATGCAGTGGAAGCACGCTAAAATTGTTCCAGCACCAAAAGCAGGAAATGAATATCGTCCGATTGCGATTCTCCCTTATTTTTCCAAAGTTTTTGAAAAGTTGTTATATAAACAAATTTATAACCATGTTAATAACAACAACCTGTTAACCGATCGTCAATCTGGATTCAGACCTCAGCGTGGCTGTACTTCAGCTCTTACCGATGTGATAGAGGAAATTCGTAGTAGCCTAGATGATAGAAAAATAACGTTTTTGGTATTATTGGACCACTCAAAGGCTTTTGATACAGTGCACCATTCAATCTTGTGCATGAAATTGTCCAAATTATTTAAATTTTCCACGTTTGCGGTGAAACAGTTGTCATCATACCTTTCAAGTAGATGCCAATCAGTTGCAAATGCCGAAACTATATCGCGTTCTTTACAAGTAACTAGAGGTGTCCCACAGCGATCCATCCTTGGACCCCTGCTATACTCCTTATATGCGAACGATCTCCCAAACCAACTATCGTATTCTAGTATACAAATGTATGCTGATGACGTTCAGCTGTATCTCAGTAGTCCTAAAGAGTCAGCTAATATGAAAATACGGGAATTAAATCATGATCTTGGGAAAATACTAACATGGGCAGCTGCTAACGGTTTGCGACTTAATTCTAGCAAATCGAAATGCATATTAGTATGTAAAAGGGCCTTTCATATAGATTTTGAGGTAAATTTATTTCTTGGTGATTCGAGAATCGATGTTGTAGATTCAGCAAGAAACTTAGGAGTACTATTTAACAGAAATTTAACCTGGTCGAATCACATTACACAAGTTTGTGGTAAAGTATATGGCATGTTGCGAAGTTTATGGGCTACTCAGCACTTTACACCTCTGCAAGTGAAAATATTACTTGCAAAAACATATCTTCTGCCGACACTTTTATACTCATCTGAAATTTTTACTGGTTGTAACACAAATGATATGAGAAGGCTGACCGTAACATATAACAATATCATCCGTTACATATTCTCTTTAAAAAGATTTGATCATATATCGCAGCACTCTTGTAGTTTATTCAATATGTCATTTTCAAACTATCTTCAATTCAAAAACTTAATATTACTTCACAAAATAATAACGACAAAGGAGCCAAAATATCTTTACGAACGTCTGCAGTTTTCTAGATCGTGTAGAGGGAAAAAATTAATACAACTTCGTCATTGTGACCATGCTTCTGAGTGCCAATACTTCATATTAAGCATACGTCTCTGGAATCAACTTCCAAATGATTTGCAAACCACTAGCAACGCTATAAGATTTAGAAAATTATTGAGGGAATATTTTTCGTAAATTTTTGGGAAAATTTTGTTTTTTTTATGTTTTAAATGTAAACTTTGTTTTTTTATTTATTTTAATTTTTATATACTTATATACTTTATTTATTTTACTCTATTTAAATTTAAATATAACCTATGTAGTTTTTAGAAAATATATTTTATCAACGTATACTTTAACTTGTCTGATTCTAATGCTGTAATTTATAAGATATTGTGTCTTGTTGTATTAGAAAATCAAATTAATAAATACAAATACAAATACAAATGACTATAAAAATTACCAAATGGTCTTGAAAGTTATTGTCATATATATATATATATAAATTCTGGCTCCTTAAGTAATTCAAAGTCGATTGCCCGTCTGTCGGTCTGTTGAAAGCACGCTCATCTTAAAACCACCCAGAAGAAAATATCAATATTGGTGTCAAATTACTTCTAGTTATCCTGCAGCAGTTTGGGATTTAAATCCAGCAAAATCGGTGCTGCAGGATAAGAGTTATGTATCCAAATGCGAAATAACCATCCTAAAAATTTGATCATTTTGTTACAAAAACTAAAATAATTGTGGTATAATGCACGGATTAATATTGGGTGATTTTTCAAGAGCTATAGGAAAGTTAAAAAAAAAAAACATTAAATTCAGAAAAATGCATGAAACCTTTATTTGAATCGATAGTACGGTCCATATGATTTAATGTTTGAAGATTATTTCATGCAAATGTTGACCGTGACGGCGCATCAAATGGTCCATCCGCTTAGTCCAATTTTGCCATACTCTTTCCAACATTTCGGCCGGTATCTCATGAATAAATGCTTCAATGTTGTCTTCGAATGCGTCAATTGAAGCGGGCATGTGTGTATAGACATGAGCTTTAACATAGCCCCACAAAAAATAGTCTAAAGGCGTTAAATCGCACGATCTAGGCGGCCAATTGACAGGTTCCGAACGTGAAATAAAATGTTCACCGAACTCTCCTCTCAATAAGACCATTGTTAAGCGCGCTGTGTTGCATGTGGCACCGTCTTGTTGAAACCACATGTCATGCAAGTCAAGCTCTTGCTTTTTGGGCAAAAAAAAAGTTAGATATCATCTTACGGTAGCGCTCACCATTCACAGTTACGCTACGATTCGCATCATCTTTGAAGAAGTACGGTCCAATGATGCCACCAGCCCATAAACCGCACCAAACTGTGACTTTTTCTGGATGCATTGGTAGCTCTTGCAATGCTTCTGGCTGATCTTTACTCCAAAATCGACAATTCTGCTTATTAACGTACCCATTGAGCCAAAAATGAGCTTCGTCGCTGAACAAAATTTTTCGATAAAAAAGTGGATCGCATTTTGATAATTAAATGCAATAATTTGCAAGCGTTGTTCGTTTGTAAGACGATTCATGGTTAAATAATAGACCAAACTGAAGATGTTTGACAGTGAAACAAAACACGAAACGTGCGTCAGCTGTTTAAACCAGTGTTGCCAAAAAGATAATAGCTAAAAAATCACCCGATATACGATTTTGCAGAAACTCGTCGCCATATGATTCCCACTTGGGAAATTATTTATAAACGCCTAAAAAAATTGGTCTTATTTCGCTTTATATGGCCACAACCAATACCATGCATTTTTATGATAATCTTCCCATAATTTGCCTTTTACCTTTTAATACGGACGTCCGTTTTCATAAGGATTCATTAATAATTTATAGATCCCATATAGGGCGCCCAAGCCTGAAATATGCTAACTGTCGGTGGAGGGTATCAAAGCTTCGGCATAGACGAATGCAACACTCTTACTTGTTTCTAGTAAAAACAGCTGTTAAAAAATTACCCAGATATTTCCAGCACAATGCGTATTGCAAAAGTATTAACATTTTTTTAATATTAAATCAATTATTACAATTTGGTTGATTGAATTAAATTTAAGTTAAAATTTACTAATTACGTGTTATAAATTATATCTTTTTAATTTAAAAAACAAACTTTAAATTTCATTATGAATAAACTTCAATTATAAATATTTAAATAAATATAAAAGAAATCAAATAAATTTATGTAAATATTAATGAAATTATTTACATTTATGATTACAAATTATACCTGTAATTACAAGAAAACTTATGTAATTCAAATTCTATTTTATTTGTTAAACGGACAAAAAAAAAACGTACCTTGAAATTAATAATGCAAATTTAAATTTGAATATGTTCATTGACATATTATATTTATGTAGCTTAATTTAAAATTTAAAATAAATTTTAAATTCTCAAGTAAATAAATATTAAAGCTATAATGCTTTAAGCAAATCAAAATCTAATCAATATTAATTAAGATTTTCACCTGCATTCATCAATAAACTCTTGCTGGGCCACTTTACAAACATTTTAATAATTCCATTATAAATGCAATACATTTAACCAACTTATACACACTTAACTGTAGTAGCGCAAAAAGCAGTAGCAGCTCATGTGTCCCTCTGCATTTTACTGTATAGTCAATATTAATCATCAGCCAACAATTCACAAAAATCATACAATTTTTCAACATGTGAAAAAATGCTAAATGACCAACAACAAACGTTAAAATAAAATAAACAACTCAAATAAATTCGCTGCCTTATAATCGGATTAAATGCCAAACATGAAGACCAAGACACAAAAAATACCAAAGCAAAGCGAACAAATTTTTCAAAAGTAACACAAATATTATGATCACAAAACAAGTGAAAATATACAATGGACTAAATTTGGGATTAAACCAAAACAAAAAGTGGCAAATAAAAAAAATAACAAAAGCAAAAACTTTTAATCGAATATGTTCATTGAATTGTTTATCAATAAAAATTCAATTGATGGCAATTGGTTTATGGAAAAATAGGTAAAAAAAAAAGTTTTGCGAGTAAAGGGTGACCTGCTATGCACCACTTACGAGTAGGTGAAGAACTAAAGCAAAAACAACCACAATATTGATTTTTCCCGAGTCTTTTATCGAACCAACATTTATAACACTTTTTTGCGGCCTGGAACTTTATTGCGAACTTTTACTAATTTGAAGTCGCTTAATTCAAATCAAATCTCCATTTTTCTCTATCAGCTCGACTTTCCGAGATATACTGTTATGACTAAAATTAAGGTACTTTCACTAAACATGTATATTAAATAACTTGAATAGGGTTCACCACAGGGATGATAAATGTGAAAATCAATATCGTACTAACGAACTTTTTAAATCGTACTTTTTCGGCTGCAATAGTACTTAAAATTTTTTTTTTTATTCTTAAAAACAAAATTTTAATACAACAAAAAAAAAAGGTACTTAAAATTCATTTGTACATGCAAAGTATAGATAGCAAAAAAAAAAAAAAAAAAAATACATGTTCATTAATTATACAGTTGTTTTCGGTTGATTGAGCCCCGCTTAACTGAGTTTCCAATTTTATTGCACTAAGAATCATGGAACAAAATCAATAAGTATAGCTGTCTATGTAAAAATACCCGTTTAGTTGAGTTACGTTTAATTGCGTAGCCCGCCTAATTATTTCGCAAAATAAGACCGCATTGCGAAAAACAAGAGCAAATGTTTCGCTTAATTGTTTCCATCTACTTAATGTGTTTTTGCTCCACACACTTTTAAAAAATTTAAACCATTTTTTAACTTAATAATTGAAGAAATGAGTTTTATTTTCTATTTTCACATGGGTGTTTCGCTTTATTGCACATCTTGCTCAATTAAGCGATTTTCGTTTTAATTGCGTCGGCGATTCAATTAACCGAGTACTGCTTAATTGAGCTCCCGTTTAATTGCGTTAAAAGCCGTGCATTTTTAGAAACTTAATTTCGCGGAAATAACTTTACATACATAATAATAGGGTGGGTCAAATTTTTTCTCCTCAAAAGCACATCGCGATTCTTGTTCTATAAGTCATTCCAAGAAACTTTGCCAAACAAACCATAGGTCAAAAATGAATTTCGAGTACCCGGATTTTTGAAAAAAGTTAGTTTTCCAAAATATTCAAGAATAGAGGGGAATTCGTCTCTGCTAGTAGAACTTTTGCAGAAGTGTTTTTCTATATCTGACAGATGTCAATATCATCAGAAAATGCACGCTTATATGCTGCCGCTAATACTAAATTAAGAATGTGGCATTAGCAATCGTTCAACGAACAAGTGCAAAAATCTCTTTCCAATAGCGGAGATCAGTGTTTGGTGTACATGGTCTTGCAATGATTTGGATAATTTTCAATATACTTTTACACGTTTTTATACAATCATAAAAAAACAAAAATAATTTTTAGTTTTATAAACGATTTCGTTTATCAAAAGATTAAAAGAATTTTTTTTGCTTTCTTTTTTCTTTAACCATTTTAAAAATGGATAAAATGAAATGCTACTGCCGATTAAAGTCTTCTTATGGAAATCGATGTGTGTAGTTTTGTTAAAAAAAAATACATTCTCGTGCACCTTTGAGATGCTTTGAGTAAGAAATCTTAATACAGTCAACAAACACACATTGGCTTCCCGTAACGTCAACATACAACCGTAAACGTACCGAAAAAATAAAATAAGAAAAAACCGAAAGAAAAGAAGTTTGTCAACACAAATTAAACATTTATTTTGTTGATAAGAGGAGAATAAAAAAAAAAAAAAACAGCCAGACACTTCTGAAGACAGAAGCTGTAAATAAAAAATATAAATTTTCCTCTACCAAGAACACATTTCAGTTATTTGCTTCATTTCGGCATCTCTATTTGAATGTAAATAAAATGTTTGGTAAAACATTATAAACAGGAATACGTTAAACATTAAGTCAGAAGCAAAAAAAGCTCTTGAAAAAAATATTAAAGTTTAAAATAAAAAAAAATCAATTTTATAGCTGGAAATGAAAATCCAATTTATAAATACAAAAAAAAAAAATAAATAAATAAATTTACACTTCAATCTTTACAACAAGCAGAAATGAACGAATGTGTATGATAACCAAACGTAAATATTGATAAACACATCAAAAACACTTGCCGCAATTAAATAAAAATGAATGGGTAATAAGAAGAAGAAATGCAGAAAATGAATAAATAAATTCGTTAAAATATAAATTATTGAGATAGAATAATCTCAAGTATTTACATATCAACAGAACCACCGCCTCACTGAAGCAGAACACATACAACCAGTGACAGTTTAATGCCACTAACATTTCAAGTACAAATATCTTAAATATAAAAGGGACGTATCAGTGCAGCAGAACAAAAGGTCAATATTTGAAGAAAATACTAAGATAGAACAAAAATATACTGGCATGCAAATGTAAAATGAAAAGAAGATGTATTTGTATTAACTAATTCAAAAACAAATACTGAAGAGACATGAGTAGATCTGAGTTTCTCTTTAAGTTTCAACATCAATGACAGCTCCCGCTTGAAGCTTTCTTTAAAAATAATCTTGAAATTTGGATTATAAGGATTAACCAGAATGGCCCATATTCAAAGTCAAAAGTAAAGTATGTTTTAAGAGAATTAAGGTCGTTTCTGAATAAACTTTTTTTTAGTTATTAATGTCAGGTGCTTAGCGCTGCCACTTGTTTTTATTTTGTTGTATGTTGAACATTTGAGATGGCACTAGAGTTTTTCATTTCCCGGGAAAACCAAATTTATATTTCAATTTCCCGGGATCCTGGGAATTCCCCCTCAATACAAATCGATGCAAAATATTATTTAATTTACTTAATTTGAACAAATAACATTTCCTGAGATCAATTAAAAATAAGTTTATAAATGCATTAAACTTTTTACTTCTGTGGTAAAAAGGAAAGCACTTTTTCCTGGCACTTAAAATCTTCATGTTCAAAAGTACACATTATTTTGTAGGATTTATGAGGATGTTATAGCAAAATTCCTTTTTGCTAATATTTTTTTTAATAAGCAATAACATTTGGAATTTTAAAAACTTACCATCTGCGAGATAAGGAGTGTTAAAAAACTACAGCCGCAGAGAACAGATTATTATATTAAATTCAGAGTAAATTCTCAAAAGCCACCTTTAAAGTTTTAAATTGTTCTCCTTTAAAACTAAACTTCTTAAGGCCCGAACATTAACCCATTAGATTTTTACATTTCTTATATATTTTGGGGAGCAAATAAGACAACTGTATATATTTTTTTTTAAATTTTATTTGAAGTCTTAGAAATTAAGTATGCACATATGTGTACCTCAGGTCTTATAATATGAATAATTTTAACGTAAAGCCTTAACCTCTTAAGATTTGAACTGAACCGATTGAGTAAAGTGTTTATTAACTACTTCTTTTATCTTAAAGGGTGTAATTTAAATTTCGATTTATATTATTTTTTAATTTTTTTATTTAAAGTTGTCGAAAAAGGAGGTGCACATATGTGTACTTCAGGTCTTAGCGATTAGTTATTGAGAAGCAATATCCAAAAAGTTTGGTTTTTTCAATCTGTTAAATTCAAATGCAAAAATAATGGCTTGAACTTCTAAGAACTACCAACTTTTGATAGTTTTTGGAAGCGCAGTAGCTAAAAGCAAGTAATAAAACTGTTTCTAGTGGTCACACGATGTCGCTAGTCTTTTAAACTTTTAATAAGTTAAATACACATATGTGTACCCAGGGTCTGAAGAGGTTCGGCACTTATTGCCACAGAATAAATTCAAAGCCAACAGCATTTATATAAAACCAAAAAAGTCAAAGTATTTAAACAAATTATTACAAAATATGATTTGTAGTTTAGAATAAGCAGAATCGTTTGAAAGCCTATTTCTAATTTTTATCAAGAAAATTTCAATGATAAAACACATTTCCTTTCTACGGATGTTTGTCTTTTTAGCCAAAAGAACATTATATAATCTCTAAACACTTTCGGTTTTCTTAACACTTCCTTTAAAACTTGTCATTATTTTTCACACAGAAAACAAATTGGTTGGAAACGGTTGCAGTAATAAAATATTGATCAAGTAACTTGAATTATTATTGCAACTATTAAAAATGTATAGTTCTGACTGATTTTTTATTCTCTTGATTATTAAAACGATGTTCCAACTGAAATATGATTCCTTCAATTCTTTTATTAGTTATGATAACTAATTTAATTAAGTTCTAAAAATTAGTACAAATGGTAAGAATCACAACCGAATTTAATATAGGGCAATACTGAATATTGGTCATTGCAATCAATAATTTGCTTTCGTCAATAAATTTTGTAATATAAATGTTAATTCATTTATTGCAGCTAATTATTGATTGTTGGAATAGTTTCAATTCGAGTACAACAAATGAAAATATAATTATTCGGAATTCACAACCAAAAAACAGTTAGGAGCGCCAATTGCTTAATAAATTTTCTGTCAAAACATTTGATAGATGAAAATAATATTTAATTTTATATTTAAAAAATATGTTTGCAGTCAAAAATGGAAAATGTGCAAAAACTTAATAAATAGGGGTAAGTAATTTACGTATTCTTATAGGTATAAACATATACACGTACATATGTATGTATGTATTATTTTTTTACATCCTGCAAATTAAATTGGACTACTTGATCCATTTTGATCCTGGGCTGGTCCAATGTAGTGCAAGTATGGACCATGTCATTATTAAAAAGAGTTTGCAGTGAAACGACATTTCTTCGTTTTTTAACGACATGTTTTCGTTTTAAACGATTTCAAAGCTTATCCTCTAGAGTATACCATGGAGTAGTTGTAAGACTTCCCCTTTGTAATGCAAGCTGGGTTATATGGTCCTGCCCTAGGACATCGTACTGTAAAATAAGCCATTTTTTCCATTCATTGGGATTACCTTTGGACAAGTCCTTGCCCCTTATGGGCTACATTTGACCGGTTAAAAAAAATATATTGATAACGACAATCAAATCTCTTGTTATGAACACCAATTACGTGTTAATTCAGTTGCAGCTATCATATATTCGGGTATAAGCACAATTTTGTTTCTAATAACCATACTAACAACTAACAATATCTGTTGTTATCCCTGATAGTGTACTAAAATTCAAATGTTGCTATCAAAACGAATTATGTGATAGTACATGCAACCGACGAAATTCGATTGGCGCCAAATTCGGTTGTGATCACGAATCTGTTTTCTATGTGTTCGTATAAAATAAGCATTTTCTTTATTAACAACTTTTGTCATCATTTCTTATTGAATCTAATCCGAAAAATCTTTGGATATAAAATCATACAATTTTTGAAGCAAGTGGGTACAACATTTTTTTCGTTTTTATAAAATAGTCTGGGTCCTTAAAGAAATTAAATATTTTGTAAATTTTTATGAATTAACATCTCTTTGGCGTTTGGCAAAAATGTCTTAAGTAAAAAACTGTAGTTTTTCGTTATGTTTAATGTTTAATTGAAAAATATTTATTTGGTATATTTCATAGACTTTTTTCCAAAGAGCAGATGATAACAATAAGAAGCAGTTGTGCTAGACTAAAGTGATTTAAGCCAAACAAAACAGAAAAAAAAAATTGAATAAAGGTCAATCAAAAACTTAAAATGCGTTTTTTTTTAACTTAAGACATTTTTGTCTAACGGCTAATATATATTTCATGACACAACTTATTTACAATTATACATATCAGCAGTAAAGTGGCCATTTATTAAATAAAAAAATCCCGGGAATTTCCGTACAAATTTCCCGGGATTTTTTTTCCAAAATAAATGTGCGAGATCCCGGGATTTTTGTCCCGGGAAACCCCGTATAAAAAACACTAGATGGCACCCAGTTAAAGTCGGTTCACTTTAAAACATAGTTTAATTTTGACTAAAGTAGCAAAATAATTAAAAGTTTGTTTTTAATTTAAAGTTGTTTTTAAAAAAAGAACCGACTTTACTGTTCCGCTGTGATAATGGGCCAATATCTTTTATTAATCATTAGTAGGGACCAGCTTATATACAAATTTGGATTAGGTTAGGTTGAAAAGCGGGATATGATACAAAGCTAATACTCATTTGGGTAAATATCTACGCTCTTAAGAGTGAGTTTCCCCTATCTATCAAAAATTATCAAAAATAGTTTTTTTTAAACATCTGACAACTTTATTTATCTAATACTCGCAATAAATTTATGACACCCCAATTTATGATACATATAATTCTCTTTTTGATTGCAAAAGCTATTTGCAATAACGATTTTTCAACGTTATTTATTTTTTCTAACATTTATCTAAATATTTTTTATCAATGCATAGGATTATTTTCATCATTAGTAAAAATTGTTTGACAAAAATGGGAAAAAGCAATTTTATTTTAAGCAAATAAATTTTCCAAACACCACAGACAACACAGCTCATAATTTATGTACAACATAAAAAAAATGCTCAAAACTGAAAAAAAGATAATAATAATAAAGTATTCAATTCAATATTGATTGACGCTGAAAATTACCATAATTTGTGCATTGAAATGCAAATTGTGTATAAAAAAAAAATATTAAATAAAATAAAAATGAAAACGAAAAAAGAAAAAAAAAACACAGAAAACTATAGAGAAAAACTAACAGATGGAAAAATATTCTTAAGAAAAGCAAACAGCACGTTGAATGTCTATTGGGTTTGACTGGAAGAAGAAGAATCAACAAGGTGTGGTTGGTTTTAGTGGGTGGCTGGCAGGCACTGAGCCAGCAAAAAAAAAAAAAAAATTGAGAGAGCGAGAGCAAGACCCAGCCAAAGCCAAGAAGATAAGCAAAAATTTAAGTTGGTGTAGTCAGTTTCAGGAAGAAGTATTCGAGTGCGAGTAGATGGGAAGAAACGAACGTGTCTCTTTGGTAGTGTTGAAATGACGTGATGACAAAAAAGTTTGAAGCAGATGTCGCTGTTTGCTAACTTACTTATTTAAAAAGTAACAAATACAATATTAATACTTGCAGAAAATAGTACATTAGAAAAAAAAGATATTGTTGCTATGTACATAACTTTATATATTTACTTACGTACATATGTACATAAGTAAGTATATAGAGAGTAAGAAGACAAAGTCGATGACTTTGAAACGTGCCAAGAATAACCGCAGACTTATTGCATTGAAAACTACTAATACTTACTACTACCACTTAAAATATTCTAATGCTACTATTTATTTACTTTACTATTTTATACTATTTCTGCTACTACTACTTATAGTTATTATTAGAAGTAAGTGTGTATTTGTAGTAGAGTTATAAACTTAGTGAGTGAACAACTAAGATTTTCTATTTTTCTCCTCCTTTTTTAGACAATTTAATGCTAAAATGCAATCATCCATATTACGAGTATAAATGTTTTCATATTTATGTTTGTTTGTAGTTGCCAAAAATTCTTGTAAATCTTATGAGAAGGATGTAGTTTCCCAACAAACACGTAGGTTTGATTTCAAATTAACAAGGATTTTAAATCAAACCCAAACGAAAGTTACATTTGCTGTTTTTTACACTAAAACAAAAAAAAAAAAAACTAGGAGCTGGAACATTGTTATGTGATTTAATTGACTTAAGCGTTCTAAATCCAAATCTGTTTAGATATCGATTTTATAACGTCTAATTTCTTTTAAAGGCTTGATTAATATTTCGCCAGAAATAAGGCAG
This sequence comes from Pollenia griseotomentosa, assembly GCA_963931875.1. Lineage (NCBI taxonomy): Eukaryota > Metazoa > Arthropoda > Insecta > Diptera > Polleniidae > Pollenia > Pollenia griseotomentosa. The sequence continues at coordinate 45,057,617 of OZ007563.1, forward strand.
TAATGCTAATAAAGGGTGTTTTTTTAAGCCCGAAAGAACTTGAAATTGTAAAAAATAACACAAAGAATGAAATTGTAATCAAAATTTTTTTTTTATTCGAAAGATCAATACGTGACATTAACATTTGAAAATGATTTCGGGCATATGGGCACCGCGGCTGTTCTTGACGAAGCCCATTCTGGACGTCCAATTTTGGGCCACTTTTTCGAGCACTGCTGGCCGTATGTCACGAATAACACGAACAATGGTTTATCAGCATAAACCAGTGACTTCACGTAGCCCCAGAGGAAATAATCGAGAGGTGTCAAATCGCACGACCTTGGAGGCCAATTGACAGGTCCATTTCTCGAAATCCACTTATCGCCAAATTTTGATTTCCATAAGTCGATGGTTGCGTTCGCCGTATGGCACGTAGCGCCATCCTGTTGAAACCACATCTCCTCCGGATCAATGTCATCCATATTTTCAAACAAAAAATCATTGATCATGGTGCGGTAACGATCTCCGTTGGCCGTAACGCGAGCTCCGGCCTCATTTTTGAAGAAATAAGGTCCGATGATGCCACCAGCGTGAAAACCGCACCAAACGGTGCATTTTTCTGGATGTAATGGAGTCTGTAGGGTCTCTTGTGGATTGGTCTCGCTCCATATGCGGCAATATTGCTTATTAACAAACCCGTTAAGCCAAAAATGCGCCTCATCGCTGAACACAATTTTGCGATTTAAATTTGGATTAAATTTTTAAATTTTTCAAAGTAAATTTGGATAATTTCGTAGCGTTGTTCAAGCTTGAGTCTATTCATGATGATTTGTCAGAGTATACTGAAACGATAAAAAAAAATATTTCATCAAAATTTAATTTTTTTGTGTTACTTTTTACAATTTAAAGTTCTATCTAGCTTAAAAAAATTTTTTTTATAAAAAATTTTTTTATAAATTCAACTTTTTCCGACTTATTGAGAAATTAGTGGCAACAATTCATGCAAAATTAGTACTACAGTTGGGCCTCGATTATCCGTGATCCGGTTAACCGGTAATTATTGTGTTTTGTTTGCAATTTTTTTAAATTTGTTTGCTTCAAATAACCGTGATTACCTCTATTATCCGTGATGGCAGTTGAAAACTATTAGACAAACATTATACAACTTTTTTAAGAAATTGTATTCTTTTTTTGCTTAATGTCCTTTTTTGCCTCATGTTTTCAGTAGAAAATTTAATGGATACAGACTCACTTAATTTAAAATGTACATAAACTTTTTGAATTAATTTGTTTAAAGTAAATATGTATTGTGTACATTGTACACCAATGTTTACTTGTTAAATAATAAAAATATTAAAAAAAAACTGTATAATAAAAACTGTTATTCGATTAACCATGAAAATCGATTACATATCCGTAATGCTTCTGGTCCCGACCACCACGGATAATCGAGGCCCGACTGTATTTGTTTGTTTTGAAAAAATAATAAAAAAATTTTAAGAACCACCATTTAACATTTTTTATCATTTATTAGAAAGCCAGGTATATAACGAATAAAACAAACCATATGTCGCAAAAATCGGAGGACAAATGTTTTTTTTATTTATTATTCGTTATTATTGGCTTGACTTAAAAAATAAGAAATAATTGCACAGACAAAAATTTTACATTTTTGATCATTTATTAAGGGGTGATTTTTTAAGAGCTATAGGAAAGTTTAAAAAAAAAAACATCAAATTCAGAAAAATTCATGAAATCTTTATTTGAATTGATAGTACGGTCCATATAATTTAATGATTGAAGATTATTTCATGCAAATGTTGACCGTGACTGCGCCTCAAATGGTCCATCCGCTTAGTCCAATTTTGGCATACTCTTTCCAACATTTCGGCCGGTATCTCATGAATAAATACTTCAATGTTGTCTTCCAATGCACCAATTGAAGCGGGCATGAGTGTATAGACATGAGCTTTAACATAGCCCCACAAAAAATAGTCTAAAGGCGTTAAATCGCACGATCTAGGCGGCCAATTGACAGGTTCCGAACGTGAAATAAAATTTTCACCGAACTCGCCTCTCAATAAGTCCATTGTTAAGCGTGCTGTGTGGCATGTGGCACCGTCTTATTGAAACCACATGTCATGAAAGTCAAGCTCTTGCATTTTGGGCAAAACAAGGTTGGATATCATCTCACGGTAGCGCTCACTATTCACAGTTACGTTACGATTCGCATCATCTTTGAAGAAGTACGGTCCAATGATGCTACCAGCCCATAAACCGCACCAAACTGTGACTTTTTCTGGATGCATTGGTAGCTCTTGCAATGCTTCTGGCTGATCTTCACTCCAAAATCGACAATTCTGCTTATTAACGTACCCATTGAGCCAAAATAAAGCTTCGTCGCTGAACACAATTTTTCGACAAAAATGTGGATCGCATTTTGATAATAAAATTCAATAATTTGCAAGCGTTGTTCGTTTGTAAGACGATTCATGGCTAAATTATAGACCAAACTGAAGATGTTTGACAGTGAAACAAAACACGAAACGTGCGTCAGCTGTTTAAACCAGTGTTGCCAAAAAGATAATAGCTAAAAAATCACCCATTAGAAAGCCATAAAGCACGAACATCGGTGTGCAAGTGTTAATTTTTTTATTAGACGTAATAAAAAAACTGAAAACAGATTTAAATTGAGCGCCTTAAAATATTAATATTCCATGTATTTTTATTTAAAACGATTTTTTGCCGACCAGTGTTAATAGTGTTCAGTTAATAGGGAAATTCATACAAGTGTTGATAAGGGTTTCTGTTTCAAATCAGCATTCTATACCGATGAATTTAGGAAAAGTAGTTTTGATAGATTCTTAAAAAAAAAACTAAAACAAAACGATGAAAGATTTATTTGATTTTTACACTGCTTTATTTAAGCAAAATAGTAAGAAAATTTAAAAATAATAACTTGTTTTTTTTGTGGTTGGTCTCTTGACAAAAAAAATCTTGACAAGACCTAATTTTTCCTGATTTGCCGAGCACTGAAAATTCTTGTAAGTCAAAACCGTCTGGCAAGCTAACAGGTATAATGCAATGTGGAATAAAGGATGGTCTTGCCGTCCTCCAATTCTTGAAAAGACAAAAATCCCCCTCTTTATTTTCAGATTTGTATTGGCTCTGGGTAGCACCTCGATCAAACAACAAACTTATAATTTATTTTCAGTCCGTTTTATTTCTATCGTATTCGCATTCGCGAATATTCGCGGCTATTCTAAAATACGCGTCAAAGAAGTGAACATTTACATGAAATCAAAAACAAAACAAAAAAAATTTGCAAAAATTGTTTTTGCTTATCATACAAAATCTACAGTTATTTAAAGAGATAATAACGCGTTACTGTCACGTTAATTTGATTTTAAACGTGTATATATAACAACACAAATTTTCGTCAATTTTGTTTCTGTTTTCATGTAAATGTTCACTCTTTCGACGCGTATTTTAGAATAGCCATGATCAAGGCGAATTGACTAAAAGGTGAGGTCAACTCTACAACTACAATGCTTCTGTGGTCGGGTTGTCAAAAATATTGCTAGTAAAAAGAATAGGTTTGTTTACATAAAAATCTACACTTATAAAATTATTACAGTAACTGATTGTGAGTTATTAAATTCGTTTTCTGTTCTGTTAAAATTTAATAAAAATATAGTTATTTTACAAATAATTTTATTTTTTAACTTTTATGTTTGTTATTCAAAAAACAAACTACCAAAAAATAAGGTTTTTCCGTATTTATTTTGTTATTTAGTTTGATTTTTGTCGGTTAAAATATATTTTTTGAAAGTAAAAACTATTCAATTTAAAGGAATATGCAGTTTAATAAATAAAAAAATTTTAAATGAATGTAAAAATCATTTGTTTTAAATCAAATGTTAATGATCCGTTTTTTAAATGAATTTTAAGTTGTTCAAAATAAATTTTCGTTTGAATCTAACTACATAATATTTTGAGTGTAGTTTGTATACAAACTTTGACAAGTCGACCACCGAAAAAAAAACTCAATTTGTTGACTTGACCCCACCTTCTAGTCAATTCGCCTTGGCCATGATTATTTATTTTTAAGTTTTGTTTTATAATTCTAACTCTTTTCAACTTGAAGTTGTGTATTGTTTTTATATCTTAAATATAAAAAGGAGAAGAAACAGACAAGATAAAAATACAAAAATTACCAGACTAGAATTTTATAATAATTTAATGATACTAGTGAATTTCAAATCAGAATTTTAAAAAACTGCAAGTCTGGACGATGACTTATACTGAAAAAATAAAATTGTATTTAAACACAGTTTAATTTTAAACAAAAATTAAATTAATACGTATTTGATTGCGAGGTCAAAAATTGGCCATTACTCATAGTAACTAATTTTTTACTAAGAAATATTTTAATATTTTTTCATTAGCAAACTTTTTGCATGTAATTTTTCTTTTATTGTGAAAGGCATTTGACTTTAATAGGCCATTTACATTACAACGAAATCTAGTAGATTTCATTTGAAATCTTCCTCAAAATCTAGTGCGTTTACATTATACCGTTTTGAGATTAGCGAGATTTTGTTTTTATAACAAATCAATGACTAAAATATTTTTGTGTTACACATACAAACACAAAAAGAAATAGACATTAAAAAATTTGTATTATCTTTAGTTTATAATCAACATCACTTTTTTACCAATTATTTGTCCTTTTTTTATTTTTTACAAATTCTCAATTTTTTTTTTTTTTTTATTTTTTTCAACAGTTTTTGTTTTGTTTTTAATTAAAATGTCATATTTTTGTTATGCAGGGAAGTATTTTTTAGTGCTATATGGAAAAAACCATAGTTGCAAAACTAAGTACTACTAGATTTTGAGTAGATTTCGTCGAAATCTAGTCACAAAGTAGATTTTGTTTTGTATGGGAAATCTAGTCAAAAACCACTAGATTTGGCTCGAAATCTCGTAAGTACTAGATTTCGTTGTAGTGTAAATTGGCTATTATCGGCAAGCTTAAATGTTTACATTTATTTTTCGCTTTAGTAATGACAAGTTTATTTTTAATTTGAGCATAAAAGTGGACCATAAATTGATAGCAAATTAATAATTTGTACATTACTGTATATGTTATATTCAAGTCATTACCAATTTGAATTCAAATGTTAAAAATTAACCATTGAAAAAACTTTGAGAATAGTGCTTGATATCAAAGGATAAATTTTATTTTATATTAAAAGCTTTGCCTTCGTGTTTGTTGGGTTTGTAGTTACATATTCACTTATTTAAGCTTTACTAAATATTTTTCTTAAGAAATTGGGAAAAGTTTTAACTTCTTATTCCTACCTGATTAAGTAACCATCAGGGCAAGTTTATGAAGCATTTTGTTTAAAAAATAATATTTTCCATTTTTTGCAAGAATTTTTTTTTAAATAGTTTATATGCATATTATTGTATTTGTATACTTAAGCTATGTTTACACCTATTCAATATTTGACGTCCTACACGTTACCCCTAGTTTTATTAAAAATTTATTTGCTTTTGCAAAGCGTTTGGATATAACAAACTTTTTTTAACAGATTCTAAATTACATTATACAAATTGCATCTAATAAATAAAGTTTAGCAAATCAATAACAATGGTTTAAAAGAAAGCTAAAGTTGGATCAATTTACTGGTTACTTTTTTTGAATTTTGGATCAAATATTTGTTAGGTCTGAACATACCTTCAGCAACTTAAAAAAAACTACTGCATTGGGAACTTGGGAGAGCCTCTGATAACCAAAATACTTTTGCCAAATTTGGCTCAATATTAAAATTAAGAGACTATGTTTGATGTATAGTAATAATCTGTTCAATAATAGAAAATATTTATGCAAAAATCTAAAGAAAATCGTGTTCTATATCTTCAAAAAGCGATTTACTAGAAAAAAGAATTTTTTATTACAGTTTTCATGATTTTTGTTTTCATATTTCCTTGTTTTTTGAGCATTTTTTGTTTGCATATTTTATTTTGTTAATGCCTATAAATACTTTCCCTGCTTATCACAAATTATTTGCGTAACTTGTTAATAGAAATTGTAAGAGCCAAATCAAAACAAAATTGCTTAATTTCTTTAACAACAAAGTTTCTTAAAGTTAAATGTTGGATAATTTCAAGAGTTTGCTGGAGTAATGTAATAATTTAATTAAAAATTTAAGAAATTACGTTCAGAAATTTATAATAAAACAAGTAAATAAATTGCTTTAATCAGTTCTCCTCATAACTTTAAACAATTTTAATGAGGTTTGCTTTCTTAATAATCTTCTAGACTTCAAATTTTAGTTGCAGCAAATCTTGAGTTTATTTTTGAGTGGGGTGAAAAAATTGGAAAGGGTTACTCAGGGTACTCATGTGCTCTGCAATTCTGTGTTGTTTTGTAATTCTCACAATTTTTAGCTTGAAGTTGGCCGCAAGTGTAATTGTTTTTATATATGAAACATAAAAAAAAAGAAAAGAAAGACCAGATAAATGAGGGGTATAGAAGCAAAGAGTGCAATCTCCACATTTTTAGTTTTCGTAATAAATAGTAAAAACCTCTAGCTCAAAGTATATTCATATTAATGTTTTGTATGTTATGCTATTCAGTAAAAAAAAAAATGATGAATATATGACGCAAGTTTCAACCAAATCGATATAGCGGTTTGCTGGCAATTATAATAATAAAATTGGAGATTGCTGTGTTTGCTCTAATAAAATCTAGTCAGCTGTCGTAATACCACCGCCTGGTTATTAATTGGCCTTGATACATACCTTTTTATTTTTTTTAAATTCCTTTTCCATTTGTTGGTGTCTCTTGCCTTTTTTTCTTGATTTATTTGGAGGAACTTCATAACAACTCAGCTTTAAAATTACGACTAATGACAAAGTTATAAAATCAATTGTTTCATATAAAAACAAATTGTTATTTTTTCATTTCTTTTAGTTTTGTTTTGCAAAAAAGAAACAGAATACAAAAAAAACATTCGTTTTCGAAAATAGTTGAGAGAAAAATAACTTAACAAACTGTGATTATGGCAAAAACGACAATCTCCAAAGGACATTGCCGTTTTTGCAACAATTCTTAATTTTTGAACACCATTTTTTATGGGATAAAAGTGTATCTGGTAACGTCATATTCACTAAGCGGAAGGAAGCATTCTTTATATACAACTAAAAGGTATTATAAGTTACGTTTGTGAAAAAAGTGGAGATTGCAGCCTTTGTACCCCTCAAATATACAAAAATTGCAATTTCATAATCTGGACACTAATGCAATTTCAAGGCAGAATTTAAAAAAAAAATGCAAGTCTTTTATTAAAACAAAACATTTTATAGTTAAATTCAACCACATTTCAAGCTTCAAGTAAGGTAAACACTTTTTTGTTAAATCAAATCAAAATTTTATTATTCGTGACAAAAGCAACGTTTAAAACAACAATAGTTTTGGTTGTGGCCATTGTGGGGACCATAATATGTTACAACCATGTTGTTTCTGTGCGTATGAACAATACCTAAACTATTTTGAACGTCTTGATCAAGGGTTACAGAGACAAAAACTATTTAATTGATACTATTAATTTGTTTACTGCTGCAAATTTATTAATTAATTTTTTAATTAATATCACAATTTTTTTTTTTTTATTTAATTTTTATTTATTTCCTTGAATTGTTCTTGATTAGTTTTTGAACTTCAAAGCATTATTTTCGTCTATTACAAGCTTTTGTAGTAAGTTTATTAAAACTTTGTTTAATACAGTTCAATTTAAATTTCAAAATTAATTTCTTATCCCAAAGCAAACATTTTATAAAACAATATTTTATTTAACATTCAGGATATTTATGCATCGAATAACAAACAAATTTTTTCCATAAAAATATAAAACCCATTTTTTAATTAATAACATTTAATGACTTTAGGTCGAAAACTAGCAAATGTATTTTCTTTATTTTATATTTTGTTAAAATAAAAATCATGTTCTAGTTTTTTTTGTTATTTTTTTTTTAATGGTACAATTGTGTACAACAATAAATGCATCACGTACAAAAATCGTACATCATGATTTTATGCAGTTAATCAAATTGTTCTTTTATTTCAGTTTTATTTTAATTTTTTTTTTTTTATGTGAACATGCATTTTGTATAAAATATTATGTGGGAGTGTGTGTTTTTGTATGTGTGGAATTAAGTTTTATTTTTTTATATATAAACACAAATTTCAACAAAAGCCTGCCACAACAACAAAAGTTGTCTACATTTTAATTGAATTTTGTGGAAATCTAAATGCAATATGTGTAATTTTTAAAAAAAGGAAAATATTAGGTGGTAGAAAAAGGTTTTGAAAGAAATTAGGGACGTAACGATTCGCCTTTTTGCCGATACGATACCGATACTCAAAAGAAATATCCGCAATACCGATGCGAACATTAAGTTTGAACTCTAGGTAAAATTGACAAAACTCAAGTAGAATAACATTTTTACTATACAAAATTATAGTGTAAGAGATTATTAATATTTAAAACTGATATTAATATGATTTTAAAACAGAGAATTTGATTTTATGGTAATTTTTACAAAAAATAAATAATGTTTTTATAGAAAAGAACTGTGTAAGAGACTAGAATTAAATTTAAAATTATTAAGATTTCTGTTATAAATACAAGCTTTTCTCAACTTTTGCGGGGATCGCAAATCCAAATCCAGACCTGTGGAAAAAAGTCTCTCAGATGGGACCGAACTCATTTGAAAACTTAATCATATTCTGCTTCTCTAGAAATACTAGGAGATCTAAGGAGATCTTTGTTTTTCTTCGGCAGAACCACAGCTTATGATGGGCAGAGGCTCATCCACCTCGGATTTTCATATGAAATGTTCACAAACGCTCCAAAGGCAATTTTTATACTTATCAAAACATTAACTAAGGCTGATGTCAGAGTGGCCACTCGAAGCGAAGCGATAATTGTTTGTGCTATATCAATGCTACAATGCGTCATAGTGAAGGCTGTATTGAACAAAGAGATTCCTTATGTTAATATTAAATTTTTAGTGTTTAAAAAGTGCAATTGTATGAAATATGAATTCTGACGATGAGTTTTTCATGTTACTTAAATATATTTTTTGTGCAAAAATTCATAGATAGTGGTTTCAAGCACCATGAAGCCTTAATCTTCCATGTCTTCCACAATTTCAGAATGCGTGGTCATAGTAGCTCAGTTAGACGTTTTTTTTTTGAAGCGATTGAAGTCGAGTGTCTTTAAAATATTCGAAAAATTTTAGATAAACAATAAGTTTTATTATTCTCTATACCCTCAAATCTTTCAATCAGAACAAACGCGAAAGGGTACTTTACTCTTTCTCACAAGTCCTATGTATTTTGAGAAAAATACAACCCTGTCATGATAAGTTGTTAATGTTTTAAAAAAAATTTCATATGCGTTATCGTCAAAATACGAAAGACTTGTGTGATAATAAAAGCCGGCCTTAAGTAAGTCGTTAATTTTTGAGCCGCTGAACTATTCTCTATCACAGTTTACTTATTTATTATATTTTATAATAATGTTCGAAGACTGTTAATTAGCGGAATAGCGTCAGTCAATGAAGCAGTAACCTTTCTTATGGATTTTGTAGCCTCTTCGATGAAACCAAAAATTTTAAGCAAATTGAATTTTATTCTCACAAACACTATTAAAAATAAGCATTAAAATCTTAAAACATACAAAATTTGTAAGTTTACAAATAAAAGATTTAGCAACGAGAGATGTTTCACCTCCAGCTAAAAAAGTTTTTATTCTGTTTTGATTTTATATTCTGCTTTTAAATGTGTTATTTCTCATAAATTAAATTTAAATTAAATTAAATCTTAAAATTAAATTGATTTTTTTAAAAAAACTTTAAAAAAAAGTATCGGTTCATCAATAGTAAACAATATCGCCGATACCGAGGTTATAACTTTTTTTGCTTTTCAAATCTTTAGTTCGTCACACTCTACACCATTTCTCATTGAAATAGAGAAAACGTCTCATTAAAATAGAGAAAATTTCACATGAAAGTGGAAATTTCTTTCAAATTGAGAAGATTTCAATTTAAAATAAATAAAATTCCAAATGAAATTAAGGAATTTCAAAATGAAATTAAGAAACTTCCAAATGAATTTAAAAATTTCAAGTTAAATTTGAGAAAATTTCTTATGAAAATGAGAATTTCCATTTAAAATTAGAAAAAAACCAAATTTAAGTTAGAATTTCAATTTGAAATAACGAGAATTTCAAATTAAATTGGAAATTTCAAGTTAAAATTGAGAACATTTCTAATGAAATTGCGAAAATTTCTAATGAAATTGAGAAATTTTAGTTTAAAATTGAGAACTTTCCAAATAAAATTGAGTACTTTTAATTTAAAATTGCAAACATAATGATTGACATAATGACTTTTTCTTCCACCTAATAATGTATCCGTTATATTTACAGCCTTGGAAAGAAAAACATTTAAAATTAATGTGAATTATATTTGCACATTCCTCAACTTGTTTTAAATTTCGTGCATTATATTTTGCATATGAATAAAAATATTTTTAACTTAAAAATGTACATAAATTTAAATTAATATTTTAAGTAATTATTTTATTAAAAAGGTTTTTTATACGATATTTGTTCCAGACGGAAGTAATAAATTTTTATGTTGGATCATATATAATAAATTATGGATGGAAAACCGCTTTCAGTAAGGAGTAAAGTTCTTTTTAATATATTTAAGACTATTATAAATCAAGTAGGAATATAGGTATAATCGGGATAACTCTTACATATGATTCATATTTAACCCTAGAAAGATAATGTTATGAAATATTGCGATTTCTTTTAAATTAGCATGAATACGTGGCTGTGCACTTAAGACATTTCGGCCCCTTTCTGAGGAACACACGTCGCTGCGGTAGGTTTTGCCAATTTCGAAATATAACGAGTTTGTGAGTCAAAATGACACAGATATGTGATAATTTTTTAAAGGAACACGAATTTTACGTTGATTACTGAGGATTTTGATTACTGAAGAAGTTTTTCTGTTGTTTCGATATTTTTATTTAATATATATGTAAAAATATAATCCACATTATTAATGCAACAGTTTAATGCATGATTATCTTTAACGCATGTGGTGATATAATTATCTTTCCAGGGTTAAGGTATATATATATGTTTGTATATAATAGACAAATGCCATATTCAATTTGGGTTGAAAACTATATCGAACATGATTAATCAAGCAATTTAGAAACAAAGTAAGAAAGTATTGTCAGGCAATCTCGACCATATGATACCCTACAACACAGTATTAGCATTTCGAGAATTTATCCTATTTGAGGCCATGGGCAATCATAGACCCCGTAAAACAAAATTATGATATAAGGTCAAGATTCATATAAGAGCTATTTGTGCCGACTATAATCAAGATATCTTAATTTTACCAGCACAAAATAGAAGCTGTTTAAGAAGTTATTGTTGCTGAATAGTTTATCAATACAAAGTGCCCGTTCACACTGTGCAATTTCTGCCGCTGCGATTCTTACTTTATGCGCGAAAGGGGAGAGAGGAATTAAAAGGGGTACACAAGCGAGTGTACTCTTCGATTTGCTTTGTTCGCTCATTCGTTTTCTCATCTGTATTCAAGTTCGGTCGCACAGAAAAGTCGCTGCGATAAAAGCTTCATAATGTAATGTAAATGGGAGTTTAATCAATTTGGCATAGATAAGTCAGGGTTTGAAAAATTGAGGCTTACACCACTTTTTATATAATTGTTTTGCTTATTACCTCGTTTTTGACTTTTCACTACTGTATATGAAAATTGTGTATGCGCATGTGCCGAGTACCTTTGTCGTTGACTTTGAAACCAAGCGCAATTTCATTTGGGGTCATGCCCCTTCACTGGGCTAATAGGGCACTGGTATTCTAAAATTGTAAATTAGGTTTGGAGGCTCTTTAGACTGAATTTCCACTATGTGACCCTCAGAACTTAAGGCTGAACCCCTTAATTTTTGATCCATTTCGAGAATTAAAACATGCTTTAAAATGTATCATTGAATAAAAAATGTTCAATTTACAGATAAACTATTGACCTCTTGGCTTTTTTTAAACCATTTTCTCTTTAAGTGTAATAAAATTATAATGTGTATTATTTTTACTGTTATATGTCAGTTTTTGGTTGTTTTATTTCATTGTTAATGACAATTTTATGCTTATTTTCATTTATACTTTTGTTTTGTACAACAATTCACACAAAAACACTACAACTACATTTAACAGTACAACATACAACATACAACTCCAACACCACCTCCACCCACAACATTAACACTAAAATAGTCCTACCGCCACTTGTCATTAAAATATTATACTCCTAAAATAAAACAACAAGAACGACAACGGAGGAGCAGCAACAGCAAAAAAAATACAACTCTAAATATTATTTACATATGATTGTATGCGAGTACATTTTAAGTTTTATATTACCATAAAATATGTTTATGTATGTGAAAGGACGAGTACAGAAGAAACCCAGCGGGAAAACTCAGAAGACCCTCTTACTTCAGGCCTTTTTAAAGGCCTGCTTAAAAGATTTTTTGATTCAATTACTATTCTTATCTAAGTGCTAAAGAAGGCCTCATAGAAGGCCTCGGCTCTTTCGTATAAAAGATAAGATACACCTTCCACACTCGCTTCTATGAGAAGGGAGCACAGAAGGTGTAACATTTTTTGTATTGTTTTTTTGCACAAGCAAAAGCAAAATCAATTTTTTTAGTCCCGTTACCCTTCTTATGTACCTGCTGAAGAAGGGAGAGCGGAAGGCCTTCTCCGCAATGACAACGTGTGTAAAAAAGATATGAGTATGGAATGGAGCAAGAAGGGCTTGTACATCCAAAAGAAGGGGTACAGAGGCCTTCTAGAAGGCCTCCCTACTCCTTCTTTTTCCCGCTGGGAAGTATTTTATATGTGTGTGTGTTTGTTTGTTGGTTGGGTTGAAGTAAGAGAGTGTAGTTTTTTATTTATAACGGATTTATTTATTATGCAACTTTTTATTTCGGTTTATTTTCATTTAAGATTTTTTTTGTTTTGCTTTTCTAGTTGTTTATTGCTAATAATTTTTGCACGAAATGGTTTTCTATGTCATTTAACAAGTAAACAAATACATATAGTTCATATTAATAAAGAGTGTGTGTGTGTGTAATATGTATGAGAGTTGGTTTACATGTAAACCCACTTACACCAACACTTTCACAAAAGCTCCCTATACACATTTATTCCCAGCGGGAAAACTCAGAAGACCTTCTTACTTCAGGCCTTTTTAAAGGCCTGCTTAAAAGATTTTTTGATTCAATTACTATTCTTATCTAACTGCTAAAGAAGGCCTCATAGAAGGCCTCGGCTCTTTCGTATAAAAGATAAGATACACCTTCCACACTCACTTCTATGAGAAGGGAGTAACATTTTTTGTATTGTTTTTTTGCACAAGTAAAAGCAAAATCAATTTTTTTTTTGGTCCCGTTACCCTTCTTATGTGCCTGCTGAAGAAGCGAGAGCGGAAGGCCTTCTCCGCAATGACAACGTGTGTAAAAAAGATATGAGTATGGAATGGAGCAAGAAGGCCTTGTACATCCAAAAGAAGGGGTACAGAGGCCTTCTAGAAGGCCTTCTTACTCCTTCTTTTTCCCGCTGGGTTATTATCTGTGCTAGCAGTTTAGGTTCGCAGTAGCTGGAGCTAAAATACACTTAAGGAAATGGAAAAACAAGAAAGATTTATAAGTAATAGTTCACAGATTGTTTAAAAGTTAACCTCTTCTGTGATAAAAGTTTCATAGTAGAAGGAATTTTATAAAGTGTCTGTAATTATTAAAAATTATTAAAAAGCTTTGTAAACATAGAGTCGTTCTTTTACATAAGTAGAGATATCAACAAGAGTCTTTGAATATTTCAACCGGTTGTGTTATCCATAAATCTGTAACGAAAACCAATTCCGCAAAAGTCACTTTATATGAAGTGTTACAAAAATAACGATTCTATCAAATTTCAAATTACTGTGATGTTTCAAAATGACAGGCACACACACAATTAACCGTGTTTTAAAATTTATATGAAAAGATCTTAGTATTTTGAGTCCTAATTTAGACGTTAACAAGTAAGAAAGTATAGTCGGTCAAGCCCGACCATATGATCTCCAGCATCACAGTACTTAAAAACACATCATGCTTATGTGTCCATAAAAATATGGATTTATCTATGTTTTAAATTTCATTAATATCGGTTTGAGAGGCAGAAATTGCCCCTATTTTCCCTCGTGGTCTTATTTTTTAAAAAATGCATACCTTTTGTGTCCATATAGATATGGTTCTATCTATGTTTTAAATTCGGTTGGAAAGTTTCTAGGAGGAAGAAATTTCCCCTGGCGCATTTTCAATAGGCTTGGTCCTTGTGCCAATAAGAACATCGTTAGTTCGACTCAGAAAGTGATTCTGTGTCGATCGGTATACTTTAAGGTGGGTCTAGGACCAATATTTTAAGGCGTTACACATATCAGCACAAATGCATAATATCCTCTCTACTATTGTGGTGTGGGTATAAAAAATAACTTCACATAAGGGCCGCCTATTCATACTTAGCTACCAAGATAAGGAAGACAAGCGTCATTGTACCTCAAAACTTCTAATTTTAATACAGTTTCTTCGAAACAAACCTTCAGAACGCGAAATAAACACCATTCGGCTGGAAAGTCTTATCGCTAGTTGGTTTTTTTTTTATGTATTGGCAATAAAGTTTTCATGTTTAAAAAACGCTTGCCGTTTTTTTAGGTTCGCTAATTTTAGCACATTTTCCATGAATTTTCTAAGATTTGAAGCGCTATCGCTCGATTTTATCTTGGATACTGTGTTTTAGTTGGTATGTGCCATGTGGCTCATTAACGTTCACATTCGGGGGCTGTTAAGTCCAGCGAACGCACCTGGCAAATCATTGCTTCTAGATATAATGAGCTTACTGAAAGTCAGGGTTTAAGCTTTTTGAGTTTGTTTACATTTGGTGGATCTGAAGCAAAAGCAACAGTTTTTTTTTTGGCCAATGACAAATGAAGAAGTAGAAGAAATGGCAGTTTTTCTACTTTGACTGCAGTTTTTTAAACGCTGCTGAAAATCTTCCGTAAGAGTTAAACTGTTTGCCTTTTTGTGTGCACTGTTACTTTTTGTTGAAATCACATTTGTTAGTGCTGGTTCACACGCTTCAAAATTTAGCCGTCTAATCTTGAGCTTTTAGTTGAGATGGGAAAAGAGAATGACACTTCTTTTCCTCTCTCTCCTAAAAACTCAAGACTTGACGGCTAAAACTTGAAGAGTGTGCAACAGCACTTAATGGTTGTTCACTGCTAACTTTAAAGTTTTCTAGCACTTTGTGGTATTGAGCGGCATCGATTGTATCTGCGACGGTACGCAAAAAACCCCAGGGAAATATGGACCAAAAAAAAAAATAAATAAATAAATAATGGCCCCAAAATTTTAGAAAAAAACACAACAACACGCAATTTTGGGGTAATTTTTCTTTGGGGACTTTTGCATTTTATTGCTTGGGAGTTTTTGCATTTTAAGTGAAATGAAAATAAAGTAAAAAATCTTTGCGCCCATCTGAAGTAACAACCTTGCTATCTCTCGTGCGATTATTAGAACCAAAATAATATAATAATTCAGGATATTAAAATTTAGGATTTTGGAATTCTGGATCTTTTACGCTCCGGCTTTTGAAATTGGAGATTTCGAATTCGGAATTTAAGGTTTCGGGCATTTGAACCAAACCCAAATTTTTAATATAAATTTGTGTATTATTTTGAATATTGGGGGTTAAAATTTATTACAATTTTTGAGTTGATTTTACATAATGAAGAATTTCCCCAAATTTAAGGTCAGCTTTCATATTATTTTTGGGCTATTTTATAATTTTTTTTGGGTAATATTTCATTAAAAATATGGGACCATATTGCATTATGAAAAAAAAACCATACATTTGGGGTCAATTTTCATTTTCTATTCGGGCATATTTCCTGGGGCCATATTTCGCATAGTCGGTTACTTCATTTCTGAATTTACCCTCAAAGAAGTGTGTATAATGTTTGCATGTTCTTAAAGTCGTTCATATTCACGCCTATTATGAAAGTCGGGGATGGGGTATTTCGCAGTGGTGCACTTGTGCGGAAAGCTATCTGCCTGTCATCCACTTGGGGATGACAAGAAGCGATTCCTCTGTTCGAAATTCCCAAGCAGCTCACTACTTGCGGTCTTATACTAAGTATCCCCTGGTAATGTCTCTCAGACACCCGTCTGTCGACAGCTAGAGTGCAAAGGCACACAGTTGAGTTACCTGAATGGCATGCTAAAACCGATGCGTCTCAGGTAACTAGGTGGCCACCGAAATGAACAGGCACTGAAACTCAACTGTTCGACCTGCCTAGAGGTTGTTGGCAGCCCCAACACTAGGATCGGATGGGAGGCCTAATCAGTAACTCAATCTTAAACTGAAATGATTACTGAAACCGCATGCGGCCCTTTGTTCCTACTAGGAACCACAGGACATAATATGTATGAAAGTCGGTGTCGACCCAAGCTGACGGCAGCAAAACCAATAATCGTATTTTCTCAGTCGTTTTTGACAACAATCGATTGCTATTGACAGTCATTTTGTATTTTCTACAGTTTTTTTAAGTCGACGTCAAGTTGAATTGACTCTGTGTTAGTCGATAAGAAATTTTGCGACAACTCAAATAAAAGTTATTATTTATTAAATACGTTTTAAAATAAAAAAATTAAAATTTAAAAGAATTTGTGGACAAAAATGAATCGATGTTAAAATTTTGCGTTTAAATTAATCCTCCAAAAGTTTACTAAACACTTGTGTTTAAAATACATTTTAGTGTTCGGCCAAATGCCCACTGCGGTCACATTTATTAAATATTTGACCACATAAGCATAACCACAATTTTTGTTAATAGTTAGTGATATTTAACATGGTCTCAATATCACAAAATAAAACTAATTGTACTGCTAGACATATGAAAAAACTGTATTATGAAAGATGTGGTATTATAAACAAAATAAATACTGGAACTAAAGGAAATCATATTTTAGTTTGCCTGTTGATCCCGTTTTTTCGTCAAATATTTGCCTAGTCTGATCGAAGCTTAACACTTCAATAACTTAAGCCGTCAGTTTTCCAAACCGACCCTTTAGTTTATTTTACTATGAATTTATTTAAAACAATAAGCACTAAAGGTGCATGCAGACGACATGTTTTTTACATCTGACTTATCAACTTTTCAAGTCACATGTAATTATGCATGTCTGTCAAAACGTATGTTTTATAGAAGGTTTGTAATATTCGTCACAAACGTACATGTAATTTGCTTCTGACATTGTCTCTAGTTTTTTCGCATATTTATATATATATGTCCTTTATTTACAACTGAATTAAATTACATAGCATATAAAACATTTGTAAAAAGTTCAAAGTGAACATAGGGCATCGACAAGCTCTCTCCATCTAACTCTATCGTTAACCAGTGTTTTTGCATAATTCCAGGGTATTTGGACTGATTCTGATTCAAGTTTTTTCGCATAGTTATTGCAAAAACCAAAATAAAAATGCCGCCACGAAAATTTTTTACGCCGTAAAATAGTTTAGCCATCTTAACATATTTTTCAATTAATTCAAAGATACCAGTTTAGGATATTTTAATGAAACGGTTTTTATATATATAAATATTTACATAAACTCTATTCAATGGTGGAATGATCATACATTTCTGGGTATTGTAAAATATTTACTTCAGCCGGCTAATGATTTCGTCAATAGTAGACGCCGCTGCCGGTTTCTTCTCGGCCTAGATTGCTGATGTCATATGGTTTGTCAGAAGAAAATAGAGCACGCTCTAATTGAAATTTTGTCAGATGACTTTGCATCTGACTTTTACAGAAGCAAAGTTAAAAAGTTAACACACGTCATGTATGTATTTTGCAGTAGGATATTTGACATGTCAGATGACAAAAACATGTCGTGTACGGTGGCCTTAAAGGGTACTACACTACCACACAAGTCTTGAGTATTTTGAGGAAAATACAACCCTGTCATGATAAGTTGTTATGTTTTTGAAAATTTTCAAACAATAATAAGATCAGGGAAGTAGTTTACTCAAGACTTGTGTGATAGTATAAAACTGCCTTAAACGTCAGAAGAAAAAAATAAGAAGAGATGGGATTTTTTTTGGAAAGTTTTTATACAAATTTTTAGAAACTACCAAATTAACGTCGAAGTAATGTAGTCGTCGACTTGGTGTGAGAATAACTTAAAATAGATGTCGACTTCGAAAACGACTTTTATAATAGGGGTGATTATTCATTCTGTTTTAGTTAATTAAAGTACAATTTCACACTCTTAAACCTAAAAGTCAAAACTGGCAGCAGATTAACACTTATTGCTTTTTCACAGCTGACAACATCTATCATGTATTATCAATTTGCGAACATGTTGAAATTTCCTATGAGAAATACCTTCTACATCTGCCGATTATTTTTGTATCATCGCTAGAAAAGTGGCAATAAATTATATTATTATTATGGCATCACTGACAAAATGGCCTCTACGTTTCCGCATGCAAGTTATTACTTGCAAGTAGTGTATACGTATTATTAACGAAAAACCGAGGAAACAACCGATTGGCTAAAAGTAAAAAAATTGTGTGAATGTTAGTGAACAAGTGTGAGTGTATTGAGTTTTTCGAACTTGTACTTGCATGCGGAAACGGGGTGTTAAATAAAATAAAATACTGTCAAAAATTAGCAAAAAGTCTCTCAAAAGTATTTAAAAAAAACAAAATCAAAAAACATTTAATTCCGTACGGAACGTGCGATCTTTTTCGCACTTTGCTTAAGTAACTGACAGTTTCATTAAACCTAACAAAAAGTTTCCTTAAGTTCAATATGGTTTGCCCAATATGATTTACATGTATTCGCACATTTGCTTAAGCAAACTTAAGCACATTATGGTTGGGCATTTTGTCTTAAAAGCAGCGTTACCATTTGACAAGTTTTTCTTTTTTTTGTCTTTGTCTGTTTAATTTTTTTATATTATTAAACAAAATGATTTACAAATACATTTTGGTATTTTCTTTTAAAATTTTGGCATTTTTGTAGAAAAAAAACAACTTTTAAAAAAGTTTTTTTTGAGAAATAGTGACATTTTTGATGGATAGTAAGTAGATGTTTCAAGTTTTCACATTTTAAACATCTTCTATGCGTTCCTCCGAAATGTATGCAAGTTCACAAAGTTTCCAAATTACAAATAGAGCTTCCGTCGCAGAAGTTTTGTAAGGGAGAAACGTAAAAATATCGCTTATATTCCGAGTTCCAACTTTTATGCAATACATTTTTGGGACAGAAGTCGCTTTATTCAGCGCATATTAAAATTGGCGAATGTACTATCAGCTTTAAACACTGAATTATTTGTTGTTACCGTAATTCCGTAAGGAAATGTCGCGGCTCTTCAAATGTTATATTTTTTTTAATATTTTAAGAATTGGCTCACTTTCCTTACCTTACTGCGCAGAGCAAAATGTGCGCGCACTTTTTAAAATTTACTACCAGTTCTCGCAAAACAAGAACATTTTTTACTCGGGTATTTTCCTACAAAAATTAATCATCTAAATCGTTTAACCTTCTATTTTACGTTTTTAAGCTAATATTTTTCAATAAGCATTCCTGCTTCGAAGTATTTTAAACCTTAAAAATTTAGGACATATATCACATTCATAAAACACTCTACACTAAGCGGGTCAATTTCCAACAAAGCTGGTCTTTTCTTTCCAAAACATCCAAACTTTAACGCTCTAAATTATACCTAGTTGCTTAACTCAAATTCTTTGAGTGTAACTGTTGTAGGGGTAAAGAATATTTTGTCATTAAAAAAGTGAGCGAAAATTGTTTTTTGTGAAATCTTAAAAAGCAGATGGTTTTTATGTTCATAGTGGTAGTAACTAGTTAGTTAGTTGGCTGTTTTTGTTTTCAGTTTTACGTTATTTTTTTATTTTACTTTCATGTGCTCCATATTTTTCCGTATTAGTTCGTGCTCCATTCTATATATTTTTGTTTTAAGGAATTGTGGGCTTTTGTATGTAAAATATTTCATAAAGTCGTATTAAAGTACAATGACATCAAAATGCACTTAAGTATTGCATGTTGTTGTTTTACGATGTATATTTTTTTTCATTTTATTATTTTCCCCCTTTACACCCCCTCGTTAACAGAATAGGATGGTTGTTCTGGGTTGGTTGTAGATTTTTTTTATGAATTTTCATTATTGTATTTCCTGTGGTTGACTGCTGCTGTAAAATTGTATAGATTTTTTGTTAACTAAAAATGTTTTATTTTTATTTTTTGATGTTACGAATAAATATTTTTTTTTATTATTATTGTTAATGTTTTTTTAAAAATTTTTATTTAATAATAAATCCATTAACATTTTCTTGTTATACAAATTTTCATGATTTTGTATACAAATCAATTAATTGTCTTTTGTATTTTAGCAATATAAATTGTAAATGTCTTAAGCGCTTTAATATACAAAGTATTTCAAGTACGTACAAGATCATTTAAGGCTCTTATTTGAACGGGGAATAAATATATTATTAAGTGCATATTTAAATCTTTAAACAACTAATGCATAAAATAAATTTGTTTTTCTTAGGATATGAGTAAAAATGTTCAATATGTTGTGAGCCGTTTGGGTTTAAAAGGGTTACAAATATAATTTCGATATTCGTGAATACCACCTGATGTGCTTATATTATGCACTTGCCAAATGCCCCTGTGTGTGTTTGAATTCATTTGCACACAAAGCTGGCAACTTCACATGAAAATACCGGCCTAAGAGTATACACTCACCCCTTGCTTGAAAGCCGGTGGTGTCTTTTCTCCGCTGCCTTTAAAATAGAATTCTGGCAGCATATGTTAAATAGCAACAGCACCCAGGAACTCCTCACAGCCACAGCCACGCAGCGAACTTGCCACGAAGGAGAAAAATCCGGATTTGACGTAAGGAAAACCTACCCGTCATTTTGGGTCTTAACCACAGCCACTACGTGCTCTCCTGAATAGTATCCCCAAACTATGGGGCACAACTGCCGCAAAGAAAATCATCCTGGAAGACAGGATGCTTTTCATACTAAACGGAAAACTTATCAATCAGTCAGGCCGGGTCTTACTGACTCCCGGAGCTTTTGCAGTTTTGTGGTTCTGTGGTACAACAATTTTATCTGGTAACCAAGAAGAACTCTGTCTTTCGATAGTTTTAAGGCGCTATAAAGTAGAATTCACTTATTTAGGTGTATGGGATTCCGAAGAATGCCAGTACACCCGTTCCCAAGGTTTTATAACCAAGGGTAATATTAAATCAAATGTCCTTTTTTGGTTCCAGGGACGATCCCAACCTGATTGGTTTACCCAGTACGCTTCCTATTATGAGCTACAATGCAAAACGTTCATTAAGGCTACTAGGACTATTGATCTAAACAATAATAATAAAGAGGTAATTTTCCTGTAAATATTTTTACTACTCTTTCTTTGAAAGAGCAGTGCGATTCATTTGTATTATTAGCCCTGTCCCTTATTCATCTAGAAATATCCAGATGATTCTAGCAAGTACCACGAGGAGGTATTCCATTGTCACTTGTTGTCGAGCTGGCCTGGCGTGCCTGAAAGCTTCCTTCTGATCCCGACAAACTACTTCACTAAAAGGGTTACAGAAAGATATTTTCCCCTAACTTTTGGAAAATGTTAATTAAGTATTTTTAGAAATTTGTAAAAAAAAATTTAAGGTATAAAAAAACCACCGAAATCAGGAATAATAACTTAGGATAGAATAAGTTCTAAATAAAGATTATAATGAAATTTAGTTATCAACTTAAAAAAACTAAGCTTACATAGTTAATCTTATCTACATATCTTTAGCTTAATATGCTTTGCATCTATAAAAAAAAACAAGTAACAGTAGGCAATTTAAAACCCTACACCACAGTATATAAAGACACATTTTCGATATTTTACTCCATATGGAAGCCATGGCCAATCAAACATTGTTATATTGATTTAGCAACGCATAATATTTAAAACACTGAATAAATTTTATAATTGTTGAACGAACATTCGGAGTAATTAAGCGATTTTTTTTAAAGATCTTCCTATACTGCACAATTTTGAATTGACATGTTTAAAGGTCACCCAAAATAATCAAGAAAAAAACTTTATGGTCCCACAAAAGGTTAAATTTTTTCCATATCACTAAGAAGAAAAAAACACCAAAAATGAAACAAAAAATTTTGTGAATAAAGCAGACAAGTATAGTTGATAAAAAAGATAGAAAAAAAAAATATTACCATAAATCATTATAACTGACGCTTTAAGGTAACAACGTGATGGAAAAAACACAATAAAACATCACACAGCCACTGCAACAAATGAAACAAACAAAAAAAAAAAAAAAACAAAGTTTGGCACCTGTGTGCTACTACAACTCCTTAATACCGACTATGTGCCACTATTTTTACTATTTCCACAAATATTTTACTGTACCGGCAAAAAAAAACACAATGTTTTCCAAACTCCACCATGTAAATTCCACTATGAATTGAATTTAGGAAAAAAGGAACAGCACGTTTTAGTTTGTCAGTTATAAATGTCTGAGAGCACTAGTAAATATATTTTTGTTAGTTTTTCTATAATTATTTGCAAAAAAAAAGATATTTTTTTAAACGGGTTTGGTAATGTAAGACACAGAAATAAGCTCCTATTTAACAAACAAATACAACAACAATAAAAATAAAAACACTAAAAAGCAATGAGAAAAAAAAGGTTTTTTTAATAGTGTTATTAATGTTAATAGTACTTACTTTATTACACTCTATTATGTTAATTGAAGTTAAGGGGGAATTTTTAGGAAGGAAAACAGAGTCGTAGCTCTTGAAAGGTTTTGTTTTACATTTAATTTAAAAAGTAGAAAGGAAATTGTTGTGGAACAGAGTTTTAAAGTGGAGTTGAAAGTTTTTGTGATTTTGTTAAGTGCTTTGGGTATTTTGCTTTTTAGTTTGATTGTTATTTTGAAGTATTTTTTTTTTCTGTTACAGCTGCATTGTTTTTATGAGATAGTTTAAAGAACTAGTAGACATAATAGTTGAATAGTTTAATAGGAACAAAAAAGATGATATTTTGATTATAAAGGGTGTTTTTTTTAGGTGCATGTGCTGGACGGACAGACATCGTTAGATTGATTCAAAAAGTGATTCGGAGTTGATAGATATACATACTAAGTTTTGTGACTTGGATCAATATTTTTTGGTATAACAAACATCAGCACAAAGACATAATACCCTCTCCACTATTGTGGTATAAAAAAAACCAAAAACTTTTTTGTACAGCTAAAAATTTACTCATTTTATACAGATTATAATAAAATCTGAATGCTGGTGATCTGGCCTAAGCAACCAGTAAAATGCATAGAAACTACCTTTCCCTCAACAATAAATTTCAGTGTATTTATCAAAAATAAAAATTGGGAAATTAGCACGTCATAGAGAAATCTATATCTTATAGATATCTATATAAATAGGAGGAAAATGTTTTTGAAGTTGACTTTGAAGTCTCTTATCGTCCACCGATTTTAATGAAACATATATAGTTTTAAAGGTATTTGTGTGTAGATATAAAGAATATATTTTTTTTCTAAATTAATTGTGCGTTTTTTTCGTTCTCTTAAAATGTGTACGTTTTTGTTGTATAACGCACAGGTTCTCTCGAAACTAAATGTCAAGTGGTCGAATTTCGGCCACCGGGCGATCCTAGTATATAAAATTCTCGTGTCACGGTGTTTGTAATTGAAATCCTCCGAAACGGCTTGACTGATTTTTGTGAAATGTTGTATGTGTTTTTTTTTTTTGGTATGAGAATAGGTCGTAAGGTATATTTGATATCGCTAGAGGGCGTAAAACAGGGCAAGAGGGGTAAAAGCTCCCTATCCCTATATCTTATTAACTAAAAAACCGTTTTTGTTTTAAGTTTTGCACGCAGACACTGCTACATCTGAGAGGAAACAGGGAATAGGGCGTGAAGTAGGGTAAGAAGGGTTAAAGCACCCACTCCCTATATCTTCTTAACTAATCAACCGATTTTCTTGAAAATTGAAATAGTGTAACATCTGTAAGGAAATATAGCCTATAATTTTTATTAATTAGGGCGTGAAATAGGGCAAGAGGGGTGAACGTTTCCCCTCCCTATAATTTCTTAACTATTCAACCGGTTTCTTAAAATTTGGCAGGCAGACGGTGTAACATCTGATAGAAATAAGTTATACGGCAAAACAACTTTTGCCAGGTCAGCTAGTCCTATTAAAATATTTTGTATTCCCGAAAATAACTTTGATAATAATCTTATAAATTTTATGTATACGTTTGTTAGCGTGGTCTATAATAAAAAGTTTAATAGGGTACTTTAGAAAATTATTGTTATTGCTATAAAATATCATAAATTTTACTTTACCTTTGGAAAATGTCATTGTAAATAATACACAAGTTGCAGAAAAATAAAACAAAATGTTAAATAAAGTCTGCAAAAAATATAAATTATTAAAAAAAAACCTAAACTATTTAGATGCTACCAGCAACTAATTTAATCTGTCTGATGGTTAACCTTTTTTTTGCCCGTTTAGTTTTTATTCAATGTTTTCAGTTCTTAGTCTTTCTTCTATACTTACCAGTAATCGTTTAATATTTTACTATTATACATTCAATTGATTGCAATTAATTTTAATGATAGACGATTTTGTCTATTCATTTTTTTCGTATGATTGTTTGTAATGATGGTTTTTCTACTATTTTTAATATATTTTTTTAATAAATTGATTGATTATTAGCTGGATTCATGCTTTTGACTTTTTTTTTGTGTTTGCATATAAAAATTTTTAATTGGTTGTATTATAATCATTATTGTAATATTGGCTGACGTTGGTCGATTGCTTCGGTTGTTAGCCAACATTCACATGCAACACCGTACAATTTTATACAACAATGTATAATTGTTAAATAATTTGTAACAAATTGTTATACATATGTACTTATTTACGTATAAATGAGTAGTGGGAGTAGGAAGTAACATAAATTAGTGGCAATTATAATAATTTAATTAAATCACTGTTATCAATTGTTATTGGGATTCTCTGGACTATTGACGAGTCTAAAGAGCACAGGAATAAAAATGCAAAATTTTAAATAAAACATAGTGGTGGTGTACAATGACCACAAAACGTTTACGTGATGTGTGCTACAACATTTAAAATTTTATTAATTTTTAGTCATGTTCTAGAAATCAAATTCGCGCTGAATTGTAATCGAACAAATTTTTTAAAAGATCCTGTTTTAAAGGTTCATATCTTTAAGGTTTATAACAGGTTTTTTAAACTATTATCATATAAAATAAATCTAAAAAATTTTTTATGAACAACCGGGTTAAAATTTAAAAAAGATTTTAAAAAGGTTCTTGTAATTAAAATTTCAGTTAATAGACGTTTATTTAATCGTTTTTGAATACCCCTGTTAAATTAAGCATTGATGTCAAGTGAAAAAAAAAAAAATATTACTTTATTTATTTATTTATTTATTTATTTATTTATTTATTTATCTGTATTTCCATACAACAAGACATACATCTTATAATTATAGTATGGAACTAGAAGAAGTTATAGTAATACAACTTAAAGCAATTTAATTTAAAAGAAGTGTGAAAAATTTCAAAACTTTAAGAATCAAAAAATTTAAAAAAAAAAGGAGAAAAAACATAGAATAAAATTAAATAAAATTCAAATTAAAAATTAAAAATAACATAATTTAACAATAATACAAACTAAAGCAAAAATTAATTTTTTAAGTCCATAATTAATAACAATTAATTGACAAAGATGAAGAATTTCTTATAACCGTAAAATGGTTTAGAGCAGAAAGGGAAAAAAGCGCTAAGCGAACTCATCTTTTAAGAGACTTGCAGTCAGTGTTCGAAAATATTTAGCGTTCGCCTCACACACCCAGGAACGATATCTATTTTTTTTTAGTATTTGTATAGACGACCACAACCCTTAATAGTTTTCGTAATTTTTTCAAAAAAGAACCGAACATTATATAGTGTTCTGTTCTTCATTAAAAAAGGAAAAATTGTAGTGATACTGTAGACAAACATTTTATTTTAATGTTGTACAGTAGTTTTGACTTAACTGCCTTTTATTTACGTGATCTTTTGACTTAACTGCACAAAATTGATAATTTTTGGCATTATTCTTTATAATCCCATACAAATTCCTTTTTTAAGTGCACTTTCTTTACCTGCACATTTAAGATCAGCGCCCAAAATTTTTGGCATTTTAAAATTATTTTCATACAAAAAATTCAAGTTAGCTGCACTTTGACTTAACTGCCCAAAAGACATATTTTCTGTAATTATTCTCCAAAATCCTGCTTCACGTGCATTTTGTATACCTGCACATTTTTCATATTTTTAGGCAGCGTTAAAATATTTTCATATAAAACATCAAAGTTAGCTGCACACATGAAAAAATATGGTGGCTACTTTTTCACATAAATATCCACTTTTAGCAGTTTATAAAAACAAAAATCGCAAACAAGTCAAGTTGGTATCATTATGGTTGATTTATTTTGTTTGCATGTATCTAAATGTATGCATATGGGTTGTGGTTACAGCAACTTTACCACGATTATATGAAAGGAATAGCAAATCTTAGGTCTGGAACGGAATAAAGTATGTGTAGTAGTATTTGAAGCTGTAGTAGTATATCAAAACAAAGTTCAAAATTTCGATTTTTGCTCTTCAACGGCAACGACTAGTACAACTACGTTCTGTTGCCACTACTTTGAAACTGTAGTTTTTAAATTTTGACAGCTTGCAGCGCTATTCTTCACGTTGTACTACAGCGACTTTTCGGTTCCACACTTTATTGTTACCAATTTTCCTATCTTGTTCTTTAAAAAACTGCATAACAAATGACTACAGGTTGTTTGAACGTCATTGTTTTTATAAATTTATTAACAAAAACGCTGTTACTTCTCTTTCAAACACTTTACTTTAGCTGCATTTTTATGCAGGTAACCACAATTTCGTACCTGCACATTAAGGCAGCTAAATACATTTAAGATAGCTGCATTTTTGATTTACCTGCACAAAAAATCGTGCAAAGGAGATTGTGCAGCTAAGTGAAAATTACTGTATAATGTTTATTTTTTTTACATTGATGAAGATATGAACAAACAAAAAATTTTAGCAACAACCGCATTACGAATAGCTTGTGTGTGTATTGTTTATATGTCAGTGTAAAATTATTTTGCTGGCTTTTTGTTTTTTTTTCGTATGTGTATTTTGTTGTTGTAAGAAATGTTTGGGTTTTTTACCAGCCAAAAAAAAACGCTACGCACAACAGAAACGAATGAACATTAATGAGCCTAACCGAACACAATGAAGTTGTGGTTTTTTTAATAAAACCGAACGGAATTAAATGTTCACACCTTTTTGTTGAGTTGGATAAGAACAGGATTATGTTTGTGTTCGAAAGATGATCAACAGGCAAACGTTATTTTCTTTAATGATTTTCTACACAAACACTATTAGCGTTTGTGTTTTCCACAAATCTACCGAACCCAACACTAAGGAGCGACATATAGTGTTTATTTTCGAACACTGCTGCAGCCGTATTCTGTAATTCGCTTAGCTAAAGCTAAATCTCGATCGCTACAATGCCTTAAAGGCCAAATACACTTGTCAAATGCTTGTCCAGCCGGCGAATTCAACGTGTACATGTGCTGGACGTCATATCTAAATTTTTGGATTTTTCATCAAGCGTTGTCGGTGTCACACATACAAACACATTTTCACTAATACTACTACAATGCTTGATGAGTATTTTGATCAATGTATTTGGGCCTTTAGAGAATACAAAATTTAAAATATTTAGCGATGACATTAACAGCTAAAATTGCGGCGAATTAAATTTTTATGGCATTGCCAAATTTAGCAATATACGTTTCAGTATGGCATTCGTAGCCAAAGATCGCTAAATCAACTTTATATATTTTTAGCGATAGAAATTTAGCTTGAGCGAATTACAGAATACGGCCACTGTTCTTCGTAAGGATACAGCTTAGCAATTAATCTTAAAGACCATAAACCACATTTTTATTATACTGAATCTATTTTTACAAATAAAGGGTGGTCCAGCCAAATCGCACGCTGTTTATTGTAAATAAAATAAACAGTTTTCAGAGAATTATCTTAATATATTTTATTATGATAGAAGGATGTATGACAATTATGTGTGAAACAAAATATCGGTCAAATGTTTGATACGGCTTCGGTGACATACCTCTATCCAATGATTCATATTTTCAATAACTCTGAGACATAATTAAGGTTCAATTTCGTTAACGTGCAGAATTATCTCATTCTTTAGCTATTGAATTGTTTTTGGCTTATTGATTTCCTTAAAGAATGTAGTCCAACGGTGTCAAATCAAATGATCGTAACGGCCAATTAACACCGCCACAACGTTAGATTATGCGGCCATTGAATTTCTCGCGCAAAAGAGCCATAGTTTCCTGGGCTGTGTGGCAAAATGCACCATATTCTCAATTTGTTGCCAAAAGAAGCCCCTTAACATCTCGTCACTTGTGGACAAAAGAAGCCTGTTATGATCTCGCGATAGCGAATATCATTAACGGAAACTGCTTGGCCGACCTCATTTTCAAAGAAGTACGGCCCCGCCAGGCCGGCTTTTCAACAATCACTCGTGTATTCCCATTTGCCCAAATGCGGCAATTCTCAAAGTTATTTTTGGACTACAAAATTTTTATGCGCATTTCACTGGTGGCTGAGGCCAGATCATCACGAAACCCGTTTTCCAAAGAATTTGAAAAAGCTAAAGATTTTATACAAATACAACTGTACAACGAATATGAATTACAAACGTTCAAGTTTTACTTGCAAACGATATAAAGAAGTTTATCTTCTCTTACATTCCCAATTCTGCTTGCTAATGAGTCGTTTTTGCTGACCAAAAATATAACGAAGTGCGCGAAATACATTTTGATTTTAACGCCCGTTTTCATAATGGCTTCAACAATCTTAACGCTCTGCTCAATTGTATATATCTCCATGGTTGAATTTGTCAAACACTCAAACAAAGAAATGTCAAATTAAGTTGAGCAAAAAAACTTGACGTTAAGGTGCATAATGGTTAGATTACCCTTTACAATGCGATGTAAAGTTGTGAGAAAATATAATATTTATATAATAAAAAATATAAAAAAAGATCAATAAAATACAATTATGCAGCGGCAATAAGAAAAACTGTAACAAGTGATTTATGTTAATAAAGGATGAAATGACAACAAGCATTGGAACCTCTAACCTGAAAAAGAGTTACAAAAATAATTAACAAAGTGGTATTTGGTCCGTCAAAAAAATAATTATTAAAAATATTTACATTTTCAACAAGTTTGTTATTAATATACTTGCAGCGTCGAAAGCAATATTATTTTCGACGTACAATGAAATGTTCGACAGTACTTTCAATATATAATACACATTATATATTCGATAGTCGTTGTTCAATAGCTAAGGAAAAGCCTTTGTCGAGTGTAACTCATTAAAGAGGCCTAAGGCCTGTTTGACTCCTAATTGATTTAGAGACCAAATGCTTTTTAGACTGCAAAAGAGTTTTTATACTAAAGCTTAACTTAGAAAAAAGATCTGAATTGTAAATTTATAATTAAAATTAAGCTAATCTACAAATGAGCTAAATAACTAATATCTCACAAAAATATTTCCATGGTCTTTCGCTTGCAAGGGGTCTGTACATTCAACACTCTTTTCGAAGATCTTAAAAAAGAACTTAACAGCCTGTGAAGGTTTAAATTGGCTAAAACAACGTAGTGATAATATGTATATAAAAGGTAACATTAACTTAAAAAAAGAAAGAAAAAAAGGTTCGAAGGACCAATGTGATTAATTTTTAAAGAAATTTCCATAATTTTTCTGAGCCTTAATAATTTCCATTAAAACAAAAACAGCTTTACATTTCCAGTATTCAATTATCTACATTACAAACTAAAATACAGTGAGTTAAGAAAACACAAATCAAAATAAAGTTATTAAGAAAATTAAACACAACAACAACAACCTCTTTATAATAATAATACTAATATTTAGTTATTAGCTAAAACACTTGAAAAAATTATTTAATTTCCTTTAATCCTATAATTAAAAGTGAAAAAGTTTATTGCTAAAAGTACTTAATTAAATGGTAGTTTTTCAATAAACGTTTTACTCCAGCGCCGTATTTTTTCTTAATAGTTTCCAACTAAAGCTACAATAAAATTACTAACGAACACGAGACAAAATGTTAACACCTACATTTTGCTGCAACAACACCGACTCTAAATATTGTATTTTTCTATCCAAAAAGAGCTAAAAAAGAAAATAAAATCTTTATTTGGTTTTTCTTCTTTGTTTCTGGTTTCTTTCGAGAGACATAGAAAATGAACAGCCAGAAAGTAAAGCCAAAAATTGACGTTAATAACATGTAATTAAACTCAAAGAAAAACCACCAAAAATATTAGCAACAGCAACAGCAAAAAAAAAATTAAGTATAAAAGTATCGGGTGTTTTTTTCAGTGGTATAGAACTTCGAATTGAAATAAAACACAAGAAATCGTTTTAATGACCATCAATTTGGCTTTATTGGAAGGATAATTTTATGCCATTAATGTTTAAATATGATTTCAGGCATGTGGCCGCCGCGGCTGGCTCGAATAAAGCCAATTCTACAGGTCCAATTTTCAACCACTTTTTCGAGCATATGGGGCCGTATGTCGGCAATAACGCCACGAATGTTGGCTTCCAATTCCCCTAACGTTTCTGGTTTGTTGGCGTAGACGAGCGACTTCACATATCCCCAAAGAAAATAATCCAATGGTGTCAAATTACACGATCTTGGTGGCCAATTGACCGGTCCACTCCGCGAAATTATGCGCTCATCGAATGTTTCCTTCAATAAATCGATTGTGGCGTGCGCTGTGTGGCATGTAGCGCCGTCTTGTTGGAACCACAACTCATCCACATTCATGCCATCCAATTCGGGAACAAAATAGTCGGTTATCATGGCTCTATACCGGTCTCCATTAACGGTAACTGCCTCTCCAGCATTATTTCGGAAGAAGTATGGCCCAATGACTCCACCAGCCCATAGAGCACACCAAACAGTCAGTTTTTGTGGATGTAATGGCGTCTCAAGGGTCTCATGTGGATCCTCTTTACTCCAAATGCGGCAATTTTGCTTGTTGACGTAGCCATTCAACCAAAAATGAGCCTCATCACTGAACACAATTTTGCGATGAAAATCAGCATCGAGATCAATCTCATTTTCGGCCCATACACCAAAATCACGACGCATTGCATGGTCTCGCGGCTTTAATTCTTGCACAAGCTAGATCTTGTAAGGTCGCAAGCCAAGATCTTTGCGCAAAATCTTCCATAAAGTTGATGGACAAAGCTCCAATTGCTGTGCACGGTGGCGAATCGATTCATTCGGGTCCTCTTCAACACTTTGCTCTACAGCGGCAATTGTTTCTTCGGTGCGCACTGTTCGACGTCTCTGCGGATGCGTATTATCACATAGAGTAAACGTAGTGCGAAAACGATCCATGGTTAACCGAATTAATTGCTCTGATGGACGTATATGTCGACCATAAAATGGACGGAGCTTGCGGTAAACTTCGCGAACTGAACCGTTATTTTCGAAATAAATTTGCACGATTTGCAAGCGTTGTTCTTTTGTCAACCTGTTCATGATGAAATGGCAAACCAAACTGAACATAAATGACATTAGAGTTGCCAGATTTGACCACAAAATGCCAGTTTTATCTCTATTCGAAAAACAAACCTGTAAAAAAAACACCCGATACATGTTATGTTATACTGTAAAAAGAATACAGGTGGCAAAGTGGACACAATTGTTAAGGTAATTAGCCAGAAACATAAATAACACTTACTTAACTTAAAAGGCGTTTACGAACAACACATTTGCTTTTCATAAGCCGAGCTCCCCCCATTCATGCCAATAAATATAGAAATAAATGTTAGTTGTGTAGATATGAGTAGTTATAGTTACACCAGTTCCTGAAGTCTGCTTTGTGAATAGGTTTGCGTGGATAAACAAGAAACTGTTATTTGAAGGACCATAAATTGAGTTAAACATTTTGACAGTTATCGATAATAACTAAACTGGTTGGAAAGGAGAAATAAAGTAAACAATTATTTGTTTTTATTCAATTATATAAAAATTTTTTCTTTATGCTTAAAAGACAGGTTATTTTGATTTTAAGGTGCAGAAAATAAAAGAAAAATGGGAAGACATTCCTGCAATTTAAGTTAAAAAAATACAAGTAGTGTTGTGATTTAAAGGACCAAAAGTCATGTTAAAGTGGCTCTTAGCGATAATTTAAGAATACATTTGAAACTAACATTCAATTATACAATGTTTTCGATTTCTGTTAAAAATTAAATGAGTTTAAACTTTCAATGCAAACTATTTTAGTTCGTATTTCCAGCAGAGCTGCGAAATAAATGCCGAAATATAGAAATATGTTGGTGTTATATAAAGGGTGGTTAAATTGTAAGGGCCGATGTTGAATGTGAACCACACCTAAACGCCAAGTTTTTTTCCGAATTTTATTTGACATTTCTCTATTTCAGACTTACTCAATTTGAACCATGGAGAGATACACAATCCAACAACGTGTTAAAGTTATCCAGACTTATTATGAAAATGGATGATAAATTTCGAAGAAAATCATCTTCAGTGATGAGGCACATTTTCACCTCAGTGGATTTGTCGATAAGCAGAATTTCCGCATTTGGGCGAATAATAATCCAAGAGTGATTGTCGAAAAACCAATGCACCCATAAAGAGTGACGGTTTGGTGCGGTTTATGGGCTGGCGGCATCATCGGGCCGTATTTTTTCCAAAATGAGGCCGGTCAGGCAGTTACTGTGAATGGTGTTCGCTATCGTGAGATGATAACGAACTTTTTATGGCCCGAATTGGAAGATATGGATGTGGACGATATGTGGTTTCAGCAGGACGGTGCCACTTGCCACACAGCTAACGAAACAATGGCTCTTTTGCGCAACAAATTCAATGGCCGTGTTATCTCACGTAATGGCGATGTCAATTGGCCGCCAAGATCATGTGATTTGACACCGTTGGACTTTTTTCTTTGGGGTTATTTGAAAGAAAAGGTGTACGTCGATAAGCCAGCAACAATTCAAGAGCTAAAGGATGAGATAATAATTTCCTAAATAGTTTGTGTTTTTTTCAAAATCAACATCGGCCCTTGAAATTTAACCACCCTTTAGATATTTATATGGTTTTGTTTTTATCAGTTCCTAGAGATTTACTCGTAGAAATATAATAAATTAATAAGAGAGATAGTCTTGTTGCTCAAAGGACTATACGTTTATTTTGGTAGCTGTTAACCATTTTTGTATACCTTGAACCACAACTAGTTGTGAAGAGGGTATACCTAGTTTGTAGTTCCGTGTGAGACTTATTTAATATTCATCTAAGCGCCCATAAAGTATATATTCTGGATCCTTGAGTAATTCTAAGGCGTTTAAGTCATGTCCATCTGTCTGTTGAAATCACGCTCACTTTCGAACGACTCAAAATAAAGGAACAATAATGTTGGCAAATTGTGTATAATAAGCTGTTTGGAATTGAAATCCAGCAACATCGGTTCAGTAAAACAACCACCCTATAAAATTGATCACGTATTG
Source organism: Pollenia griseotomentosa (assembly GCA_963931875.1). Lineage (NCBI taxonomy): Eukaryota > Metazoa > Arthropoda > Insecta > Diptera > Polleniidae > Pollenia > Pollenia griseotomentosa. Next base: position 45,091,587 of record OZ007563.1, read on the forward strand.
ATATGAAATTTTGCACAAAATCGTTCTATATTACTAGAAATGATACAGCAAAATTTCGTGAAGTTTGGTATATAATTTGCCATAAGCCCCATATAAAGCCCACTTTCGAAAAACACTTTAGTACGCCTAAAATCATAACAAATAATGCTATTGTAATACATTTTTGGTCTGTAATAGTTTTATATGAATGGAAATCACACTGTAAAATTTCGTGAAGATCGGTTTATAATTTACAACAGGTTCGGTATAAAGCCCACTCGTGATATATATCAGCTGTCGGTGGAAGGTATTAAACTGACTAACTTGCTTAAGAGTAAATTTGAGAAAACATTTATTGATCAGTTAATAACACTGCTTTACAAATTTTTAATTTGGAAAAATACCAAGAACGCCACATGCCTAGATAAGTTAATTGGGACCTCCTGAACACGAAAAACGCTGTAATTTTTTTTCCAATACCAAGAACGCCACATGCCTAGATAAGTTAATTGGGACCTCCTGAACACGAAAAACGCTGTAATTTTTTTTCCAATACCAAGAACGCCACATGCCTAGATAAGTTAATTGGGACCTCCTGAACACGAAAAACGCTGTAATTTTTTTTCCAATACCAAGAACGCCACATGCCTAGATAAGTTAATTGCGACTTCCTGAACACGAAAAACGCTGTAATTTTTTTCCCAAGTACAGTTTTTTAGATAACGGTACTTTTGTGTTTTTCGGTGTATGGTCCAACTCAAACCCTTGTGGAGCCCAACCGAAGAGTCCGACTGTCGTTCCACAAAATCCTTAATAAAAACTTTATTTTTCATCTGATTCAAATTACGCTTAAAATGTTGGTAATTAAATAAACTATTTGATAAAAAATAAAACATTCCAGATATTTACTATAACGTAGAAAAAAAAAACCAAATAAAAATAAAAAATTTTGAAAAAAAGTAAAAAATAGGCAAATTTCGAACTTTGTGCCATAACTCAGCCATTTCTAACAAGATAGAAATTTTCAGCATATCGACGGAAAAGCTATTCAATTACCTTTCCAACGATATGCCATTTATCTCGGTTGGGCTCCACAAGGGTTTGAGTGGGACCATACACCGAAAAACACAAAAGTACCGTTATCTAAAAAACTGTACTTAGAAAAAAAAAATTACAGCGTTTTTCGTGTTCAGGAGGTTCCAATTAACTTATCTAGGCATGTGGCGTTCTTGGTATATTTTGGCTGTAAACCAGTGTAATAGTTAAGATTTCGTTTTAACCCTTATGTGAATGGCAAGGTACCCGGGTACCTTCATACATAAAATGTTCCCTTCACTCGGTCAAAATCTAAGATAGACTAAAACAATACAAATACACAAAAAATTACTGCATCTTTGCAAAAAGGGAAATCACCGGAGTAAAATTTCCAATATTCAATAATTTAATGAAAATTAAATTTGATGAACTTAAGCCTAATTAAAAATATTAAAACTTTGCATTAAATAAATAGTTCAACAAAATAACCAAAATACTAATTATTGTTGAAAGCTAAGGCACGAGCTCTATGTGTGCATTTGTCCTTCAAGTTGTGCGGAAAAAAGTCAACAAGAAAAAGAAGGACAAAGATGAGAGAACAAAAAATGTACTTTGGACTTCAAGAAAAATTCTTGACAAAAGTACTAAAAAACAGAAGTAAGGTAAAAAAACACGTAAAATCAATTAAAATGGATAATCAGGGTGTGTGTGAAACGGTAGCAAAGTTCTATGGTGAAATGAAATTTGTTTGTGGTAGAAAATTTTTAATATTTGTGCTGTGTGAAATTGTAACATTTTTGACAACGTAAAATTTTGACATAAAGAAAAAAACAATTACTAGTAGTTTTGTGAAAATGAAAAAATTAATCAAGTTTTTACCAATAATCATTTAAATTCTGTTGGAAATGAGATCGTCTCAACTATTTGAGGAATTCGTTCTTTTATATTAACAATTTTTACAAAAAGTGTGGGCAAAAAAGCTTGTACATATGTATGTAAATACTTACATGTTGTTTAATTCTTTTTAATTTTTTTTGCCGCTGGTCCTGCTTCCATATTATTTTTTATTTTGTTTAAACAAATTTGATGAAAAAAAAATAATTTTGTGGTTGTCAAAAATTTCTACACTAATGTCAAAATTTATACTAGCCCCCAGGGCTAGTGAAATTTTATTCACCTCAATAGTGTCAACATTTTACTTCCATGAGTACTTTGCTACCGTTTCACACACACCCTCATTAAAAAAAAAAGCAAATTTCGATCTACCAAAGTTTAAAATACAATTTGGTTTAAGGATTGATGTTTGACTATTGACGTAAGCAGTCAATATGTAGTCAGTATGTATACAAACATTTAAATTTTACTGAAAATTAACATCTTTTTTAAGTCTCATAGTTATTTTCCGTGATTATTAATTTATATTTCGACAAAAAAATTTTGATTCTAATACTAATACCTTGAAATGCTGTTAAAGGTGTTTTCTTTTGCCATTCACATAAGGGTGAAAATAGAAACGTTTTTACCCTCATAATAAAAATATTTTACTTCATAGAAAATTAAAAAATAAAATTGGCAGCATTTGGAAAAAAAATGTTGGATATGAAAGAAAATTTAATTAAAGTTTTACCAAATTCAGCGATTTTAGTAAAAAAAACCGATTTAAAAGTAGTTCGAAGTACCATTTTTTTAATACCAAATGACATAGGATTTCTTTAAAATAAAGATTTTTTGGTTCACATTAATTATCAAATTTTTTTTACCATGTTAAGATTTAATTTCAGCAAATATTTTCCCATACTCTTTTGCAAACAGTGTAAAACTGTTTATATGAAAAATTTTATGTTTCGAGAAAATGTAGATTATTTTCATCATGAAACCACACCAATAATGATCATTTATATTTCATACATTTTGTTTTTGCATGAAAATTTCCTCAAAGGAAAGTTTTGTGTGAACGACTGTGCAAATTGGTGTTCCGCTATAGTGAGATAAATATACGAGAAGTTAAATAGAATGTATTAAATTTTTTATTAAAGTTACATTTCTTCTTTTCAAATCCATATATTCTCCACTTGAAACTAAAAGTTCAACACAGCTGCAAATAGGCTTGCCAGACGTACTGTTTTCAGAAGTACGCGTACTTTTTTTTACCATTTGTACTGCTTACTGCATAACCATTAAAGAAGTACGCAATTGTACTTTTTTTTAGCTTTTGTACTTCATTTTGTACTTTTTTTGCACAAAATAAAACATGTTTTGTGCATATTGTATTAAAAGTGCAAAAAACCAAATTTCGACAAATTTTCGAACTAAAAACACTGCAAACCTGAAAGAAATGTTTAAGTTTTGCGATTTGAAATGGTTTGAAATGCTGCGTCATGTACCAACTCAATGTCGCCTGCAGTTAAAAGATTGAAAAAAACCATCGAGCCGTAAAAGCTTACTTGTTGTCCCAAAACTGTTTCGTATTTTTTATTTGTATTTTCACTTCCTCATTCAAACAACTGAAAAAAATTTTCTTTTTGGAGAAAAGAGCGAAGCGAATTAATAATAAAAACTTATTTTAAATAAATAAAAAATGGCATTGTTAACGAAGAACAAAAAAAGTGATAAATATTTGTAATTTTTTAAATTTACATTAATTTAATTCTTAAATTAGAATTATTAAATTGTAAAATTAGAATAATTAAATTGTTTTACAAACACGTAACATTAAATTGAAAATTAATATTTTTATAAAAATAAACAAAGCGTTTTTGTTTTAAACATTTAATTTGAAACATCTGACAAATTTAAAGATGTCACTGCATAAGTATATTAAATACTTATTTATGGCCTTATTCGTTAAAAATAAAACAGGTTTTTAAAAGGTTTATTTAACAAATTTTCATAGTAAATTCGTTTCATAAACCTCTTATAAACCTGTTTTATTTTTTATGAATAAGGGGTTTTATATTAAAAAAAAAGATTTCTTATTTTGTGCTCTTTGCTATGCATTGAATTTTATATTTTTTGTTTATAGTTACATTAACTGCCTGTTTTTCAAAATAAATTTAAAATTTTCGCTTGGGAATTTATATTGAAACAGGAATAAAAGAACTCAAAATTGTTTTTGATGTACTGAATTTTAAGTTAATAAAATAAAAAAAAATTGTACTTCTTTTTACATTAATGTACTGCCGTTTTTTCCCGATGTACTGTTTTTATGGATTTCATATCTGGCAAGCCTAGCTGCAAATATGTTTAAGGTTATACAATTGAAAAGTTCTCAGTAGGATGTTGGGCATCCCGTTGTGTTTTAAATCATTCCCAAAACATTTGCTAACGATTTTTTAGACATGAATAAACTAAACAAAATGAAACTAGTTTTCTTTTTGTCATTGATGTAGAAGCAATAAGTGAGAGAGTTCTAATAAATAGACAGTTTTTATTATGAAATGATAAAATACCGTTTAAATATTTGGTTCTCAAGATTTAAATAGAAATGACCATAAAGCAAGAATTATTGCCTAAACAAACTAAATACAAATTTAGAGAAAGTCATATTTTTTATAATAATATGAAAGGTAAGTTATGCTATTTTTAATGCGGGATTTGTTTAATGAATCTTGTGCAAAAGAACTAATTCAAATAAGGGAATTAGTTCATATACAAAAGGCGTCTTCTTTTCCCATCTAACTCCTTAAACTATGGTCACACTTAACAAATATTTCAAAATTTTAACAAATTTTCTAATAATTTTTTACTTAATTTTAAAACAATCTTAAGCTTTAAGCCAAAAAATCCTTCGGCCTTGTTGCAAAAACAAATAAAATAATTAATCATTTATGCACAAAAATTGAAAGAAACTGAAAGAAAAATGTATTTAACAAATGAAACAATTTCATTTAACAAGACAACTACAAAAAAATGGCCAACTATTATTCAAGTGCTAAACTTTTGAAATTTATAAAAAAGAGATAGTAGAAAAAAAATTTACAAGAAAGAAACTATTTAACATTTAAATTAAAACAAATACGCCTGTAAAACACCCAAGAAAGTCATTTTCATAAGAAAAAGTCATGCCTTAGTGATCTGCAAAACAAGAGACAGAAAAAAAATTACACCAAAAGACACATTATAGGCAGTATTTTCTCACAGGAAGGACTGAGAGAGGTTATTCCTCATTATTATTAAGGAAGGGTGTAATAAAGTTTACATCCTCTTTGCTTCTAGATTTTGCAAACAAACCTTATGGAAATTATATATACATGGCAATAGCAACAACAACAACTAAACTTAAAACATCGTAAAAGTACAACAAGAAAACCACAAATCTTATAAATTATTGCAATAAACAAACAAACATAATCGTAATAAAGACGATTTACGAGCACAACCATAAGGCACAGAAAATCCAACAACTACAATATACATATTTGCCATATAAACATAAATCTATATACAAACATGCATACGTTAAAGTTGGAGCGAGAATTCTAACTCCTTCACAATTTACATACACAATTGCAAGTAAATAAATAAACAGAAATTGTTGCAGTCTTTAAGGAATCAATTCAAAAAACGCCTTTCTGATGCAAAATTATGATCAGACTATTGATTGTGCTAACATTGAATATCAGTATCGATAAAAGATTTTTTTGTTGCACACCAAAAAATGTTTTCCCTACATAGTACATAAATCCTTTTAAATTTTGTTACACAAATTTTATTAAAAACTAGTATTTAACCCGCCACTTCGTTAGCGTCTTCCTTTCTTTTGTGGACATATTTTTATGCGAAAGTTTATGTTTCTAGCTTTTAACAAAAAACTACCAACATTTTTCATTTTCAATGTTCTCATTCACTCAGGACCCTGCACCTATAAGTTTCTGTTTCTAAGTTAAATAAAATTAAAAATTTAAAAACTACTACATATAGAACGAAAGAGTAGAGATAGAAATTTATGTTTCCGTATTTCCACTTTTTGATATTGTTTTTCTCCCCATTTAAGAATCAAAAATTTCAACATATTTCAATAGTAGTGGGAGCCCATAATTTACTCCGTATCTATTAATGAATGGAGAAATTTGTTTTGAAAAAAAAATACCAAATATAGGTACAATTTTCACCCCCTAAACGTTCGAATTTTAAAAAAAGCACATCATTTATGTTTCTATTTTTTATAAAGATAAATTAAGAATGTAATTTTTGCTATGTATATTGGCTAAAATGGGTGAGAAAAAAGATCCAAAATAGATGTTATTTTCCTTTACTTCCCAAAACGGCCGATTTTCAAAAAAGCTTTTGTATCTCTTTTAATTTAGGAGACATGAGGTTTGCGAATTATCACGGGTTTTACTCTCTTAACATTCGTATTTCAAAAAATCCTTTCTTAGTAGATCGATCTGTCAGTCGGTAACGTTTCAATTTTATATACATATGAATGTATGTATTATGAATACCAATTTTGATGAATCAAATTGATCACTATGAAAACATGTCTTTTTTTTAATTAAAGATATGGACAATTATGTCACACGTCGTCGGAACGTAAAAAGTTTAATTTCAATTTTTTTTTTCTTTGTGAAAATAATCCAAATTTATTATATGTACTTTTTTGTTTATTTTTTCCTTTTTTTTAGTTTGCTTTCAAATGTTTAGTTTGAAAACACAAAAGTATGTTTCTTATTTTGCTTATCTAGAACAATACGGTCACAGTATGAAATAGAATTAGATCAAAGTCGACGTACGCCTTTTTAGAAACAGTCCTTTTTACAAAAATTACCTTTTACAAAAGTACCCTTTTACCAAAAGTACCTTTTACAAAAATTTCCTTTTACAAAAAGTACCCTTTTACCAAAAGTATCTTTTACAAAAAGTACCTTACAAAAAGCTTCTCTTACAATAAATAAATTTTAAAAAAGTATTTTTTGCAAAACGTACCTTCCAAACGTACCTCGCAAAAAGTGCATTTTGCGCAAAAATACATTTTAAAGAAAATGTTCATGCTACAAAAACAAATCATTTCACAAGCAAACACAAAAATATGCCTTTTACAAAAAATTTGCTTTAACAAAAAGTACCTTTTACAATAGAGCATTTTTCAAACCACAGTATCATTTGCATAGAAATATTACAGCCCAACCAGAATGTGCATATCGTGGCTTAAGCAACTGTGCAAATATATTGATTACATATTAATCAAACCATATGGAACATAAGGAAACTTTTTGTTAACATTTATGAAACTGTCATTTGCTTAACTAAAGTGCGAAACTGATCGCACATTCCGTACGGAATTAAATGTTTTTTGCTTGTTTTTTAAAATGCATTTTATTTAATGCAAGGGGGTTTATTGATCTACAAATTACCCTTTGAAATAAAAAAGTACTTCTTGCACAAAAAAGTACCTTCCTTTACTAAAATAACTTAAAAAAAAGGCATTTTACAAAAAATGTGTTTAAAAAAATACTAAGGAACGAAATTTAAAAAATAAAAGGTTTAATTAACTCTTTTAGATTTCTGTCTTAACGACATTCCAACTCTTCTACTAAAGCAAATAGCATAAATGACTGAAAAGTGTATGTGTGCAGATGACAGCGAAATCAAATAAAAAACAGAAACAACAAATAAATAAATTCATTGTTATACTTTTTACTAAAATCTTCACAAACACCAAAAATCAATACTATATTGTTTTTAACTGCTAAATAAAGAACAAAAAGTTAATACAACCATGATATTTCATTTGTTTTTTTTTTTTTTTTTTGTTTCTAAAAAAAAAGAGGAAAAGATAAATAATTTTGCAGGATTTGAATTTATGAAGTTTAGCAAAATAACATAAAGCTTTAAATTTAATCTTTTAAGCTAAAATAAAGGCAAGTGTACATATGTAAGTACATATGTTCTTGCGCACACGAGTTTGTATCTATGTAAATAAATATGTGTTAGTGTGTAGGAGCCTGACTAAAATTGTTGACTCTGATTGCTTTATTTGCTTCAAGCAATAAGTCATTAACAAAAAACAAATTTCAGATTAGCTTTTCTGCCTCTCAAACACATTTTACTTGTGTTACTTGTGCAAACAGTCGTCATTCATTGTACTTTAATCCTTTACAACTCACAAGCATAAACACACACACACACACACATACTTACTTACCTAGTTAGTTATTACTTTACTTCTTTATACTTCCAACAGCCTAAAGCTGCTTAAGCATTTCTATGCCAAAGATAATAGAAAAAATTTCAAATTTATGACAAAGTATTTGAAATATATCTATTTGTAAGAAATACAACAATTGTAAATTGAATCGAGTTGGTGGGATAAAAAGAGCTAAGTAACAGTGTGGAGTACAGCAAAGTCACTTAAAAATTGCAGCGGGAGTCCACCAACAAGTTTACTTAAAGTTCAAAAATTTGTATTGTTATCGGCATCGTTTTTTGCATTTAAATTGTTTCTTTAGAAAATAATATTTTTGAGTGCAAGTAGATAAAGGTGCATTTCCTCCCTATTAATACCAATATTAATTCCCCTATAGAGTAGGTAACAATGTTTTTATAAACATTACAACACGATATAAATCGATAACAACGATAACATTGATAAAAAGGTAAAAATAATTGGCTAAACCCTTTCCGTGTTTTTGTCGAATATATTTGACATTACATTGTACTCTGTTTCTATGCGCTTGAACGATATACAAATTTAAAATTTATTATAATATAGAGAATGCATTTGTTTCTTTATTTTTGGGCGGAGATGGCCAAGAATAAGACTTACATTTTTCCTGGCTTCAGCACCATCGTACTACCTTAAAGATAAGTTTTTAGATTTTTAGCTTGACTTAATTTTTTTTGACCCAGAAAGGGTTAAAAAAGGCTGATTTATGAAAGGCAAACTGAATAAGAAGGCATTTTAAAGCTTCAACCTGAACATTTTTATATTGTTAAGAAAACCAACATTTCGCCAAATTCAAATCGAATTTGTGTTTTGCTTGTTGAAGCTACATTTTATGTTGACATTTTTTGGAAAGTAACAAAAAAATTTTTTGTAGCATTGCAATCAGCACCTGATTAGGGATGCAACATCGCTCTGAAAAACATCGATGTTTGAAGACATCGATGTTTTCACGATAAGCATCGATGTTAAAAAACATCGGTAAAAAACACGATACATCGATGTTTAACATCGATGTTGAAACCTACTTTGCAATTATACTTACGAACTGTTTTAATTCTTCTTTGCTACTGAAAATCTTAATGCCCAACTATAATATACATATGCTTGCATAAGCTTTTGTCAAAAATTAACAAAAAGCCTGTTAAATGTATTCAAAAACACCAAAACAAAGTGCAATCAGTTTCGCATTTTGCTTAAGCAAATGACAGATTCATAAAATTAATCAAAAAGTTTCCATAAGTGCAATATGGTTTGACAAATATGATTTTTATGTATTCGCACAGTTGCTTGAGCCAACTTAAGCAACTTAATACATACATATAGTTATGCAATGCACAGTATGCATGCATGTACATACATACATACGTACTTTGTATGGCTATCAGGGGTGTGCTGGAAAACGGAAACGTAAAACGCAAGAATTTGGGAGGTCGTTTTTAATACACTTTTAATAAAATATTTTTAATTTTTGTTTTAAAATTCTGTTAATTAGAGAAATATTTATATAATATTTGTCATAAAATTCTTATATTACAGAAATTTTATTAAAAACCGACAAAAACACTTTTTTATATTTATAAATAAAAGGTTTAATTGAAAAATAAAAATTTAAATTGGTAAAAATATTATAAAAAATATTAAATTAATGAAAATATTAAATGGTCGATGTCGATGTTTTTTAGTTTTGACGACGATGTATCGCCGATGTATCGTAAATCAAAACATCGATATTAACATCGATGTTTATGAACGATATATCGATGTTTTCTAAACATCGATGTATCGTTTGCATCCCTACACCTGATACATGAATTCGGCTTGTTAGTCACCATCTTAGTTTAATACTTATTATTTATAGAAGCTAAAGTCTAGAGAACACGGAATAGGAGAGTTCACATGCGCATTGGCTCTGGCCTAATGTTGACGTTTTCACACAATACACAATGTCCCTTGTGGCTTTGTAATGACGTCAAAAATACGTCAGAACAACATGCGCTTGTGGCTTTTTATCTTCCGTATACTCTGGGCTTAAGTATAATGACAAAATGCTCGTAAGCGACTTCTTTTTATTCTGATATAAAGTTGAATCAACTTTCAGGATAAGAAGAACGTATACTTTCTTTAAGTCGAGAATCGAATGTTGCCATAATACAAAAATTTGCTCTTACATATTTGCAATGCTTCAGGTTTAAATATTTCGCGTTAGCAACAATAATACAATTTTCGATTGGATACCGATCTCGATATTGCACGGAAATAGCTCTATAATTTTTACTTAACTAATTTTTACTTACTAACAACTAAGCTCGTGCTGCATTTAACTCGGTTACGTTATAGCACAAAACAAATAATCGGGTTATAGAAGAGTCGATTGTATTTGTCTTTCATTAATTTGCCATTGATTAAAATAAAATTAAAACAAAACAAAAAGCAAGCAACAAATAAAGGAACATAGAGAATGAAAGCACAACTCATTTCGACTCATTATTGTCAGAACGTGATTAATTATCGTAAACTAATTTCGAAGTGCAATTTCGAAAAAAAGAGATTCTCGTTTGTACAGAAGAATAAAACCCCAAAATGAAAACGACGAACTACCTTAGAAAATTCCTCTTGATACAACGAACAAATCAATAAATTTGTTTCCCCCATGCTGAGACACAAGAAACAAAGTTTGTAGTTCCTCTTTTTCGTTATAGAGATTTTTCCGTTACTAATCAACAATCGATATGAACAAGAGCATGAATGTCTGTCTGTCCGTATAGCCACCAAGTATTTTAAAAATGATTTATGTTCTCTAAAAATCAATATCTGTGTTAAAACAAGAAAGAAGAAGAAAATAAGACAAAAGCTACAGTTTAGTTTAATACATGTTTTTTTTATTTAATATTTATGAACAACTTTTTTACAATAAATTTTCTTTTATTCTCGTTTCAGTGTTGGGAAGAATGCAGTAAGGCGCCACCGGGTAAAATCAGTAAAACCATACGTGAAACGTGGTCTCTGCACACAGTTTCGATGGTACAACAAGATTCGTTGGTGCTGGTTGATGTTGCTTGGGAACAATTAAGCGTACCCTATCAGTGTCTGGTCACCTGGGAAGTATCGGGTGGTGGTTTGATGGGCAACTTATTGACAGAATCATTTAATGTGCAATTGTCATTGTGGCCAGATACAAAATATCGCGTACAAGTGACTTGTAAGAATAAGGTAAGTAAACTCTTTCACAAATTGCAATTAGACAAGGTTGCTTTCGGCATTCCAGTCCCGTGACCGCAAATGTTTTTAATTTTTGCTTTTCCCGCAAATTTAATGCCAAATTTCCGGGACTTTTTTTCTAAATAAATATTGATTTATTTTATACCTTTCAGCGCAGGTGGAAAGAATAAACATACATACATATCGTCCTATGATTTAAAAAAGCCCTTATTTACATTGAACAAATTTTACAGGAGAAGCAAAAAAGTCTCTACGTTAAAAACTTACATAAATTTTTCAAAATAAAAATGTTTAAGAAAAAAACAGGGACCATAAGAAGCAGTTAAGGCTCAGTTAGCCAGGAGTAACAGTAACGTTGCAAATCAGCTGCTTCATTTTGTTGTATGTAAAGGAACTAGAACAATTGTAGTTAGCAGTAAGATGTTACGTCTCACTCTGTAAGAAATAGATTAGTCTTACTTTTTTGCGGTAAGGTTAAGTTACTGTTACTCCCGGCTAACTGAGCTTTCATCCAGAAAATTTAAACTGAAAACTGAAAACTGAAAAACTACAAAGAAAAAAATTTTGCACCAGTAAAAACGTTAATCAAACATATAATCAGCTTTAATTAAAAATTTAATCAAGTACATTAAACGTTTAATCAAGTGAATTAAACGTTTAATTGACAATATTAATTTACACCAGTAAATAAATTAATAATATCAATTAAACGTTTAACATTTTCTGTGTGCTATCATTCGCATTGACAAGCTCTTTCAGAATCTATGGTGATCGTAAAAACTATTTCAACTCCACAGTTAAGAGTAATTTTTCATTAGGCGTAAAGATTACTTATTTTCTTTCTCCTTCTCCTGTATCCTGTATCATTATATATAATAAGTACATGGCATCATATACAATAATTTTTTTATTAACAATTTTTTGAATCAGTGATGCATTTTAAGTTTTTTCATTTTAGGCCAAATTGACGCTTTGAAAGGGCCAAAATGCCTTTGATATGGTCAAAAATTTTTGGAATATATTTGATTATAAACATGGGAAAAAGACAGATTGGCAAACAAAAGTAATGAGTTTGTTCTTTAAATGTCAAAATAAAACTACACAAGCGGCTTGATAATAAATCTTGTTGTTTGTGTTACAATAAAAAAAATTTCGTACAAATATGCTTCATAAGTTGTTCATATCTTTGAACAAACCGCTTGTGTGGTTTATATAGGCTTTTAACAAACAAATTAATGTTGTTAATAAAAGTAATGTTCAATAAAGTAAAAAATTTAACTTGAAAAATGTAGTGAACGGTTTGAAGTAGTTAGTTAAATTTTGACCTAAAAGGGCCAAAATAGATTAAAAAGTACCTTAGGACCATCAAACATACAAAAGCGCCACAAATGGCCCAATTATACCAAATTTTGCATCACTGCCTTGAATTTTATTTTTGTCTGTAATACATAAATAGCAGGGTTTAAAAAACTGCAGCCGAAACCAAAAACTGTCGAACAAAAATCTAAAATTTTTATGCGACTTTTCGCTTTTTGAGTTGGTTTGACGGCGACTGTTTTCATTTAATGAATTAGAAGTAAAAGCAAAATTTTTTTTCTACTTTGACCGCAGTTTTTTAAACGCTGATAAATAGCTGTATAGAAAAAATATTTATTTATTCGAATTTTCGAAAAGTACCAATATGTGTTTGAGAGATCTTAAGAAGAGGAGAATACTATTTAAATTTTATTTCTATTAATATTACCCAAAAAGTACCACAATTATATATTTGCCCTTTTTCGTCCCCAAAATGTACAAATTTCAAAAACTACCAAGGACATGTCAATTTAATTTTTGATTCAATAATCTTATTTATTAAAGTTTAACAGCCACATTCATAAAAAGTTCTTTTTTTAAGCTTATAGTATGTAATAACTATTAAACGCTTTTTGTCTTATAAACCTCTTATAAAAATTTGTATTCATAAACGTACAATAACAGCTTTTTTACTATTAAACTGTTTGTAGCGATTTTGTGTTTAAGTATGGCAACTTTCTTTATATTTTGCTGCCATTTTATTGTTAGTGATGCATGAAACTTCTATTCGGTTCACATGATATTCTATATTTAAATTTTTTTTATAATTTTTTTTTTAATTGTAGACCATCAAAATTTTTCTTATCAAATAAACATAATATTTTTTTAGTTTTTGGACAAAATGTTGTCGAAAGGTATCATAAAATTTTTTGTTTGAACCTTTTTTAAATATTCGATAAGAAAGTTTTCGAATAAAAAGTTTGTTTACTTTTTATTAACATCACTATTATTATGATTTGCTTATTTTATTTTTTTTTTAATATTTTTGAACAATAATTTGTTGTTTTAAATAAAAAACAACTAGTTGCAATAATTGAATAAATAATTAAAGAGAATATCTGCATTTGCCCCTGAACATATTCATTTAAATCATATACAATTTTTTTTAAATAATTATCAATATAACTTTAAATTGGTTGTCTTAAATAAAAAAAAAAGTAAAATGTATTTAACATGTCCATATTAATAAATAAAACATTTTTGTCATTTTTTTCAACATATTTCACAAAAATAATATCATAAAATGCAAACACTTATCAAAATGTCATTTTATTTTTGGTTTAAAGAAGGGCACATCCAACAATAAATTTTCTTACTTTATGAATGGTTTATTAAGAGTTCAATAGACTATTTTTCGTTTATGAATACAACTTTAGCAATTTTTGCTTAAAAACGGTCAATTAATCATCAATAAGTTTTTATGAATACGGCTGTAAGTCTAACTCTTTTAGATCATGAGATATTAGGTAACCGATTTTATCCGTTTTTACCCATTTCTAACCCCTAAGGTAATGAAATCTCTACTCATTTTATGTACTCTGACACAGGGCAGGGCGATGATCTTTTCTAAATAGATGAAGTCACCAAAAATGCTCTGGTTAAAAAAAAAAAACAAAAATCGGAAAACAACAAAAAAAATTTGCAAAATGGCAAATATTCGCGAAAATTTTTAACATATCAAACCAGCCATAATATTGATTAAAAGTCTCTAAACATATAATGGTAAAAATGCTAAATTAGCGGAAATTCGCAAAAATTTGCTAACAGTGGCATGATAACAAAGTTGTAAAAATCAGAAAACTAAGTGCGAACATGGCAGAAATTTGCGAACATTTGAACCCAAAAACTAATTTGAGAACGCTAAATCGAAATGCAGAACACTAAAAATGCTTAAGTAATCCACTTTTGAGGGGATTCGGATTCTAGAACACACCCGATTAATAGTTAATTTTTTTTTTTTTTTTTATTTTTAAATAAGAATTCGCGCACTTATTGTGCAGGGCTCCCAGTTCTATTTTAAGTCTTATCCCCAATTTGCGATTTTTCATCCCCAAAAATCCCCAAAATAGCTTTTTTCTTATCCCCAAAAATCCTCACATTTTCTTAAAAATAAAATACATACATCGATTTATTTATATAAATCCATTTGTGTAATGTTATTAAAACTAATGTTATTTATTCTTTGAGTTCTACGTATCTACTTATGTACACATGTATAGTATGTAACAAGGGTAACGTTAAATGCAAAAGAAAAATAATAATGCGTCAATATTTATAATTTCAAAAACTAGGGAATCAAAATCTTCTGATTCATCAGCCAGTGCAATTTTGTTTTACATGTTGTTTGTTTTAAAAATGCATTTGAGATGATTGAATAAATTTGTCACAGCAACCTGCATTGCATTAAAGTGTGTATTTATTCTTATTAATTAAAATAACTTATTTTGCATTCTGTTGCAAATATTGATGTTGGTTGTATTCATTACAGAAAAAGACTAGTCCAACAGAAGTAACGCTAGTTGGTACAAAAAGCATATTTATAACTATTTCAACAAGTTCTTGAAAAAGTTTTAAGCCTTAAAAAGACTAAGATGTGTACCCACATCTTTACCAAATCGGTCTTGCTATTGCAAAAATGGAATTTATAATAATATATTATCCCGAAAAATCCCCAGCGAAAAAAAAATGTTTTTCCCCAAAAAATCCCCTGGGGTTTTCACTAAATTTGTATCCCCAATTACAAAAAAAATCCCCAATTTGGGGATAAATCCCCAAAACTGGGAACACTGTTATTGTGTCTTATTTGACGATTTAAAGCAACGAATTCTTGCCGACAAATTCGTTGTACTCTGCAAGGTTGGTCGTTCGTTCCAGTTGTGATCCATTTAAAATAACGTCCTACTTTACAAAGAAAATAAAAATTAAGTATGTACAAAAAAAAAAAAATGTGGAATGTTGATCGGATAGAAAAAAACAGTTTTTAGGTTGATTTGGTTTTTTAAAAATTAGCATTTTTTAATTATTGTACAAATATATATAGGTTTACATATGTTTTTTATATATACTTATACTTAACACTTTTATTTCTGTTAGGTGTCCTTTTTAAATGTACTTTGTTAAAAAGAAAGTTTTAGAGAAAAACAGAGCTACTATATTCTTTACTCTACCACCCGCCCTATTAAAACCGTTCTCTTATTTATTTCTATCTAATTACTTACAAATTACTTGGTAATCAGCTAGTCTATCAGAGTGATGATTGTGAATTCGCTTTTTCCCATAGACTCGGAAAATTTAGTTAGAATATGTTTTATAACTAAGTAAAGCTTGTCCCTGCCAGGCAGGAAGAAGAACTACTTTAGGGTAAGCCCCAACGTCAGTGCCATATGATTGAACATTCTTACACTCATACAATTATTACAGTAACTGATTGAAGGTTATTAAATTCGTTTTCCGTACTGTTAAAATTGAATAAAATTGAGTAAAATAACTATTACGAATAATTTTTTTTTTCAAAATATAATGTTTTTCCGTATTTATTTTGTTATGTAGTTTGATTTTTGTCAGTTAAAATATATTTCTTAAAAGTAAAAACTATTCAATTTTAAGGAATATGTTGTTTAATAAATAAAAAATTTAAAAATGAATGTAAGAATCATTTGTGTTAAATGAAATGTAAATGATCCGTTTTTTAAATGAATTTTAAGTTATTTAAAATGAATTTTCGTTTGAATTTAACTACATAATATTTTGAGTGTAGCTTCATTGGTCTTAAGTGGGCTTCAAAATTAGAAATGTAAAAAAACACAATTTTGCCACACCCCTTTTCCTCTCAATTCTCCGCCCGAAGCTCAAAAATCTTTGATCCGACTTCTTCAGGCTATGTCATAAGGGAGCTTCATTATAAGCTAAAAAGAAAAAAGGCTACATTAGGATTTGGCCTACTAGGTGTTTAACTATATGCATGCCAATTTTCAGCTTTCTAGACCATTAGCTGACTTCAAAAATCTCTAGATAGATTAAAAAAAGGAAAACACAAAAAAGAAAATGATATATCTGTGGTTTTCAGGAATAATCGCGTAAGTCGGTTTTTACCGAAATTGAGATAATAATGTCAAAGTGCTACATTTTGCATTAGGTTTTTATAAGTATTAAGCTTTTTAGAATATAATGTAGTATTATTAATTTTTTTCTGCTAAAAACAACTTAAGTTAACTGTTTAATAAAATATTTTGCTATTATAACGATTTATGTCGACATACATCGCCAAAAATTGTAAAATTGCTGAATATGTTTCCAAATAAAAAGCATATGTGATGTTATGATGTTATTCGTGCAAAAAATATGAAAGTATTTTTTGAAAATTTTTCTATTAATAACAACTTATATGTACATGTGCGTTTATTGTTGACTTCTTTAGTTGCAACAGCAGCAGATGAGCGGTTGTTTGTAATTTTAAGTCCATACGTTGTGCTATAAGTATCAAAAACTCTGAATATGTCGCCAACTTGTGTGCTAAAAATAACAACGTAAGTCGTCATGTGTGATTAAAATGATAACATTTATTTTCACAAAAAAGAACTTATGTGGAGATATGATGTTATATTGCACACACTTAATGAGTCAACCAAACATATGCATTTTTAATCCTTTTACAGATTGTGATCCTGTGAGGATTTTTTCATGAAAACTATGTATAATACGTAGAAAGTCACTGTTAAGAGGACAGTAAAGAAAAAAGTTTAAAAAAGCATCTACAGAAGCCGCAATTGAAAAAAATAATTGTTTTTGCTCTCCTGAAAAGTTTGGTTTTATAACTTACGCGATTATTCGTGAAAACCACAGATATATTGATTGTATTTTTGGCATATACAGTACTTCCCGCTTGAATGCTCCCCCACTTAAGTGATTTCCCCTCTAAAATGCGCAAAATGTGCTGACAAGCAAAATTTTCACATAATTACATGAAAAAAATCCCGCTTAAATGCGTTCCCCGTTTTAGTGATTCATTATTTTTGTCCGAAATTACATAAGTTTGAACAAAATAAATAGCTTAAATGCGTAACCAAAAAACTTGGGGTTTTTTTTTAAATATCCGGCAAGTCATTTATAAAGTTAGTAAAAGTATTTTTGAACTTACATGTATGTCTGGCAACTTTTAGACGGCAGTTGAAGTAAAAAAGTAAATTTCTCTTGAATTTCGAAAATCATAGAGAATTATTTTAAAGAGTAACCGGACGATGAAGAAGAGGAAATAATTGAAGCTCCAACTAAGTGCCATTAGTTTTATCCGTAGATACTTTGTGCAACAAAACAAAAGCACTAATGAAATTGAAACCATGGAAGGAAGACATAATAAATGTTTTTAATAATATTAACACGGCGTTAACATTGTCCAAAATATTGGTTCGAATAAACATTTAAAGTTAAAAAAAAGACCTAAAGCTCGACAATTTATTAATACTTGAAAATAATAAAGGTCGAATAAAATACATATTACATACAAAACATAATTATATTTTTAATAAATATGTATGTGCATATGAATTTATGTAAGAATGTTTATTGAATTAGTTTTAGTTTAAATATTATATTTAATTTCGTATGAGAACTAGGTATAATACATTTGATTTTCCCTAATAACTAAAAAAAGTACTTTTAAATGAATATTGAGTTTTTTAAGCGAGGTTTTTTTAAATGCGTTGACTGCGCATTTATCCGGGTTATCGGTTAAATGATTCCCCGTTTAAATGCGTAGAAAACTGAACCTTTTTCGATGCGCACTTAAGCGGGAACTTCTGTAATAAAAACTAAAATAAACAAATGAAATATTAAATCCATATTTCTCTTTGCCACTCTACTTTCAGCTAACTGGTTTCATGTCACGTTCATTGCCCCTAACTATAGACACAGCGGAGGCTGTTAAAGCCATAGACACAACAATACCACAACTGAGACCTACTATTCGCAAGCAAGCAATAGCTTCGTACATTACGAACATACCCCTCTCGACTACGACAATCGCACCATCGCAGTCAACTCCAACACTCCCAACACTATCGTCGGCAGCAAATGTAGTATCAGCTCGATTCCCAGTAGATAACCGAGCCGCTGATGACGATGACATTGACACAAATGTAGTTCCTTATGATGATCAACAATCGGCTGAGACCATAAATCAACATACCAACTTCATCTTCAATTGGCATATAAAGAAAAACAGTGATATAAGTGCGATCGAACCGCTGCACAAAACCGAACAAGATATTCTGGCAGTGTTAGCCAATATCCACAAACCCCTATTGTTTGGCATGACAGCTGGCATTACATTGTTAATGCTGTTGCTGATATTCTTTGCATGTCCCTTAAGAAAGCCCAGATTATCGAGCGACAAAGCCATGCTAATGGCTGAAGACTTAAACGCTCACGGTCTGACATTGCCGCCGGCCTTGACGGCATCAAAATCGATAGGAGTGACAACAAGAAACGAAAGAATCGAACATGAATGCCAATCACCTGCTATGTGCTCAAGAGATACTTTGAGAGTGTAAGTTAATTAAGCTTAAGTTAACAGTATTTAAAATTACGGCGAAGAAAGAGAGCGAAGCTTTTTGGTTAAGGCTTAGTAAGTGAGAAGAAAAAGAGAAAAGTTTAAAGTGCAAAAGTCATTGGAAATAGAAAACAAACACCAGAAACAAACTAACTAAACAAAAAAAAACTAAACTACATACAATATTACTAAATAACTACAACAATATAAGAAAGAAAAAAAGGAAATTATTTTTTAAATTTAAAATACAATTCTTACATACAACAATAAAAAAAAAAAAAACTAAATACATTAATTACATCAAGCAAATCCATAAATAATACAACAAACAATAAGCTTAATGAGTTTTAAGAGCAACTGAAAGAGAGAATAAGCATAAAAACATAAAAACTTACAAACATAAATACAAACACATACAAATATAAATCTAATATTAAATATTTGCCTAAGGAATTTCATTAATTATTCATTAAACATCCTTTCTTTTCACATTGTTTTCTTTTTCTTTTTTTATTTTGTTTGTTCTATTTTTGTAATTTTTCCATTATTATTATACACATTAACTGTAGTAATTCCATTTATTAATGATAAAAAGTAATTAATTTTTAATTAAATTATATGGCGTGCAAGAGATTTCTTGGAATGAATGCGAGAGGATGTAGAAAACTTTTTTTTCTTAAAAATGAAAAGTCACCTAAAAGTATGAGTGAGATGACAACTTTAGTTGCTTCAAAAAATTTAATTATTTTTTGAAAAAAATTATATTTGTTAGCTTATTATTAATTTGTTTAAATAATTGTGTGATGTGAGTGCGCTCCTTTACTTTTTATAGTACTTTAATATTATTCATAAAATAAAATTTTGTAAATTTAATTAATTTAAATAAAAAGAACATTTATATATAATTAGTAAGTAACAAAATAAAACTATATTTTTCAAATTTGCTTAAATAATTAAAACGTATGTCTTCTGAAAGATTAAAAAAAAAGAATATTAAATTTAATTAAAACGCTTAACAATATAATATTTTTGAAAAAAAAGCAAAGAGTTAAATATAGCAAATGACAGACAGATTACAATTTTTAATTATTTTTTGAAAAAGTGTTGCCAGCAATGGCCTTTGGATTGTGAATTAGATAAATAGATTTCTTTATGCCAGAAGATCTCAAAAATTTTTAGATTTTTTAATGAGGTATTTAGTGAAATTTTTTATTTGATGATAATTAATATTTCAAGAAACCTCAACAATAACCAGACCAGGATCAAAAATCCACTTCTTCTAGTGGTACAATATTGAATTTTTTTTTTTTGGATCCTAGACAAACTTATTGTCTTTAATATCTAGAAGTACGAAAGCGGTCTTAAAATTAGCCGACCTAACGTATAGATGCCGGCAAAAGTTGGAAAAAACTACTTTGGTGAAAAATGCCAACCTTGTAAAACATACATTTTAAGCAGTAATAGAAAATTAACCGAACATTATTAAGCGTACGGTAAACACACAAAGAAACGAAATATATTTTTTAGTGTTTGTGTACTACATAGTACACAATAATACCGATCGTAATTTTCACGAAAGTAACAAACATTATTTTGTGTTCTGTTTTTCGTTATAAAACAGAAAGAACAATTGTACTGATACGGTAGATATGCATTTTAGGTTAAATGTCTTTAGTGTTTTGTTTTGTAAAATAAATTGTGAACCAAAATTAATGTGATGAATCGAACGCAATGTAGTTTGTTTTTATCTTTGTGTTGAGTTAGATTAGTACAGTATTCTTATAGTGTACGAAGATCACAAAGAGAGAAACGTTTTTAAAGAAGTAACTACACAAACTCTATAAGCGTTTTGGCTTGAAAAAAAAAACTAAACATTTAAAAAAAATACACATACGAAACAAAAACAAAAAGCCAGCAAAATAATTTTACACAAGCAAAACATATACACAATACACACACAAGCTACTCGTACTGCGGTCGTTGCTAAAATTTTTTGTTTTTTCTTTCTTTATAAATTCAAAAATGAAACATTATAGAACATTAAAATATAACGTTTGTCTTCAGTACCACTACAATTATTTTGTTTTTTAACGAAGAACAGAACACTATATAATGTGCCGCACTTTCTTGAAAATAGAGTTACGAACGGTATTAAGGGATGTGTTCGCCTACACAATCACTAAAAAAATAGATATCGTTCCTGGGTGTGTGAGCCGAACGCTAAATAATGTTCTGTTTATTTTCGAACACTGGTTTTAAGTTTCAAGTCACAACGTTGTTTAATATTTCTCTTAAAGCCATCAAAAATAAATAATCTCATTGAATTTGTACTTGTTACATGAAAAAAGATGGCCACCCTAATGCAATTTTATACTTTCATATTTAAGCTTATTCGTTCTACTACAAAATATTGGGTAACAGTATTTAAACAAGTTCGTAGTGGCCGAACAATTGAGATGTCCACGCTAGAAAAGGGTAGTCTGGGATCACACGATGAAAGTTTTTTTAGAAACTCTGGGGCCAAATTACAGCATTCGATATCGATCGAAATTCCCATTTAAATTGTATTGTAATTTCGACCGATATCGAATGCCGTAATTTGGCCCCCGAGTTTATTGGTGAGA
This sequence comes from Pollenia griseotomentosa, assembly GCA_963931875.1. Lineage (NCBI taxonomy): Eukaryota > Metazoa > Arthropoda > Insecta > Diptera > Polleniidae > Pollenia > Pollenia griseotomentosa. Next base: position 45,113,512 of record OZ007563.1, read on the forward strand.
GGGGATAGAATTAGTATAGCATGTTCTCTTCCCCCCTCAACAATAAAGTCAGACTTTTTAAAAGAAATCTTTCATCGTGTGAACCCAGACTTAAGAAAATCCCGAAAATAGCACTGTATGGTCGTCGGCTGAAGGTGCATGAGCAAGCTAAACTTAAAGGCATTTCAAAGAGTTCTATCATCGTATTTTGACTAAAAATTTAAAGACGAAAAAGCTGCGAAGAAGATGGGTGACACATTTGCTCACTATACAAGACAGTTCACACATTCACTATTGCGATGGCTGAAATCAATGAACTTAAGTTCAAGTTGCTATATCTCGAACCTTATTTGCAAGATTTCGCAACTGAGCGCTTCTATTAAAAATTTATTATCAAAATTTAATTGTTTATTCGATGTGAGTTGAATTTCAAAGGTACCGAATCGGTACTCTTATAACTCTCTTTCTCTGAATGTTGTACCAATTCCTAAAACAACCAGACCCCCTCTGGAGTGTCCCGAAAAAAACACAAATAAAAAGGCCATTGGGATTTAACACACTTATTAAAACGATAATCCAATAATTTTCTTAATCTGTTCAAACTAACAAAAGAAATATACAAAAAAAAAGTACCATAAAAGTACAATAACTCCAATTTTAATTTCCCCAACCTTATCCCCAAGCTATTTTCAATTCCAATTCAATTCCAGATTTCCAGGACCAAAAATGTTTAAATGTTTATTTTTGCAAAAAAAAAAAAATGCTCTTTTACAGCGAGATACAACCACAAAACAGATCCATTCACAAACAGTTTAGAAGAACTTAACGATTGAAACGTTATAAAGGCAAACATAATCAAAATTATTATACAAATTATAGAAAATTTTTTTTTACTAAATTTATTTAAAAAGAATATCTAAAAAAATTGGCCTAAATTAAAAAAAAAAAACAAAAAAAAAAAATGTTTTATACAAAACTGTTTGGCATTACGTGTTTAGACTTAAAGATAAAAATTTAAAAAAAATTATATATAAATTATTAAATTTTAATATAAATTAATCAAAATTCAAAATTTTTATATAGTAAATAATTATAAAACTAAATTTACAAAAAAAAAAACAAAAATATGTTTGTAAAGAAGTGTTTGTATCTGTTATTTGAGGCTACAAATAAATTAAATTACGATCAAACAAAGAATAAATTTATTAAATTGTGCTTCAAAAACAAATATCTAAAACAACAATTACAACAAGAACAAAAATATTATATGAGCACGTCGATATTCCTTAAATAAACAATTTTAATAAAAATCAATTGCTTGGAAATACATAAAATGGCAATTGTTTATTGTTTTTTTTTCCAAAATACAAATTAAAAAAAATAAAAGAAAATTTATTGAAAAAATAGTATTTCTATTGGCTATTCCTTTTTCGTTTTTTTTTTCTTCTTTTTAAGTTAACTTTTATTGTCTTCTCTTGCCTAAACCAAAAAAAAAAAAAAAAAATGAAATGTAGAAAAAAAGATTTATATTTATAAATATTGTATTTATTTCATTTTATTGTCTTTAATATACTTGGCTTAAATTAATTTATAAATAAATAAAAGAATGACAAAATTGAATTTTTGAATGTATAAATTTAAAAAGCTTAAATTGTATAAAAACTTAATTTATATTTAATTAATGCAAAACAAAGAGAAAATAAAAAACACAAAAGTCATTTAGGTAAAAAATAGTAAAAAAAAAAACTTTTAGAATCATATTTGGCATTAAACAAATACAATTGAAATAATTCGGCTCACTAAAATAATATTTGCAAAAACAGGTTTAAAGTGTCTTAGGAAGGAGAATAAAAGGGTAAAGAAAATTACAGTTTCTATTGGTGTTTCCTAAGAATGCTTAACTAACTAGAATGGCAAAACAATAGCGGAGTTCATTGTTTGAAACAATTGCTAAAGAACAAATCAAAAATAAAGCTGCTCTTTTGTTAAATTCAACATTAAAATACAAAGAGTTTTCGTTTAAACACGACGATATTTTGCATTTACTTCTTGCAAAACCATTTGCATCAAACACTGAACTCTGCTACTATTTTGATACATTATGACTGCCTTCCTAAACGTATGTCGTTGTGCAGTGTCACGTATTCCCGACCGCAACCGAGCAAACCTCGACAGAGTATTGCATTTCTTTAAGTCATCTGTTTTGCAGCTGACATACTAAAAAACAAAACTAGAGTATTACTTAAATTAACTGCTTGAATGTTGATGTTGTTGATTTTTAACGAAATGTTTTAACCATATTCTAGTTAATTTAACTATAGTTTTTACCGACAACTGTTGTTTGTTTAAACAAGTCCTCCATCTGAAAGCCATAACCATATTATGGTTGCTTCCGAACATGTTCTGGTTATAAATAACAGAAATATGTTTAACACTTATAATAGCATGGTTGTTTTCAACTAACTGAACTGAACATACTATTTTTAACATAAAACTAAACAATTATAAGTTGTAAACAAATTATTGTCATATTTAACTATAATATTTTTAGAGGAATTCATAACATTTTTAGAGGCTTCCTTGATGAAAGACTTATTCAACCATAATATGGTTGCCGGTGACAATAATATGGTGAAATAAAAAATTGTTAAAAATAGTTTTGTTGTAGGTGACTATATTAAAATTTTTTCCTGTGTGTAATAGGAGTGTTTACTTTAAATTACAAATTAAGTTCAATCTCAAAAATGCTGCTAAATTCGGTCTTTAAAGCTGACATGCTAAGAGGCAGAAGCAGTGTTGCCAATGAAGAATTCGAAATTACACATTACTGTGTTCCAAATTAAACATTTGAAGAAAAATTACATATTTAAATCTAAAAAGTATTTTTAGTAGAATGAATTCAACTTGGAAACCCTAATTGATATTCTATATTTGCAAATAAATGGTTAGGTTTACAAAACAACAAAGGTTACCAATTGCTGTAGTAAGAAAAACGGGATGAACATCAGAAAAAGGCTTTGTGAGATTGCAAAAAATATGCATTATATAAACACTAAAAATAAACTCTTTTGCTTTTATACAATCAAACTCGCTGCTGGCCTTAAATCATTTAAATAATACCCAGCATGTTTTGTGGTCTACACACTGACATATGGTGTTAGTCTGGGTTCAAACTTTGAAAGTCGTCCTGCTGATAGTTTATGTTTATTGTTGAGAGGGCAAGAGAACATGTTTTGGAGAGTAAAAAAAGTCAGGGTTTGAAAAGCAAGTTTGACTGTGATGGGGACTGAAAGAAATTACCAAAACTTAATGTTCTAAAAGCAAATCTTGGCTATCGAAAACGAATGGAAAAGTAGAACTTAAATTAAATTTACACACATATTACACATTAAACACATTGGCTATACATGCAAGTAAAAATTACCCACAATATACCCACATGGATTGGCCACACTGGGCTGGTTAATATTAAAGAAATTATGTTCCAGAGCAATATCAACAGTAATTTCATTTGTGCCGGCCATACACTATACATCTTTAGTACGCAAGTCTGGCACTGCAATTCACTCAGTGAACTAAATCGCAGTAACAATCGCAAAATGTTTAGCATTTGCGATTCTGCCTTGAAATCGCATAAAAGAGGCAAAAGTATGCGCAGGTGACTAAATTATTTTTAAGAAAATAGATGGCAAGCAAAACTCACGAGTTTCAAAACACAATTACACGATTTTTTTTCTTGCAATTCTTCCCTTATGGTCGAGAGGGGTGAGAGATATTAAAAGGGGGTTGTTAGATGTGACGATTTTTCGTCATTTTGACGATTTTTTTTGAGAAAATACAGTAAAATGACGATTATATATATTTTTACTAAAAGTAATGGTGTTATGACGATTTTCTTTCATTAATAAAACACTTACAAGGAATATTTACAATTATATTGGGAACAGTTCTAAACGTTAAAATCAGCCCCCCCAACCGTAACCAGTTGACTTTCATTAGAAGCATTTGTAATTCGAATTCTACAATTATATGAATGCCATCGATACTGCAAAAAATATACACTAGAGCCCCGATTTGCGTCGGTACTATTTGGTACGCTTTTTAAAATAGGGTTAAATCCGCTGTGCGTTTTTATTATTTCGATTTGAACCGCTACATACGATTGCATTCTTCGCTGAAGTCATAATCAAATGTGAAGAATTTTTCTATTTGCGTGTAAAAAGGCGAAACCCCATTTAATTCTGTTAGGTTAGTTATTCTAAGTATAGTTGCGTGCTAGGAAGTAAGAAGTTAGTTCTTAATAAGAAGTTGCGTAGAAAAATGAGTGCAAAGAGAAGAAAATGCAAACGTTTCAAGTCGAGTAAAAAGACTGTTGATATAGGTTTAGCACATTCAACAGTAAACACAATTTGCAATAGTGATAGCGCTAAAAATAATCATTTAAAGATAGCTCGAGTTAAAACAAATGAGATTTTATTTTTTATTTATTTTTTTTTTTGTGAATATGGATAAATGAAATAAATAATTGTTGGTATGTTTTTATGAAAATATATTTTTTCTTATGTATTCCTATTCAAATGATAAATATATTTCAACCTACTTGCTGAAATAAATAGAATAAAACTTAACCTTATCACTTTCTTTATCATAAATAGAATTTCTTGCTAAAAATTTATATTATTGAACCACTCAATGCAATAAATCGTCTCTAATTTATAAAATTTAAATATTTCACGATTTGTTGACGATTTTGTTAAATAGTCGTAACGATTTTGACGAACTTTGTTAAAACTTTTGGCGATTTTTAAAGAAAAAAGCCTAACAACCCTGACGAAAAAGTTGACAACAATCGTATAATGTAAATGGGTACTTAGTGCCAGGTTTGAGTACTAAACTTGTGTAGTGTATGGCCGGTATTTAGAAAAGTGTCGCGCGGATTGCAGTTTTAAAAATATTTTCCTAAGACACTTTAGATCTTGCAACAATAGACCTTAATAGAAAAATAAAACGTATCATTCCCTTCAAATTTTAAATAGCGAAAAACAACCTTTCAATCAACGTGTAATGAAAAAGCAATGCATCTCATCAAACAAAAACTAAATAATACCTACAAATCGAATGAAAAGAAACATGAATTGAACAAATAAAGTTGTGTAAAACTACGATACGATACCTAAGCTTAGTAATATATGTAGTAAAACTATGTAAATTTAAAGCAGATTGTAAGTGTAAAACTAACTATAAAACTAAAAGGAACTTACAAAATAAATAAAACAAAAAATTAAAGATATAAAAAAAAATTATACATAAAAGCTTAATTTTTTTTATAATTATATAAAACATTTTGTAAATATCAGTTAATTAAATAAAACTTAAAACCTAAACATTTTTCTAACATAATAATTCCTTAAGAAAAACAAACACTTTTTTAAACCAAAACAATTTATTCATTAAAAAAAAACCATTTTCATCTTTTATTAAACTGCTTGAGATTAAAAAAAAGAAAATTCCTAAATGCTTCTTTTTTAAAACAGCTTAATAATGCTACTTTAAACCCATCCTCATTTCTTATATAGTTTCTTTTTTTTCAACTTGACTATCATTAAAACGAAAAACCTTAAAATTTCCCCAATTCATAAAATAATCAATCCATCAAAATAAAACTAGGTTAGATGTAATTATTATTATTAATAATTATTATTAAAAATACTAACTAAGATAGTTGATAAATAAAAAAAAAAAACAAACAAACTGATAAGTGAAAAACAACAACATGCAAAGTTTATTATTATAATATTTTGTAAATTATTTGATTAAAATTAACAATAATTCTTAAAACAAATTTGTCATAAATCAAGCATTTAATGATGTTTGTTTAATTGAAACTGAAACAAAAAACTTAAAAATTTAAAAAGTAATATATAAAAAAAAACTTCACATTGGCCATTTAATTAAAACAAATACATACAAAACTTTAAATTAAACTACATTTTTTAAAAACCATAAAACAAACAGGCAAAGAAATCAAATTATGCAAATTATAATTGCTATGAAAATGCTAATATTTAAAAACAAAATTAATAAACAAACAAATAAAAAAAAAAACGATAAATATTATTAAATTAAAAAAAATGATATGCAATAATATTACAACAAAAAAAAAATGTTGCAGTCACTTCATACAAAAAAACCTAAAAACAAACATAAAACATTTAACTGTAAAGTAAATACTAAATTTAAGATAAACTATTCTAATTTATTAAAATTACAACAAAACAAATAAATAAAAACAAAAAAAAAAAAAAATATTAAATTAATTAATTATAACTAACTAAAAAAAAAATAACAAGAAAGAAGAAAAAAATAAAAATTTAAATACAATTTAAAATCAAAATATAAATTTGTGTTTGTTTTTAAATTTTAATGAACTGATAAGAAATCGACTGTTAGAAATAGTTAAGGTAAGGAAAAACTGCAGAACACAGTAAGGAGGACTGTGCCGATGCAAACTTCTAAAAATATATCCCATTTAAAGAAAAAGAAATATATATATCTGTGGCAAAATGGAAAAAGTGCTAAAGTCGACTTTCGAATTTTGAGTAAGTGGAATCTTTGCAATCTACATATTAGTTTACAAAGCGCTAAAACTAATCCTTTATCAGTTTTTTTCTATCAAGCAAAGAATTTTTCATGGTACCGATCTTAACTAAATTTCTAGTCACATAGAACGTCTTTGTGCAAAATCTTATATTAATCCGTGCATTATACATAGCAATATGCCAAAATCGACTTTTTGCGGAAAATAACTTTTTTATTGTTGAAAATGGTTCTTTAGGGTATCAGAAGCAACTTTTGTTCCGCGACTTTTTTATAGTTCCGTTATTTACAAAATTACCGTTATTTTTAGGTTCTTGAAGAAAATCAAAATTTTGACCGTTAAATTTCCAGAATTCGACTAAATGTTGTTTGGCAACTTCGTACAAAATCATATGGCGAGTACTTTTGCAGAACATATGAACTCAAAATATTTGCAAATACAGGGTGTTTTGATGCATTTAAAAAAAATGAATTTTACGCCATCTAGCGGCAATAATTTGTGCTAACAATATTAAACAATTAGAATGGTAATTTGAATACCTTTCCAACAAAAAAAAATACTTGAAAATCAGATGAAAAATAACCGAATGAGAAAGTAAAGATCTATAAGATAATGAAATAGTATCAAATTTATATTAAAATATGTATGTATGTAACTTTTATTAAATTGATCATTAAAGTTTACATTTTTAGTTTTGCGAAAAAATTTTATTTTACTTTTGTTTTTTTTTTAAATTTTTTTTTTTTTTTTTTTTTTATTTTTTCGTCTGTTTTTTGTTTAATAAATCATTTGAGAACAGATAATAACCATAATAACCATAAATTTACGTTTTTTTAAAAATTCACCCTGTTTTTTAATCAATCAATAAAATTTGTCGAAAATAGGCTGTACTGTTTGTAATACGGCACAAATTCGGCTGAATATTATGCCTTGGGAGACAACATAGTTGTTGATGACTAAAATATCTAAAATTTTGCGGTGGTGCTTGAAGATAACATTTCTACTTCAAAAGTTATAAATGAATGAAGGTCAAAAAAAACCCCATTTTTTTCATTTTTTTCGCCTTTTTTTACATTTTCCTAATTTTCTTGTAAACGAAAAATACGATCGCCACGCACCACCGCAGAATTTTAGATTTTGATGTCATTAACTACTGTGTTGCATGGCAAGCCATAATATTCAGCCCAATTTGTGCCGCGCTAAATGTTAGAAGTAGTATTTTCTTACTTCCAAGTTTTGTTGTTGCCACTTTGTTTTTTTCAGTGTATTATTCCAACAAAAACCAAAAATGGAAGATTACTACCCAAACTAACTATTCAACACATAAAAACATTGATTTTGTAGCTATTAACATAAATAATGCGTTAAATTCATAAAAAGTCAAAAAATCCAAGTTTTAAGGGCCACCCTAAATATCTGTTTTAGGACAAGTGAGGGGCACTCTAATAAGCAAGTAGGGTACTTGACTTTACCCCCGAAGTATTAAAAATCATTCGGCATTCATAGCTTTCAAATGAAAAAGTTAATTTTTTGGCATATTGCTAATTATACAACCATTTCTGTTACAAAATTATCAATTTTTTTAGGGTGGTGGTTCCAAATTTGCTGTTGTTTAATTTTGCTGTTTTTCAATTCCAAACTGCTTAGGATAACTATGTAGAAGCAATTTGAGATTTATATTGATCTTTTCTTTTGAGTTGTTCAAAAGTGAGCGCATTATCAACAGGCGTACGGACAGACATGGACATGGCTAAATCGACTTACAATTACTCAAGGATATAGAATATATACACAGAAAGAAAAACACTCGGCATAAATTAAGATTTTTATACTTACTCTAAGTACCAGTCGTACTCAAAAATTCAAGTAGGAATAACATAAAAACGTACTTAAAACTAGCGTTTAAAAACTGCAGTCAAAGTACGAAAACTGCCATTTCTTCCACTTCTTCATTTGTCATTGGCCAGAAAAAAACTTTTGCTTTTACTTCTGATTCATTTAATATAAACAGTCGCTGTGAAACCAACTCAAAAAGCAAAAAGTTGTTCCCAAATTTTCGTTTTTTGTTACACAGTTTTTGGTTTCAAATGCAGTTTTTTAAACCCTGCTTAAAACAATCCTAAATGGAATCAGCTTCGAAAATCAAACCCGGAATTTCTTTAAATAAGTATAAAATTCTTAACCCAAGTAAAAAAGATTGAACTTTTCGTAAAATTACAAAGTGAATTTTTCAATCTGATTTAACTCTTCAAAGTTTATTGTAGACATTACAACAACACCACACAAGTAGTTAAAAAAACGATTTGCTTGTTGTGTGTAGCAACAACATAAACACATTATATTTATGTTTAAATAGAAAAATTTAAAGCAAGAGTTTCATTTATACACACAAAAAAAATCAAGTTAAAAACGTAGAAAACAAGGTTGATTTAAAATTTTTCGGTGGTGATTTTCATGTTAATTCAACCTTATTTTACAATAACTTGCAAAAACATTTTTTTCTTTTAAAATAACTATAATTCATGTTAATTTAACATTGCAGTAAAGTTAGAGCAAAATGTCATTTATATTGAAATAACAATACGAAGCACGTTGCATGAAAGTTATTTTAAGTTGATACAACGTGAATTTCATGTAGAATCAAATTGGTTTGAGTGTGATGTAACAGTGTGAAGAAGCCTCAGAGACAACATATCCATTTATTTAAGAATAATTCAAAACACTTACCCCTGTAACACATGTTTCACTTATTTTGTATTCTCCTTTGTTAACAGAAGCATCAGCAGAATGGCCCGATATGGTGTTCGTCATCATTCTTCTTTAAAAGCTTGATGTACTATTTAACTAAATAATTTTAATTAAAAGAATACGGGAATTGTCTTCTTTTTATAACATATTTTAAATATGAAAATAAAAAAATGTACATACTTAAGTATGTATGCATGGTTTTTATGGATTCAATATTAAGCAATGTTATTTTAACAGTGAGTAATATTAAATAAACGTGATTTAAGGTTTCTTTATTTAAAATTGATATGAAATAATGATAAATTTAAATAAAGGGCATACTTTTGCAGAAATTTACTATGATTCTCAATCAACATTTTTCCATGTTAATTTTACATTGGTATTTTTTTCTGTATATATACCTACATATTTTTGAGCTTATGTAGTTTCATTGTTTCTAGAATTTTTAAACCTTCAAATAAATACATACATATTCATGTAATTATAAGTAAACCTTTAGAGAATATTTTATAATAGTATTATTATTAATTATTTTCTATTTTTTGCGATTTGTTTTTCAAACGAATGCCTGTTACTTATCGTCTTCTTTTCACTTTTGTTTTCATTTATAACGAAGATGTTCATTTTATAAGAACCAAAAATATGTAGAAAAAAATTAATGTGTGGTTTATAGAACACGAGCGCCTTACTCGTCCGTTCAACTCCGTTCAAAATTTCGAAATTTGTTTTTGTTTTTGTTTTAAATGTAAGTTGAACGGACGAGAAAGGCGCTCGTGTTCCATAAACCACACATTAATTTTTTCTCACCGGAAAAGTTATTTAATTTTATGAAAACCTAAATCTAATTTTGCTCGTTTTTTTTACGAACGAACAAATATTTTCATTATCAAAAAATAGACTGTAAATCTTAAAAAAAGCAAATTTCCAAATTAGTTTTTGTTTGAAATGTAAGGGGGCATTTACACGATGAACATGCCACCAAAAATCTTTTGTCTTTTCGAGATGTCTTCTCTAACGTGTCTGTTTTTATGTATAATAGTCTAATATACAAATTTAAATTAAAAACATGAAAATTCATATTAACAAAAATGAAATTTCGTCTCGTGTCTGTTTGGCAACACCTCTATCTTCTCTTACCCGATCACCAACAAACAAAGCAGACGTGTTTGTTAGACATGTCTGAAAAGACATCGTGTAAGCCTAGCCTAAGTTAAACGAGTGAGTTTTGCGCTCGTCATCAAAAAAAAAGCAGTATATGTTTAAATTTTATTTTTTATTCTAAAAAAAATAGTTTACAAATGGTCTCTGGAGAAAAACTTAACTTTATTTGGTTAATATTAGTATTAGGAATGCAAATGCGGCTTCTGAAATGACTTGTATTGTATTTATTTGGTTTACATGGTTTTTATTTCTGAAAATCAATTTTATTTTTTAAGCAAAAAAAAAAAAAACCAAAAAATAATATTTATTTTCTAAGCAATAAATAAATTTAAAAACAAAAAAAAAATTTAAAAGTTGACTTTTTCTGAAATGACTTGTGTTGTATTTATTTAGTTTACATGGTTTTTATTTCTGAAAATCAATTCTATTTTTTAAAATAATATTTATTTTCTAAGCAATAAATAATAATAAAAAAAAAATTTAAAAGATGACTTTTTCAAAACAACTTAAGCGGAATATATTGGTGAACTCCTTCAGCGTGCAAAGTGTTTCCTTGTTGGTATATAAAATAATTATTTGGAATACAAAAAAAATATAGTTTAGAGAGAATTATTCGGATATTAATTATAGCGGAGTAACAAGTGATAGACATCGACCGTCTGGTGAATACGTGTCAGAAATGCTTTCACACTGATCAGTGGAAATGAAATTATTATTAGATTTTGACAAAGTGTGAATTACGTGTTTATCCAAATTGGAATGGTCTTCCGTTTGATTTAGTAGCTGCAGTTTTAGTTGTGCCATTTATTTTCTGAAATTTTAAAAAAATACTTTTAAAATTCTAAATTCAAGAAACTGAAACTGAAACTCACTTCAGCTAAGTCCTCCATATATTTTGCAAAATTTTTTAAACTGTTACTTATGAACAGCTTGGTTTCAATCGAAATTGATTTTTCAAGAATATTTTGTATCTGTTCCTGTTGTTTACAAAAGTTATAAATACTTCCATTGTCCTGATTGTCGATCACTGCGGGTAAAAATAAGCCCAAACTTAAAGTTTTTGTAAATAATACCAATAGCAAAGTTGGTAGAAATAACTTCATTTTTAATTTTATTTCTTTACGATTTGACAGATTTGTTAGAACTAATAAATAAAATTTTGAACTGAAAAGAGAAAACTTTTTTGTCATAGTATACAATTTTTTTGTTCTAATTTTAATGCATAGAAATATTTGTTTAATATACATATATTGTTTAAATAACAAATATTATTTTTAACAAAGTTTTGTTTAAATGTGCTAAATTCCCATTTCATACTATTGATAAACTAAAATTTATTGTTGATGGGATAAGCTATTTCTATGCGCATTTCACTGGTTGCTAAGGCCAGATCGTCAGCAAACTTTATCCAAAGATTTTAGAGAAACTAAAGATATTATACAAATAAAACTGTTAATCGAATAAGAATATAAGCAACAGTTTTACTTGTAACAATATTAAAGCTTAAACAAAAACAACAACAACTTTCTCAGCCACACACATTCGCTGCTGTTTTTAAATTCATTCCTTATAGGATCGATGGGAACATATATATGTATATATATATATAAATAATGAACAGCGTATTGTCTTTGCCATTCATACCATTGTTTAGCTACGTTCGCCAATTATTGCTTTGGTAAAAAAAATATACAAAAAAAAAAAACAGCTGTTTTTCTCACTTAACTGTGTCTGTAATGCATTGAACACATTCACCACAGCAGGCTACACGAACACAATACTACAAATGCTGCTGGCTGAAATTTTAGTCGTGTAGTCAGCTACTGAATTATTTTGATGACGGCAGCTACAATTGAAAAAATACAAACAGCTGTTTTTGTTTACTATGTCTTTATATTTCAGTGGTGCCACTATAATTTTTTTTTCTTTTATAAAATGAAAAAACATGCATAATTGCAGACTCTTATTCGACCTTAATTTAAGATTATCAACAAATGAATTTATTTAAAAAAAATTAAAATATTTTAATTTTGTTGTTTTTGTAACTATTAAACAATATAATTTTAACGGCAGATTAAACAAAAAATACATATAAAATGCTTTTAAAATAAGAAAATTTGTTCCTTCAACACACGTGGTATAGTTCGTAAAAGTTTTAGAACACTTTGGGTGCGTACTTAAATGCATAAAAACTATGTATCACTGCTGCAGTGATGCAAAATGTTGTTGCTGATGCGTGATTACCAGTTGCAGTTGTGTTGCTGATACGTTGCACAACAGCTGTGCAAAGTTTGAATTTTTGAAATTTCAAAAGTTTAATAAGCAAAAATTAAATAATAATAAAAATGCTTTTTACAATAAAGATGACAAATTTAATTGAAAATATTGCACCAAAAAGTAACAGTTTTCTTGTAAATGACAAGAAAATTAAACGATTTCTCTTTTGTCAAAAGTTACTGCTTCAGAAAATTAACTGAAGCAATAATTGCCAAAGTTTGCTGCAGAGCTGCGGCATTACTGCATAAAAACTTTTGAAATAGAGAGTGATGCCAAGTTTCTTACAAGTGATGCTTTTACAATCATTAAACTTTACTTCTGCGGAAGTGATACCCAACAACGGCATTTACGAACGTACCCTTTATCAATAACTTTTTAGGTAAAAACTGGATCTAAGAAGTAGTGGTATTACTTCGAAATGGCTTTCACTTGATCTTTAAAAAATTCCGATTTATTAGCCCGTTAAGGTCCAATTTCAAAAATAAATATTTCTTAAAAGATTTTTCTACAAAACTTAAAATTTTGTCAATATACATATTTATTAAAACATAATATCTTTAGGGAAGAACACTTAATCTTTTATATACCATATTATTAGTAACTTCATCATATAAAATTTTTAATTTATTAAGCTTTCAAAAATTTTATTTTGAAAAATTAGTCAATTTATTTAAAAGTATGATTAAAAATATATATCTGGTAATAATTTATGTACTTCTTACATATTCATCCCAATTATGAATGAAAATTCCCCGGGAGTTGTCTTCCTTCTCTCATTTTTCCTATGTTAATTCAATTGTAAAAGTAGGAAAAGGGAAAAAACTCCCGGGGAATTTTTATTCATGATTGGGCTGATTGGATTATTGTAATATGTACATAAATAATAAGTGTTCTGCAACGCCGAAAAACCGCAATTCAGAAAAACTTTATTAAGCAAATATCTTAGGGTTAAATAATTATTGTTATATCGACATGATTTAAAGATAAAGCCAATTTTGTAAAAAAAAGTCAGCCACGGAGTATAAATATATAAAATTGGCCCTTAATTGGTTAATCGGTGTGCCATAAACGCCATGTGGAACACAGTTTAAAGAATTTTCCAATGATTCCCATATTTTATAGATTCATTTTATACCTAAAGAGATATGGATAAAGTATTTTGAAACTTTTACGACCTATAACTCCTGAACTTGGCGTTGGCGCGAAAAACATCTTCCTATAGAACTTCTTTCAAGGATATAAAAAAAATTATGTAAATAACAATTTGGTGTTGAGCCGAGTTAATATACTTGTTTCAAGCCGATTCTTTTCTGTTAAACAAAAAAAAAAAAAATTTTTTTAGGCACTTATTTTTTAAATATTTTTTTACATTAGCAGCACTTTTTCTGTTTTGTAGTGGACAAAAATAGAAATTAGTTTAATTTGACTACAACGACAAAATAAGCACAGACAACAGCCTGCAGCCATGTATCCGTGTCGTCGTGAAAATAATCATTTCCATATGCACAGATGTATTCTAGTTTTGACATATTGAAGTCGGTAGCTTGCTGTCTCGAATGTGTTTAAAGCATAACTTTTTTGTGGGGAGTACCAGCTATTACGTTAGGAAATTACTCGCAAATTTACAGAAAATGTGTGTCTGTAACATTTTTGTGAAAAAAATTCCCGCTTTGAACTGTCAAATAAACTCACGAATTAAAATGGGGCGAGAAAAAATTTCAACACTAAAAAACAATTAAAAATGTAAAATACAAAGAATAATAATGATATTTTGTTATTGTTATCGAATTCGGAATTGAATATGGAAAGTTAAGTATTTCGCACTTGAATAGTCCGTTCTAGAGTCGTTGGCACCAGGAACAAGCCTACTGAAAATGGGGAGAATCGGTCTATAATTTCAGATAGCCCCCATATAAGCTTCTTTACGGAATAGGGACTTTGCGCACATAAATCATCTTATTATATTGGTATTAAGATTAAATTTTGGTTAAATTTATTTTATTCCAATGGATGGTTTTATCTTACCAAATTTGCTTGGAATCGGTCCATATTTAACCATAGCTCCTATACAAATACTACTCACGAAAATACCCTTTAATGCCATAACCTTCATATAAATGCTGGAATTTAAATAAAAATTGTCGATAATAACTCTTACGTTAGCTTTTATGGCATGTGAAAAATGTTGTCTGGGTAGGTGCAAAATTAACCATAGGTCCCATATAAAAATATTCGGCACAAAGAACTTTAACATGAATCTAAACTTCATAACATAATTTTGTCTAAGCGGGTCCATGATTTCCCATTGGTCGCAAATTGGGTACATTAGCAAAAATAGTTTTTTTTTTATTGTGGGTGTAGGGTATTATATGATCGGGCCTGGCCATCTATACTTTCTTACTTGCTTTTTTATGTTTTTAACAATACACACACAGAAAGAAATAAAAAATGGTTTCAATAAAAAAATTTGTGATATTAATTAAAAAATTAATTAAATTTGCACCAGTAAACAAATTAATAATATCAATTAAACCAGTTAATAGTATTAATTAAACGTTTAATTCACTTGATTAAATGATTAATTCTATTCTATTATTTTTTAATAATGCTTAAATTGGTGAAAAATTTTGTAGAATTTTTTCTGTGCATGTCAGTGTGTGGTTTAGAATCAATAAACGAGAAAAATAGAAAGCAACACTGGTAAAGAACTTTCAAAACCACAACAATACTTGAAAAAACTTTTGTATATTGATGGTGTTTTGTTCAATCAAAATATCTAACACTTTTAATTGGCATTTTTTTTTTTTTTTAACTTTTTTATAATAACGGCCTAATTTATAAAAAATAAAACCGGTTAATAAAGGGTTAATAAAATGGATTTTCATACAAAATCCGTTTAATAAACCCTTTATTAACATGTTTTATTTTTTATAAATAAGGCTGTTAATATTTATAATGAAAATAAAATAAATGTAGGAAATAATCTGAATACTCTTTAATTCTTAACTGCCGTATTCATAAAAAAATAAAATGGATTTCAAATGTATTTTAAGAAAAATTTGTATGAAAATTTTGCCTTAAAAGACATTTCAAACTTATTTAATTTTTTATGAATACGTTAGTAACAGTTTAGCAGATAAAATATTTTCGTTAAAAAAAAATCGACCAATGATGATGAAATCGTACAGAAAACTAAAGGAATGTAAATAAGTTATAGTAGGGCTACAAAGTTGTTAGCATACGTGTACTCAAAGAGATAGGTAGGACTTTGTTAAAAACATAAGCGTTATTCCAAAGAAAAGTGGGGGTTTTTATAAGAAATATATACATTAGACCGACTAAACTTGTATGGAGCTGAAAAAAGTGTTTTCGTTACCCCTCTGAAAATAAAGTTTGATATGTTTTATGGTGATTCCCAAAATATTTTGGTTGTGGCGTTGACCATCCGTGATACCAAATTTTATCTATGTCGTCTTGGAGCAAAGTACAAAAAAATTAGAAAAACTGAAAAAATACCTTTTTTAAAAATGGTCCAGCTCACGGATGGTCAACGCTAGAACCAAAATATTTACTTTGGGAATCATCATAAAACATATCAAGCTTTATTTTCAGAGGGGTAACAAAATCACTTTTTTTTGAGTCGCTCTTATATACATAAATAAATTTTTCAAAATTTTGCCGAAACTGTAGTTATAGACAGCATATATTTATATAAATTACTGAACTCAATTGGGCCTTATTACACCTTATTCTATATTAAATTCTTCATTTAAATACTTAACTAAAGTAATATTTATTTGTGCCAAATGTATTGGTGTTTATTCCCAGTAAAAAAATTTGGGTTTTTTGAAGCACTTAAGAGAAAAAGCTCATAATCAAGCGAGAGATTTTATACAGCAGTAAATGAAATAGAATAAAGTATACAAAAAAGCTGCGGTTTTAGTGATGACAACGAATAAGGTTTAAAACCGAAAAAAATAAAAATATATTATGGCTTACGAAAATTATTGAAAATAGGCATTTAAACAAGTTAAAGCAAAACATTAATGAATATGTTAATATAGTAAGCCCCTAAAAAGCACTTTAGGAGTGCTTTGTTTGCATGTTAAAAGAAGCGCTTATTGTCAGCAGAAAAAAGTGCTCCAAACCGGGAACACCCCATACAAAAATCAGGCATACCATCAGCAGGTTTGAAGCGATTTGAGGTATGAATTCATACTTTTACTGGATTTATTACTCTCGACTTATCTATTTAGCTTTCGGTAGTAAGATTTAAGAGAAAGCCATGGCCACCCACAATCATTATATAAACACAAACTGAATTTATACAAAATTGAGCGAAAGTTGTGTACCGTCATCATAAATACATATTTTAGTTTAAGGTAATTTTTTATTTTATTGGTAAACCCATTTATTTTCGAAAGAAGTTTATCTAAAAATGTTATTATGTGTCTCGATTTTACAACCGTTCAGGAAATTGTTCGACAGCTAACCTTGTGTGTCAATTTTGGGCCTTTGATCTCAACATTTAGTATGAACCTATTTGATGAAGTTTAGTGGTACCAGATACGCTCTTTCCGGCTTCTACCTTTTTTGAAGGATTTGAGCGGGCTTAAGCGATAGAAGTTATTAACCCAAACCATCGAAGTTTAGTAAAAGTATTTATGAATGTGTACATAAAACTTAGTAATACTGAATGTTGTAATTTTGTAAAGAAAATCTTTAGAAATTGGGTTTTATATTCGAGTCATGATAAATTGGAAACCCATGTTCACAGTGTGTTCCAAAAAAATTTTGCTTTTCAAGTAGGCTCAAGCAGAATTTAAAAGCTTATAGAGTAAAGTATTTTTGAGATTTTTTAAGAGTTCGCTCAAGTCGAATTTTTGCCAAAAATCGGGTTTGCCAGTCTAATTTTGAGTTTTTTTCAGAACTTTGCCAAAAACCACGATTTTCTTCGCTTTTAAGGAAATAATTTAAAAGAAAAATGTCCAACCTTTTTTTCTTTGTGTACACAAACTATAAGTTTTTGCAATGCGTTTGCTCATTTAGGCATCCTACATTACAATTTTTCGTAATTTTGTAAATTTTGTAAATAATGCTAATACCTTTTAAAATTTGTATGAAAACGACTCAAACTAATAACGCAGTTTAAAATATCAATTAATTCTAAATAGCTTAGTAGCAATTGTTTTTGAATTGGCTGTTATCGTTATGGGGCTATAAAGGTTTTTAGCTTTGTAATACCCAACAACCAATTAAAAGTCCAACTTTTGCTATTGCTTTGCTTTAAAATCATTTATTGGGGTTCTTACGGTGTAGCTCTAGGCCCTGCAATAAATTCGGTAAATAAGTTTTAGAAGTTGTGACTTTCATGTTATTGTTATCCATTACCAATACGTGAAGATGAGCAATTTTACTAAAAGTCACCTTAATGAAACCAAGAGAAGACTACAAAGAATTGCTTTTTCTAAGTCTTATCTTTTTGGGTGATAGATCTCAGGAGCTGTTAGTCGGGATCTCTGGATGAAGAAAATTATATAATCTTTAAAAATATAAATTTTTCGAAACCAGCTGCAATATTGCATGGACAATTAAAAATTGATGCCTATGGTTCATTTATTTTAAGAAAAAAAATATCAAAAATTTGTACCTCTGTTAATGCCCTCGATACGCTTATTGATCATTGATAGATCTTATTTTATTAAAGCCGTTGGAGAACTACAAAATTATTAAAGTAGCAGTTGCACGCGCCACGTTAAACATTTTTCTAGGTCATCAGTGATATTGCCTACCTTAGCGTTGTTTTTATGAACATAACGAAACCAAAACATTGAGTTGAAGGAAAAAAAAACTTCATACGACAGGTAGCGAGAACGAAGTAGTAAATTTTTATGAAGACAACCTTAAAGATAAAGAAATTAAAGGATTAATTTCCATAGCCAATCTTAAATTTTTTTTTTGAAGCATGCAATATTTCAACAAATTTTTTAAAAACAGATCCAGAAAATTGAGAAGCCAACAAGTCATTTCAAGATGCAAAGAAAAAAGTTAAATATTTACAAGTGGTTAATGATGTTGTTGTTGAGTTTTTTCGTTTTTATGAAAATTTTAAACGTTATAAAGCGGTTTTAATAAAATTTGTGCAAAAATTACGAAAAATTGTAATGTACACAGAAAAAAATTTTTGCGCCAGTAAAAGTATTATTCAAAAATAAAATCATTTTTAATTAAATTTTCAATCAGGGGAATTAAACTTTTAATCAAGTGTATTAAATGTTTAATTGACAATATTTCAGTTAAAAGTTTAATTCACTTGATTAAAAGTTGAATTCACCTGATTAAATATTTAATTAAAACTGATTTTATTTTTGATTAATTCTTTTACTGGCGCAAAAATTTCTTTCTGTGTAGGCTACCTAAACGAGCAAATACATTGCAAAAACTTATAGTGATTGCACACAAAAACAAAGCTTGGAAATTTTTCTGTTAAATTATTTCCTTAAAAGTGAAGAAAATCGTGATTTTAGACAATGTTATGAAACGAACTCAAAAAAAGATCGGCAAACCCGATTTTTGCAAAAATTCGACATATGCGACCTCTAAAACTCTTCCGAAAAATCTGAGAAAATCTCAAAAATACTTTACCCTACAAGCTTTTAAATTTATTTTTTTTGACACACTAATATACACTACACAAGTTCAATGCTCAAGTTTGGCACTGTACAGAGCGTTTGTGTAGTGTATGGCGGCGTTTTTGCTATTTAACCTATTCACTGCGTAAATTAAGTAAAAATCAAAACGAATTTAATATTTGTTGAAGTTTACCCAACTGAACCGTGAACTTGTGTAGGGAATGTTAATATATATATAGACTTATGAAAGTCGAGCCCTACAAAAAATTAATGAAAATCTTTATAACAAAATTAAAAAAGGTCAAACATTTTTTGTTCTTTTTTATTTGCATATGTTGTCTTTTTCGCTTATAAATTTAAAATTGAATATTGCACAGTTTACTTGTGTAGTGTGTGCCCCAGGTATTGCTAACGCACTGTCAGACTTGAGCACTGAACTTGTATAGTGTATGACAAATATTATATTAACTCTAACCCAATTTGTGTGGCACCTGGGCCTGGCTGGGACCACATGTATTTTGAATTGAGTTTTTTTTTCGCAAAAACTCACACTAACGTACTCCTTGGCCTGGCTTGGACTACTTTTAATTGTATGGAGTTTAAGGCTATATCAAGAACATTTTGTTGGCAACTAGAATAATTCTTCGAAAAAAAAATAAAAAAGAGTTCTTGTATGTTGCGCTTGCTTTTTGATCAGTTTTTTTTTACTACAGTACATATATAATAGGGCAGGGCCCGGACAGGCCCAGGTGGATACAATATTTAAAATTTGTTCACTAGGCCAATTGCCACGACCATGGTATTCAAATTTACCATCTCGTTTTGTTGTTAAAAGCACTTTGATGTAGGAATACATAAAGTTTCGTTCAATTATTTTTAATATTTATATGAAAAAAAAACCTCGAAAAAAATCAAAAAAGTTACTTATACTAAAATTTGTCACTTGTTTGATATTTTTTAACAATTTACGCTGATAAAAGCCCGTTTTGTTAAATTATTTGTATGGGGACTAGGCGAAATTATGGACAGAATTTATCTTTTTTTAGGCTTAGAAATTGATGTTTCAATTTTTTTTTAAATTATTGGGTTTCTGAAGCATCAAATTGTATAATTTAAAACTGAGACCCAGGCATATATTTCTTTGACTTAACGAGTACTACAACCATTTTCTTTTAATCAGTAATTTTCTAATTCTGGCAGTCGTGATTTAGTACTTTCTCGATTCGAAAGCAATTATATTTCTAATTCTTTCAGTCGTTACTGAACGAATTGAAATTATTTGTTCAGTATTGTGAAAATCAAATGAATGCTTTACAACACTGAAAAAATAATTCCGATTCGTTCAGTATTGACGGAAATAATTAGATATTAAATTGCTTTCGAATCGACAAAGTACTCGATCACGACTGCCAGAATCAGGTCCCAGAATGGTCAAACGTAGAACAGTTATCGAGATATTCCAAAATTACCCTCGTTTTATTTTAATAAATATGATGTCACCTAAATGCAAATATCGTCAAAAATAATAATGAAAGATAATAAAATTACTAAAATAACCGTGAAACCAAGAAATGGCAGAGTTACAGTGGACAAAATTTCAAACTTCATGAAAAATTTTATGATTTTTTGCAATTTTACTCTTTTCAAGTTATTTTTTGTAAACCAAACAATTAAAACTTTTACTGTTTTATTACATAGTGCACTAGTTTATTTCAAAACGAACATTTTGCGCTTAAAAATGACAAAGCTTCAGAAGATTTACTGAATTAACCCACCTTTCGCTTTTTATCAAATCGAAAAGCCAAAGGAAGTAAATATGCAGAATTAAAAAAACGAACGCTATAAATAATGCAAACATTGAATTTTGTAAAAAAAAAATCACTAAAAAAGATCAATTACAGTGACGCGCGCAGTAAAGGTTACGGTTAATGGCGTTTTCTTTTCTTGGCATGTGACTTGGCAACATTTTTTGATGTACCCCTAATTTTTAAGAAGTGTTTCATATTTTACGTTTACAAAAGAACACAAATTTTGTCATTAAAGCCTAGTACTCTGTTCAAATTTTGGAAATATGTTGAGCAACATTGATTATTTCACACGAAAATTTTGACATGTATCAATGTTACCTATTATGCGAGCTTGTACAATTTGACGTTTTTATACCTGCAAAGTATATGACATTGTTTTGCGTATGTAAACAAACCCCACATGTATTTTACTAAAAATTATTTTTTTTATAAAAATTTTAATAAAAAACAAACTAAAAATGGATAATTTAAATTTTTAATTTCTTATTTGATAATCAGTTCATATTTTTTTGCTGAAAATTCCACGTGAAATAAGTGCAGCTTACATTGTTTCGCAGTTGTGAAAAAATGTTGCCAGAAACATTTTGGAACCTTTTCACAAAATGAACAGAGTACAACTCTATCAACATTTTTTCATAGATATTCCGCACAAGTTTTTTTCATATGCGTTTTGACAGCATTTCACGTGAAATGTTGAACAGAGTACCAGGCTTAAACAATAAATTACAATTAGCGCAAGGTAACTTCAATTGCAGGTGGTGGCAAGACTAAAACAATCCAAAGCCAACAGAAATAACAGATGTTTTTTGTATTGCATTGTTAGTGTTTACGGCATGAACCTTGCCACCACATTGTACTGTATTCGCCTTGAACTAGTGCTGCACTCATGCCCCTTTAATTAAAATGAGTGTTGAACATGTAGCATTTTTTTAATTTTAAAGGGAACATCATCAGAAAAGAACGCTTTACACTTTTAAAATAACACATGTTTTTCCGAAAAGAACATAAAAAAATGTAAAAGGCAGAATAAATGCAGAATTTTATTTAGAAAAGAAAACGCCATAAGTTAAGCTAACATCGCAAGTGATAAAACTCAAAAGTATTATTGTTTGGTTTTGAAAAAATAAGTTGAAAAGATCAAAATTGCTTAAAATCATAAAGATTTCTTTGGCAATATTTACAAACGACACGTTTTAGTTATTTTATTATCTTTTAATAAAAAAAAAAGAAATAAAATATCTATTATATATTTTCGAAGATACTTTTCTGAAAGTGTCAACATATGTGTCAAATAATGGTAATTTTGCAATATCTCGAAAACTGTTCTGAAAATTTGTGACACATTGTTATTATTATTATTATTATTATTATATACTAGAGAGACCGATTATTCGACTTTTTTCAAAAACCCGGTTTCGAATATTCCGAATAGTTGTTATTCTAAAAGAAACCCCGGTTTTCGGTTAAGTTTAATTTGAATAGATAGAAACACAGAAATTCAATCATTTTTTTAAATAAAAGGACTTGCAATATTAAAATTACTTTGAAATTTAATAAATTTATTTGAAATATACACAGAAAAAATAAAAAATCGACTTTAATTTATTAATTCAGACAATTAAATTATTTACTAATTTTGCCCCTGCAAAAGAAATGATCATAACAATTAACGGATTTGTATATTCGAGTCGTGATACACAAATTTATTCAATTAAAAAATTAATCGAATAAACTAAAAAATACCCAACATGTGCATAGCAAACATTTAAATGTATGTGTTTTGTTTTAAAAAATTAATTGCAACAAACAAAAAATTAATGTAATGTATTAATGAACAATTATTGGCAAACATTTTTTCTGTGCATTCCCAATTTTATTTTAAATAAGTTCAAATTTGTTGGTGGTTAAGCCAGTGTATCTGTATCAGTACACTTCAACCATATTTTTTAAAGGTTACAAGCAATCCCTCTTAGCCAGGATTATACACTTCAAATGATTTTGTTTTAGAATTTTACATAGAAACGAATAGTAATATGAGCATGTTTTTTTTTATGAAATATCTGTTCATTCGTCGACCACAATTTAAAATATTCTATGACATTGTTTGATTTCTTGAATTTTGTTTTTAGTTCTTGGTGTTTTAATAAATAAGACTGGTGAATTTTTTCCACTATCGTTGATTCCGCCGGAATGTTGTATTTTTGGGATAAAGATATGCTAAACCTACTGGAGAATTTTTAGTGTCTTAACGGGGAATAAACTAATATTTCTCCCAATGAATAATTTTTGGCTTTTTACTAAATATTTTTTGCCGCATCCTCAGAACAACTTGGAACGAAGTCAAGTTTTATTTGATGCACATTTATGTCAAGCATGTGGACTAATTAAAGGCGATATTCATCAAAGTCGTGATGTCGAAGAACCTTTGCATCTAATAATTTTAAGGCACTTCAAGTACCTAATTTTGTCTTTTTAATCCCGTTTGAAATATCTCCAGAGACGACATCTGTATAAAAATATATTTACTACTTACAATACCCTTCACAAATTACTACATTAAGTATGTATAATGAACACCTATTTTATAGTTTTTTCAAGTGAATTTTTTTTTATTTTAAAGAACGCACGCTCTTATAAGCGATTTGTAACATCATTCATTATCATCCCAATTATGAATCAAAATTCCCGGGAGTTTTTTCCGTTTCTCAGTTTACGGTTGCCCAATACTACATTTAAAAAAATACTTAAATTGCGGTTATATTTACAAATATAGTAAGGAAAACCCATATAAATCACATAAAGGATGGTTAAATTGTAAGGGCCGATGTTGAATGTGAACCACACCTCAACGCCAAGTTTTTTTCCGAATTTTATTTGACATTTCTCTATTTCAGACTTACTCAATT
The DNA here is from genome assembly GCA_963931875.1 of Pollenia griseotomentosa. Classification (NCBI taxonomy): domain Eukaryota; kingdom Metazoa; phylum Arthropoda; class Insecta; order Diptera; family Polleniidae; genus Pollenia; species Pollenia griseotomentosa. The sequence goes on from OZ007563.1 coordinate 45,137,621, forward strand.
TGAACCATGGAGAGATACACAATCCAACAACGTGTTAAAGTTATCCAGACTTATTATGAAAATGGATGATAAATTTCGAAGAAAATCATCTTCAGTGATGAGGCACATTTTCACCTCAGTGGATTTGTCGATAAGCAGAATTTCCGCATTTGGGCGAATAATAATCCAAGAGTGATTGTCGAAAAACCAATGCACCCATAAAGAGTGACGGTTTGGTGCGGTTTATGGGCTGGCGGCATCATCGGGCCGTATTTTTTCCAAAATGAGGCCGGTCAGGCAGTTACTGTGAATGGTGTTCGCTATCGTGAGATGATAACGAACTTTTTATGGCCCGAATTGGAAGATATGGATGTGGACGATATGTGGTTTCAGCAGGACGGTGCCACTTGCCACACAGCTAACGAAACAATGGCTCTTTTGCGCAACAAATTCAATGGCCGTGTTATCTCACGTAATGGCGATGTCAATTGGCCGCCAAGATCATGTGATTTGACACCGTTGGACTTTTTTCTTTGGGGTTATTTGAAAGAAAAGGTGTACGTCGATAAGCCAGCAACAATTCAACAGCTAAAGGATGAGATAATTCGGCACATTAACGGCATAGAACCTCCATTATGCCTCAGGGTCATCGAAAATTTGGACCATCGGATGGAGGTGTGCCGCCGTGGTCGCGGCGCCCATTTGGCCAATATTTTGTTCCATACATAATTAAGTAATACCAATATATCATAATAAAATAAAATTACAATAATTTCCTAAATAGTTTGTGTTTTATTCAAAATCAACATCGGCCCTTGAAATTTAACCACCCTTTATATCTAAATAACCGGTTTAATTTAACAAAATAACCGGTTTATTCGATTACAAAAAATTACAATTTTAAAATAACGCTTAAAACCGGTCAAATAATAATCTTTCGATCACCCTATTGTTTACCCATTTTTTTAAAACTTGACTTTTAATTATTCAAAAAGTTAATGAGGATTTATTTAAATGACCTTTTAAATTTTTCGTTTGTCATTTATTTTGCTCTTCTTTTAATTTTAATAAGCTTTTATGATCCATGTCACCTTAACCACAAGTAAAATATGATTTTTTCTCCTAAAAAAATTTTACAAACAAATTTACTTAATCCTCTAACAAGATTTTTCCCTAAATTAACAACGTTTTTATCTAAAATCAAACACATGCAAACATTCCAAGAAAACTTGAGAAAAAAAGAGAAAAGCTATTAAGAATATTAGCCTTCGTCAAATACTTTGTAATTAATCACAGGCCAAGAGGCAATCGGGAATGTATGTAGGACAATAAAGCTCACAAAAAAATCTTAATATTAGAAAAGTATAGGAAATATAAAAAAAATGTTACAAACACAAAAAACCCCAATTAACTTAATAAGCACTCTAACAAAACATAACCTAACAATGGCCTTAAACCCAAACACTGTTCCAAACTGAACAAATGAACGATACTCAAGGCAAAAGACATTTTTCTTGTTGCTCGAGTCGACTGCGTCTTTACTTGGTTTTTTTTTACTCTTACAAAAAAAAAAGGTGATGGTACTGATTGATTTACCACAATCAGCCACTTTTACACTTTCTCTCTCACTAACCACCGAACGAACCAACAATTACACAATATGACACCGGAGATGAAGAGAATGATGACATACAGCCTAGCTGGATGGGCTGGCTGTCTGTTCGATAGCGAAACACACATAAAACACTTCCAATACTACCTAATCACTGACATCCATTTAAAACATTTGTCAACGACACTCAGACAGACAGACAGACAGACTCAATCAACATCTAACTGAGAGTAGACACTGAAGAAAAGTTTGCCGTAAGAAGAAGAAAAATAATTTATCAAACTTTAGAATTTCGAGGTGGTTCATTAAAATTAAGCGAGTGTTAAAGAAGGGTAGGCAGAAGGGGATGACAAAGAAATTTTATACAAAGAAGAATACAAGTCACAAATATTTTTCACAATTAGATTGTGCCAAAAACTGTCACTGACAATTGTTACAAACACGCCTCGAAATTAAAGCGCACTTCCAAGAGAAATACTGGAAGCTGTCAGAGTTATAAACTTCGCACAAGTGCTAGTTACGTGTTTGAGTTCCTACTAAACTAAGCAGGTGACACCTTAAGGGTGCCTTTTTAACCAATGTGTCAAATTTTGCTATTTTCCCAATAAATGAATAATACTGCTGCTGATACGTTGACGATACCGCTGGCAAACAATAACAACTTCACAAATGCCAATATTATTAAAAAGCATTAGCCATAGAAGTGGTAACAAAAGAAAAATCGAAAAAAGCAAAAAAAGACAGAAATGATTAAGAAAATGCAAAAGCTATGGCAAATGAATGAAGGGGTGGGAGGGAGGATTAGTTTACACAGGCATGGCCCAACATAAATGAGGTTGTCGTTTATACCACCTGTGTTGATAATGATGGGTGTGTTTTGGTTTAGCTTTTTTTCCAACTTGTTAGCGACAATGTTATTGTTGTTGTTGCTGCAAATACTTGTATGAATTGCGGTTTAAGGTAAATGTTTCAATATGTATGATTTAACATCCTTCTTGTTGTGTCATCTTCAACACAAAAGGTAAATTGCTTGTTTCGCTAAAGAAAATTATCAATGGAGCGTGTCATTGGATCTGAACTTTAAGCATTTATCATTTATTTTGTGCATGTATGTTTATACATCTGTCGTTAGGTTGTATGTTTATTTATGTATTAAAATAAATGAAGACATTCGTACAAACACATGTGTAAACGACACAGTGGTTTCTAAGAAATCTATTTTGTGATTTTAAAACAACCTGTGTTAAAAAACATTAAAAATAAATAAATAATTTTAATATTCAATTTAAGTTAATTTAAGTGGCTTAAGTCTTATATTACTTAAAATTTTTGCATTTATACTCTGTCATATATAGTGGCAAAAAATATAAAAACATTTTTATTTTATAGTAAATTCTAAGTCAATTAAGCCGTCTGTCAAAAGAAAAGAACAATATTGCTGTCAAATTGCTTCTAGTTATCCTAAGCTGTTTTGAAGTTGAAATCCAGAAAAATTGGTTCAATAGGACAAGATTTATAAGTCCAAATATGGAGCACCCCCACCCCTTCAAAGAAATTTGATAATTTTTCTTACAAAAATTAGCATAAATGATGACGGTGCGCTTCAGCTTAATAAAAAATTGTTGGTCATAGCTTTGGCGTATCTGGACCGATTTTTCCGAGTTTTTCAGAAAATATTTTCTTTTAATGGTTTTCGATCTTTTGATACATTCCGATCTTTTGATAATTTCTGTACGGGAAGTACCACGCCCACTTCTCCTGTCCCACCCACATTTTGTGGGATGCTGTGTATTGATAACCTAAATGTTTGTACCTAATTTGGAAACTTTGGCTTAGGGAATGGTAAATCGATTTCGATTCCAATCGAAAATCGATTTTGTGGTAAAAAAAATCGATTTTTTGCAATCGAATTTACGTATGAGATTTTATACTGAAATCGATTATTGGGCTTTTAAAATCGATTTTTATTTATATCAAAATTTTGGCAATTTTTAATTGTAATCTTAATTAAATCGATCAATTATGGGCATGCAAAATAAAACTTATTTTTTTTGTGCGTACATACATACGTCTGTCGGTATGCTTATGCAGTTGTCCAAGTTTAAAGTTGTAGTTTTACGTATTTATCTATTAGTACCCTTGGTATACTTCCAACTTTAATATAAGGTCTCTTGTTCTTCAGAAATTAAAGTCATCAATGGACAGTGAACAAAACAGTACTTAACATATCGTATCGAACCAAACACTGAAAGTCAGCCATGGCCTTCCTGTGGAAATATGCTAATATGCAAACAGGCCAGTGTGTGAGCGATATTTAAATCTTGTTATAAACAGAGTGAAAAAACAAAAAGTGTGTAATTTATCCTATGAAATACGAAATTACAGGAAAGTATCTCTGCATCTTTCTGACATCAATGATATGCAAACGTTTGTTTTCTAAAACTAACTTAATAGTAAGTTAGCAAAAAAAAACAGTCGCCACCGAGCAGGAACTATTGTCATAATCCTTTGAAATACTAAACATACATTCAGGTTTGTCACATATATCAATTCCCATCAAAAGTGATTTCGATTTATGTGAAGCAAGATACAAAATCACTTCCACTTTCGATCGGAATCAATTTATGTGACAGGCCTGATTGACTACACAAGAATACAATTTGAATATATATGTGCAATGTACATGCACTTGTTCTTCTAAAGGACATCTCAAAATTTACACATTTTCACTTTTTACAGGAAAATTGTAAAAAGTAGTCATATCTACCCACTGTCAAAATCTCAGTTCAATTTCTCTAGTAGTTTGCCAAAAAAATGCTGGTGTATCCCCCTTTGTGATATAATGTATAAGATTGCAAACTAGTCAAACGATTTTCAAATCGAGTTTAAAATCGATTTTGACGTTCGATTAATCGATTTCAAAAACCGTAATAAAAAAAGTCGATCGAAAAATCGAAAATCGATTTTGGAATCCATTTACCATTCCCTACTTTGGCTATTGCCGTTCTCCAAATATACAGAAAAAAGTAATAAAAATACAACAACATCAAGGGATTTTTGGACAAAATTAGAGGTAGTCGAGGTTTTTTGCTCATATCTCAGCCATTTTGGACTGATCTGGCTGAATTTCAATAGTAGTATCTGGGGGCTTCGCAAAACCTATTTCAACAGACAGGCGGATTTGAACTTCCCTTCTCGTAAGGATCCAGAAAATATATACTTTATAGGGTCTAATTAGAAATTACAAACGGAATGAAAAAGTTATAAATGTATACGCTTTTACCTTCGGTGAAGGGTATAATAAATAAAAAAAGACTTGCAAAAAAGGAAAAACCTTACAAATGGTAACGCAGCTTTCAAAACAAATGCCATTTTGCCAGTGATGACACAATAATAATAGGATTTATTGTCACTTTTCTAGTGATGGCACCATAATAATCGGAAGTTGTAGAAAAAAATACAATGCGATAAGAACATAAGCCTTGAAATAATACTGTAAGATTTTGTGAAGGCCCCTTCTAATGAACACTCTTGAAAAACGGTTTTTGGGGTTTTGTTTGTTTACCCTGCGGCCACACGATCAAGTTGTTCTTGATGGTCTTTTACATATACTGCTTGTCAAAATTTACAAAAATTGAGAGGTGTGACGTAGGTGGCACTCAATTTACTTTCAAGATGCCATAAAAAAAAACAATTTATAAAGACAAACATGTACTCAGCTGTTACATTGAAAGTAAATTGTCAAACAAATGGAAAGGTGAAATTGAAAGCCATCTCGTGGTCAATTTAAAAAGTGTGAGTGTGTTAGTAAAAAAATGAGAGAGTTGAGTAAATTGAATGGAATTGAAAGGCAAAACTTGATCGTGTGGCCACCAAGTTAGATAAGTTCTTCAAGAAATTCCACATGCGAAAGATTTTGCACTCGAAGCCTTCAAAAATGTTGCACAGTGTTTTTAAACCTGATTAGTAGTCTGATATTTGTACGAATTACCTTTAAATACAATTTTTAACCTTTGTGATATTATGTTCCTTCTCTGAGATATCTAAGCCTGAAGTTTAAGAAATCTGATTTTTCGCAGTATTCATGTTTTTCGCTATTTTTTTTATTTTTATTTTTTATATAATTTTGTGTTCATATTTATATTATTTTTTTTTAATTTTAAGGTTTTATAAGAAAAGATTAATCCGCCCAGCTATAACTTAACCTTTAGGAAAGTAAGCGCAAGTCCCAGGGTTTCGACTCTTTCAAAGTTTTTTTAGTCAAATATATGAACGTTTTGGAAATCGGTCAGCTTTTTAAGAACAAAAAGCGGTTACCGGTTTGGTTTTTAAGCTCCAAATACTTTATTAAATATTTTATTAAATATTTTGCATATTAAAAATTCTTATTCAAGCCACTGTGCCATAAACATCCATACAAATCACGATGCTGTGATAATGACTGCCACACTAAATAAACAATTCACATACCCCCACTTTGTCGCATAATGCACAGGGAACCGACTGGAATAAGTAGCGGAAGTTTATTGGGGTGCCAAATGGAAAAGATGCTTAGAGGTAGTAGATATTTTAGATTGAGCATTCTATTCTTTAGCAATAATCTCGAAGGTATCATTGAATAATAAAACAGCATAACAACAGTATGAGTACGAGTGAGCACAAGAAAACAAACAAAAATTTTGCTACTATGACATCCTTAACAGTCCTAACACTTGACATCAAATTCATTTTCATTTCTTACTTTTTTGTGTTTTCCATCCTTAAGAAATTGGAAGAGAGAAGAGAAGAAGATATTATTAGATAAAATCCCCAATATAGTGTATTGGTTGGAAAATTTGTGGCAACCAGCAGCAGGATTTCTTTAAAAATCTTATTAAGGTGTTTGAGTAGTGGAGTAAATCTGTGCTGTGTGTTTTTTTTTTCTAATTGCATGTAACAGTTTGTGTGTTAGCGTTAGTTAGAGTCTTTGTATAAAGGAACTAATATTCCGTAACAAAGTTAACGTTAGAGAAAAGCTTCAGAACAGATGACGAAGGTAGCTTTCAACACTAGCAATATTTTTGAAGTGTACAATGCACGAATATGTATTATGCTTATAAACTCAGTGACTCAGAACATAAAAAATTTAGAGTGGCAAGTAAAAGCCAGGCAATTGCATCCTTAAATAGACTTTCTACATCTTTCATCCACTTACATACTTGGCATTTTTCGGCAGAAGGCGTTATTTAGTCATTGCTGTGCTCGTGCTCTGCTGTCAGTGGTAGTGCCATGCCACACAGTGCACAGATGCAGGCTGTAGTTCTTCGTTCCTACTTTTTGCTTCTTACTGCTGATGTCAGTCTTTGGAAATTTTCTTTAGCTTCTGTATGTTACTTTAAGACAAAGTATAACAACAGCATCAAAATCATGCAGCATCTGTTGTAGAGTTGTTGGTTGTTGTTTGTTGCTTTATAAACTTTTCAAATATTAATTTTAATTTTTTTCTTATTGCTGTTTTTGTTATTTTTGTTGCAGCCACATTTTGCTTGAGAGTTACTCTCTGCCAATTTGTTAAACTTAGCGTTAGTCTGCCACACATGAAGTTTCACTTAACTTCGCCATTTGTCTGTTTAAGTTGCCACCCACCACTAGTCTTTAGAGTGGTAAATTTACACTTGGTAGACATAAAAAATATAGTTTTAAAGTTTTTGGGTGGAAAATTTACAAGTTCAAACTGCTGTTTGCTGCTGATACATGCAACATCAGGACAATAGCAAAAAGGAAAATTGAAAGGTTTAAATTTAATTGAAAATTTAGGAAAATGTTTTATATATTTAAAATGAATTTTCTAGCGAAACAATTTAAAAACTTTAAGGCAACAATAGTAATTTTATGTGCTTCATATCTTAGAACTTAAATGTAAAATAATAAAAAAAAACACGCGTGTTTAATATAATCAAACCCAAAAGCCAAACGTAAAAAAAAACTAATTAAGTAATAAAATAAAGCTTTTGAGTCAAACATTTCTTTGGGTGTTAAAAATTTAGGGTGATTTATTATACTAAAAAGATTGTGTTTAAAACTGGTTCAAGCCAATTCAACTGATTGAATTTTTTTTTTCAAGAGCCATAAAAATTGGATGCAAAAGTTGCTTAAATCAAGGCTGTGGAGGCATCAAAAAAAGTTCTAACTCCGACTTCAACCGCTTAAAATTTTTTAATCCGACTCCGACTCCAAATGCGACTCCTACTCTAACCTTGACTTTACGCGCTTTTTTTTAATGCAGTACCTTTTAAATGGTTAAATATGAACTAACTCTCACAAAATAAATTCAAATCTACTTATTAATAGTGATATGCGAAATTTCGAAAAATATTTTTTTGGGTTCTTCGACTCTGACTTCGGTACAAGAACCTCAACTCCGATTCCACAGCCCTAGTTTAAATAGAAAAAATCTGAGACGGTAATTGTGCGAGTTAGAAAAAGATTAAAGTTAAAATTTTGATTGAAAATAGCTTATGCCAAACAAAGTAAGGAAGCATAGTCGGACAAGCTCGATTTGGGACCCCTGGGCAATCATGAACCTGCCAGAACAAAACTATGTTAGAAGTTAAGGATTCATATACAAGATCTTTTTCTTGATATCAACTGCTATGAGATTTCTTTGTGTTAAAGTGATTTAAGGGAGACGGTTTATAAGGGACCTATGGCCAATACTAGAATTCTAACATGCCATAGTGGCTATCGCCAAAGTTACTGTCACTAACAACATTTAGAAGGAATTAATGGCATTAAAAGCTATTTTTGTTGAGTATTTGTATAGAAGTAATAGTAGGATTTGTATGGGAGTAATAGTCAAATATAGGAATGGCCAAGAAATATCGATATATCAAAATATCGCCGATATTTAAAATACCGATATATCGATATTCATTAACAACTAAATTTTAGCCGTTTTTTAAACAATATGTTTTTTATGAATTGGCATCACTGCATGCATCATATGTATTTTAAGAAGATCTGAAACGATTGGCATTTATAAGAAGCAGTGCCGGATACAAAAAGCAGATTGACAGGAGAGCATATAAAACAGAGCTAAAGTTGGTACTTTTGGGGTGTAATTAAAATTTTAAGGTAAGTTGGTACTTCCATGCCTTATTTACTTCCATTTGAAATTTTCGTAGTATACTTTTTTTTAGATTTCATATGGTTTTCTTGTATTCTTTCCTTTTATTTTTGTTGAAATTGAATTTTTTGTTTTTATTGAATTTTTTGCTCTTATTAATTTTTTGAAATTTTTTGAAAGTAACAATGTAATTACATATATTAAGTTTGTTCATAAATATGTTCATATGTATGTACAAAGGTATATTAAATTTTTTAATTTGGTAATATTTTCAGCAAAAATCGTTCGATATATGGATATACTCTTAAAAAATATCGATTCGATATATATCGATATAATTTTTCAATTTGCCCATCCCTAGTCAAATATGGGCCGATTTCAAAAAGAGTTGGTTATTCGATTCAAATTGTAAAAAAATAAGTTTGGACCAAATTTGTTGGCACAAAGCCCATATTGCGGAAAGAGTCTTGCATGGTAGGTATGTGAAATTAATTTCCGATTATCATTAATTTCAATAGGCTTGGTCCTTGTGGCAATTGGAGCGTATGTACCGTATTTTAACAAACTGTATCCAAAGTTGCGACTCGTACTTTGGGTACAAAGTTTACATGGACAGCCGGACGGCCAGCTAGCCAAACAAAAGAACATCGTTAGATCGATTTAAAAAGTGATTCTGAATCGGTCAATATACTAAAAGCTGGGTCTAGGACCAATATTTAAAGGTGTAACACACATCAGCACAAACGTATATTACTCTCTTCACCATTGTGTTTTAGGTGGAATGAATATTTTTGAAAAAAAAAACCTTTTATTTAAAGAATTTTTTGGGAAATATATAACAAAATTTTCAGTAAAATAATTTTGAAGCAAAACATTTCACAGCAAAATTATTTGCACTAAACTTTCTATGTAAAAAAATAGCAAAAATAATTTCAGTTTAAAGCTTTGTTCACAATCAGAGCAACAATTTCGTTTTTTCTTCTATCTTATTTCGTCCCAAAGTATTTCATATATTATCCTTTCATTTTTCAAACAAAAATGTAACTAAAGTTTTTTTTAACCTTCCTGACCATTTCGTCGGTCTGTGAGACCGATGAATCACTTTTGTGTTAATTTCACGAAAACAAAAAATGGCAACTTCGTCATTCTCTCAGTATCTTCATTATTTCTCATTATACAACGTTTAGTGTAACAAGTGCGTTTGAGTTGAAGTGTTGTACCGGTGATTGCTAATCAGACGGTCTATGAGACCGACTTATAGTTAAGTGTTACATTTTCGTCAGGTAAGTTGGTTTTACTTTATTAGAAATTTTTAGATGAAAATGGACAATTAACGATCAGTTTATATGATTTAATAAAAGAATTATGTTAAAAATTAATTATCGTGAGATTTTCTTTAGATATGGCAGATATTGAGCGCATAAGAGCTATTCTGAATGAAATCGATTTAGATCCAGATTCTGATGTGGAAAGTGGTACTGAATACGAAGATAATATTGATATGTATGAAGCAAACACTGATACTGAACTAGAAGACTCCGAGGAAAGTGATGTTGAAGATTCACAGGACGCTGAATCGAGTCACAATCACTTTTTTATTGGAAAAGACAAAACTACAAAGTGTATGAAGTCCTTCCCAAACTCTTTAATAAAAAAACGGTCGAAAAATTGAATAACAAAGCTCCCTGGAGTGAAAGGCACAGCATTGAACAGAAAACGTCCTGGTGAAATATGGAATCTTTTTTTTCCGTAAATGTCATTAATATTATAGTGGATGGTACTAACAAATACATCGAACATATTGGCAAAAATGCACCTGATACCAACATTACAGATGCTTTAGAGATAAATGCATTCCTTGGTCTCCTGCTTTTTGCTGGAACTCGGAAAAACGCTCGGCTAAATGCTAAAGATCTTTTTAAAACTGATGGTTCTTCACCCGAAATTTTCCGCCTAACAATGACTCTAAATCGATTCATATTTTTAAGACTAACCTCATAATGAGGCATATATTTTAAGCATTTTGAAATTAATTTTTTTTTAGTGTTCCTGTTTTTTCTTGAATTCATTTTATTTTTTTGTTTACTTTTAAGATATATGTTAAGAGAAAAACCACATTTTATAAATGTTGTGTTTTGTGAATGAATTTTTTTTTTATTTTTATAGTAGGTCTAAGATCAAAAATGCCAAAGTATTGTGATGAAATATAAATGGATGCTGTGAGCTAAAAAAAACTTAATGTTGTTATTTTCTTACTTCAGTTATTTCAGATTAGTTTGTTAAATATGTCCACTGCACAGGTTTTAAAAATGTTAGAATAGTTTTGAGATACCGAGAAATACTGGAAATCGGTCTGAGAGACCGAGAAATGTGAATGTGTCGCACAAAAATGAAAATATTCAGGAAGGTTATAAAGTTGAGTCAACTTTAACTTCAGCAACAACTTGTAAGAAATTGTTTATTACGTTTATAATAATTTTATTTCGTTTTGAATGAAAATTTAAACAAATTGTTCCAACAAATAAAAATAAATACGTAGTATTGTTCCGGGCAAAATTTGCAAACGGTTTCATTATTTAAAATGTGTGTGATCGCCAAAAAAATTGTTTCTCTATTATGAACACCAGTGAAAATGTTGCTGCTGCCTATTGTGAACGAAGCTTAAAATTTTAATTTGTTAATAAAAATTGAGTTAAAACAGGTTTTAAGGAATAAAAATAACAAAAAATTTAAAATAATATTTTCTTTAGTAGAGAACACTTTGGACACTTTGTTTTGGAAAAAAATGAAGATGCGATTTTATTCACTAATAAAATCCGATTAACATATTTCGACCTGTTTCAGCTATACTTTTCTCAGTAAATAAAATATGTTTTGAATTAAAAAATAAATAAAATATAAATTTACTACGATTACACAGATCGCAGGTGTTTTTGTAACAGAATCTTCGGTCCCGAGTTTTGAAATGATGACTTCAATATCTTGTTGAAGGCTTGAATCTTTTCTTATTTCGATAACCTAATTTGAATATTAGTTTTTTATTAGGATTATAATAATCCAAAGTTTTATTTTTAATTTCATCCTGACAAAATGTAAGATTAAGGTTTATTTACCCTTGGACGTCCATCCAAACACTACAGTCGACTATATAATTTGAACAGTTTCCCAGGCACCCTGAAAAACATTCAATAAATTGGAAAAACAATATGTAATTTGGTCCACTCGGTAATATTTAATTTATTTTAAAAGATTTTGCTCCCAGACACGCTACAATTTGAGATTTTCGGTTTTACGCTCAATAGCTTGAATTATTTTAATATGCTGTGTTTTATAAAAAATAATTAAAAAAAACTTAGTAATTATTAATTATTTGTTTAAGCTTATTCGCTTTTTTCTATACATGAAAATGTCAACTTGTTTACCAACGGTTTGTAATTTTAAGTTGGGCTTTTCTTCACTCTATTATTTGAACTGTTAGTACAGATGTGATCGTGTATTTGAAACAAACTTAATTTGAAATCATCTGCTTCAGTTTACATGCTTAACGCCTTCTTATCCAGAATGGGCTTACTCTAAAGCTATGTTCACACCAATTAAATATATGACGTCCTATACGTAACCACTAGATTTATTAAGAAAATATTTTCTTTTACAAAACGATTGGCTAGATCAAATATCATTTAACAGTTTTTAAAATAATTATATTCTTACCAATAAAGTTTAGTAAATCAATATAAATTGTACAAAATTAAGCTAAAGTTTGAGCAAATAAATGGTCACGCTTTTTTTTTTAATTTTTTCGTCAAATATTTGTTAGATCCGAACATACCTTTAGAGCTTTGAGAACTATGTTCAATTAGATGATAATATCATGTCTCTACGGTACCCTAATCGATGCTGTCCTCCGGAAATTGAATTCTATAAATAAAGCGCTTACATTTTTCCTTACTTTACGCACCTACACCCTCAGAACCGTTTTAAGGGATGATGACATCTTAGCTCTCATCACATTCGAAAATTTATTGGACAAAGACAGATTCAAGTCGCTCGGTTAAAAGAAAATTAAATGCAAACGGGCATAAATAACTACACAAAAATTCTAAATCGTGTTGTTAATTGATTATACATAGCTCGTTTTATTTAACTTTATTTAGATCCGTGCGATCATAAAATGGCAACTTTATTAAAGAAACTCAAATTCCTTATTTTAATTGATTTTGATCCTTCTGCAAAAATAAATTAGCTACGTCTGTTTAAATCGATCCCTAACCGCGAAAATAACGTAACCGACATAATTTTCAATTTGCGTTTTTATTAATAAATGACTTTATTGGCAACACTTGCATCATCTCCTAAAATGTCATGGTCACATAAAGTACCGTAACGATTTTATAGCAAAAACAATTTTATCGTAAGCGACAAATTTCATACAAAATTTATATGAAAATAAAAAAAAATAAAAAAACTCTCTCCAGTAAAATTTGATTTTTGGCGCTTACGTTATTTCGCGGTTAGGGCTCGATGTAGCTGTGGGAAAGTAACAAATAAAAATACCTGAAATGTTTATCCAAGTCTTTTTAATTTGAATTTTTTCTATTTCCTTCTTAATAATTTGAACTTTTGTTAACATGAGCTCTCGATTATTTAAACTTTTTCTGTGGTCCCTTGAATTTCAAATTATCAAGAGTCGACTGTACATTTAAAATAAATTAAATAAATCTTTTCATAATAACTGTAATCTACAATTTTGATGAAAGCCATAAAATACAAAACTTATCTTCTTAAGACACAAGCATCAGCACAATTTAACATATTCTGAAATATATAAATTTTAATTAAAATTAACAACAAACCGCCCGCAATTGTTGGTATAAAATCTTGATCGGGTAAAAAACATTGGATATTTTAAAAATAAACTTCCTCTACATCCTGTTAAAAATTTTCAAGCATAATAGTAACAAAAAAAAACAAAATAATACTAACTCAAAAAAGTAGATACCAAAAAAAATAAAAAATAAAACTTTACATGAAATTTGAGGCTGTAACTTAAAAACTTGGCAACAATGTTATTTAAGTCGAGTACAAAAATATCTAAAACCTTACTGAAAAAATACAATAAAAACTGCAACAAACTCCTTAAATATTTCAAAAACCTCAAATACACATGAACTGTTCCATATATGCACCCTGCCTCATTCACATGCATTTAAGCGTTATTTAGAAAATTTAAAAGTTCACTAACTACACTGCAGCAGTAGAGTAACAGTAACTTCTCTCTTTTACTACATACATATGCATCCGGCAGTTTCCAGTGGTTTTCTTTCAGTTATTTAAACACACATCCTCCTACGAACAGAACAGAAACAACAAACAAACAATATTGCAAGTATGAATATAACATTGTATAAAGTTGCATTTTTAGAAATCATCATTTTGTTGTGTTAGTTTTTGTTTCTTTTAGTGGTTTTCTAAGAGGATAAACCTCTTTTTTTTGTAATAGTATTAGAAAACCCTCTCAAATACACACTCACTTAAACTAATACCTAAAAACAAACTCATATTTATCCATAAATGTCAGATACTTGCCACATTTTTAGCTTCAGTTTATACTTTCTATTGACCACAGCAATCTTTGTTTCTTTTTTCCTTTTGCATTACGATGTGAAGATGTTTTTGCATTTGTCTGATAGTGTGTGTTATGCGAATGCTTTTCCCTTTTGCACTTCCTGTTTCTTTATTCAAGCATATAAAATTTTTGTAAAATCAACAGCAAAAAAAAGAAGAAATTTCGAATAGTTTAAAGATGGAAAATTGCCGATATGAAGATTGGGAAAACATTTTTAAAATGTGCACGTGAAGTGTTTGATATTAGAAACGGAAATGTGTTAAATTTTGAGACAACTACACAGGCAAACACTCAGTATCACTTTTTTATATGGTACACATGTACACAAAGTGTCTGTTATTGTTCTGGTTTTTTTTTTTTAACTTTTTTAGCCAAGTGCAACAAATGATGGTTATTAAAATGCTCTTATATTGTGTGTAAAACTAAGATTCTATTTGTTTTCCCTTTTTTAGTTTCCTTTTTTTTAATTCCGGTGCATGTAACAATAAAAAATCGTCTGAATACATCTCTTTTCAAGTCATGTTACAGAGTGATTAAAAATTAAGCATACACTAATTCTAGAGTTTGCTAAAAACCATAAAAATGTGAAAAAGGGGTTTCAGTTTTAAAATGATTAAAACCGGTCGGTTTCGGTTCGGTTTTCGGTTTTGAAAATATCAAAGTTAAGCTTCATATATTTTTTTTTATATGTAATACAATTTTTTATTTGTTTCAATACAGGTACTTTTATTAACCCTTAAGTGTGTACCTGGGTCAGGCATTTTTTTGCTTCTTTTTAGTTTTTTTATATAATTATTAAGAATATTAGAACAAAACTTTATGTATTCCTCGATCAAAGTGTTTTTTACAAGAAATGTGAAAACAAGTGTAAACACCGTGGGCGTCGTAAACGCGCATATTTTATCCATCTGCCTTATTACATATGTACTGCAGTAAATAAAATCAAAATGAATCGTATCAAAAAGCATACGCAACACATAACAATTCTTTCTTTACTGTTTTTTCGAAGATTAATTCTATTTTCCGACAAAATATTCCTGCTAAAGCCATAAAACTCCATACATTTAAACGTAGTCCCAGCCTTGCCCTGGGGTTCTGTAGTGTGCGTTTTTTCTATAGCCACAAAAACATAATACAGAATACTAGTGGTACCAGCCAGGCCCAGGTGGAAGTTTGTGCAACACAAATTAGATGTCTACTTAAGAGTTTTGAATTTTAAGAATTTTGAAATACCTTGCCATTGTTACAGGCTGTTATGTATAAAGTTTTTGTATATGAATTCGAGTATTATATATAATTAGCAATTTCTTTAAGCATAAATATATTGTAAAAGTAAAAGCAAAACCGAGGTTTTTTTTGTCGGTTTTCGGTTTCGGTTTTTAGGCATTTAAAAACGCGATTTCGATTTCGGTTAAAACCGAACAGCAAGCCCTAACTTATTCTATAGTAAACCAAGCAACTTCAAAGAAAAGTTTATTATGTGTTTTAAAAAAAAAGAGTGAGAGAGATATACAGATGAGGGCATAGAAAATGCTCAGAATAAAAAGAGGTAGACAATTTTCTTAACTGCCAAAAAACTTCATATATAGAAAGGAAACTTTAGAAAACTTAATTATTTCGCATTTTTTCTAACTTGCAGTGAAAAATTTGTTGCAAATATTTCTCCATTCCAATCTATCTTGTGCCGTTGTTTTGGCTGTTTTAGACTCTATCTTCTGCAAAAAAAAAAACTGAACTGGCAAAATGCTTGCGAAAACAATAAAATTAACAATTTGTTTTTAATTTAGTTTTTGCTTTACCCACTTACAACTACAATTCAAGTCGGAAAAAAACAAGTTGTAGGGGGATGTAAGGGGAGGTAAACTCACTGTTGATTTTTGCTTTGTCTAAGCTTTGATATCGTTCAAATAAGATTTGAGTATTTATAATTCTCATTCGCTTTACAGTTTTATTTGTGTAATATTTTTAGCTTTTCCAGTCTTTGGGAAATGGTTTTATTTTTGATAAAAAAAAGTATATTTCCCGCAATAACTTCAACCCAATAAACTTTCAAGTGAAACTTTTATTTAGATTTTTAAATGTCACATATTTGGATTTGTAAAAAACTTTTGTATTAAAAACAAGTTAGAGTGCTATATTCGGCTGTGCCGAATCTTTGATACCCTTCACCGATCTAGATCTATATGACCTTACTATAGGATCTATACGAATAGATATAATAAATAGATAATTTATTATTAATTTATCTTTATAAAAACAGACATCTGCATTAAAATTGGTTGCGGTTTCAATCAGAAAGTTGTATGCATTTTTAGCAATTTTACCCTAACTTAAGTAAAATATCATGTTTCGTAATAGTTTAAGCAGATCTTAAATTTTTAGGAGGGAAATTTATATTGGAGCCATGTTAAATTATGAACCAATCATCCTTAAATTCTGCAGAGTAATTTCTGGTATTAAAAACAGAAATTTCAATATATTTCAAAACAGCGGTGAAATTAGTTTTAGCATTTACAGTAAATTTCAGAAGGTTGCTAAATATGGGATCTAAGGTAAATTATTGACCGTATACCACAACATTTTTCTTGCCATTTGAAACTAAGTTGGAAGAAATTTTTCCACAATAAATATATCTGCTACGGTCTTAGGCGTATTTATTTAATTTATCAGAGTGGCCGATCATCACGAAATTTCACAGCGTGATTTGCAGTGGAATTAAACGAATTTTTGCAAAATCATCATTCCGTGCTTTGTTCCATTATTCATGTTAGTTTTTGTAACAAAATTATCAATTTTTTGAGGTGGTGGTTCCAAATTTTGATTCATAGCTCTGATCCTACTGAACCGATTTTGCTGAAATTTAATCCCAAGCTGCTTAGTATAACTACAAGCAATTTGACGCCAAGTTTGTTCATTTCTTTTGAGTTTTTCGAAAGTGAGCATGTTTTCAACAGACGGACAGACGGTTCGACGGACGGACATGGCTAAATCGACTTAGAATTACTCAAGGAGGCAGAATATATATACTTTTTGGTGTCTGAGATGAATAAAAAAAAAGTTTCACACGGAATGACAAACTTATTATACCCTCTTCACAACTAATTATGGTGGTGGGTATAAAAATCTTACTATTGACAAATCGTTGATTAGCGAAATTAAAAAAACATATATTTATAATTTGAAGGGGTAGGGTGGGTGCATTTACTTTCCCCCGCGACTGCGAATGAGGGAATACTAAGTGGTTATTACGTGTTTTATACCAATAAATATTAATCTTTAGTATACATATATGTATCTGTGTTTAAATTCTTACGGTTATAAAACATAGCTTAATTTATCGCTAAGTTCTTGTAGATTTGCTGAACTGTATTCAGCAGGACTACAAAACTTCAGTTTCGTAGCACCGAAGTTTTTTTGTTTAAAGAAAATTTCTAATTACTAACTTTCTCGTCTAATAGTACTGCAGTCATCAACATCAGTATAAACCCTCTCTTTAAATTGTAAAATTGTAAAAAATAAATACATACCACCAGTCTAAAATGTTTATGAAAATATACATCCTCTATTTTCTTTGGAACAATTAAAGGTAAGAAAATAATATCTAGCCCTCTCTTTAAAGAAAGAACGTTTCATTAATTGCGCGTCTCTTTTATTTTTTCTTTCACTATCTTAAACCGCACAAATAATTATAATTTCTACGGGAGTAATTATAATTATTAACTCTTTGATAAGATAAAAAGCATATATTAGCGATTAAAAAAATTTGATTTACATTTAAAACACAACCCCTATCAACCTAACTTTTTTCAATTGTTTTGCAAAAAAAGAGTTATGGATTCAAGCGCGAGCCAACCTCCATAAAAAAAAGATATTTCAATTCTGTGGGCATTGTACTAACTACTAAGAACCAACACTAATTTCTTGTTACACTCTCCACAACTGGGAGTGAATGAACTAATACTTAGTTTGACATTACGAGTGAAACTGTTTTAATATGAAGACATACTAAATTTGACATAACGAGTGAAACTTTTTTAATATTCATCTGTGTCCTTGAGTAACTCTAAAGCTAAGATCACACTATTGACTCAAATAGCACAACTTGCGATTATTTTTATCGTGTCTTATTGGCCCACATTTCTTTAAATTGCACAATTCATTACTGAGGGGTCACATTATCGTCGCACATTGTGACGATTATTTTCGATGCATATTGTCCAAACCAAACAGAGACAGTAATCGGTAAACAATATAGTGGCTTAATTTTGTTAATATTTTATTATTTTATATTTTAAAAATGGTTTACGTTCAATAAAAGCAAATAAAAATAATATGAGTTAATTTTGACATTTTCTGTAACTGGTAAATTTTACCAAAATTTAACAACAATTTTCACAAAATTTTCTTTTAACAATTTTTTCTATAAGGTTAATTTTAACAAAATTTCTTAGAAAGTTAATTTTAACAAAATTTCCTATAAAAGTGAATTTTAACAAAATTTCCTATAAAAGTAGATTTGAACAAAATTTCCCATAAAAGTAAATTTGAATAAAATTTCCTATAAAGGTAAATTTGAACAAAATTTCCTATAAAAGTAAATTTGAACAAAATTTCCTATAAAAGTAAATTTGAACAAAATTTCCTATAAAAGTGAATTTTAACAAAATCTCCTATAAAAGTAAATTTTTAACAAAATTTCCAATAAAAGTAAATTTTAACTGTATTTTGAAAAATTTGATTGTTACGTTTTGGACTGTTTCCAATATAATTGTAAATATTTCTTGTAAGTGTTCTATTGGTGTCAGAAAATCGTCATAACACTATTATTTTTATTAAAAAATCGTCAATCGTCATTTTACTGTATATTCTCAAAAACATGACGAAAAATCGTCACATATAACAACCCTGCTTATATCCGCGCTGATTGTCCACTACGATCGGCACACTAGTGGCCGACACTGTTGTCAATTTGACGGTTTTACCGCGATTCTAGCGGTTTTTATATGTTCATCGAGATAAAATTTCCGTTTTTATGGTTAGCGGGAAATCTAGCGGTTTTTTAATATCATTAGAAAATAAAATTTTTATTCTAGGCATTTAAAAATTACAATTATTATCTCAAAATAAGAGATTTCAAATATTTGTCATTAAAGTAATTAAGTGAGAAGAAGAAAAATGTTTTTTGTGGATATTAAATTTGTTTTCGCTATAAAAACATTTTACAACGTTTTAAGCAGATTTTATAAATTTTATTATTAGGATTATTTGTTGTTCTGTCAAATTATATTCGCGATCTAGCTAATTTTGTAGTTTTGTTAACTATTTAAATGTTGATTATGCTAATTTGACTGTTCAGCAAATTAAAGAAAAGTAATTTCTGAATAACTCCGAAACAATTAAAATCAAAGGAAATTTGTTTACTAATCATTTTAATTTGCTTTGATCAAAATAGAAAAATTGTTCCTAAGTTATAATGATATGTGTTAACATAACCGCCTTATTTCGAGCGAAATATTTGTCCAGCCCATAAAAAAACTAGACGTAAAAAATCGGAAAAAAACTGAGAACGGACTTGAATTTATTTAAAAAAATGTTTGCTGCAGACCAGTGTTATCAAATTTCATCGATCAAAAAATAATCTAAAGTAAAAAGGGTGTTGTCTACAACAAATCAATCTTTATATTAAAGTACTTAAGCAACCAAAAGTAACCATACCATACGGTTGCCAAACCTAACGCCAAACAACGTACTGTAATTCGAGAATTCAAGAAATACTGTTTGTGATGCTTTATAAAACAACAATCAAGCGCAATTTGACCTTTTTGCCTGGGTTTATATAAGTTTGTTGTTTAGTATAAACAAGCTTGCAACTATACATATGTTCGAAAATTCATTTATAATTTTTATTTTAGTTAACGGTAAATACAAGCCTTATTTCTAGTTTTCTTAAAAAAGTAAAAAGCAATTTGGATGAATCTAAGCGAAGCCTTCGGAGCGAAACAAAAATTATTTTTTTATTTGTTTGGATTAAAATAGTTTCCAAGCATGAAATTGAACATAATGCTTGAAATAATGACCAGCAAAAACTTTTTAAAAAAATCCGTACGCAATTTTCGCACACATTCTGCAACATTACCATGATTTTCAAAGTAATGTCGCAATATTTCCCAACTTTGTTCAAGCGTATGCACAACCATATTCGTTCAGTGGTAGTGTAATGTATTTATTACACGTCACTAATCATTTATTACACATCTCTAATAATTAATCGTTAAATCAGCTGTTTCATATATTTTTAGAATCAGCTGTGTTGTTTATATTTTCACTAGTAAATAAACAATATTTTATGTGTGTATGTGTAAGCATATAATTGCATGTAAATATATAGATTAAGGATTAGATTTAAGTACCGTTATTTTAGTTTATAAGGAGACAAATTTTGTAATAAAGCAAGATTCAAATACGAAACTTAGCCCAGCAAATTGGCTCTTTGTTTTCTTTATTTAAATCACCAGCACTCCAAGTAGTGCTTTGCCTTGGCGCTTGTTAGTGCCGGCATTAAATAGACTGCCAGTGGCGTTTCAAACGCCGGCCAAACAAAACCATTATACCCCAACAAAGTAGGGACTTCATTTTTTATTTAAATGACATCCAGTCATTACATGGCGATCCTGCCTAATTTGGAAAAAACTTCTGTGCCGGTCACAGGGAATAATTATACCACAGCACCTACCAGTATAGCAAAGACTCCGGTAAAACAACAACCACAACCGATTACCATCGAAGAGTATTTGAAGCGACAGCAGCGCAGAGCAGAAGAAAAGTTAACTGCAATACCGCCAACACAAAAGCCAAAAAGAAGGAGAGCAGGCAGAATTGTGAAGCTGCGAAGAAAATTGGCAGCGTTAAAAAATATTGTGTCGTCCGAAACTCCACCATCTTGGGAACGGGCATCAGAAATTTGGGAGCAAATCGATGCTATAACGCATGAGTTAAAAGCTCACAAAAACAAATAATTTTTTTTGTTTTTTTTAGAAAAGAAAAATGTAAAAAAAAAAGAAATAAAACAATAATAACAATACACCATTATGTGGCATTAAAAATAATTTTTATTTTAAATTTTTTATTTTTGCTAAAAATACAAATCATGTATTATATTATATAAAAAGAAAAACACAACACTTGATTTTTAATGTTTGAAGTTAATATTTAATTGAATTTAAAAACTTTAAATTAAAAACTTTAAAAATTTATGAAATTGGCACTTGTTAATAAGTAAAAGAAAAAGCACATTAAAAGAGAATACGAAAAAGTCATCTACCAATCAGCTGACGATTAAACAGATCAGCTGATCACTGAACACCTACCGCTACAGGGTTGCATTTCAGTACTCGGTACCCATACACTTAGAAAAATTATTGAAGTAGAATAATATATTTTTTTTTAAACTAATTTAATTTTGTTTAAAACAAATATTTGAATTAAATAACAATTTTTTTTGTAAATTAATACACATGGAGAAATTAAGGTATTTCATATATTTTTAGAATCAGCTGTGTTGTTTATATTTTCACTAGTAAATAAACAATATTTTATGTGTGTATGTGTAAGCATATAATTGCATGTAAATATATAGATTAAGGATTAGATTTAAGTACCGTTATTTTAGTTTATAAGGAGACAAATTTTGTAATAAAGCAAGATTCAAATACGAAACTTAGCCGAGCAAATTGGCTCTTTGTTTTCTTTATTTAAATCACCAGCACTCCAAGTAGTGCTTTGCCTTGGCGCTTGTTAGTGCCGGCATTAAATAGACTGCCAGTGGCGTTTCAAACGCCGGCCAAACAAAACCATTATACCCCAACAAAGTAGGGACTTCATTTTTTATTTAAATGACATCCAGTCATTACAGTAGAATAAAACTAATTATCTGTCAAATCAGACATAAGCTAAGTGTTACCATTCACGAAATAAGCACTAGTAAACAAAAAACGTTAGATGGCGGAACCGTTATTTAAACTTTTTGAATGAATGTTTTATTTTTTGTTTTTTCTTCACGATTTTTTTTTTTTAATCTTGGTTAACGGTCTAAAATTTTAAGCGTCATTACCAAATCTAGATTAAGTGCACTTAACTCTAATATCTGAATAGATTTCAAGCAATACAAATCCCTGAATTTGATATGAATACCCACATTTTGTACGTTCGCGAGACTTAAAGAGTCAGTGAAATTAAAAACCTTACTATATACTATATATTTTAATTGAAAGACTACACCTTTAAAATAGCATCCTTATCTAGATTTGTATAACATTTACAAAATATTTAGATTTTTGCGATATTTTTAAAACATTTGAAGCTTATTATAAAAATTAGCGGTTTCTAGCAGTTTTTGAAGTGCGTTTTGACGGGAAGTCTTCAAAAAAAGTTGACAACAATTGTGGCCGATAACAATCGGCGCATTTGTTGCGTTTTGGTTGCTTGACATTGTGCTAAAGACTGTTAACATTATCGGAACATCAGCGTTGCTTTTTATTGTATGAAGTTAGCACGATTTCGGCGCAGATGGTCTTATATTTAATGGTGACGGAATTTATGACTGTCATTAAATTTTAAACATATTTTTTTATAATACGCATAAAACGGTAATGAATAACGCTTTTGTGGTAAAATATGGTTAAATTTAGTTTCATAAGACTAGAATTCACAATACTCAATTGAGAAAAGTTCGGTCAATAATTTACCAAAGTTCGGTTCGTGCTTTGTTGTGATACAGACGTGTATTCTTAACTCCGCATACAATTTGAATTTTTAATTAATCACATTTGATTTTGTTATATAAACAGCGAATGGACGCTTGAAAATAAATGATATATTTTGTTATTTTAATTATTTAACATAAAAGTGAACAATTAATACGAAAAAAATATTAAATAAAGAAAAATAGTAAAAATATATACGTACTAATGTTCATACATGTGTATGTATACATACATATTCTGAGCAAAAACATTCTAGTTTAAAGTTCTTATTTTTTTTTTGTTGTTGTAAAATACAATAAATAACAAAAATATTAAAAGCACAGCTAAACGGTGAAAAACAAAAACAATTTATTGCATGAATAAAAACAATGAAACAACAATAAAACTAAATGATAGAGATGTTTATGTGACAGTGCATGCTAACGAAGACAATGCTGTAAGAAATAAAACAAAAGAAAACAATAGTAACTACCTAACGGCTAAACCAATTTTTAGAACACGATCCCTTTCGCCCTCTCTTTTTACAAAGACGGTTGATGGTGATACGTTAAAAAATATAAACCTCTCACTTGCAAGTGTTGCCACAACGGCAAACACAATCTTATTAACAAATGGTACCATGAACTCTAACACAGATGCAATGCAAACATCTCAAGTAAAAAGTGGTCAAAAGCCTCAAGTACAAGTTGGTATGGACAGGTACATAACAGTGCCTAAACGGGGTCGCAGCCCTACCTCTGCAGCAGTTGCTTCGGCTTCAAAAGTACCATCTTTTGATAAAATAAACTCTCAAAATCGTTTTGCAATTCTCGAGGATGAATCCTCGGAAGTACCAAACGTTATAAAATCTTCTAAGCCACCCCCGATATATCTAAGGGAGCAAAACTCAAGTGAGTTAATAAAGAGCGTGATCTCGGTAATAGGTGAAAATTCGTTTTACGTAGCTGCAATCAAGCGTGGAAATATAAATGAGACAAAAATACAGGTAAATCATGAGAATGATTTTCGTAAATTAACTAACAAATTCGAAGCCCTTAAAAAAAGCTTTTACACATACCAACTAAAGAGCAGCAAAGGTCTTCAGGTAGTGATCAAGGGCATAGACTCATGCGTGGACCCAGATGAAATTAAAACTTTTTTGGAAGAGAAGGGTTTTAAAATAAAAAACGTTACAAATATTAAAAACAGGGAAAAAAATCCCCAACCATTATTTCGGGTAGAATTAGAACCTGGCGACATTAAGCTTAAAAAAAATGAATCGCATCCTATTTATAATTTAAAATATATTCTCTACAGAAGAATAACTATAGAGGAGCCGCACAAAAGAAATGGTCCCGTTCAATGTCTTAATTGCCAAGAATTTGGCCATACTAAGGCATACTGCTATTTACCCCCTGTTTGCGTCGTATGTGGAGAATTACATTGTACAGTCCAGTGCGATAAGTCTAAAAATGACCCCAATGTAAAAAAATGTAGCAACTGTGGCGGAAATCACACTGCCAATTATAGAGGATGCCCTGTATATACTATCGTCAAGCAGTCGGCTGGACCGAAAACTAATCCCCCACAAATGCAGGTACCAAATCAAGTAAACACTAATGGCATTCAGGCTCCGCAGCCTAGTAATAACAGAACCTCGTATGCTAACGTCCTTAAATCAAACCATGTGCCAATGCAAGGCGCTTCGCCAAGTAATGATGAAACTCCAGTTTCTAATTTAAGTCGTCTTGAAAAAACCATGGAAACATTAGTGCAAACAGTTAATAATTTTACGAACACAATGGGTAATATGATGCAGGAAATTCTAAGAATGCAATCGATGTTATTGCAAGCTATACTTAACAAGCCATGAACTGTTTAAAAATCTGTTTTTGGAACGCAAACGGCATCCGCCAACATAAAAATGAATTAGAATACTTTCTAAAAAAGAAACAAATTGATGTCATGATGGTTTCTGAAA
The DNA here is from genome assembly GCA_963931875.1 of Pollenia griseotomentosa. Lineage (NCBI taxonomy): Eukaryota > Metazoa > Arthropoda > Insecta > Diptera > Polleniidae > Pollenia > Pollenia griseotomentosa. The sequence continues at coordinate 45,162,665 of OZ007563.1, forward strand.
CTCATTTGACCTCAAGAAATACGTTTAAAATCAATGGTTATACACTATATGATACCAAGGACCCTCGAGATAGAGCTTGCGGAGGTTCAGCCATTTTAATTAAAACCCGAGTCAAACACTACCTAATGTTTGATCACCGCGAAGATTATCTCCAAGCAACGAACATTTGCGTTGAGGAATTAAATAGAAACCTAGTAATTTCATCGTTATACTCACCGCCTAGATTTTCAATATCAGAAAGCCAATACTGTAAATATTTTAAATCATTAGGACCCTGTTTCCTAGCTGCTGGCGATTATAACGCTAAACATACCTTCTGGGGGTCACGACTTATAACACCAAAGGGTCGTGTCTTATTTAACACAATTTCTAAAATGGATTTAAATGTGGTATCGAGCGGACAACCAACATATTGGCCTACTGATCATCAAAAAATTCCAGATGTTATCGATTTCGGCGTGGTTAAAAACATCCCCATAGAAACGATTCATGTTGAAGCTTCCTTAGAATTATCTTCTGACCATACACCTACAATTGTTACTATAATGAACCCCAATAGAATTGTATCTCCGACTGGTCACTTAGCGACGACAGCTACGAAAATTAACTGGTTAAAATATAGAAAATACCTCAGCACCCATTGCACAGAAAATATTCCGCTTAGTACACCGGAGTATGTAGATCGCTCTATTGCCAATTTTGACAGTTTTCTGAAACTAGCTGTTCAACATTCCAGTATTGCCCCCAAAAAAACAAAAAATATTAAAATATATTCCACAGATGTCGAGCGTCTCTTGTCTGAAAAAAGGAGGGCTCGAAGAGAGTGGCAATTGCACAGATCCCCGTTACTTAAGAACTTACTAAAAGAGTGTACAAAAAAGCTTAGAAAGTTACTGCAGACTCAGAAAACGGCTTCTCTGGAAAAATATCTTAAGGAACTTGATGCAACCCCACAATCAGACTACTCATTATGGCGTGCAGCTAGAAATCTCAAAAGGCCAGTTGTCTCTAAACCACCATTAAGAGACTTGAATGGTAGTTGGGCAAGAAATGATGTTGAAAAAGGAAATCTGTTTGTTAATCATTTAAAAAACGTATTTACCCCAAACATATCTCACGATATTGCGGCCGAGTTACCACCTGTTGTTGCTAGAGCAGCTGTTCCCCTAAGATTTGAGATAAGAGAAATCGAAAAAGCTATTTGTGATTTAAACCCCAAGAAGGCTCCTGGTTTTGATAAGATCAGCAACAAAATGCTTCTGGAGCTACCCAGCATAGCAAAGAAAATTATTCTTTTAATTTTTAATGCTATTTTACGACTTGAATACTACCCTCAAGAATGGAAGGTCTCCTTAGTTACGATGATACCAAAGCCAGGAAAAGATCACACCAAAGTTGAGTCATATAGGCCTATCAGCTTATTATCTAATATATCAAAGCTCTTTGAGAAGCTCTTAGCGTCCAAATTAACCCCAATTTTTAATGACAATGGGTGTATACCTAACCATCAATTCGGTTTCAGACGAGAACATAGCACAATTGAACAAACCCATCGGATAGTAAACGCCATAAGAAAAGCCTTTGAAGAAAGAAAATATTGCTCCGCTCTCTTCATCGATGTCTCTCAAGCTTTTGATAAAGTCTGGCATGTAGGTTTGCTACATAAATTGAAGCTGAACCTACCGGTTAACACACACAAGCTGTTAGAAAGCTACTTGGTCGGTCGAAAATTTATTATTAAAGAAGGTGATTTTTTAAGTTCTCCTCAGACAATTGAAGCTGGAGTCCCTCAGGGAAGTATCCTGGGCCCACTTTTTTATCTTATATATACCTCGGACATGCCGACAAACAATTACACCCTAACCTCAACTTTTGCTGATGATACAGCTTTCCTAAGCGTACACGAGAACAGTCGTGAAGCATCTCGATACCTGCAGGATCATATATTTCAACTAGAACTGTGGTTAAAACAATGGAGAATAAAGGTCAATGAGCAAAAATGCGTACATATTACATTTACCTTGCGTCGGGAAACATGCCCCCCTATTAAAATAAATAATCAACTAGTGCCTCAACAATCGCATGTCAAATATCTCGGTATTCATCTAGATCGGCGTTTAACATGGAAATGCCATATAGAAGCAAAATTAACCCAAATGAAACTAAAAGCAATTCAAATTAACTGGCTTATTGGAAGAAATTCTGTTCTTAGTCTCGATTGCAAACTACTACTTTATAACTCTATTTTAAAGCCAATCTGGTGCTACGGTATTCAACTATGGGGCACTGCCTCGGCCTCAAATATCGAAAAAATTCAAAGGCGCCAAAATAAGCTTCTTCGAATAATCACAGCTGCCCCTTGGTATGTTAAAAACTCAAATATCCACAAGGATCTCAATGTGCCACTGGTAAGGACTATTATTACGAAGTATGCGGTAAAATATTTAAAAAGGCTAGAGTTGCACCCAAATCCACTAGCTCGAAATATTTTAAATGACAGCGGCCACACTCGCTTAAGGAGAAGAGACACTGCAGCACTTACCCATTAAGATGAGCGATAAACACATATGTAAATGTGACACAGAACCCGTGATGAAGAAAATTTTTGTCTTGCACTGGCAGGACATAAAATAAAGAATTAGGATAAGATTTGATTAATTATTGTTAGTTCATATTTAATATATGAAGATTCAATAAATAAATATGTAATGAGAAAAAAAAAAAAAAAAAAAAAATAATTTACCAAAGGTCCTATATAAAATCCACTTTCGAAAAACACTTTAATGTGCCAATACTGTAACGAATATTTAATATTTTGGTGAAATTTGTAACTGAAAATAACACCATAAAATTTTGTATTGATCAACCAAATTATAATTTTTGGAGGAGGGTCTCAAAGAATCGGCACAACAGAAAATTGCAGTCTTTATTGTTTTTTTTTTCTAGAACATTCTTACTTAGTTTGGTTAAGTGTAATGCAATGCAAGTGCTAAAAAATATATTCTTAATGTATTCTTAACAAAATGCTTAGACTAAATAACAATCTGTTATGTAAATTAATATATTGTAAATACGAAAAACAAATTCAATACTTTTAGACTTAAAATTCTTCGATAGAAATAAAAATTGAAAAAAATTGAGGTTGCTTACATCTTATAGCCATAAAGAAGACTTAAAATCAGAAATAATATAAAAATAACAATCATCCAGTTACAGACACAAAAATAAAACTCTTGTAGACAAGGAGTGAATAAAGGAAATGAACACAGATAGACGTAGAAAGTTATTTAAACCAAGAAAATTGTTTCCTGGTGTATTGTATATGTATATTCCTTCGAATAAAAACTTAAAGGATCATCAAGAGAAAAATGTGAAATATTTCAATCGCCTTCCAAAAAAATAATACAAAAGCCATGGTAGCATTATTATGAGGTTTTTGAATATGCCACAATTTGTATATAAAATCCTTAACAGCAGAAAAAATGTATGCTTGATGCCATTAAAATCCTGGAAAAAGAATCTGATTACAAAGAAAAAGGAGAGAAAATTTATATTAAATTGTATGTCTGAAAGTAAATGAATTGTTTAGTTACTTTTTTCTTGGATTCAATTATTTGAGGATTGTTTCCCTTCCCTGTGTTTTTTTTTATTATTATTAAGAAAACTAAAATTGTCTGTTTCACCAACTGTGAGACAATGACAATTTAGTCAAATGCTGTCAATTTGTGGTAGATTGTCACTAAATATCATATAACAATGCAATAATGATAATATTAAATTACAATTCAATATAAAACAAACAACAAAAGGCAACTGCCACAGCCGCAGCCACAGCCACAGTAATGACAACGGCAACATATTTTGTCGCATTGCATTCGTATTGTTCTACTTCACTTGGGTGTGTGTGAATCATGTGAATTATTCTTTTTTTTTTAATATATTTTTGTGAAATTTGGTAAATTAAAAAAATCGAAAAAACTGGTATTATTAATTCGTATTTTGGGCTAAAGTCTCAAATGCAAATGTTGTGTTTTCAATTTGTGATCATTACTGAAAAAAACGTTACAGAAAAAAACTGACTTTTTGTATTATTTTGCCCTTTTTTTTGATTTCTTGAGTCTTCGTTCATATTGTGAAACATTTTCTACAGAAACTTTCTTCAATTCGCTTTGAAAACTTCATTCGTATCCATGCAATCAAACTTTTGTTTCTCGAAATTTAAGTACAGGGTGGCCCAGTTAAGACCTATCAATCTAGTCTTGGATGCATGGATGCATCTTAAGATCCAACTTTCAAATTCTTTACAATGTTGTTTTGGAAATGCCCGTTTGGCCGGAATGACAGCGAGTTGAGACAAACCGATAATTTTCAACACTCTGCCGAACAGCTTCCACGTTGCCTTGAGTGTGGATATTTCGATGAGCACCAATTCCAGGATGGTCGATCACTGAACTTCTCTCCTCAAGGCCGAGTAAACTCCAAAACATGAATGCTGATCTAGAATTCAAATACTGACGCTTTTCTAGCTGATTAATAACAATTGATCGTTCATAAGAATAGAAAAATTCGATAATTTTAACACGTTATTGTAGACCGTATGAGTTCATTATAAATTTCCAAGAACTCGGGTTAAAATTGCAATCACAAAAAACCAATTATATAACAATATTAAAAAGTTATACGAGCTTAACATTGGCCACCCTGTGCCTTGTATGCCTTCTCTGTTTCTTTTTCTTCTCTCAATAGCAAACTCACAAAAACTGCTTCTACACAAAAAAGTACAACTCTTCAATTTTTTTTCCCCTATCACCATTTAAATCAAATGTTTCTCAACAAATGTTTCATAGTATGAAGCGGGACTCAGCAACCACAAAATTAATCGTAAAAAAATAATGAAATGATTGTGGTTTTTTTGAAAAGGCAGGTGAAAATGTATTCATTCAAAAATTAAAAAAGCGACCAAGCTTTGAAAACAGAACATAAAGTACCTTTTGGCAGGGCACTCGAGTAAAAAGTTTAAATAAAAGTTATTTTAATGTAAAAAGAATATTGATTTAATAAAAAATATAGTTTCTTTAAAATTAAAAACGCAATCGTTTATAAATTATGAATACTTTAACATTTTAAATTTGTTAAACAATGTAACAAAAAAAAAAAAAAAATTGAGTAAATTTATTCAAAAATTATAAAGTCACAAAAGTCAACTCAACTCTATAAAACACCGCACTTCAACCTAAGTGGTCGAAAAAAAAGGTGCAGACCAATCAAACTTAATTTTTTTGTTATGTTGTGTACCACAAAAAGTACCGACTTCAAGACTAATACTCGTATTTCTTCAACTTTTGTACGAATAATGTGTATGCAGTCATAGTCCAATCCAATCTTTTTAGATTAGCTGTCCCTAGAGGGATTTAAACGGCTTGTTGTTGTCTACAACTCAAAAAGTGGCTGCATTTATTGAATATCAATCGATTTTTCCAAAAGGATCTTTGAATTCTTGTCGTCTTTTGCTCTCACTTCACATATACACTTATAATAAGGAGGAGAGGCGGGTAATATTGACTTCTGTATACTCTACACCAGGTATTTTGTTTTTTCGTGGACCGCTTGACAAACTATGCTTTTGTTTTCACGTAAAGTAATGTAGTTTAGGTACAAAATATATTAAGAAATAATTGTTGTAATAAACGTAGCCTGTACGTTTAGCTAATGATGATTGATTGATGAATGATTTTATCATAAATATTAAATATATTTCCTGATTACTCGAATATTTAAAATTTTTTTTTTCTTTCTTATTTCCTCTATTTGTAAACCGTTACTCTACACCATGAGGGTTATATTATACAATTGAGACCTGAAGATTTTACGCACATTGCGTTTTTGTTAAGTACCAGCCGAGAAACTTATGAACTAGATACTTTATTTTTCTCTGAGCATTGCCGGGGCCAAATCGTTGTATTCTAGATCGAATGACTTTAATATATCGAAATCTTACTTTTTGATATCGCCGTACTAGACATCGAAGAGCTTCAGTGGAAATTTGAGTTTATGGAGTTCGATAACGAGTAGTCGACCGAATTTTTCTCGAAATGTCATTCGATAGGTTAAGAGTTGTTAGAGATACTCACAGGTTTTTGATAAACAAAATCAAAAATAATGCTGTTCTTATCCAACTCAACAACAACAAACTTTATTGTGCTCGGCTCTGCTCATTCGTGTTTGTTTGTTTCAGTAGTGCTTAGCGCGATTTTGGCTGGTAATAAAAACACGAAATTTTTTAACAAAAATGTATACAAACAAAACACATGCATAATCAGTGTTGAAAAATTCAGTACTTTAGTACTTTTTTCAGTACTTTTTCATATTAAAAATACCGCAGTACCCCCGCGTTGTTTTTGGTACTTTTTTATCCTTTGCGCTTTTAAACTTTTATGGCCGTTTTCTCATTAGGACATTATCCCAACGAAAAACTGCTCATTAAAGAAATTTGGTTTTCTCAATGTCTCATTTACTTTTTTTCTCTCGCAAAGCTAACCGGCACTCATCTGCCAATTATTTATTTTCCGTTTATTTAATCAGCTGAGTCCCAACTTTGGCATGAATCTTTATAGGAGTGCCAACTGGAAACAATTTTTTTTGTCGGTATATTGAAAAAACCAAAATCGTTAATGGACAGTTTATCAGTTTAGTATATATATGTCAACATTAAGTAACAGGCAGTTTGTCGAAACATTTAGAAAATCAATTCGATAGCAGACTTTGGAAATTATGTGTTTGTTGTAAAATTTATGTTGTCGTATATTAAAAATAATTAACAAAGTTAATATTGAAATTCGAAGCGAGGACGCCAAGATTTCTTCAAACAGATATCTGGTCGTGTTCTTTATTTACTCATTTATAAAACTATTAACTATTTTAAATAATTTTCTTAAGAAATCACTAAAAAAACGTTGCTTTCGCTGTTTAACAGACACATTACATGCTTTTTTTTAATTCCCTAAGCTACTGTGTTTTTTTCCTTTATTTTTAAAAATGAACGTTTTATTTTTTAACAAAAAGTACCATTTGGTGGGAAAAGTACCCTTTTAGTTAAAGTTAAGTACCATTTCCAAATTTCAATTTTGCAACACTGTACATAATACACCCACAAGCTATTCGTGCTGTGATCGTTGCTTAAATTTTTTGTTTGTTCATTTCTTCATCCATATAAAAAAGTAGCATTATAGAACATTAAAATATAATTTTTGTTTACAGTACCACTGTAATTGTTTTGTTTTTAACGAAGAACAGAACACTATATAATTTTTGTCTCTTTCTTTAAAATTTTAACGAACGTTTCTAAGGGCTGTGTTCGTATACACAAACACTAAAAAAATAGATATCGTTTCTAGGTGTGTAAGCCGAACGCTAAATAATTTCCTGTTAATTTTCGAACACTGATTGTAATTAATAAGGGCCTATATCGCCAATTCTATTTAAATTTAAATTAACTTTTAAGATTCGTGTCAAAGGGTTGCCCGTCTGGAGGTGGTCTAAGGACAATTCGGAAACAATATATAGGTGAATTTGAAAGTGGAACATTTCAAGATATTAATAATTCTGGTTAATATACATGGAACTTCGACAAATGCAAAAGTTATCATCGCTTTCCGATGAGGCAATTGGTAAAATTTTGAATTTGGAGATTTGGAAGACGACTTGTATAATGATGCTTGTAACACCAAGTGCTATATCGACGTTGCATTTGATAGAATGATAAATAGAGCGGTAAATATGTCATATTCAATGCTAATATCAGAGATTTACGTTACTCCACGCGAAAGTCCCACGTCATTGGCAAAATGATTATCCCCATCTGCTTCGACTGATACAATAACTCCTCGATCACAGAAAAGCAAACGCAATGTGCCTGCAGAGCAGAATATCATTCAGCCTAATAATAGTATTATAATTGGATTGCATCCGTACTTTGCATGCAGAGTTCTTCTTTGCCAAAAGCTCCCGTGCTCCAGTAAAAAAACTGTACAGCGAAAAATGCTTTCTACCACCTCCAGACGTCCGTTACGATGGACATTTTACGCAGGTTTTATCACGCGCCGATAAAAAAAAACTTGTTTTTGTTTGCTAGTTGCAGTTCCGAAACTCAAATTGTGTATCGAAATTGTTATTTAAACCTGTGTCTTTCAAATTACAAGGACTGCTTCTACGATTTACATTACAAATAACTTGAACAAACTATTTTTCCTCATAGGGCCTTTTGCATTTCAGGTAACGATATGTTTTTATTCGACCACAAAGAAAATAAATGTATACAATATTTAAGCAATTTGACCACAATGCGGTTTTCGATACGTCATGTAATAGTTATATTCGATACGAATACATGTATGATTACGAATACGACGATTTGGCCCCTGTATAACACATTTGATTTGCTCACATTGATTTTTTCTGATCGGCCAATGGATCCGAAATTCGTTTGTCAATTTTATTCATATAAAGCACACAAATCAAAAGTTATACAAATTAAGATGCGTAATAAGCCGGAACTTTCCCTTTCGTCTTTTTTTTTTAAAAAAGGAGGATGGGGCTTAAAAACTCGTAAAATCAATATTATTTCAGATGCCTACTAAGTATTTTGTTTTATAAAATGGCTGAATAAATGACCTTATCATTTTCCCCTCGGTATTCAAAATTTTTGCTAAATGAGGAACATCTGTAGGGATGTCTGTTTTTTCCTAACTTATTCCTTGACTTCCGTTTTAGAGAGTACTCAAATATGTTTTTAAGTGTAAAGGCTCCTTCCTTAATTAAATTACTAAAGAAAAAGTGGACTTAAACACAAAATCAAATTTTACGATAGAAATCGAGGTGGGATATTATTTGGATATACATATATTATTTATTATTATTTTAAACTATTGTGCGACTTGTAATATTTTCAGAATAAAATTTGTTTCTATTTCCCAATATTTTTATATAGAAAAAAAAAATGTTTTGTTTGCATACATTTTTATGGTATGCCTGGGAAATTCGCCATGTGTTTGTACAAAAATGCCAGAGCTGAAGTCAAAAGATAAACGAACCTTTAAAACACTAATAGGCTTTTAAGAACCCAGGTTATGAAATTTAAACAATGCCTGATAAAAGTAAGATGAGAGCTATGTAACATATTGATAGAGTAGGGCATCAAGAAACCAATGAGACGGACAACAGCGGTGGTGAAGAGATACAGTAGAATTCAGTGTCTATTGAAAATTTAGAGATCTGTCACGGCAAAATGATTTTGGTCACAGGGTTTTGTTAAAATAGTGGATTACGCACATATAACAATACGACTAGCCATTCAGCAAACTAAACAACAATAACAATACAATACAGACAACAAACAAACGAACGAACATTTTATTTAGCTTTTTTTTAAATCTTCTTTCTTTTTGTTTCCCATTCAAAGCCGGCAACAGCTTATTACAGCATTTTTGTACACTGAAGACTCTGTTCTTACAAGTTGACAGGTTTGACAGTTAGAACAACATATCACTGTATAAAAGTAAACCAGATTTTGCTGAAAATCCAAAAATAATAAAAAAGAGAAGTTTAAGACAATAAACAGAAGACTATAATTTTTAAGAAGTTGTTTCGAGTATGTGTATGCTTCATTTCAATTTTCATTTTTTGTTTTTGTCCCTTAACCATAAATATGTTTTAGAAATTTTATTTGCTGGTGTGGAGTTTTATAAAATAAAAGTGTTTGTTGCGGAGTGGGACAAAACACAATGATACCAAGTAAGAGTGCTATATTCGGCTATGACGAATATTATATTTCCTTCACCATGATGCGATAATAACAGAAAGCTTTAAAAATTCTGTTCTTTAGATATAAGATTTCCAAACCCGCCCGGATATTGTGTATTGATAACCAGTAAGATTTTACTTTGTTTGGTAACTCTTGCCGTTATCCAGATATACAGATATCCTATAATGTCTTTGAACAAGAAGCGAAACGCCCACTTCTCCAATTCCGAATATTTTTTTAAAGGTTCTGTATTTACTTTTACCGCTTTTAAGATATAAATAAATCAATTTTTTCCACGCCCACTTCTCCACTGCCGCCCATATTTTGTCGGATATCGTTTATTGATAACCAATATGCTTGTACCTAATTTGGAAACCTTGGCTTTTACCATTCTCCAAATATACAGAAATCTACAATGTTTTTGTATGGGAATTGCCATGCCCACTTCTCCGACCGCACCCACATGTTGTAGGATGCTATGCACTGATAGCCAAGATGCTTGTAGCTTATTTGGAAACTTTGGCTCTTGGCGTTCTAAAGATATACACAAACAAAAAAAAAAAAAACAACGAGGGATGGGTAATAGGTAAAATTAGAGGCAGTTACGATTTTTTGAATTTCATTAGCAATTGATGTGACATTAATATATCACAACCTAGTCCCCATCATGGGGTCTTCGGAAAACCCCTTTCAACTGGCACACGAACAGACGGAAATCGAAAAATCATCTTAGCTACTCATATGAATTCAAAAAATTACAAACGCCATGACAAACATATGTGTACCCTTTAGATTCGGTAAAGGGTATAATAACAATAAGAATAAAAATAAAAAAAAAAATTTAAGCTGGTAACTCCTTTTGGTGTTCGATATTAAAGGCGGCAAATTCTGAAGCCTGTCAATAAGTATGCGTTTGATACAAACAATTAAAATGACATTTGCTGACACATGACAAGCGTCCTTTAAGACCTCGCTCGACTGTACAATATGAAATGCCCCGGAAAAGTGAATAAAAACAGAGGAGATAAAGAAGAAGAAGTTTAAAATTCAATACGCCATCCACTGTCCGCAAAATCATTAATGGAAAATTAATTGCATATTTTAGTATTTGTAGTGTTCAGGAGAGCTGACAATTTTACTCATTACCTGTTGAAGTCACGAGAGGTCAAATATAAAATACAGTAAAATCCATTATAAATACTAGTTTTAGTGGTATTCAAGGGACTTTGGAAAACAATAATATCAGTCCTTCCACAGATATGGCTAAAATCCACGGCTGCCTTTAATTCTTGCCTGTAAATCTTTAATTTTAGCCAATAACCCATTATTTATTGTAAATTCTGTATTTATTAATGGCACTTTTTTATACATCCACCTTTTGCTCTTTGATGCAAATTACTTTTTTGTTTTAATTTCATGATCTATGGCCTAATGGTAGCACTGTGCTCGAAATTTACACTTTTTTTAGACAAACTGGGCACATGGCGTTTTAACATAATTCGGGTACGCTGAATCCAGTGGTGCAAACAAATTTCCTTTGTTTTTTAATATGAGCAGTCGTTTTAAAAACATAATTTCTTTTTTGGGGAAAAAATAATTTTATTATCAAAATTTCGAAATTTTTGGTTTTTAAAAATACATAAAATAAATAAATAAATAAATAAATATTGGAAGTTGCATTCCTTAAGGGGGCTCCCATACAAAATGTTCAATGCAGTCTAGAGATATTTTGAAGAAAAAGTCCCATAAATGCCCAGGAGTTGCCACTAGTGGAATAAAATGTATGACCGACCTCATTTAGTTTTTCTTTGTCTTTAACATTTTCTCGAGACATACTTTCCCCTTATCTACACTTCTTATTACGTTTTATCAAATTCTTTAAATTGTCCAATTAATAAATTAAAAAATCCATCTGAGGAGATCGAGTGGTTGCGATCGAAACATGTCATGGTAACCTGCCGGCCGGGGTACAAGCCCCAGCCATTTATTTATATATTTATGTATTTTATTGCGGAATTTCGGTTTTTTTAGTAATTTCAATAAACTTAACCCTTTTTGAGTTACGCGAATATATGTTGTGCAACCTCCTCCATTTTCGAAATAACGTTATATCTCGAAAACAAGAGCTAATCTAAAAAAAACGGTGGGTGATTCATCGTCCGAATTATGCTAAAACGCCATGTGCCCGGCTTGTCTAATTTTGCAACTAGCACAGTATAATTATTGAAAAAGAAAATTCCCTCCTGGTAACCCTTTAAGTCCGTCATTTGACTTGGAAATTGTAGATGCCTATGGGTTCAAATGAAATTTTTGATCCCACAGTATTAAATTAGAGAAATTATTAAAAAATCTTGTTTTATTTAGAATTTGAAGTAATGAAATACAACAGAATTAAAAATAGATTATTACTAGTGTTGTTAGTGAAAGATTTCAAAGCAAGCACATGACGTAGTGAAGCAAAGGAACACATCGCATAGAACAATAGCAAAAAAAAAAACATTTGTGCAACTTTAATTTTTATTGGAAGCACAATTATATCTGCGTTTCCAGCCGTCACGCAATTATGATTTGCTGCTTTGAGCAACTTATCAGGTCTTTCTTTAAACCACTTTTGGCTGGTGTTAACTTTTTATATATCATATTGTTATTATGAACATAAAGGGTGTTTCTTTAAGCCCGATAGAACTTGAAATTGTAAAAAATAACACAAAAAATTAAATTGTAATCAAAATTTTTTTTTATTCGAAAGATCAATACGTGACATCAACATTTAAAAATGATTTCGGACATATGGGCACCGCGGCTGTTCTTGACGTAGCGCATTCTGGACGTCCAATTTTGGGCCACTTTTTCGAGCACTGCTGGCCGTATGTCACGAATAACACGAACAATGCTGGCCTCCAAGGCGTCAATTGTTGCTGGTTTATCAGCATAAACCAGTGACTTCACGTAGGCCCACAGGAAATAATCGAGAGGTGTCAAATCGCACGACCTTGGAGGCCAATTGACAGGTCCATTTCTCGAAACCAAATATTGATTTCAATAAGTCGATGGTTGCGTTCGCCGTACGGCACGTAGCGCCATCCTGTTGAAACCACATCTCCTCCGGATCAATGTCATCCATATTTTCAAACAAAAAATCATTGATCATGGTGCGGTAACGATCTCCATTGACCGTAATGCGAGCTCCGGCCTCATTTTTGAAGAAATAAGGTCCGATGATGCCACCAGCGTGAAAACCGCACCAAACGGTGCATTTTTCTGGATGTAATGGAGTCTGTAGGGTCTCTTGTGGATTGGTCTCGCTCCATATGCGGCAATTTTGCTTATTAACAAACCCGTTAAGCCAAAAATGCGCCTCATCGCTGAACACAATTTTGCGATAAAACAACGGGTCAGTTGCCAACTGCTCTAGAGCCCAATCGGCGAAAGAACGACGCATATAATGGTCAAGTGGCTTCAATTCCTGCACCAGCTGGATCTTATACGGGTGTAGGCCGAGATCTTTGCGCAAAATTTTCCACGTTGTGGACGGACAGAGCCCCAATTCCTGCGACCGACGACGAATCGATAAATTTGGATCTTCTTCCACACTTTCGTTTACAGCGGCGATATTCTCTTCAGTACGCACATTCCTTGTACGCCATAAAAGTGACGAAGTCGTCTATAAGTTGCGCGAATCGACGACTGATTTTCAAAGTAAATTTGGATAATTTCGTAGCGTTGTTCAAGCGTGAGTCTATTCATGATGATTTGTCAGAGTATACTGAAACGATAAAAAAAATATTTCATCAAAATTTAATTTTTTGTGTTACTTTTTACAATTTAAAGTTCTATCTAGCTTAAAAAAACACCCTTTATAACTTCAAAAGGTCAAAGAACAAACGCAAATAAAAACGCCATTTACTTCTACGCTCGTACAAATAATGCTTTTTTTTATCCATTCCACTGTTATAGTACTGTATAATCAATTTTACCACCAGCTACACGTCGCGTGACCCTAAAAATCGCTGTGGGGTCAATAAAATTCACGTTTATCCATCCACTTGAATACGGAAATGCTATCTGATATAAAGTAATTGAGGTTCTTATTTTTCATATCTTTACCCGCCGAAAAATCCTTCGGCATGTGCTTTCTATTACGTTGGGAATCAGCACACCATTATGTAATTTTGCTGAAGAATAAGCATTAAGTTCATTTTTGTAAAGATATAGTTGAAGTAAACTTCATACTCTTTTTGCCTATGGCATACATAATTGCAAGACAACAACCTCAACAATTACCCTGTTTCTTTCAAATTAAAGGTTTAAATTGTAGAGATTTAAAGGAATGTTAATTTTCGTTTCAACCCAAAGGCACACATAAATACCAAACTTATCCATTATATTTGATGATAGATAAAGACTAAATCCACAACATAATTGATTCTCATCCCTTTACCCCGTAGCAGCCCACGGCATAAAATCTTTTGTTTGCCCAAATTCGGAGCATCGTTGCAAACAAGTGGGACCAGATAGGGACTTGCACTTTATTACATTATTGTTGCCCCAATCTTCTTCTATGAAAAAGTGTTTGACATATTTGCTGTATCTTTAATCTAGAAAAATGTATAAGCCCGGGCAAGCATACTTGCATATGGTCGTCAAAGAGTTAATAAACTTTGTAGAAAACTGCACGCAAAAAAAACATGTTTGTGGTAAACATATTCAAAGAGCAACATATTATGATAAGATTCATGATTGTAGTCACCAGTAGGGTTTTTTCCCGGGATTTCCCGTCCCGGGAATTTCAATTATTTTATTTCCCGTTTTCCCGGGATTTTTCATGCGGGATCCCGGGAAATAAAAAATTTCTCATAATTTCAGAAAATAGCTATTTATACTTTAAAATTTAGTTTTCTATTCTCTAAAAATTAGCATCCCGGGATCCCGGGAAATTTAAAAAAATTTCCCGCTTTCCCGGGAATCGAAAAAGTCCGGGAAAAAAAAAACTCTAGTACGGTAATTACCCTTTTTAGGGTAATTTTGGGCTGCAAAAGGTAGCAAGGTAATTTTATTTAAAATAAGGTAATTTAAAAAAAAATTGGATTTTTTGTACAGGTGATTTTCAATTTATGAATAGATAAATGTTTGACCAGAATATTAAGAACATTTTATGTTTCTGCAAATGTGCACCGATAAGTGCAAAATAAGAAAAATTAAATTACTCTTGAATATTATTAATTTTATATTAAACTTTTTGTTTTTTTTAAAAAGCAGCAATTTTTTAACATATAAAATAATTATTTTAAGTACAAATCAGGAATTAAATGTGGCTAAACGTAAACCGTATTTGAATCAAGCATACTGCACTTGATTTAAAAAAATCCGTACTTACCGAACTATTGACACTGCTTCAAAAATTATTGAACTACACACATATGTATTATGTTCATCACATACATATGTCCGCTTAGCGTAATAAATAAAAATATTTTGAGTTGAATGAATATTTTATTCAAAATTTTTTTACTGCCTTATTCATAAAAAATTCAATATTCAAAATTTATTTCCATTTAAATTTTTTAAAATTTAAATAAATGGTTTATGAATACTGCTCTTATGATCTGTTTCCAAATGACACGCGATGGACTGAGTGCTTTTCATATTAATTTTACTATACAATCAATCGTCTGTCATTTGTAACAGCACATCAATGTTTTGATTAATAATCTTTGCATACGGTAATTTCTTCTTAAAAACGGTAATTTTTAGAGGTCCGTACTGTAATGAAAAAATAAAAGTTAACATCACTGGTAGTCACCATATTACGATTATTATTGAATCAAATTATGATCAAAAATATTCGTAATATTACATCATAATATTTTTTCCTTAATCATATTCTTATCGTGTTAATCATAATATGTTAAGAAGTAATCATATTATTGGCATGTTAATTTATAATAACATAAGATGTAGTCATATTATTATCTTGTTAATCATAACAAATTTACAAGTTATCATATTATGATACAGGAGTGCTGTTCCAACAATAAAAAAAATGAAATTTTTTTACATCGATTTTTTATTCTGTGGCACTTTACAATTTTTTTTTTTTTTTTTAATTTTAATACAATTTCTTTATTTTTTTAATAATTTTAAAGTTGTTTTTTAATGGATATTTTTTTTAATTGTTGAACCACTCACTAACAAATAATTCGATAGGCATATTTAAAACAAACGACACAACCGATTTACAAATTGAGATAACAAAATATTATTAGAGTAAAGATATTTTGATTGCATCTTAAACATATTATGATTAATGTTTAGAAAGTTATCATGTTATTGCTATTAAGTATCATGATATAGTTGTGAGTAATATAATATGTTTTCAAATCTATCGTTATTTACTTGTTAGAAAAATAATTATTTTTTAGTCAACAATACTCAAATTTACAATTGCGATAAACATTGATATGTTTACAGTAAATATAATATTGCTGATATTTAATAAAATTAACAAATTTTTTGTAAACGACAACAATATATTGTTACAAAAAGCATAGTGTTGTTGCCATAACCATTCCCAATCATAGTTTTTCTCTGCGTGTGGTGATTGATTTGCTCTGTCTTATAATAAAACAACTCCATTCCTTTAGAGGGCTGCAATACAAAATTTTTGAAACAGACTAGAAACATGTACATTGAACAATAATTCCAATAACTGCCAAGGGGTCCTCGTAGGGGTAAAATGTACAATCGACCTCTTTTTGTTTTGTATGCTAAACTTTTTTTTCAAAACGTTCTTTCCTCCTTTCTACACCCTTTAGGGAATCTTGAATACAAATATAGCGCTTTTAGGAAATTCTTAAATTTGAAATCTTTTTGTACGTGAGCTATGATAAACCCTTTCGGTTATTCTATGTCATATGGCATTGTGCTTTTTGTAAGCCCTCGTTTGGGGCAAAATAGTTAGTAATTAATTTTTTTTGGAAATTTTTGTATTTTTTTTAACGGTTTTTATTGAAATTGAGAAAAAAAAATATTTTGATTGATTGCATTCCGATAGGCCAGAATTTGTAATCTACGAAAAAAGGTCACTTTGTAATTTTGTAAATATTGTTACGAAAATAATGTTATTTTATAACTTTCCATAAGGTTTTTAGCAGATTATCATTGCCTTAATAAGTGAAGAATAAGTTAGATCCCAAGTGTTGTTCAAAGAAGGTGTCCGATTTTTTTTAAATCCTACTATGCCATTGGTATAGATTTTATTCAAAGGAATAAAATAATAATATAGAAATATACATATGTACATTAGAGCGGCTCACCAAAAAAAGTGCTCCTAAAAATGAACCTTGGACTTTTTTAAGATGACATTTTAAATATTTCGGCTCCAGCTTCGACCTCTCCTGGGATGGACCATTTTGAAAAAGGGTATATTTTTGCATGTTTTGTTAATTTGAGAATCTATTTTCTTACCAAAATTTACAATATGTGTATCATAAGAAAGGTTTTTTAAGGCGCGTCCAACTGTATATACAATTTGTCCAAGGACGATTATCCATGTCCTTTTTTAAGGATATTCTGTAAAAAAGAACGTTTTTTGAATTTTTTGTTCGGGGTTGTTTGTAATGAAATTGCCAAATTAACATATTTTAATCTTAAGTCGATTTAATTAAATTCGGGTCTCAGCTTTTTTTGAAATTCGTGCTAGTTCGCGTTCTGACAAAAATGCAATGGGGTGGTAACCCTTCGTATTAAATAGGGCAATATGGGTATCAATTTTTTTTCTTTTGCCAAGTATATCATCTTTGTATGTAAATAATTTAGATTTTTGCAAATTAGATGCATTTTACACGGTGCTCTGGAATATATATATTTTCAAACAAAAAATTATTGATCATGGTGCGGTAACGATCTCCATTGACCGTAACGCGAGCTCCGGCCTCATTTTTGAAGAAATAAGGTCCGATGATGCCACCAGCGTGAAAACCGCACCAAACGGTGCATTTTTCTGGATGTAATGGAGTCTGTAGGGTCTCTTGTGGATTGGTCTCGCTCCATATGCGGCAATTTTGCTTATTAACAAACCCGTTAAGCCAAAAATGCGCCTCATCGCTGAACACAATTTTGCGATAAAACAACGAATCGAAAAAGCGAATCGACGACTGATTTTCAAAGTAAATTTGGATAATTTCGTAGCGTCGTTCAAGCGTGAGTCTATTCATGATGATTTGTCAGAGTATACTGAAACGATAAAAAAACACCCTTTATAAATGCAATTTTGTAGTAACTCTAATATGCCCAGCAAAACCTTTACTTACCAGGTAAGTTAGCAAATAATGTTGGAGAAAATAAACACTACTTATTTTCGGCTGAAAAACTACTTATTTTTGTTCGAGGTGTCCACAGAATTCAGTACTTACAAAATACTTACAAGAAGTCAAAAAATATCTAGTTATTATTTTACTACTAGTAAGTTGAATTGTAAGTACTTACGATATACTTACCAGAAGCCAAAAAATCACTAGTTAATAGACCTAATAAGTAGTTATTAAGTACGTTACCAGTAACTAAATATTCAGTACTGAAAACTACACAAGTAATAAGTAGTTATTGAGCTGATTATTAGTAAGCAAATATTAGTAGTAGTGAAATAGTAGTGAAAATAATAGAAGTAATAAGTAGTTGCTGTGGTCATTACTAGAAAGTACTTATTAAAGTTTTCAAAATAATGGCAATTGCAATGACAACTACTTACCAGGTAACGTATGAAATAACTACCACCTATTACTAAAAATCAAAAAGTTTTTACTGGGTGATAGGGGATTTAATTTCTAGACCATGCATCGATGAAAATAGGACTAAAGAAGGAAAAAAAGAAATGATCCACGATTTTTTTCGGCATACTTTTTTCGCAAATTAAAAAAAAATTAAATCGTGAATCATTTCTTTTTTTCTTTCTTGTGTTGGTAAGGAAACAAATTCTCAAATTAACAAAACATGCAAAAATATACCCTTTTTAAAAATTATCCAGCTCCAGAGAGGTCAAAGCTGGAGCCGAAATATTCTATACGTTATCTTAAAAAAATTCAAGGTTCATTTTGAGGGGGGTACACCTTGCACGAATTTCGCTTCCATACAACTTGATTCGCTCTAAAGTACATACATATAATATAAATGGTCGAGTTTTTTTTCGTTAGTCTTTCTGACTGTAGAAGAATAGCTTTATTTTATAAAGAAAATGCATTTGAATAGTTTTTTGATAAAATAAATCTTCTATACATCTTTCTGATTATAAAGTTTTTGAAATTGCATTAAAAATTTTAATTAAAATTAAATTATCAAAAGTAATTTTTGGGAATACAAAATTTTAATTTAAAAGATTTTGTTATTCGTGCTCAATTTCCAGTTATTATTCATGATAAAAACACTTGAAATTTATTGTTGATGGGATAAGCTATTCCTATGCGCATTTCACTGGTTGCTTAGGCCAGATCATCAGGAAACTTCATCCATAAAGATTTTAGAAAAACTAAAGATATAAAACCAAATAAAACTGTTAAGCGTATAAGAATCATAAGCAACAGTTCTATTTGTAACAATATCAAAGTTTAAACAAAAAAATCAACAATAAATAGTGAGTTTATCTCTTCTTACATTCCCCACTACAATTGATTGGAATTCTTCCAACATAAATTGTAGTTGTAAGTAGGTTAAGAAAAAACAAAAAATTATATTCTTTTTTCCCTTTAAATATATTCTATGTTATATGGCATGATGCTCAAAAACCACTTTTGCTACAAAATTTAAAAAAAAAAGTGATTGTTGATTGTTAATAGCACAAGGTTTGATAGTTATAAAATCGAAAAAAAAAAATTTAATCAAAAACAAAAAAGAAGTACCAAAAGGGTTAAATACAACCCCATTCCTTTAAAATTCATTATGATGATTTTTATTGCAATGAAGTATTTTAGGCCTAAAGTAATCTAAATACCAAAATATTAAAATGTCTTATGAGGACAAAGGCTCTATTCTGGAAAGAAGTTTGTATGGTACCGATGTGGAGTTATGGATCGATTCTCAGCCTGGTGACTTCGCCTTCTAAAAATTAAAACATATTTATGAAATTAATCAAATTATTTTACCTAGGCTGCCAGCCGGACGGACGGATATCGTTCGATTGACTCAGAATGGGTCTAAGTCAACAGCACAAAGGCATAATAACCCTGGACTATGGTGGTGTGGGTATAATTACGTTTTTCGAAAGGCTCAGGTTTTTTTATTGCTTCATGTTTTTAAACGCCCGGGAGACTATCAAATAAATACATCAATCAGTCGTTCTTTTCGGGTACACATACGCGTTGTCGGCAATGCTTGATGAAAATCAAAAAGTTTTGATTTTTTTATTTGATGGCTGATTATTTGATAGTCTCCAGTTGTGATTGACAAAAAAATTTTATTTGCTTTGTGTATGTTGTCATGTTGTCATGTACGGAAAAAAACGAACCCTATGAAATCAAAATTAGAAATGTTGATTGACGGGTTTATTTGTACGTCTCCAGAGCCCTTTAAACTGTATTACAAAAAGGTTCTAAAATATACGTTTCTATATTTTTATCTAAAATCAAACATTTTTATTCCCTTAAAAAAAAAACCCCTTACGCCAATTCTTTGACCATTGAAAAATAGAACCCTCTTTTGAACGTTTGTTTGGAAAGTTTTAAGCCAAACTTGCTTAAAACCATACATTTAATATTTCCTTAATTAGTTGTCAAATAAAAATAGTTTTTCTCTATTAAGCCACATTGATTTCTTTACAACTTTCGCACCACAAAAAAAGAATTTATGAAGTAGACTATTGACCATAATTTTGCAAGGTATCTCTACATTATTTGTAACCATTTTATGACTTCTAATTTTAATTGTAATCTCCTAAAGTTCCTGTCGTGATTGCCCCGTCGACTTGCCTGGTTTCGGCACTAAATAACGAAATTGCAAAATCCAATGGCAAATGATACAACAAACAAATATAGCGGAAAGAGAAAAAGAAAGAACAAGGACTTTGAGAGGAGATATTATTTATGATTATGTTGCAACCATAAACTATATACTTTATAACATTTGGCCATAATTACACAATTTCAAAACAAACATAAAACTGAGGGAGAGCAGCATAAACCAACAACAGCAGCAGCAACAAATAAACTTTCTTCAACACATATCAACAGATAAACGCACACAGGCACACCTAATGTGGCAGCCAAAAGACCCTACACGATTGCCACAAAGTGGCGATGAAAACAAAGAGCAGAGGGTATGCGGATACAGCCAATTTTATCGAACACAAAATTCAATTTCAATATCAAAATGAAATTTTGTTGTTATTGTTGTTGTTTGGTTTGTTATTTGTTGCCAAAGCATAAAAATTGTAGAATTGAAAAAAATCGAGCAAGAAAAAAAACTGAATATAATAAAACCTAAAAATGAAATTTCAGAAAAAAAAACACTGTTGCCAATACTATTGACTACCACTATAAAACTCTAAAAACAGCCACAGGATGAAACCGAGGAATATGAGAATTCCTAACTATGTTTTTTACACTCTCAAATGGTGTTTCAGGCATGCAATCCTGCAACATTCGAGCGATTTATATAACATTTTTTTTTTTGTTTTGTTTTGTCATATTATTTTTCAATTCGATTGGATTCGCCTCAAGTTGTTTTAATTTTATTTCACAATTTAAGTTCGTTTGTTTGAGTTTCGAAAATGAAGAAACACAAAGACAATAAAGTTTTGAAAAATAAAACTGAAATCCAGATGAACCTTACGGAAAAGAAGCAACTGCTACAATAGCAACAGGAAAAAACCAACAACGACAGCAGTGACGATGATAACAACAGCACGGGCAGAAAGGGCTGTTGCAATGCAGCAGCAACAACCTGATGTTGATGATGATGGTGCTGTTGCTACTATTTAATATTCCAAAAGAAAAAGGTCCCACTGCCAATGACAATTGTGCGGATAATGCACAGTGGGAAAAAATTCTGCATTAAAAAAAAGGAATAGAAGCTTTCTTGTTTTTGTTTATATTTTTTACATTTCTTTATATTTTTAGTTATAAAAATTATTTACTTTTAACACTAAATGTTATATCCAACCCACTGTGCATCATTGTAACACTGTGTGGCTAGCGATATAAAACCACTCTCTCTTTCTCTGTTTTAAATGGACTCATATCTTTTTTTATACTTTTTATACAGAATTTAGTATCCCGTTGTCATTAGAGTTTTTATTTTTATTTTATTTTGCTGATGTTTCTTCATCTTTTTAACTCATAAAAATGAATTTTCAATCTAAAATGTAAAAAAATTTAATATAAAAAATTTACATTAATCGACCGTTTTAAAGACTAAACTGACTCTTTTCTTTTTTGTACTTTTGATATTGTCTTGAATATACGACTTTATAGATTCCTTAATGAATTCCAATATCATAAACGAAAGAGTAAAATTAAATTTGCTAAATCGGTTATTACATCTCTGCAATCTGTACTAAAGTTTTCTAGAATACAGAACAATATAATAGTTTTAAACGAAAAAAGTGTAAATTAGGCGTGAAAAAATACCCTGGGATATACTCTACATGCATACAACCCAAAGTGGAGAACAAAAAGAGCCTCAAAGGCTTAACAATAACTTGCAACAATACAACAAAAGAATTTCATATTTCAACATAAAATATTCTTTATTCGGCTAATCAAATCACATACAATGTATTTAAAATTTTAAACAAAGGACTGAAAAATCAATAATACACATGTTGTGAAAACTTTTCTATAAATAAGGCTTCCGTATGACGTGCCAAATTCCCAACCCTTTATATTTGATAAATACACCGAAATTTATTGTTGAGGTAAAGCAAGCTTCTATGCGCATTTCACTGGTTGCTTAGGCCAGATCATCCTTCTTTCTTATTGAGCTACGTACGAGTATCATCTACATTGGGGTTGCGCGTCGGTGTATAAGAAGAAAAAGAAGTCACCCAATAAATTTTAAATACCTTCAGAATGTTGCAACTACATACCTTAATTATATACAAAAACTATCTTTTAGCCATCTACTAGGGCTAGAAGTTGTAGCAATTTTATAAATTTTATTTTAATATGCTTAATTAATATGAAAAACAAAAAGGCAATTTTTTTCTGAATAAAAAAAAAAACTTAAAATCGAGGAGATCTAACAAAAATTAAGAAAGTTATACCGAGCCCTATTTATTATTATTTATTTATTATAGAAAATGAAAATATTTGTTCGTTCGTAAAACAAACGAACGAAATTAGATTTAGGTTTTCATAAAATTAAAAACCATTTCCGGTGAGTGACAAAAAAAGCTTAAATTTTTTTCTACATATTTTTGGTTCTTATAAAATGAACATCTTCGTAATAAATGAAAACAAAAGTGAAAAGTAGACGATAAGTAAAAGGCATTCGTTTAAAAAACAAATCACCACAAATCGGAAAATAATTGCGATATTTTAAAAAAGGAAACATAAAAAACTAATACTATTATAAAATATTCTATAAAGGTTCACTTATAATTACATAAATATATATTTACAGGTTCAAAAAATAGGTAAGAAAACAAAGAACATATGTAATGAAATGCGTGCATATATTTTTAAAAAAAGGAACGATAGAAATTCCTTGAGCTCAAATTTTAAAATTGTTAGACGTGTCAAGTGCAGACTGAAATAAAGCACTTGTCTGAGTCTCAATTTCTAGTAAGCAAGCCAACAACTGGACGTCCACCCAAAATTTCCTTACGAGTTGAGCAATTTATAAAAAGTGTTGTTAGTGAAAATCCCAAAATAACAGCCGTGCAAATTCGAAACACTTTGAAAAATTACCACAATATTAATGTTCATTCAGAAACAGTGCGAAGTGTTCTGTGAAAAAGCGGATTACATAGCCGCGTACCAAGCAAAAACAAACATTAATTGAGGATATAAACAGATAAAAAAGAGACTCGACTTCGCACCTAAGTTTGCGGACAAATCAATAATAGTCTTAAATTTAAATAATGAAATAAATATTTGCTTTCATTTAAAAATTTTTGATTTATTTATTTTTTTAAATATCTAAAATTTTTGGAAAGTTAAAGAATTGTTAAGGCGTACGTAATATTATCTGTGTGACTGTACATACAGTGTAGTGTAAAATACCACCGTTCTTCCGAATGTTCCAAAAAATTATATCTTCGCAAATATCTTCTACATATCTATATGTTGATGTGCAGCAAAAGATCTGCTTTATGTATTTCTTTTATTTATTGCTTTTATTGTTAACATTTTCATTCAACTTTTTTATTTTTACTAATTTAGAACACTTTTTATTAAATATTTTGTTTTTTGAAATTTAATTTTAATTTTTGTAAACAAAAGCCAGGGTTATCCACTAACACAAAACCTTTATATGGAAAAATAATAGAAATGTGCGAATATTAATAGGCATAGGCAATAATGTTGATTCACGAAAGAAAAAAGCTCTATTTATGTCAAACATGACTAGACGAAAGCTTTTAAATGTTTTTTAAAAACCAAATTTTGAACATAAACGTATTAATACGAAAACTTCAAGTAAGAAGACTTATATTTTACAAAAACATGCTATATATCGTAAGCGACAATTTTTCGAAATTAGTTTTTTTTCTTGCACGTTTTTGTTGTTAGTAAAAAAAGTGTGAGTTTGCAACTACACTATGTTAATTGTAACAATACTCATATTGTTTTCGTGTACAAAAAATTGTTATGTTTATTAAATATAAGCAATATTATTTTTACTGTAAACATATCAATGTATATCGCAATTAAAAATTCGAGTATTGTTGACTGAAAAATAATTATTTTTCTGACATCTAAATAATGATAACTTTGAAAACATATTATATTACTCACAACCATTTAATTATATTTATTAACAATAACATGATAGCTTTCTATACGTGTACTCATAATATGTTTAAGGTCAAACAAAATGTCGTTACTCTAATAATATCTTGTTATCGCTATTTGCAAAATAATTTTGCATCAGTTGTGTTGTTTGTTTTACATATGCCTATGGAATTATTTGTTAAGTGGTTAAACAACTAAAAAAATACCCATTAAAAAAACCAGCTTAAAAACATTAAAAAAAAAAATAAAGAAATTAAAATTTTGATAAAAATTAAAAAAAAACACATGAAAATTTCAACTAAATTTTTGTTTTTTTTTTACTTTTAAAAAATGTTAAAGTGTCACAAAATAAAATATCGATGCTGAAAAAATTTTTTTTATTGTTGTTAAAGTGCAAAAATATTGAAATTGCTCGTAAGATTTATGTCATTTTAAGAGAAGAGAATGAAAATTCTATGAAATAATTTATTAATAATTGCAACAACGATATTATGGTAACCAACGATTACAATATGATGTAACCATATATTGATTCTTTTAGACTATAATATGATTACTTTTAACCATAACATAATCACTTTGTATCATAATATGATTACTTCTAAACTTATTATGATTAACATGATAAGAGTATGATTACATTTAATTATAATAGGATGCAATAAAAACAAATTTTGATTAAGTGATAAATATTATGATGTAATATTAAGAACATATTTGGTCATAATATGATTCAGTAATAATCGTAATATACCTATATTGACTACAATCATGAATCTTATCATAAAATGTTGCTCTTAGAATATGTTTACCACAACCATGCATTTTCTTTGCGTGTAGATTTTATTAATTTTCATTAAAACTAATTTTAATTATTTTCCTTTTTTTCCTTTTCACTCATATATATCAGGGATGGAACTATGGTCCATTTGTACTGTTTAGCGAATTTCTTAAGTAAAATTATGTCTGTCAACAAGCAAATAAACAAAAACATATGATTTAATTTGCCCAAATAGCACGATAGTGTGACCGCATTGTACGGGTTATTGTCGCAATTGAGTTTTGGCCGATATAAACCGAAAAAAATTGTCACAATGTGCGATGATAATGGGACCACCCAAGAATAAATTGTGCAATGTTTTTATATGTGCGCCGATATAGCACGATAAAAATCGTCACAGATTGTGATATTTGAGCCGATAGTGGGATCTTAGCGTAAGACTTGTGTGATAGTGTAAACTAAACTTTGATTCTATTTTCGACTATGTGGGGGTCTAAGAGATAATCACAATATTTCTGCTGAGATTTACACCCAGTATTGGATCAAAGAAATGTTTACATAATAACAACCTTAAATTTGATTAAAAACGTAAACAAAATCAGCACTTCACTTAACTTATTCAGGCTCATTCGTCTATACTCGGCCGTGTAGAATCAATTGTCATTTTTCTTAGTATTTTATTGCTATCTCTATAGTGGCTAAATCGTCTTAGAATTTTACAAGAATCCAGAATATATATATACTTTGTAGGGTCTCCGTTGATTATTTTGATGTGTTAAAGAAATTATACTCATAACGCTTTTACTAGAGTTTTTATTTTCATAGTCACGCTTTTCTTTGCATATTTTTAGTAATATTTCCCAGTTCAAAAAGCTTTTTTGCTTGCACATTTTGCAATATTTTTTTGTTTATGAAAACTTGTTTTAGCAGTAGATAATTAAAGTTTAACGGAATGTTAAAACCTACATGCGCATGTGGCTCTAACGTAATTTTGACGTCATTTCAAAGCTACAATGGGCATTGTGTGTTGTGTGATGACATCAATATGTACGCTAGGCTTTACGGTTAACATAAAGCCAAATTGTTAAAAATTATGCCTTTCATTGCAATCTTTGTGTTTAAAGCAGTTTTATGGTGAATTTTGTACGGACTCTGTGATATTCGTCCCCAGCTGGGGCAACCTCTGAATCTCACAGATGTTCTCATTTCTTATTTAACGCGGTGCTCCGTTCATGGTTTTTACAGTTTTTGATCGTGCACAGAAAGAAAAACACTCGGGATAAATTAAGTTTTTTTATACTTACGCTAAGTACGAGTCGTACCCAAAAATTCAAGTACGAATAACACTAAAACGTTCTTAACCTTCATAAGGTCTTCGGGTCAAATCTGACCCATTTTGAAATAAAAGTTAAATTTTTTCTAAGAGTGAGTGACTTATATTTTTTATACTTTATGACTTTTATTTAATTTTTAAAGCAAACAACTACGTTAGGTTTTCAGAAAAAAATATTGGCGACAAAAATATTTATACAATTTTTTCCACTTAAGGTCTTTGGGTCATATTTGACCTGTAGCATCATTTTTGAAATTTCGTTAAAAATTTCCAGTTGTTAGTTATTTTTTTCACCTCCTGTGACATGCGTTATTTTTAGGTTTACTAATAATGCAGGTAAATGTGTATTTGGTATTGATTGGACTGAAGTGGAGACACCAACATTTTCCATTTATTGGTTCTCTGGTTTGCTGAATTGTATAGATCAAATAATGAAAGTACAGACAGTTTGTGGGATGTTGTGGAAGGAAAACCTATTTTTAAAGCAATCTTGCCGTTAAACAGATTAAAAAACCTTTCGAGAGTACTAACATTTGACAAGAAGGATACTCGCAGTGAACGCCAAATTTTAGAGAAGTTTGCGCCGATACATGAGCTATGAAATATATGGGTTGATTAGTTCTGCCTGGAATATACAACCATATACAGGTAAATAAATAGGAACTTTGCTTGAAATAAACAAATGTATGCATGCAGTTTTTGATTTGACAGTTGGTTTGAAATGTCACAGTATGACTGCAGACAATTGTTTTACATCGTACTAGTTGGGAAACAAATTGCTACAGGGTAAAAATGTCTTTGGTAGGAACTATATGTAAAAACAAGATTGAACTGCCACGAGAGATTTTGGCAACTAAAGGCTATCATTAACATCAGCTTAACAGGGCTAGAATGAAAACTGTTTTACCAAACGTCGATATTTCTTAGAAAATTAAGGTTTTCAACATGCCGCGCCCTCTATTAAGCAGCCAAAAACATTACCCAAAGACAAATTTTCACAAAAAATTGCAAAAAAGTGCATGTAGTAGCTGAGCAGGAACAGAACACGTCAACTTCAACCAAAACCTAGGAAAAAAAATGTTTACCAGTCAAAAAAAAGTCGATGCCAATTATGTCACAAAAGAGTGAAAATGGATAAGTTAAGTATTTAGCGATGGAAATCCGTACTTGAACCAATTCTTTTGTACTTGATTCAAGAAAATCTGTACTCAACGTACTGTTAATAACGCTTCGGATTGATTTGAGCACGGATGGATTGATTTTTCTTTTAAGTGTGCTCTCTGTATAAGTTAAATATGTAGATACTTGAATTGCTAGCCATTCTTTATATTTAGATAACATATGCCCAATTTGGTTTCAAAACACTTTTATACAGAATGACTTATAGTCGAGGCTAAGTTTAAATATGTTACTAATTAGCCAGTCAAGTAAAGAGGTTATTCGACTAATGTAAGATCCCTTGGTTTCTACATGTCGAAGAAAATTAAGTACTTCGTCCATGTGGGTACCGAGGTATGTAACGCAATCAGACTGGGTGTAATTACACCGTCAAATGTGACAGGTGGACGATTTCTTCTCCCCTTCGTTTCTGGCCTTTTGTACTAATGTATGGTAACCACTACCAGTTTATCGATTCAACTAAAAGTTATTGTAGAAAAATATTTGACCCGGGCCTAATGATATAAACCAATATCAATAAATTCTATTTTCGTTGCTTCATTCAAATGCTTTTTTCCTGCATTAATTATAAAAATATTCTTCTACATACATATATACGTTAAGAGTTAAATTTGGTAAACATTTAAAAACTGTATCAAAAAGTTAAAAAAAAAAACGTAATATGTAACTTAAAGTTTATAAATTCGCCGGCAATAATTATTTTATCATTTCTCATTCCACTGCTTTCGGGCAAATATTTCAAGTTAAATGCTTAAATGTTTTTCATAATTACTTCCGTTTATTTCTTTAAGCTATTTTTTCCACAAAGGTTGGGCAACGATGAAACAAAAATTTGAAAACAAAAGGAAACATACCTCAAACAATACAAGCCAATTTATGTATGTAACTTGAAACCAAAATCGTGAAATACAAACTGATAAGATATACAGTGCTGTTCAAAATATTTGTGCTTATGAATACGGAGAATAATCATTAATAAGTCAGCTTTCTAAATTATATTAAGCAACATAAATAAATAACAATAATTTGTTGTTATCATTCCGAAAATAAATGGACACTCGTTTTAACCTGCTCGAATTACCATGTTTTCTTCCTTGACGTTATTATTTTTCGTTTTTTTTTATAACTGTAAAAAATAGATAAGTTTACTCTAAAAAGAAGCATAAGCGAAAATAAATTTAGTAAATTAAATAATTTTTCCATAAACTTATCGGTACGATCCCATGTGCTAAATTTGTAAAACAAAGCAAATTTTTATAAAATTAAAAAAAGATGTATCCCAAAATAATTTATAGGGAAAGTATAATGTCTATAAATTAACAGTTTCTCGAGTTATAAGTAGTGGAAACACCAATTCAGTGCAAAGCGGTGAAAGAAAACGTAAGACTACGCCAAGGGGATCGGAGAGTTAAAAGTGCAACAATTTCTTAAAATATTATCTAAAAATATAAGGAATTCGCTATAACTTAATATATCTAAGCCAACAATCAAACGTCGAGCCGTGGTAGTTGGACTAGCTGGTGTAACGGTGTAAAACTATTTAGAAGCAGTTTATTTCTAAAAAAAAATAGTTTAGTTCGCCTAAACTGGTCTAAGAGAAGTGGAAAAGGGGGTTTTTTCCAATGAACTAAAATTTTTATTAACACGGTTTGGAAGGCAGGTGCCTGCTGCGCAGACCAAAGGGTGAAAATCTTCATCCAAGATATACAAAAGGTAATGCTCAACATGGTGATAGCAACAAATTGGTCTGCGAGCGTTTTTCCGTGCAATGAATTGGGCCGATTACTAAATTCGATGTAATCATGACGTCAAAGGATTACAAAAACCTTTTGTCGGACGTAATGTTGCCATACGCATCTTGGGAAAAGCCACTTGCTTGAGAATTTCAATACGATAACGACCTTTCCCAGTAAAAAATGTGCTCTAAAAGGAGCAGGTTCTATGTATGAATTCATACCTTAAATCGCTTCAAACCTGCTGATGGGATGCTTGATTTTTGTATGTGGTGTTCCCGATTTGGAGGACTTTTTTCTGCTGACAATAAGCGTTTCTTTTAACATGCAAACAAAGCACTCCTAAAGTGCTTTCTTAGGGGCTAACTATATTAACATATTCATTAATGTTTTGCTTTTACTTGTTTAAATGCCATTTTTCAATCATTTTCGCAAACCATTATATATTTTTATTTTTTTTTTGCTTTAAAACCTTCTTTGTTGTCACCACTAAAATAACAGCTTTTTTGTATAGTTTGTTCTTTATCATTTACTGCTGTATAAGAGCTCTCTTATTGAAGCGCTAGATTATGCGCTTTTTCTCTTAAGTGCTTCAAAAACCTCAATTATTTTTTACTGGGTAAGTACACATTAAACAATGGATAGCGAATGAAACCTAAAAACTGATCTAAAGCCTGGTACTCTGTTCAACATTTCACGTGAAATGCTGTCAAAACGCATACGAAAAAAACTTGTGCGTAATATCTATGACACGATGTTGATAGAGTTGTACTCTGTTCATTTTGTGAAAAAGTTCCAAAATGTTTCTGGCAACATTTATTTACAACTTCGAAATAATGTAAGCTGCACTTATTTCACGTGGAATTTTAAGCAAAATAAAAAAGTATGAACTGATTATTAAATAAGAACTAAAAAATTAAAATAACACAACCGTTAACAGTTCTTTATCCATATTTACTTTATTTTTTATTAAAAAAAAAATATTTTTAGTAAAATACGTGTGAGGTTTGTTTACATACGCAAAACAATGTTGCATACTTTGCAGGAATAAAAACGTCAAATTGTACAAGCTCGCATAATAGGTAACATTGAGAAATGTCAAAATTTTCGTGTGAAAAATTAATGTTGCTAAAAAATTTTCACGAATTTGAACAGAGTACTAGCAAAATCGAAACCAAGATTTCTAGAAAACTAGAGGATCTCTGTTTTGACTTAAAAGAGCACTGGAATAACATCTCAAAAAATATAATTGAACATTTAATTAAGCCCATTCCAAGGCAATGTGCTGAAGTCAATGAATAAAAAGGTTACGCTATTAGTTACAAAAAAATTTAATCAAAGTTTTTCTTGGGATTCAAAAAAATTAACAATGTTTCGTTTAGATGTGCTAAATTCCCATTTAATTGCTTGATGTTCAAATTACACAATTTGTTTTCCTCTGAAAATAATATCTGTGGCATTTTGACAAAACATCTTAAAATCAAGATAAGATAGCAAAAAATTAAAAAAAAAAAAAAAATTTGGTGAAAAATCATTTTTATTAAATAACACTGTACGACAAAAAAAAAAACCAGCCTCAATAGTTGCAATGCGAAATTAAACTAGACTACTGGCTGAGCAAATCTGACAAAGGGTTTTGAAAAGTTAGCCAGTTTTTCGAAATTCGGCCCTTGAAGTTTTTAAACTTTATTGAAACTTAATTTACTTTATCGCTCACTTTATGTTAAAGTAAAGTTTTAATAATTGAACACTTTTTATAAGGCCGGTTAAAGTCTTCTTTATGCTATTGGTAAGTTGTGAAAACGGGCCTAAATGTAGTTCTAAGCTAAAAATATTATTTCTGATGTCATATATTTGTCCTTTTTTCCAACTTCCGCACAAAAGTATACTAAAACGGCACTTTTAGGAGTCTTATTTTTCCTGTTGAAAAAAAAAATACTTAAATTTTACATACAGAGATTGGTCGAATAGACCCTTAGAAACTTAAATCTATGGAATTTTGACAAAACATCTTAAATCCAATTTAAAAAGTTGAAAAAAAAAACGTTGTAAACCATACGAACTTTCATTCAAAAAACATTTTTGTTTACGTTTTTATTTTTTTGTATTATTAATAACATAATTCTTTAATTTTGGATTATTTTATTATTTGTTTGCTTTCTTATTGCGACTTATGATTTTTTGTCAAAATGCCACAGATATTTATTTTCTTATTAAGCTTGAGGTCTCTTTTCTTTTTTATATAAAAATATTAAATTTATTTTATGCAGCGGAAGAAATGAGTACTTCTGTTTCGGACTCATAAGTTGATTGCGCTCTCCTAACAACACTTAAAAGACCACGAATCGCATAGTTTTTAATATTTTTTACGGAAAAAAATCGTTTAGCTTTCTTTGCAAAATATTAGTAGAACTTATCTGTGGTCACAACCCATAACAGTCTAACTCTAGTTAGGACACAATTGAGTTATTAGTACCATTGTATTCAGCATGTCTAAGTTTATTTGCTATCAATTCTTCATTTTTGTGTCTGTTATAAGAAGGCAATTAACCCTTAAAAACCTAAAAGCTTAAGTTATTTTTCTAAATGACTGTTTTGGCATAACCGCCTAAGTCAATTCAGGATTGCAGCATATATAAGCATTATTTGTTCATTATTGCCTAAATCAACTTAGGCCGTTATTCTTTAAACTTTATGAATTATTATATAGGAACAACAACCTAACTCAACATGAGAGATCGAATCTAAAATACTTTGGCATAAAATAATAATATACGCCAATTTAGGCTCACTGAAATTTTTTTATCTGGAATAACAGACTAAGTCTTTTTCGGTAATATCTTTTGACTACGAGCATAAACAACTATTTTTTTTTAACAACTTAGTAAAGAAATTCTTTTCTTTGGAATCTGTACCAAAGCTTTCCAAAAAAGCCGTCTCCTGATTTTCAGTGAAGATTCCAAACTTTAAACTGCTGTACTGAAAATATTAAAAAACGGACTTAGGCTGTTATGACCACAGATTAATATGCATCATAATTGTAAAATAAGACGTTTTTTTTTTAAGCAGAACAAATAATACCCCATAAAATTAAAATAAAGGGTTAAGTTTTCTAAACAAAATATGCCATAAGATTGTTTTTATAAATCCCAATATACCATTTAGATCAGAAATACTTTGCACTGCTTTGACTTAATTACCACTACTTTTATGAAAGATAAAAATATAATTAAATTTTAAATTTTGCTTTATTAAGAATTTTACATACATAACACGAACTTTTGGTCTTTTTTTTTTTTTTTTTTTAATTTTCCTAAGCTAATCCCGCGAAGCTTTATGCTTGTCTGCAGGAAAGAAACCAGAGTCTCTGGCGGGAATCGAACCCGCAACCTCGGCGCTGATAGACTAGCTCGCTACCAGCTAGCCTACCGAGGCACTCTTAGAAGACCCGTAGTGAAATTTAATGCAAAAAATATTTGTAGAACATTTTAACCCTCTAAAGTGCCGTTTTGGAAAAAAGGACGAAAATGACCACTTAAAATGAGAGTAAGAGGGTTAATAAATTCTAAGAAAAGAATAGTCATACAATACTTCTGATGACATCTGAAAACAAGGTTTCGTTTAAATGTGAAAACATTTTTAACTTACAAGTGCATTTAGTATATTATTTATGACTTATTCCGAACGTCTTTACAAAAAATTAAAGAACAGGGGCCGATCTAACTTTTCAAAACCCTCTGTCAGATTTGCTCTACCAGTTGTCTAGATTCATTTCGTGTTGCAAGTATTGAGGTCGGCGGCGATGACCCATATTTTGCAGCACTGTTTAATAAAATAAAACAAAATTAAAGAAAAATTTCGTTTATAATACAAAATTTTAAAAACGTTAACAAAAATGTCTGTTGAATGAAAATTCTGTTAATTAGCAACATTTTTTTCAACTTTTTCAATACGACTTAAGATGTTTTGTCAAAATGTTCACGTTCTTTTCTCTAATAATTTGAATCGAAGATGCTAAATTATCTCATACATGAATGAACGAAAGCAATATGTGTTTTATTCTTCATATTCATGAACTTAAACGAAAGGCCAAATTTTAGATTTCTTATTCATGAGAAATATCAAAAATGTGAGTTTCTTAGTATCCGTTCAGGAAAAATTCTGAATTCTGACAAATGCACTAGTTGTACATATATCGTTTTCTAAGTCTCAATGCAGAGCTTTAAATTGTAATTCTTTAAAAATTTTACTAACATCGAAACAACATTGACCATAAAAAAACAACTCCAATTAATTCGTTTACATTTCCCCCGTATGCAATTAAGTTCCAGCTCCAAATTTCTCAAACTTTACGACAGTTTATGAATCTTTATGCCAAACTGCATACAACGCAATTCAAACTGACCGCAACAACAACAACATTTTGTTGTAAAAATAATGACAGCAATAATAAACGAATAAAATAAAGACTGTGTGTGAAGAGGGTAGAGTAGAAAAAGGGAAAACGCAACAAAACACAACAACATAAAAATGTTCGAAATCAAAAATTCATTAAATGGTAATAATTTGCAAATTGCAATAATTTAAATTTTCTCTGCTGGCAACCGAAAAAATCAGAAATATCTGCAAATGGAAAACATTAAGATTTAAATACACCAACAACAACTATAATCACAAATGTATGCGATCACATGATGGCACAAACCGATACACAAAAGTATCAGGAAAAGGAAGAGGTAAGAAAAAAAAAATACACGAGAATAACTTAAAGAGGACCGTTTTGCAAAATTGAAATTCTGAACACAAATGTTACAGGCAGTATCAACGCCTTCTTTTTGTTTTTGTGGCAACATGCGTGGTATGAAAAAAAGTGTATTCATACACTTTAACTTCTTTTTATTTTTCATTTGTCTGTCCAAGAGTCTGTCCAGCTGTTGGAACTTGGTTGCCGCTTGCTTAGGGAGAGGTAAATAAAGAAAAATAACACAAACAAACGTATGAATCCTGAGATGACTACGATGACGATGATGACGACAATGATCAACCCATTGCTAGCAGGATGGCTGTTTGGTTGCCTGGCATTTCGATGTGCAAGAAACGATTAACATTTGTAAAGATTTAATGAAATGAAATTTTCGCGATCACCTGTCAATATTACCTGCTGTGATCTTAAATATGGGCCCCATTCGACTCTCTTAAATGAAAATGACGACGACGACGACGATGTTGTTTGACTAACAGAGTTGCGTTGCTGCGTTGGTTGCATTAAATGCAGTTGACTGGATACTTGGGTTGGTTTGTTGGTTAAAAGACAAGGCACATGTTGGCTTACTGCGACTTTGAGATTCTTTTTTTATTTCCAGTATATTTTTATTTTTGCAACTCAATGGGAGGCATACAACAAAAATATTTCTTTTAAACATTTCCCCACCATGTGTTTGGTTTGGTGGCAAGTATGTATGTATAAAATGTTTATATTACAGTGAGATTTGTGTTTGTGCCACAAGATTGTTAGGTTATTAAACAACCATTCTGAGAATTTATGAAACAACACCAAACCAACAACATTTCTACCAAATAAATGATCACGTTGTAAAAGTTTTTTTGTTTATTAATATTGGGTTGGTATTTCGATACCAAAAATAAGATTTCAATTTTGGCAACAATGTTGTTGGGGCTGTTGTATACTGTGTTAAAACATAAAAGCTTTTTGAAATGGTTTCAAATTTCAATGCATATTTATATTATCAAAGATTTCAATTTAACCCTTAAAAAAACAATAAAATAAAGAAATACATTCTCTTTTTTAGTCGTTAAGATAAAAAAAAAAATCAAAAAAGTAATTAATTTGTCTCTTTTATTTTTTTGTTTTTGAGATGGCAAATTCTTTGCACACATCTTGCAAAATTTTATATTTTATTTTATAATCTGCAGACACAATAGTTACATGGACAGTAATCGTTATTTGAATGTCGCTTAAGATAAGATTCTTTGCTCGTTTCAGCATTAATTTTGCAGCTGCAGACAACGTGTTGTTAAAGATCATGACATCATTTTCTCGCCAAATAAATAAATATGCCTTAATGTTTTTATTTTCGAAAACGAACGAAAAAATAAAAAGGCAAAAAATTATTCTTTTTTCTCATATATGTTTTGTTCTTTTGGTAAAAGCAATGCAAATTACGAAAATCCAACATTTTGAATCAATTTGAGCCAATGAAACGAGTTTTTCTTATCAGTTTCACGGTTGCAGTTGCGATATCATTTACCGCCTGTTACTGCCACAATGCAGCAGCCACAGACACATTTCGTGATTTAATAAGTGCCGCTAAACTTAAAGCAAACATCATGGACTCATATACACCTCACACACTTTTTTTCGAAAACAAAAACAAGAAGAAAAAATAAACACGATATGAAATACGAGTAGGATTTAAAAATTAATAGAAATGTTTATGATTAGATGAATAAAAATTAATTTTAAAATGTTTCGATACTTGGAGATTGACTTGAATTGAACTTTTTAAAAATTTATTAATTTTAAGAACAAGTCCGTGATATTTAATATACAGGACAGGGGCCTAACTACGGCATTCGATATCGATCGATTTTCTCTAGCCCTGGGCTTGTAAAAATATAAAAAAAATGTGCTGTTATTTGAGAGACATTTCGCGTAGGGAATATTGAATATTATTCGAAAAAAAAAAAAATTATAATTCATGTAAAATTCTTAAAAAAAGACATCATTAACAGCTGCGAATGTAGCATTTTCAGAAAAATTCCTATTTTACTAAATTTCTAAAAGCATCACATTCTTTTTCATTTGAATTCCTAGAACCACTGAATTCAAAATTCGTCTGAACTTCCAAAAGAACAAATTCATGCTAGGACCACAACTGGGACAAACGACGAATTTCGCCCTACACGACGAATTTTTAGTAAAAATTCGCTAAGTAAATTCGTCGTATGAAACACAATAACGACGAATAACTAACAGCTTTACTAATTGAGAAAGTTGTTTGTTGTTTGTGCAAAGAGAGAGAAATAGTGTGACCATACAAAAAAAATTTACTTAAAAACACAAACATTAACAAAAACACCATTAAAAACTATTCTTATAGTTATCTACTTTGTATATTTATTTTAAATGCGATAAAATAATAAAAAAACAATTATTAAAGTAAAAAAGTAACTTTATATACTAAAATACTTGATAACTAAAATCAAACATGGTCACCTGGTACTGACTTGTTCGTCGTTCGCCGGCGTTTGAAATAGAAATAAATCTATTGCAAAGTCGTCGGTATGACGAATTTCGGCCGACGCCATGATTGTGTGTATTTTCATATACACAAATATGTTTTATTTTTGGCGACGAATATTAGCGGCCAAAAATTCGTCGTTCGTCCCAGTTGGTGGTCTCAATATTAAACCAATGCAACAACAACAGGCAAAGCAATAGCAAACAACTGTTTGTGGAGGCCACCTTGTAAATAAATACACTTTTTATGATATTTTTTTTGTATTAAGTAGTGCTACCATACTTTTATCTTAATTAAATAAGACTTTTTTTAACACAAAAAACCAATCTGTATTTAAATAGGGTTTAATTTTATATGAAAATTAACTTAATATAGACTTAAATATTATCTGAAAACTGGGCATTAGACCTAATGATCCATTCAGATACCACAGAGTTCGACTATGCAGATCCCCCACCATAGAACAAACCTGAACGCCAAAAATACCATACAACCCGACAAAGGTGGCGGATCCCATTACGGCATAGACATAGTGTTCTACGTACTCTTCCTCATTTTAATCATAGCATGTGCGGCAGTAATTATAGTTTGCAACCATAAGACAGTGTCCCGTGGTCCCTTTTGGTCATCGTTAGTAGAGACATGGAACGTCCATCCCTCGTGCGGGGTTACAACTGCCTGGAAGTTCTGCAAGCATATGATCCTAATATCAAACTGCTCAGCCATCTTGTTTAGAGATAAGCGGCATTCAACTGCTGTTCTCGTTCTCAAGGCCAAAACGGCGGCACGGCTAGTGTAGAGCAGTCGTCGACACAACAGATAGTCTGAGCTAATAATACGGAAATCTTCAATAGGCAAAAAAAAACTTTTCACTTTTGTTCATTTATGTATACAGTTAATTACCCCACGCTTAAATGCCTTTCTCGATTATTTACCTTGAGTTTTAAATCCCCGTTTTTTTTCTCCATTTTTCAAACAAAAATCCACGTTTAATTGCCTTACGCATAGTTACCCAATTCGGGTAATTGCCTTAAAAAATAAAATCCCAAAACAAAATAACACCTAAATTTCACTCGTTTAATTGCCTCAGTACTATTTGACAACAACACAGCAAGTAACACAAAAGTAACAAAATATGGCTTATTTGAAAGCAAAATATTCGACAATTTCATATTTGCATTAAAATAAAATTAATTCTGTGCTCACCAGTATAAATTTACGTTATGAGGTGCTGACTATTATCTAGAAACACCAAATATGTGATATATTTCGTCTTAAAGGGATAAAAGGAAAGGTCGCTAAATTTTAAGTTATATAAACATTTAAAAATATAAAATAGCTTGATTATTTTAGGGATTGAAATTTGAATGAAAGCTGTATGCTTAAATCAGAACCGATTCAACCATATTTAATTTGCTGTAAGGTATTTTGGGCCAAATTTAATCTTAATACAACCATGATTCAATGGTTTATGGACAAAAGGAAAGAAGTTTGCATGGGGACTATGTGATATTATAGACCGATTCTCACAATTTACATAGGTTTCGTTCTTATGACAATTAAAACGTATAAACCAAATTTTTAGCAAATTATTTAATAACTGCTACATTTACTTTCCGCACAAGGTTTTCATGGTGAGACGACCAGCTAGATGGACGGACGGACGCGTAAAGATCACTTTAAAAAGTGTTTCTGTTTCGATCGGTTTACTATACGATGCGTCAAAATTTCTATGTATCAGAAAACATTTATATAATGGCTTTTTTCTTAATTTTTGCATATAAATAAAAATTAATAGTGTTGAAAAACATTTATCTTCACATAAACTTTCTTTGGCTTACAATTGTAGAGTGAAAATTTTATGTATATGGCAAAATTAACGCAACTGAAAATTCATCTGTTAACCAGAATTTTAAGGAATTTTTTTATTTGCTGACCCTGTATAAAAATATGCTTCAAAAACGTGATATATGTGCTATAGTTATAGCTAAA
This sequence comes from Pollenia griseotomentosa, assembly GCA_963931875.1. Taxonomy (NCBI): domain Eukaryota; kingdom Metazoa; phylum Arthropoda; class Insecta; order Diptera; family Polleniidae; genus Pollenia; species Pollenia griseotomentosa. The sequence goes on from OZ007563.1 coordinate 45,201,686, forward strand.
ATATGCAAATTATTCACAAACAAATCGATACCAAAATGCATAAAAAGCTCTAAAACGTATAAATAAATTGTTTCTGCCTTCATTGGTCGCACTAGAATTAGCAGCGAAATTTTAGATCGTTCATACACGCTCACCAATGAACGATTATTGAACTCTGCGGTACTCTCTCAGATTTATTAAGGAGATCTATAACAAAATGCCTCAAATCTTTAATTCCAAACTGATGGTTTTTCTCTAACTAACTGAAATAGCTTCCCTCGCAAATTTATGCGTATTTTATGAACTGTAAAATATATTTTTTTAAAAATTGAATTGCAATATTAAACTCAAAATAAGAGTAGTATTATAGAAACTTTATATAGCAGTTTGTTTGGTTGGTCCATTGGCGCAATGACTGGTCTGTTGGCTGACGTTTTAACCGTTTGGCCACCGATTCTTTTTCAAGCAGCCAAACTGTTAAAGCATTTTCGGTGTTGTTGGAGGACGTTTCATCTACAATATGAGATAATTTTATTGCATTAATGATTGCCATACACTGATACGTTGTGTATAAACGTTTGTGTGTATGAGAATAATCATTTTACCACTACACACTTGTTAGGCTTGAGTCCAAAGTATACAAATCTTCATTGAGCTATGGTAACTAACAGTCATCGAAGTATAGGAACAACTGGCAAAAAATGGCTTATAGAAGATTAAATACCATTGATAGGGAGTAAAAAGGCGGCAATCTTGTTTAAGTGTTAAATCATACACAATAAAAATTCAAAAAGGACTCTGCTACAAGACTCTTAACTCAAAAACTACGCAATGCAAACACGTACATATGAATATTTTATATTCGTATTAAACAATTACTTGTTTCTCTAAATATGTGACAGCTTTAAATATTTTCGTTTTTTATTATTGCTCTTTACGTTGCAACTTAACTTCAGCTTTTTTGAACAAGTGAAGCTGATTTCAGTTTAGGTTTTTAGTCTGCATTTTATTCCTGCTGGACTAAAGTGTTGCCTGTTTGAACTCATTCACAAACAAAATTCCTTTTTAATGGCTTTTAAGTCTTTTGCCTGACATTTTGCCACTTATAAATGTCAAAATAAATATGTATTGATGTCTTGATTACAAACAAGAGGAAAAGAAACGAATTAAACTTAAATAAGATATCCACAATCAGTTAAAGTGCAGTCATTGGGAATGAAATCAGTTTATGAGATTTAAATTTTCGATATGCAAACAGTATTTTTTTTATTCTTCATCTCCTCTTAAAAGGTTCATTATGTGTCCAAGGTTATCAAGCTCACACTTGAAAAGGAACGAAAAGTTAAGGGAGGTATGTTAAGAAGATAAGATAATAAATCGTACACCCCTTCAGGTATCTGATGTGGACGTGATCATGATCGTAATTGTTTACAGTTTTATATCAAATGCATGAAGTTTTGTGATGATTGTGTTAAATTTTACCAGAAAAAAATGTATCCTCAGGAGGTGCCACAAGTCTTTAATATCACAAAGTTTTTACCCAGGTGGCTTAAGTTTTAATTTAAATATAAAAAAATATGTATGACTAATATTAGGCCAAGGCGAATTCATTACAGTAAAACGCTGATAACTTTTTTTTTAGCTTTGAGCATGTTCGTCACTGCGCTGCATCAGTCAAATACTCCACAAAAATAATAGTCACACAGTACAAAAAATTATAATTATTTTGTTATCGGCATTTAAAAAAGTTCCCTTTTCTGATGCAGCTCAGTGATGCATTTACGAACACACCCTTTATAATTGTTGGATGTAAAAATGTTGTTTATTATATTTTGTTTCTGTTTTGATTTCTTTCTGTTTTTGACATTGTACAAAGATTTTACAAAAACAAAATGCTTGTGGCTTTTGTAGGAGTTTACCGAGATTACCTGTATTGAATTCGCCTTGTTTAAACAAAATTTTTAATATTTTCAATATTTAAATTTTAATCCGTTAAATAAAGAAAAATATAATAAAGAAAAATATATTCTTAAAACTCAAATATCATAACCCTACGTCTAGAAGCGCAATTTGTATTTGTTAACATGAGCAATAACGTCGGCAGAATGACGTAACATAAATATTCTGTGTTTAATATTAATTTCAGTATACAGTTTCAATTAATTCGAATGTGTATTCTAAGTCAAATTACAATTTAAAAAGCTTTTTAGTCTTATTCCTTCAATATTTTCCACACATTCGAACTAAAATGAAATTTTATATAATAAATGTTACTCACCATGAGAAATAAATTCCCAGATTCTATTTGTTAAATATACATGTTATATTGATTACTAAAATTTTGAAATTTGTGATTTTTTCTTATTTAATGATTAAGTTATTAACATTAATTAACAATATGATCAAAAAACAACGTACGATTTTAAACAATGTGTTAATTGATTCAATAAAAAAATTATTATTATAAAATCTACATTTTCTTCAATTACCTGAGTTGATCCAAATTAAATAAAAAAATAATTAATATTCTAATTGAATAGAGCAAAGTAGTAATTAATTTATTTTTAAGATTCTATTAAAATATTTATAAATTGAATTAAAATGAATAATTGAAATTTGAATTTGAAATTAATTAACAATTTCTTTTTATTAAGTTAACCATAGAAATCTTTTTTAAACAAATACAAGTTTGATAACTGACACCACTAGGAATTATGTTGTGTAAAATATACACTTCTTAATTTCGTGAATTCGCAACATAAAGTGCCGTAGATCCTATGCCTACTTGCGGAAAACACTTTAATAATCCAAGCCCTGTAAAGAGTAAAGCTTAAATTTTGTGCACCAGTGGAATGTTTTGTGCATTTCAAAAGACATTTTTTTCTTTAATTAATTCTCTTTTTAATTATTTTCAGCACTTCTAACGTTAAAGTTTCTTTATAATTGTTGTACACACTTAAAAAGAATAACAAAGTTTAAATTTTTTCAACGACAGTATTAACAAAAAAAAAATCGGTGGGCGGTGAGCGTTTGGCGTGGCCGACTTTGAAGGAATTTCATATTTTTCTTAATTCAGTCAATATAATGCGCGGTGTCAACATTCAATGATCTAGAACCACTCCTTATGGTTTTTGCACAAAAATGTTTAAAGCTTTAACTCTTTGCGTTGAAGAGAAATGGACGAGAGCCTCTGGTTGGAGCCGAACCAGCAACTCTAAGTGGCAGTGTAAAATGCAAGGGACAGTTGTAACAAATGAAGCATTAATAATGAAAACTCCTCTCTTAGAAGCGGTCTTAGGTATGACATTTATCAAAATTTCCAAACGTAAAACTGTCAGATCTAGTTACGATGCTGCCTTTAAAAATTCACTTATTTCATTCAAGCTCATAAACAAATTAACACAAAATCTTTATAATAAAATCCTTAAATTTATTTTATCTTTGTTTAACGATATCACTTGACCTTGACAACTGACATTCCTAAATTACTTTATAAACATACAAATAATTTGGCTTGAAGGTAATTTAAGAGAGATATGTACGTATGAACGACTAACAAACATTTAAATTTGCTAATTGACTTAATTGCCTGTTTGTTATCTGAAAGCTGAAACTACAATATTGCTACTTGTATCTACTAGATAGTTTGTTTACTATTTATTACAACAATATTTATTAGAGCTGTAACTACAATAAACATGCTATTTAAATGTATATTTGATATCTTAATTAAACAATATGAAGAATTGAAATTTACAAAAGAAGCTGATGAGGGCCTAAATAAATAGATGAAAAAAAGAAACTGAAAGAGAAACAGTTTCAAGTGAGAATAACTAAAAGAGAACTGAAATAATACAAAACCAATGAATGGATGGACGGATGGATAGATGGATGAATGAGAAAACGAACAAATAACTACATTGTGTAGGCCAACAATCATAGTTACAACAATGCATCATATTACATTTTGTTTGTTAATGGTGTCTCGTTTGTTTACTTTTTGCAATATTTTATTAAGTGTATTCTCTAGAAGAAGCAAATTAAAACGATCCAATGAAACACTTTTCAAATTTACCACTTGCTGCTTTCTAGTGAAAATTACATTTCTCTGTGGGGCTTATCGACAAAGAAGATTTCAGAAACAATATAAGACAAGTAAGAGTGCTATATTCGGCTGTGCCGAATCTTATATACCCTTCACCATTGTGCGAGCAGAATACAGAGCAACTAGACAAAACCTAAATAATTTCTACATAAACATACATATATACAATACATAAAACTTCATTATAAATTAAATTTAAAAAGTTAAAACTGGTAAATATTTTTTTAAATCGTTTCAGAACATAAAAAAATTTAAAAAAAATTTTCTTTTTGAAAAAAACAAGATTCGAACCAGGGACTCACAGTTTCTAACCTAAGCAAACCCCCTAGACAACTGGACCATGAAAGAACGTTTTATGAATATCATTAAAAGTAAATATGATCAGTTTACAGTTCACAACTCAACACAGTTGAGAAACGGACAACTGGATTTGGATTTCAGTACTTTGGACATAACTCAGCCATTTATTAACCGATTTGACAGATTTATGTACCGATGTTTTAAGGAATAAACTTACCATTTACTTTAGCTTACTTTAGGTTCCGAAAATGTGTATTTTAAAAAAAAATTTTAATTTTGGTCATAACTTTTTCGTATCTGAACCGATTTTCTATTAAAAATTTCTTTTGATATATAAGGCGTAACCATAGGTCATATGACAGTCCAAAAAATCAGGTTTTTATAAAATTTTTGATAATTTTTTGTACGGGAGGTACCACGCCCACTTGTTCAATCCCGCCCACATTTTGTGGGATGCTGTGTAGTGATAACGTTAATGTGTGTACCTAATTTGGAAACTTTGGCTCTTGCCGTTCTCAAGATATACAGAAATAAAAAATACAACAACATCAAGGGATTTTTGGGCAAAATCAGAGGCAGTTGTGGTTTTTTGCTCATATCTCCGTCATTTTTGGACCGATCTGGCTGAATTTCAATAGCAAACTTAAACGGAGTATATGTGACATAAATATACATCAACCTAGTCCACATCATTTCTGGGGTTTTCGGAAAACCCATTTCAACATACACACGGACAGACGGACATCGTTAAATCAACTTCGCTTTTCATAAGGACCCAGAATATTTATACTTTATAGGGTGTAGGATCAATATTTTGGAACATACAAACGGAATGACAAAGTTATATATACCCTCGTATAAAAATCCAAAATCTTATAGGAAACTTAATCTTAATCAGGCATAACTGAAAGAATTCAAATTAATCAATTACTTTTGTAATTAAAATAATTTATTAACTAATCGTTACCATTATTAATCATCAGGACAAACAAAATATTAAATATTTAAAAAAAAAAAAAAAAAAAAATTAAAAATATGCAGGCAAAACAACACAAACTAAGGCCCGTTTTTCACAACTTACCGATAGCTAAAGTTAGTATTTCATCGCCCGTAGAAAAAGTATTCTATGACTACAACTGTACATCAGTCTAAAGTGAGCGATAAGTTTAATTAAGGCTCATCCTGCCTGGTAGGTTAAAGTTCCCAGTAAAAAATGTGCTCCAAAAGGAGCAGGTTTTATGTATGAATTCATACCTCAAATCGCTTCAAACCTGCTGATGGGATGCCTGATTTTTCTACGGGGTGTTCCCGGTTTGGAGGACTATTTTCCGCTCACAATGAGCGCTTCTTTTAACATGCAAACAAAGCACTCCTAAAGTGCTTTTTAGGGGCTTACTATATTAACATATTCATTAATGTTTTGCTTTTACTTGTTTAAATGCCCCTTTTCAATCATTTTCGCAAACCATAATATATTTTTATTTTTTCGCTTTAAAACCTTCTTTGTTGTCAGCACTAAAATAGCAGCTTTTTTGTATAGTTTATTCTTTATCATTTACTGCTGTTTAAGAGCTCTCTTATTGAAGCGCTCGATTATGCGCTTTTTCTCTTAAGTGCTTCAAGAACCTCAATTATTTTTTACTGGGTTAAGATGTAATAATGTAGCACTTTTGATACGGGCGATGAAATTCCATCTTTAGCTTTCGCTAAGTTGAAATATGTAAAAGCATATTTTTTATGCAAATAGCATGAAAAACTTGATCTGGTGATCATTACTTAAGAAAGTAAATTTATATCAAATTAATTATTCCTAGTTTATCTTGTTTCTTGCGTTCGTATTTATAAAATTTTCGTGAAAATCCTCAAGAACTTGGAAACAGGAAATTTTGAGGTTTTCTCAGCCAGTTTTTGACCAAAATACTAAGGATTCAATTAAAATAAATCTTTAAAAGTCGTTTTCGAGTAATCGATTATTTTATTTTGTTTGCTAAAGGTACGAACAGCTGAGAAAAAGGATATTTTGCTGATGAATTTAAACTATTGTAAATAATTATCAAAATAGTCCTTTAAGTGATACAAAAGACTTTTAAATACTTGAAAATTTGTGATTTTTTTTAGTTGAATTGTCGGTTTTTAATTTGAAATTTTGATATTTAGTTAGGCTTGAGTTCATCAGTGGTGCAGAGGGTAGAACGCAAAGAATTCTAATGATGAGAATCGGGCTATTCTCGAAACGGAAATTCAACCTAAGTTCGAGCCTCAGCTTTGCCAAGAATAAAAATTATTAATAATTTTTAATGAATTTCATGTTGTAAAATTCCTTCCTTGAGTGAAAATAATTTAATAAAAATTAAATTTGATAAGCTCAAGCCTAACTAAATATCAAAATTTCAAATAAAAAATGGACAGTTCAACTCAAAAAATCACATTTGTTCTAAAAATAGGTATGGCACAAGCTCTATATGTTAACATTTGTACTTCAAGTTGCACAAATATAATGTCGACGAAAGTGGACAAAACATAATAAACAAATGTACTCAGGTAGTCAAGAAAAGTCTTGATAGAAAGAGTACGAAGAAACATGTAAATAAAATTGAAAAATAATAATTAATTACAGCAAATTTCGAACAACCAATACTATTGGTTAAAGATTGATGTTTGACCATTGGCTGGCAGGACCGCAGTGGTGCAGAGGGTAGAACAACGCCAAGAATTCTGATGATGAGAATTGGATTATTTTCGAAACGTAAATTCAACTCGAGTTCGAACCTCAGCTCAGCCCAGAATAAAAATTATCAATAAATTTTTAATCACTTCATGTTGTAAAAATCCTTCTTTCAGTAAAAAAAAAATTTAATAAGCATTAAATTTGATGAACTCAAGCCTAACTAAATATCAAAATTTCAAAATTCTTGCACATTTTAATACGACAATTATTGGAATACCAAGAGCAATAAGACACCGACCAAATCATTCTAATTAATTTAATAATAAAGAATTTGTTGAAAAATGCCGAGTGACCAAATATTAAAGGGTGCCATTATTTTTATTAACTAGATACTTTCATTTGTATTTTATTAACCCTTCTGCACTCTTTGGCTCAATTTGACCCAATTTTAGTTTTCAAACGCAAAATTGTTCCCTTTAATTAGAAGATATGACCGTAAAACTTTAATTTATCCATAACAGGGACGACTATTTAAAATTTAAATGAAAATAATAAAATTTAAAATTGTTCCTCCCTCCTCCACATTTAAAAACACGATTTACACACATTTAATATCCTTTGGGTCAATATTACCCAACAAGCGGTATTACAAGTTTAATACTACTTTATCATTTTTTTCGTATTAAATAGATTTACATTGAGTTCATCTTCATTCAGAATCATCCATCAATAATTTTTTTCAGTCAAATAATCAATAAAAATATTTTTTCCTACAAAATTTTATTATTCTCAAACTGTGGGTAGGATTTGGAAAATACCGTAAAGGTATCTCTTAAAATTTGTTTTATGATGATATGGTAACGCACTTGAACTTTGTACAGAAAAGAGTTCATTCATATTGCAATTTGGTGATTCCCCGTTTTGTATATGAAAAAAATATTTCGCTATAAAAAATATTGTGATTCAAATAACAAATCAAAAAAGTGTAGAATTATATGGAAATAATTAGAAAATCTTTAATATGAAAGAGCTTGATTCATATCTTGGATTACAAATAATGGCAGGAGTTTATAAATCTCACTAGATTGTGGAATGGAAAAAGCGGAAGACCTATTTATTGAGCAACAATGAGTCTAAAGCGATTTACGAACATATCAAAGTGCCCACGGTTTGACAGCTCTGAAGATAGAGATGCAATTAGACTTTGTGACAAAGTAGCACCGATAAGAAACGTTTGGGACAAGTAGAGTAATCAGCTGAAGGTGTCCTACAATCCACAAGAAAATTTTACTGTAGATGAACAAATGGTTCCATTTCAAGGTTGGTGCAGTTTTAGGCAATAAACTCTATCAATGCCCGACAGATATGGCAAATAAATTTGGGCACTTTGCGATTTCACAACTAAATATGCCTGGAATATGGAAGTGTATACAGGCAAAGCAAGAAATACCCAGCCAGAAAAAAACAAGGTGATACTTTTGTACTTCGTATTACATTAGTTGTATTTCCATATTTTTAATTCAGGTGAGAGAGTGGTGCTAACGTTATCAGATTCTCTCCCAAAGTGATGCACAATTACATGTGATATTTTTTACTACATACATCCTTTGCCATTCAAATACTTGGTCGGAATATTACATTAGTTGGAACAGTCCGTAAAAATAAAACTTTTTTGCCATCAAAATTTCTGAATATGAAAAAAGCCCTTATTGCACTCTGATTTTTTGTTTTCATATGATAGGCCAAATGTTCAAAAAAAGAAAAAAATACCTATTGGCTTGTTGCCGTCCCTCGCCTGGTGTTAAAAGTACAATTACTACCCAGTAAAAACTTCGCCAAATAATGTGTTGAGTAATCAGAAAAACATAGAAGCACTTCTTACAATTCTACTGAAAGAACCAATGAATTTTAAAAGGGAAGTCCCAAAATTAACATATTAAAAAAATATAAGTCATTATTTTTTATCTACATACATCCAGAAAAAAGTAGTTATAGAAGTTGTAGAATTAGTTATAGAAGAAGAAAGCTAATAAATAATGAGTGAAAGAAGCTATTAATTTTGAAAAAGTAAGCGAAGGTTTTACTGGGTATCTTATTATTTTTCCCAAAAAAGACAAAATTTTTTTTTATTATACTTAATAAAAAAAAACAACAAAACAAATAAATTTCCTATATAAAATATGAAATTTTGTTTACATTTTACTGTTGGGTCATATTGGCCCAAAGGATCACAGGAAGGGCGCATATCCAAGGGATGCAGAAGGGTTAAGTAAGGTCTTTTGATACAATATTTTTTAACACAATCCAAAAAATTGTCATCCTTTCTTCTTCTTTTTCACGTTACGAGCAAGAATTTGATAACAATTTTTAACATTTGTTTTAAACTGCCATACATATACTTAAAAAATTGCCATTTCATATGGCGAAAAATAATAAACAAGCTTAGCGTTTTCTAGCATTATTTTAAAAACAATATAAAATAATTTTTGGTTTGGAAGTAATGCATGACTTAATGGTTGCAAAAGTTACCAGCAATCTATTGAATAAGGTTAAACCTTGTTAATTATAAATTAGGGTTCATAATTTCCCCGAGCTTTTCCATTTTCGGGAATGTATTAATTTGTTTTTACTCCCGGCAATTTTTTGCAAACAATTAATGTTGTCTGGGCCACGATGTCAACCGCTATCGTTCGTTTGTATTTTCAACGACATTAATGGCATGGTCGTCTGTATCAAATGAAGACTTCGTTCCCTCACTATGAAAAATTATGAGCCCACGTATGTCAAAATCAGTCACTTGGTTGTCGACAGAGGCATTTTGTTGAAATATTAATCGAAATTATTATATAATTTAATTTAATGTAATATTAAACAACAACACTAGTTGTTTTATAATCATATATATATATATATTGAAGCAACACCAATAAGAAAATTGTATAGTTTAAAAAAAAATTATGTTCACAAGATTGTATTGTTGAAAACAGTTGTTTTTGTTAACTGCTTTGTTGCACTGTTGGGATCTGACAATTCAAAGTTCTTTGTGCCGAATATTATTTAGATATCTTTATCTATTTGAGATTTATTTCCCCTTAAGTGATTTTAGAAAGGGAGCTTTCATAAAACTTATGGTTAGCTTTTTACCTACCATCACAACATTTTATCGTGACATAGCATCTATAATTAATGTTATTGTCGCTAATTTTTATAGTAATACCAACAATTATAAGGAAGCTATGGCACTAAAGGCGCATATAGACGACATGTTTTTGTCATCTGACATGTCAAATTTTCAAGTCACATGTAATTGTGCATGTCTGTCAAAATCGCTGTTTTACATAAGCTTTATAATATTCGGTCACAAACGTACATGTAATTTGCTTCTGACATTGTCTCTGTTTTTTTCGCATTGTTATTGCAGAAACCAAAGTAGTGCTCGGTTTCAAAATAACTTGCTGCCGCCATGAAAAGTTTTATTTGCGCCGTAAAATAGTTCAGCCATCTTAACATTTTTTTTTCTTTTAATTCAAAGATACCAATTTAGGATTTTATAATAAAACGGTTTTTATATATATATTCACATAAATTCTATTCAATGGTAAGATGATCAAACATATCTCGGTATTGTAAAAAATTAACTTCAGCCGGCTAATGATTCCGTCAATAGTGGACGCCGCTGCCGGTTTCTTGCCGGCATAGCTTTCTGATGTCAGATGGTTTGTCAGAAGAAAATAGAGCACGCTCTAATTGAAATTTTGTCAGATGACTTTGCGTCTGACTTTTACAGAAGCAAAGTTAAAAAGGTAACACACGACATGTATGTGTTTTGCAGTGGAAAATTTGACATGTCAGATGACAAAAACATGTCGTGTACGGTCGCCTTAAAAGCTATTTTGGGGAGTAGTATTTTTCAATGAAAGCAATCGTCAAATTTTGACCGATTCCAATAAAATTTGTTAAGATGATTTATGTTGAAATAAAATAAATTGGGCCAAATGTGATCTAAATACCAACGTAATAAGATGGTTTAAAGGCAGACACATTCTTCCGAAAAGGAGTTTGTATGGGGGCCATATGAGAATTTGTACTTATTCTCACCATTTTCAGTAGTCTTTGTCGTTTTGTATTGAAACCTATGTACAAAATTTCATCGAATTACCTAAAATGTACACTGAAAGAAAAATGCTTCATATATTTAATGAATCGTTTTCATAAAAAAAATTTCACTGGTTTAATGAAAATTTTCATTGTCCAAATGGAATTTCGTAGTTATAATGAAGTATTTTCGTTTAAATCGATTCATTGGATTTAGTAATTCCGTTAAAAATTTATATTGGATATATGAAAATTAAAGTTTGTCCAAGTTTAACAACAAGTTTTAATTGGGAACATAAAAAACAATATACAAACATAACTATATTCATAAATTAATACAAAATTATTGTTTCCTTAAAAAAATGTTTAATTGTTTATTGAAAAATGTAAGATTTAATTATTTCATACATCTAATGTAATATGCCATTAAATTTATGAAATCAAAAAAAAAACCAAGTTAGAGTGCTATATTCGTCTGTGCCGAATCTTTGATACCCTCCACCGACAGTTCGAATGTTTAAGGAGTAATATCTGTATGATGTCTTTTTATTATTATTATCTTAAACTGTGACGATTTGTAATTAATAATGGTTTTAGGAGACTAAACTGTTTTCCGGGAGTAGGGCATATATAGGGCCTAGGGTAAATTATGTACCGATCTTCACGAAATTTCACAGTATCATTTATAGTCCTATAAAATTGTGACGAGCCAAAATTTGTTATGATTGCATTATTTTTTACGGTTTTAGGCGTACTAAACTGTTTTCCGGGAGTAGTGTTTATATGGGGCTTAGGGTAAATTATGGACCGACCTTCGCGAAATTTTACAGTGTAATTTCTAGTCGAATAAAACGGACTTGTGCAAAATCTTATGTCATTCCGTGCATTTTTGCATCATTTATGTTAGTTTTTGTAACAAAATTATCAAGTTTTTGAAGGTGGTGGTTCCACATTTTGATTCATAGCTCTGGCCCTACTGAACCGATTTTGCTGAAATTCAATCCCAAACTGCTTAGGATAACTACAAGCAATTTGACTCCTAGCTTGTTTATTTCTTTTGAGTTTTTCGAAAGTGAGCGTGTTTTCAACAGACGGACAGACAGACGGACTTAGAATTACTCAAGCAGCCAGAATATATATACTTTATGGGGTCTGAGATGAATAATAAAAAAGTTTCACACGGAATGACAAACTTAGTATACCCTCTTCACAACTAATTGTGGTGGAGGGTATAAAAAATATTTTTAACATTCAAATAACTCTATAGTCTCAATAATTAAAAGTATAAAAATATTTCGAAAAAGCATGCCTTCATAAATTTAAATTTTCATTATGACAATGAAAAATGTCATTATAGTAATGAAACAAAAACTTTCAATCCATAAATACGTATGTTTTTGGTTTTCTTTAATATGTACATACCTAAATACATATAGTATGTACTAAGTAATGAACAAATAAACGTTTTTTTAAAAAAAAAACACCCTTATTTAAAACTGTTGTCAACCAATGTATACGAAAAAGCTTGTTCTCTCTTTATGTGGTCCTTTTTTATTATGCGTTAGCAAAAAAAATCAACGTTGTTATTGTTGTTATGTTATGACAATTTAATCTCATATTACGCTCTTCATTGAGTAATGGCAAAAAACATAGTTTTTTTATTCAAAAAATACACTGCCGCAGTAGGCTAGCTGGAAGTGAGCTAGTCTATCAGCGCCGAGGTTGCGGGATCGATTGATTCGCGCCAGCGACTCTGGTTAAAAATAAAAGTTGAATAAGAACAACTGTGATTATAAAAAAAAAAAATTCAAAAAAAAAAATATAAAATAAAACAAGTCTATCAGCGCCGAGGTTGCGGGATCGATTCCCGCCAGCGACTCTGGTAAAAAAAAAGTTGAATTATAACAACTTTGATTAAAAAAAAAAAAGAATTCAAAAAAATTAAAAAATAATATAAAAAATTTTTTTTTTACTTTTTTGAAAGTATTCATCCAATGAATAACATTCATAGATCTAATGTAATTTAATGAAACAGGTTTTATTGATCCAACGAAGCGCTGCATAGGTACCTTTTTAATGCAATTTTTCATGGGATTAATGTCAAAATTCATTGGTATTCTGAAGAAAATTCGTTCAGTGTAGCGACATGTACCTTGCGCAGAAGGTTACATCGAGAACCAACCAGCCAAACGGAGAGACATCGTTAAATCAACTCAGAAAGTGATTCTGAGCCGATCGGTATACTACTTATATTTTTTTAGTGCTACACACAAACGCATAACACACGGTCACATGAAATTTTATGAAGACCCTAAATATTTAAAGCTTTAAATAATTTCCGTCGATTATTTCAATGTGACTTGCAAACGGAATGGCAAAACAAAAAAACCATGTTTTTAGTAGTGGTATGCTTTTTACTCTTAAAATGTAGAGTGTATTAAGTTTAACAATTTAAGGCAAACAAATGTCGTTGTCATCTATAACCCAAAACTATTGAATCGTTCTTAGGCGGAAGTAAAAAGCTGCTCATTGATATTTAAGCACAGTTAGGCAAGTGCATGAAGCCAAAGCTGAAATTCATCGACTTCCAAGCTTTACAAACTGACAGAGAATGTCGAAAGCAATGTTCCATGTAAGTGAGCATCAGTTTACAAAAACAACAATAACAACAGAGGCAATAAAATTAAAACTATTTAAAATGATTTTAATGAATGAATAGATTTTTTCACTTAAACTCAGATATACAAAGAGACTAAAAGCATGTTTGGCATTCATTACGCAGTTTGTGATTTCCACATTCGTAACGAAAAGTTCTAACGTCATACTGAAATATTTCGCCACTTAATATTACATCTGCTCTAGCAAATACGGTGTGGGTTGATTGCTCCACTAAATCTGAATCATGCCACACTGCTCTCTGGCTGAGAGAAAAGAATAGATGAAATGAAAATGGGTGGGTTGCCATGGCATCTATTGCTGTTCGTTCAATAGATTGAGAACTTTTTTTTTATTATTTCGAAAAAAACTTCAATTTTAAATAAACAAGTGTTTAACGGTCAGATTCGTTGGTGGTTGAGTGCACGCTACTCACATTCTCGAACAGAAACGTATCGGAATGCTTTTTATTTTAAATTCATACAATTTTGATGACGACTTACAAAATATTCGTTGTCATATGTGCTATACAAAATGAAAAAGCCGGTAGAACATTTTAAAATAAAACTTGAAAGAGTTCAGTTCGTTTACTAAAAAATTGTGAAAAAAGTTAAAATAATAAAGAAAAATTTTATATTTTTACTTTGTCTACTTCAAGTAGCAAGAGTTGGTGTGTTTGCTTAAAATGTGTCAATATAGTTAACAATACACAAGTGTTAATTTACGAAAAAAAAAAATAAATAAAAACAAAATGTTTGTTTTCATTGGGGTTTATAAAGACAACCTTTTCTTTAAGGTTAAACTAACAAACAGCTTGTTTTTGCAGCCCTAAATATTTCAACTCATGACGTTGCTCTAGTTTAAGCTCATGGTTGCTATTAAAAGCATGTCGAAAAAATTTTCCATACTGCTGGCAGTTTCCATTACCATTCTTTTGCTGTTGGTAGTTGTGGTTATTTTAGTCACCGGTAGTTCATGTGTCGCTCTAAGAAACTGCGATTCATTTAAACCCGTCTGTGCTTCATATAAAAATGAACATCAATTCTTTTACAGTCAGTGTGATATGGAACGAGAAAATTGCATGACCGGAACAAGTAAGTGCTTGTAAAGTGTATTTTTTTTTCTCCAATCAAACATATTGCTTGTTGTTTTTGTTTTTATACGACGATTTATTCACTTAATAATGTGAAATATTAGGTGCTTAAATGAAATTTACTTTATGCTATGTTCACACTTTAGTTTTTAAGCGCGTTTAAGCAAAATGTTGATTAAGTTAATCGAAGCCGTTGACATTACATTTGAGTTTGATAAAAGTGACATATGATTAAGAAAGAAACACAACAAACAAATTTATATTTATTTAGAGTATTAAAAATGGATAAAAATACATTTATAACGTTATGAGAAGATTATTTTAACCATATTAATGATGAAATTGTGAAAATTTATGAATTATTAAAAAAAAAAAAAATAAAAAAAACTAAGCAGAAATCGTGGCCGGTTGTACACGTTCATGTTGGCCAATTCTTCATTATACTCAGTTTGAGCTATATTCAGTGGATTCTATGTGATTAATGTAGTGATTTAGTTGTAATCATGTCAATTTGAAGTGATTAACAAATCACTTCAATGTCTGGCTAATTATCTCGATTTTTATGTGATTAGAGCTTAATCACGTTCGAGTTGCTTAAACGCGTTTAAGAACACAAGTATGAACATAGTATAAAGTACATAGAAAACATAGAAACAGTTACAGTGTGGCCTCGATTATGCGGGAAATATACGATACTATAAACACATTTTTTTTTTAATAAGATTTAGTTTTAATGTGCTAAATTCTCAATTATTACTAATGATAAACTTAAAATTAATGGTTGGTGGGATAAGCTATTCCTATGCGCATTTCACTAGTTGCTTAGGCCAGATCATCACGAAACTTCATCCAAAGATTCTAGAAAAGCTAAAGATATTATTCAAATAAAACTGTTAACCGAATAGGAACTATAAATACTCAAAAGTTTTTTTCTAAAAATATACCATTGCCACAATCATAAACGGCTAAAGTATATCGTAGCTCTTTTAAGAAATCTAACGGCAGCAATTTGTATTTTGTTGTTAGATCTAACAGAGGACCTACTATTTCGTGCATTTGCTCTTTCAGAACTCCGCTAATATAGTAAAAAAAAAAAAATTATGTGCAAATTCTTAGAAATTGCATTTGGTGCGGAAGGCATTTCTGCCAAAATTACCAGCAAACACGATTTTTATCACTAATTTAGTATTGGATATCACGTGGTAATAGGTATATTTTTTGTAAAAACTAGTCATAACCCAAATGTACGTACATAATACTTAAGTATGTCTATGCAAATCCTCCATTAATTTTTTTTTGTTCCATAAATATTGTAAACAGTGCCTGGACAAATAAATGTCCTCTTAAAAAACTAAATGCTTTCCGTCGAAGGGAGGTTTCCGCTTAAGGAAAGTGTTCACTAAGGAAGATTACTCTGTATGTACATTAAGCCCTTATGACACTTCCTTTTTTAATTCATTGAATTGGTATAGAATTGATAGAAAGAAACGGTAAATGTTGGAAAGAGAAAACTATAAAAAATGTAAATAAAATTTTTCTTTCAGTTTTTCTTTTGTCGTCAACTTTTTGTTTACGAGAAACATAAAACTAAAACAAACAGAAAGCGGCAAATCACTGAATTTGCCTATTAACCGCTGAATTAGCCCATAAACCGCTAATTCGGCAACACTTTTAATATTTCAAGCTTGAAATGTCAATTTGACATTTTTTTGACATAACTTAATTTTTTATCATCAAAGTTATTTATGGGAATACAAAATTTATCATTAATAAGATTTCTGTATGACGTGCTAAATTTTTTATTGATAACTTTTTTAATATGTTTGACAGTTTGCTATTTATCTTAATACAGCTGAACTCTTTGCACTTGGTAAATGTGTCTATTACATTATATTTGCACTGTTCACCAAAACTTGAACAATGTATTAAAAATGTAGTTTCTAAGGGCTTAGGGACTTCACAAAAAAAGGTATTTTGCTATCATCTTAAAAGTTTCTAGTGGGCATGAACACTTTTTCACAGGTAATTTATATGGAAAAACTGAAAGTCGTTGAGCGTCGCGAAGAATCCAAATATGGAGCTGATATTGTGGGAGACTTTTTTTTATACCTGCTTGAAAATTTTAAGATAAAAGCTCCTAAAAAAATCAAAAACAAAAAATATAAAAGCATCCTAATGTAAATATAACAAAAAGGGTAATCATGATGGTTATTGTGCATACCACTTGTGTTTTTTGTGCAAATGAGATATTTTTCTAAAAATTTTTTCTGGCAACACAAAAAACTTCTGGTAGCACTGCAAACAATCTGCATATGTTAACAATTACTTATACACAAGCAAATTAAAATAAATTGTTTTTGTTTAAATTATTTAAATTTAATTCTCTTTTTTATATTAAAGCCCACGAAAGTGATGAATTTATAAGCTTCCTTAAAAACAATATGGCGCTTAATGTGTCAAATGTTATTGTTTACATTTGTTTGGAACTGACCAAAAATATGCAAACGAAATAAAATAGAGCAAAAATACACACATTTGCATCGTTTCTACACTTTGCACTACCCATCGTGATTTCCCTTAATATTCCTATATAATTTAACTAAAATCATACAAAATTGTTCCTTAATTAACCGGGAAAATTGATTATTCAAAAAGTAGCCGGTCCAGTACATTACGGTTAATCGGGGTCTCACTCTATTTAAAGCAAGTAGAATAATTTGTTTACTAAAGAGAAAAAATGGGGTTATTTAAAGTATAATAAGTGTGCTGACAGCAAATACATATTGGCTCTTTAAGTTTTTTTTTTTTTTAAATTGGTAGAACTAACAGTTTAATAATATCTGTTTTAGCCAAAGTTATGAAATACAGCGGAGTCATACATTAAACACATACATATGTACTCATATACATGATACGATTGGCTCATGCCATTTGTAGTTCTTAAAACTGTGACTATATATGTGACAGCGCATAGAGAAAGGGACCTAAGTGTAAAAAAAATCAATGTTCACTTTTTTTTTTTTTTGGTGTGGACAACATCTGAGCATCGAATGAGACCGATCCCATGCCCCAAAAGTGTTCCCTCCCAAAGATATGCGCGTTTTATGAAAGTGATGGTACACCAAAGATACACGTATTTAAATCTTTAAAATGGCTCTTCTAAACAAAACCGGTTTTTACCCTTAGGTCCCTTTCTATTTTGCGCATCACATATATATTTAAAATTAATATGTTAAAGTGTTCATTCAGTAATATATTTTCATTTTTCGGTCAAAATTAACTATATTTAGTATTGTGGTTTTTTTTGTTGAACTATTTATGGTTTTTAATCCAAATTTTTAATATTTTTAATTAGGCTTAAGTTCATTAAATTTAATTTTCATTAAATTATTTTTATGAAGAAAGGAAGTTTACAACATGAAAGTTAATTAAAATTGTTATTGATAATCTTTCATTCTTGACCGTGGCTGGTTGATGTTTGACTATAGACGTCAGCAGTCGTCGATGGCTGCGAGTGTAAAACGGCAAATCCATCTGAGGAGATCGAGTGGTTGCGATCGAAACATGTCATGGTAACCTGCCGGCCAGGGTTCGAGCCCCAGCCACGGTCAAGAATGAAAGATTATCAATAACAATTTTAATTAACTTTCATGTTGTAAACTTCCTTTCTTCATAAAAATAATTTAATGAAAATTAAATTTAATGAACTTAAGACTAATTAAAAATATTAAAAATTTGGATTAAAAATTAAATATATTTTAAAATGAATAGTTTAGAAAATACTGGATCAGTTTAGAGTTACGTGTGTCGTTTTTTTATAGTATATATAATAGTACTATCAGATTAATGATCGATTTCCACAATACAAGCGGTTGATCGTATTGCATAATTTATATGAAAAGCACTCAAAATTCTAAGTGCTTTTTATATAAATTTTACTACACGTTCAATCATTTGTATTGTGGAAACAGCATATAAAAGCACTAACTTTCACTCGAGAACCCGTATAACCTACATAAGTAATGGGTTAATCCTAACCACATTTCGCATTGGCTCTTTTTTCTATCACTTTTAAGAATTTTTTCGTCTAATGGTTCTAACACGACCCATTTAGTATAATAAAAAAAATTAGAGTCTGTATCGGAAACAACTTTTTAATAAAACGAAAGGAAGTCCTTAAAGGCCTTGTGTTCAATTTTGATATAAGGTAGTTAATAATAACACAAGTTAAATATAATGAACGTAAATTTGACTTGAAAATTAAACTTATTAGTTTCATAATGGGTTTAAGCAAGGAAATCTAAAAAAAGCACTGGACATGTGATACAAATTAACACATCAAAAAATATAAACTATTTACTTTTAATAGTTAAAAGTATTATGATTAGTTAAAGGCCAACAAACCGTTACACAAACACATGTTTGAGAGAGAGAGTTTCGCTTACCATCTCGCTTACGGAAAGCGTGAATTTTATATGGTGAGTTCCCACCTTGAAGCAATATATTTTTGACACAAATAGCGCTTTTTTTAACGCATATAAAAACAGGTGAACGTAGTGTTCAGCTTTACACACTGATTTTTTTACAGTTATTTTTTAGTACTCTTTTTTACAAACCTGCTTCGTTGTAAGGGAATGCCGTAGCACTTAAAATTTTGTTAAGAGTTCCTTAACTTACTTTACTGCATCTCTATATGTCTTATTGCGTTGCGCATAATTATGCGCTTATTTTTATAAATGTACCATTAGTGCTTCGCAAAATGATAAACTTGTGTATTGGGTTGTTTTTTAACTGCTTGTGTCATTTATTTGGCCATTTAGGAGTTTTGTTTCGACATATTTTAACATATTTTAAAATATGTACTATAAAATACTCAATAATTGTAATCGAACGTGCTGTGCAAATCGTAAACAAAACTTTATGTTGCTTCAAAATGTTACCTTTGTAATAAAGACTGGTGGCAAGGCTTGTTTTCGTAAAATAATCAGAAAAGCAATTTACCATCGCTGCTATTAAGCTTTGCAACGATCATTAGGAGCAAAACCAGTCTCGACAAATTCATCTATTGAATAGAAGATATGCTTAATAATTTTCTAAAAAACAAACTTTTTTCAAGCGAAGCTCATTACAATTTGAAAAGATATAAAAGAAAACAAAATTGACGCATTTAGACATTGCAACACTTATGAGAAATAAAAGAATTTGTAACTGGAATTGTGCTATTTTGTGCGTAACTTGGTCTGATAGTGTGATAGCCGAATATTGGATTAAGAATCGTAACATTTGTAATATTATTTCGTTTGTTTTTCATTCCTGTTTCAAATCAAGTTATAACATTATTTCGTTTTTATATTGCTGTTACATCATGCTATGTTCCTCTATTTTACCTTGCTAATTAAAAAATATTGTTTTTGTTTTAAATGTTAGTTAAGCGATCGAACTAATCGTTCGAAATCGATGAACAGGCCATTAAAACTTAAATCATAAAAATAAAAAAAAACAACATTAACCAATTACCAATGGAGCTTGTAAGACAGAAATGTGAAAATTTCGCTTACCATCTCTTTTACGGAGGGCACAGATAGAGAAAAGAAATTTTTTAATATGGCCTCCTTTAACAAAAATATTTTTAACGAACATTTGTAAAGATATTATGATAAATTTAACCATATTATTGTCACCGGCTATCATATAGTGGTTAAATTCAGTGTTTGAAAACAAACACTAAATATCGCTCCTTTCTGTTCGGTTCTGTAGATTTGTGGAAAACACAAACGCTAATAGTGTTTGTGACTTAAATCATTAAAAAAACTAACATCTTTCGAACACAAAAATAATACTGTTTTTATCCAACTCAACAAAAGATGAGACCATTTAAATCCGTTCGGTTTTTTTTTAACCACAAACTTCATTGTGTTCGGTTCAGTTGATTAATGTTCGCCCCTTTTGGCTGATAAAAAAAACCAAACATTAAAAAAAAATACACATTCGAAAAGAAAACCAAAAGTCAGCAAAATAATTTTACATAAACAAAACATTTACACAATGCAAACATAAGCTGTTCGTGCTGTGGTCGTTGCTAAAATTTTTTGTTTGTACATTTCTTTGTCAATGTAAAAAAGAACCATTATACACGCAAAGAAAAAACATGGTTGCGGTAAACATATTCTAAGAGCAACATATTATGATAAGAAATATGATTGTAGTCACCATATTAAGATTATTATTGAAACATATTATGACTCAATATAGTCGTAATATGTCATCATAATATTTTTCCCTTAATCATATTATTATTCTGTTAATCATACTAAGTTAAGAAGTAATCAAAATATTGTCATGTTAATCATAATAAGCTAAGAAATTAATCATATTATTGTCATGTTAATCATAATAAGCTAAGAAGTAATCATATTATCATCATGTTAATCATAATAAATTTAGAAGCAATCATATGATATGATACAGCACCTTTCATAGCTGTCATAAAAATACAAAATAAATTTAAATATTTTTGAATCGATTTTACCTAGCCCATAGTTTGATCTAGAATGGATTTTCGGCTTTCCTGAACAATTTGTTTTAAGACATACGCTCATGAAAACCACAGAAATATCGTAGCACTTTTATAAAATATAACGAAATCTCTGTGTGGTTTGTTGTTGAATTTTACAAAAAACTATGATATTTTGCATTTGCACTATTACATCACTAATACTTGAATGAACTCCGCTAATATTTTAATTTTTTAATTTCTTTAAACTTATTTTTTTTATGGAATTTTATCATTTAATTGTTTAACCGCTCACAAATAAAAAAAACGACACAACTTCTTCAAAATTATTTTACAAATGGCGCTAACATAATATTATTAGAGTAAAAATAGTTTGATTGCATCTTTAACATAGTATGATAAATGTGTAGAAAGTTATCATGTTATGTCTATTAAATATCATGATATGGTTGTGAGAAATATAATATGTTTAGAAAGTTATCATAATTAAGTTGTTAGAAAAATAATTATTTTTCGGTCAACAATACTCAAATTCATAATTGCGATAAACATTAATATGTTTACAGTATGTTTACAGTAACTATAATATTGTTGATATTAAATAAAAATAACAATTATTTGTGTACGACAACAATATATTGTTACATTAAACATAGTGTTGTTGCCGTAACCATGCCCAACCATATTTTTTCTCTGCGTGTAGAACATTAAAGTATAATGTTTGTCTACAGTATTACTACAATTGTTCTGTTTTTTAACGAAGAACAGAATACTATATAATGTTCGGCTCATTCTTGAAAATAGTTTCGAACAGTATTAATGATTGTGTTCGTCTCCACAAATACTAAAAAGCCGAACGCTAAACAATGTTCTGTTCATTTTCAAACACAGGAATATGTTTAACTCTTATAATAGCATGTATATTTTCAACTATAGCATGCTGCGCTGCTATAAATTCTATTGTTAATTTAAAACCAAGTAATTATTAGTAACAAACAAATTATTATGTTAAGAAGCGACCATAATATGGCAGTGGTTTCTTGATGGAGAACTACTTTAACCATAATATGGTTAAATTTACCCAAAATATGTTGAAAAATGATCGTTAAAAATAGTGTTGTTAATGCCTGAATTTAATATGGCCGGTTCCCACTTTGTTGCAATACATTTTTGACAAAATTAACAATTTTAAATTTTCGAATGTGTGCAATGAATCAAATTTCAATTAATAATTTTTTTGCAATAGTCCTATTCCCGCATTGAACACATTCGTAAATTTAAAATTGTTAATATAATAATAGAAACGATTTTAATTTGCTTGAAAAGGAAGTGTACGTGGCACATAAGCTTTTCTTTTTTTTTTAAAACAAAAAAGTCTTAAGCTATATTCACTTCACCAGTTTTATTAAATAATTGTTAGCTTTTGCAAAACGTTTGCTAAATTAAACATCATTTTACAGTAAAACATAACAATTGATTTCAATTAAAAAATGTGTGACATTAATTAAACAATTAGTTTGATTTGCACCAGTGCACAAATTAGATAATAGTTAAACGTTTAATTCACTTGATTAAACGTTTAATTCGCTTGATTAAATTTTTAATTAAAACTGATTTTATTTTCGATCATTGCCTTAATTGGGAAAATATTTTGAAGATTTTTTGCTGTGTATATTACACTTTACAGTTATCATATAAAATTTAGTTAATCAATAAAAAATATTAAAAATAAAGCTTAAGTTTTATCAATTTACTGGTCACGCTTTTTTGGATTTTTTCGTCAAATATTGGTTAAGTATGAACACACCTTTAGAATAT
Organism: Pollenia griseotomentosa; assembly: GCA_963931875.1. NCBI lineage: Eukaryota > Metazoa > Arthropoda > Insecta > Diptera > Polleniidae > Pollenia > Pollenia griseotomentosa. Next base: position 45,224,913 of record OZ007563.1, read on the forward strand.
ATAAATAAGTTTTAAGTGAACATTAATGCAGAAAAAATACACATTTATACTTTTGCTAATAACTTTTTATTTCTTATTTTCGTTTAAAATATGCATAATAAGTTTGTAAATTCAAGTTTTTTTTTGTAGTGGCCGAAGTAGGAGTAATTTCAGTTTGAAAAGGCAAAAAGGTCCCTAGGGACCTTCTCACTCATCGGAGGGTTAAAAAAAATTGTAATATTATCTTTAAAAACAAATAATAATTTTAGTAGACCTACTAAATATACAACATTTAAGGCTTTACAAATTTTCACATAAATCTATTATTACTAATATACCCTTTATTAGGTACTTTGTTGTAAATTTTAATAATATTAAAAACACTTTTTAACATGCTAATTAAAGAAAAACAATTGTTTTTTTTTTCTTTTCAGACTGGAAACGTGATCATTTTTCACATTGCAATGTAAATAATTGAATACATGATTTCAATGCTGCAGCAAATACTTTTTTATTTTGCTATTAATTTTAAAATACATATTTATACCAAAAAATAGATTTATATAAACATTATGGTATTTTATAGTTAGTTTAAAAAAAAAAATTAGTTTTAAAGTTACTAAAAAAAACAAATGCTTTTATTAATATGCCAAAAACCAAAGTCAATTGTGTTCTAAATAAACTAAAATATAATTCTGATAATTATTTTCATAAACTTAACTAAATATTTGTTTGTATTTAAGCAAAAGCCAACAACGAGAATAATATATGAAATTAACATTCTATTGTATTTAATAAAGTTAAGGCGAGTAGGTGGATTTAGTCAACATAATTAAAAATTTATTAAATTCTTTTTTTTAATTTCTCTTTCTATGTACGAGAGCTTGTATATCAAAATTCTCTTTACAGCGGAAGTTCTTTAATTTTAAAACATTGTATAAAATTTTATGTTCATTTCCGTTTCAAGCAAAAAAAAAAAAAAAAAAAAACAAACTCACTTGCAAACAGATTTACAGTTTTACATAAATATGTTCATAAGTATTGTTGTAGCAGTTGCTGTACGTATTTATTACGTTGATCTGAAAACAAAAACGAAATCATATTCTACCCATTTATGAAAATCATGAAAAGTTTATTCGTCAATGATGACAGAATTTTGTGGAAGGGTTTTATGCATTCATTCGTTCACTCATTCATTATTTATCATAATCATCATTTCCATTGTCATCATCATAATTCTGTGATGGCATTTTTTCGAGTATTCATTAATAATGGGCGTTAAATAATGCAATTGAAATGCAACAAACAAAAAAATGTATCTGTTGTTTAAATATTTATTTACTTTTTTGCCGTGTTTACAAATACTTAACAGCTTATTAAAAAAAATGAATATATATTATAATAGAGGTAGTTAAAACAAAATAATATTTATACATAAATACAGGGTGGTCCAAAAGCCACTATGGGGTTAAAAATTTAAAAATGCAAAACTAATTCTATGTTCATACGACGATATAAACCACTCGTTTCGCTCTCGGAAACTAGATTGCCAAACATGCTGTTCAAACGATTCATTCTTGTTTCATTTTGACATTTTTTTTTTGAGTTATTTGTTTGATTTTATTTAAAACACATTAAAATGAATGTAAAAATTAAAAAAATATTATTAAATACTTTTAATATTATAATTATCACTTTATTTTATTTAACATCAAATTTAATTTTGTTTTTTTATTTTTTTTTTTTGTATTTATTTTGAGAGCTAGTTCAGATAAACTAACGATAATTGTTATCAAAATTGGAGATGATAACACATTTTTCCTGTTTCACAGCATGTTTCAATATGAAACGGCCTCTTTCGCTCTCCAAATTTTAAAATTTTAAACCAAATTGTATTTAACCTTTGGTAGATCGAAATTGGCTTTGAATGATGATCTATTTTTGAAGAAAGGAAGAACATGTAAAATCAATTAAAAATAGATAATCATTGAAAGCAAATTTCGATCTACCAAAGGTTAAATACAATTCGGTTAAAAGATTGATGTTTGACTATTGACTGCCAGCAGTCTTTGATGGCTGCGAGTGTTAAACGGCAAACCCCTCTGAAGAGATTGAGTGGTTGCAATCAAAGCATGTAAGAGTAACCTGTCCGTAAAATCCTGGGTTCGAGCCCAGCAGCAGTTAAGAATGAAAAATTATCAATAAATATTAATTAATTTTCATGTTGTAAAATTCCTTCCTCATAAAAATAATTTAATGAAAATTAAATTTAATGAACTTTAGCCTAATTAAAATATCAAAATTTGGATCAAAAAAATATATAAATTATATATAGAGGAAAAAGTTATAAAATTTTTAAACTCAATGGAGCCTTTGGCCCACCCTGTACTATACATATGTATGTAAGAATAAATATACTATTTGTAACGAAACAATATTATTGTCAAATAAACGTTGTGTCCGATGAATGTAAATATTGAGTCATTCATTGGATTTGCCTACAAAAAATAATTAACGTATTTAAAAGTGTTCTGAAATGGGCACGGTAGCTTAAATTCATAATGTGGCATGGTCAATAATGCTAAAGAGGTTTTCAAAACAAGTGCAAAATTTGATTTAGACGCATTGTGTGCAGGAAAGTGTTGGTAAATGTTAAAAATTGACAGCTGACAGTTTAAGGTTTGTAAAAATTAAGTGTTATATGATAGAATTTGGTCTTTTCAGTATAAAATAATAAGAGTGTACGAGTCTTATACGAATTGTCATACGAAATATCAGGGCTTAGATTATTTCGTGTACGAATGCTTTAAAACAAACACTTTTAATATTCCAAAATTTTATATTTCTTTTTCATTCATAAGTGTGCAGTAAACTTAGACATGTGAAAAATAACAAAAATTGAGAAAAATAAATTATCTCATACATAAATGAACAAAAGCAAAATGTTTTTTATTCTCAACATTCATTAATGAACAAAAGCATTAAATTTTAAAATGTTCATATTGATTCATATATAAACGATACACAGTGTTTTAACTTCGTCAACTATAAACAGATAATTTAAAAAATTTATGAAGACACAATCAGTAGGAAATAAACATCTGCATGAAACTTATTATGATGTTCATGAAACCTTCATTATAATTTTGTATTCGCTTCGTTCGTATTCAGTATTATGAAACGAAAGCAACAAACGCTCGATATTTAAGAGTCGAGAAAGATGAAGTTAGTTTGTTTACTTATAGAAGAGAATACTTATGAGCACTAACAACTCTAAACAACACAACCACTAAAGTGGCAACATTGCTGTTGTGTATTGCTTAGGGTGTTCAGTTGATCAATTGTTCGAATAATTTAAAATTGCTAATTTCGATTAAAGGATTAATCGAAGAATTTATACCAACTAATCGAATAATAATAATATATACTATTTTTGTTAAATGTATAACTTTAAGTCGAATAAAAAAACCAAATGTATGTGCCCGTTGGAATTAAAAAAAAACAGTCATGTTTTGTAAGTAATTTAGCTTTTTTTTTTAAATTTTTTCCGCACAATTTTATAATTCATTTCACAAACAAAAAACGACAAAGGTTTGTTAACTCAAAGATTTATATTAATTTATCGGGTATGTTCAAGAAATCAATTATTTTCTTGGTTTTAAGTTTTTTTCTTGCAAAAATAATGCATACTTAAAGAATGAAGTAGATAAAATGGAATATTTTTGTGAACTTTCATTACAGGATCGTTTTTATTTAAAATTTACTCGATTTTAAATCCACTTCATTGCGGTTTCTCGAACACGCCCGTATTTTTTAACAAAATAGTTCATGCGTTTCTTTCTTTAGAATGAGTTTGGCTTAAAAATATTGCACGAAGGATAAATCTAATAATGCGTAATGTAACAGGTAACTTCACTTATTACCACTTACTCAGTGACTTTAACATGGTACTTGAAGAAGCTGCTCCACCAACAAAATCAAAGGGTCCTACAAGTGGTCCAATGAATAAATATTTTAAACAATATACTTCGATCGATTCTCTAGAGGAATTTTTTTGCAGAAGCATAGCAGAGGATGGAATGTCCGTGAAAAATTTTAAACAATTAATGTTATATTGACTCTTTTAAAATCTAAGTGCCCGAAAGTGAAGCAACAATACACGGACAAAGAATGTTTATTTACTCAAGTACTAATTTTTTCTAAAATAATTGAAAAAAATCTCGTAATTTATAAAATTTGTGGATTTTGAATTATTCGATTAATTTTATTCGTTTAATCGAATAAGTTAAAAATGCAAATTTTTGATTAATCGTTTAATCGAATAAAAATAAAACCCGATTAATTGAACACCCTAGTATTTACAAAAAAAATGAGAGAGAGTGAAAACTGTAAAACAAAAGTCGTTTCATTGAACAACGACTCTGTGTTTACGATGTGAAACAAAATGTAGCAAAAATAAAACAACAGTCTGTTCAGTAAACTCAATTTTATTCACACGAATTTCAGTGGAAATTTCAGTATGTTTATGATTGCACCCCTTAAGTAGGAAACTCTAAAACAGCGTTGCTACTTTCTAAATAATCATTCTAAAACTGTTGAGTTTAGAATTCTTTGAATAGATTTTAAATCATTCCATTTTTGTGTTAGTTTTGTGTCATTGTTATCCTTTTTGAACTAGTATACCTAAACCAAAATATTTGGAAAAATCTCTCTCTATTTCAGAGTGACATTGTATCATGAACCGATTCTGACCATTTGAAAATTTTGTAGCTATTTCTTTTGAAAATGGCGTCCTTTACTTTGATTTTGGGTCACTTTATGCGCACAATAATAATGCAGTAACATTATTGCATAAAGTGTTTCTAAATTTCCTGAGCTTTTCAATTCCTGTGAAAAACATTTCCTTTTTTCTCTAGGGAACTTCTGTGAATAAATGTTTTTTCTCTTTTCCCATTACTCCTATTACAAATAAAAATTGCGCATGAAATTTTTCACTTTTTCCCAAAAACTAAATTCCCTTGCGAAACAAAAGGGAGTTTATAAAAAACTCCAGGTAGGATTTTTGGAGGTTGGATGAAAAACAGCTTAACTACATGCAGCCTCGAAATAATTGTGTTATTGTCAATATTATTAAAAGTAATTGATGAATAAAAAAAAAGTAAATACGGCAAAAATCAAACGTCGATGTTGTGCCAGTAAATTTATTATTAGGAAATTGCAAGGCTATTTTATTCTTTATAATTTTTTATTTAAAACGAAATGAATTTTACTTTATATGATGAAACAGAATTAAGTCTTCAACTTTAGACAAAAATCCTAAAGCCCATAATTAAAACTTCGGCAGTAACTTCAAACTGTCTCTCTCATTATATTGTTTTAATTTTCTCTTGTTTTACATTTTCGGTTTACAAAATGTGTGAAATTTAATGAAAGTGTGGTAGCATTGTTAGAAGAATAAATGTCTTTATGTAAGAGCATTAAAAATGTTCTCAAAAAAATATAGATTTTTTTTCACGGCGGCTTTCTACGACAAATGTTTATGTCAAATTGTATGGAACATGTAGTCTTGAAGCAGTTCTGTTTGAACACCAACTTGTTGCATAGCCACAACAAAACAAAATTCAATGTCAATATGCAAACTAACTTCGGTGTTGCCCACTATTAATTTTTTTGCTCCCGCGAAATTTATAATTGGAGTTTTTTTCCGAGAAAAGTAATTTCCGTGAGAATTAAATTTCTTGGGAATATCCGTAATTAATCAGAAAAGCGGAGTGTTTGCAAATTATTGTTGTTATCAACCATACCATGTTCGGAGGCAACCATAAGATAATTGTGGCTTATGATCGAGAAGTATTTTAAGCGTTGCCGTTGACAATAATATGGTTTAAGAAACTGTAATATATTTCAAAAATTTTCGATAAAAATAATTTTGTTAGAGGTGATCGTATAGAAAATTGTGTTTACTTGGCGTGCATACCTTCAAAATCGCCTGGGATTCTTTAATATTTAAAAAGTACCTGTAATTCCATAAACGCTTAAAATTCAAGGGTTGAAACAATTTATATTAAACTGACTTAATTTTTTTCTATTTACTTAAATCTCTGTAAATTTGAAGCCATAAAATAGCCAAACAAATAAAACTGAATTCGTATTATCAATAATATTTTTAGATAAATATGCACTTTGTTGTTTTTTTTCTTTTCAATTCCTCTATTGTAGTCTGTGAGTGAGTTTGCTTATGCCGTTAGTGCAGCATATTCAACTCTAAATTGCATTTAAAAGAAGTGACCCTTATAGTGTCTCCTAACTGATGACTTTTGAAGTGTCGCAAATAAACAAATAAAGTGTTCGTATATTTAAAAACTTTTTTATTTATTTGAATGCATGTGGTGCAATAAATTAAAATAAATAAATCATAAATTGCATATGAAAGTGTCTGTTTATATGGAGTTATTCAGCAGATGCATACGTTCAGTTTACACATGAGTATTTATATGAAATGATTTTATTTATTGAATGAGTGCTAAAGTAAATAAGAGCTTACTTAAATTATGTTCAGTTATAATAAAAACTATTTGATAGGAAGCTAGAGATGGATGAACGGGAAAGAATATGATTATAATGAAATTTATGTAAAAAAGTGTTTATGTAGACCACAGAATATCTTAGTTATTCTTATGCTGTAATATCCAGGTATTACGGACCTGCAAAAACCTAAAGGATCATAACCTCTTTCTAAGTCGATCTGACAAATAATGGCCTTGCATGTAAATTTGTTTAAATAAGGATCGGTAACCCATTTTAGAAAATGAAACAATAATAATGTAACTTTATTAGCCGCTAAAGTTCTAAAATCAATTTGGAAATAAAAGAAAAAGAAGAAATGGATTATTTATGTTGATAAAATTGCTTATATCTATAGCAGAGGTGTTTTCGATTTAAAGCTGTAAAAAAGGCTTATATGTAATGAAAGCGTTAAAGCTATTTGTCAAAAAATATAAAAATCTATGTTCTAGAAATCGAGAGCACATAAAATTGAAATCGATGGAGATTTTAAGTTAAATTTTTTTTAAATGAATGTAGATTTTCCTGATTTCAAAGGTATTTATGGAAGATATTAATGGTCCTCAAAGGATGTGGTATATACATTTTTAAGAAATTTAAGCAGAGGATAGTTTTCAAAGTTTTATCGACTTAAATTTCACTCGAAATCGATTTTTAGAACTTTTTTGATGTTAATAATTATCTCGATATTCGACTTAAAAATCTACAATTCTTATTTTTATACCCACACCACAAAAGTGAGCAGGGTATTATGCGATTGTGCTAATGTGTGAAACACCTTAAAATATTGGTTTCAGGCCCAACTTTCAGTATCCCGATCGACAGAGAATCAATTTTTGCATCGATCTATATACCCGGCTGGCTCGTTGTCTGAATATGTGCGCAAGGTACAGCTAGCATATGGTCTAATTCGAGTGATTATACTTTCACACTTGTTTTTATCTTACTTTGTATAGATAAAATATAACATAATAAAAATGCATTTTTTAACATGTCTTTTGTTGGATTTTAAAAGAATTTCGTAGTACCAAAACTTGCAAGGGAAAAAATTAAAAAAATTGATCAATTTTTTGGGCTTGTTTCTGAAAGTAATTTTATAGGAAAATACGTTTTTAAATGTTTGATTCTGTCTTAACCAGAATATTCCGAAATAACATACCGTTGGTTTAATATGCAAACCTGCTAACTCCCTTGAAGCTAGGGATGCAAACGATACATCGATGTTTAGAAAACATCGATATATCGTTCATAAACATCGATGTTAATATCGATGTTTTGATTTACGATACATCGGCGATACATCGTCGTCAAAACTAAAAAACATCGACATCGTCCATTTAATATTTTCATTAATTTAATATTTTTTATAACATTTTTAGCAATTTTAATTTCTATTTTTCAATTAAACCTTTACTTTAAAAATATAAAAAAGTGTTTTTCAAAGCATACGTTAAACGCAAGAATTTGAAATGTCGGTTTTTAATAAAATGTCTGTAATATAAGAATTTTATGACAAATATTATATAAATATTTCTCTATTAAACAGAATTTTAACACAAAAATTAAAAATATTTTATTAAAAGTGTATTAAAAACGAACTCCCAAATTCTTGCGTTTTACGTTTCCGTTTTCCAGCACACCCCTGATAGCCATACAAAGTACGTATGTATGTATGTATTGCATAACTATATGTATGTATTAAGTTGCTTAAGTTGGCTCGAGCAACTGTGCGAATACATAAAAATCATATGTGTCAAACCATATTGCACTTATGGAAACTTTTTGATTAATTTTATGAATCTGTCATTTGCTTAAGCCAAAATCGAATCTGATTGCACTTTGTTTTGGTGTTTTTGAATGCATTTGACAGGCTTTTTGTTAATTTTTGACAAAAGCTTATGCAAGCATATGTATATTATAGTTGGGCATTAAGATTTTCAGTAGCAAAGAAGAATTAAAACAGTCCGTAAGTATAATTGCAAAGTAGGTTTCAACATCGATGTTAAACATCGATGTATCGTGTTTTTTACCGATGTTTTTTAACATCGATGCTTATCGTGAAAACATCGATGTCTTCAAACATCGATGTTTTTCACAGCGATGTTGCATCCCTACTTGAAGCACGTTATATAGGAGAGACAAAAAACTTTTTATATTGCAGCTTGACGGGAAAAACAAAAATATAGAGTTGGTTTTACACACTTCAAGACTCAAATTGAAATAACTACATGCTGGTCGACCAGGCGTATTTTTCTCTACCACACGGCATCAAAATCTCAATTTGCTTAAAAAGTAGATTTAGCAGGTTTGCATATTTGCATATGTTTAATATTCATATAGTTTTTTATATCATTTTTTTTTTTTTATTTGGCATGAAATACAAATTTAAATTGAAAATTAATATTTAAATATAATTGGTGAAATAGGCCATTAATGTTGATTTTTTGAAGTCACTGTTGTAACTGAAAATCAAAAAAGGAGCCACACTAATATCAAGTATGGGGACCTTTATTATGCTTAGTGTTTTTCATACGGGATTTCCCGGGACAAAAATTCCGGGATCCCGCACATTTTTAATTTAGTTATGGCCACTTTACTGCTGATATGCATAATTGTAAATAAGTTGTGTCATGAAATATATATTAGCCGCATTTTGAGTTTTTGATTGGCTTTAATTCAATTTAATTTCTCTTTTGTTTGTTTTAAATCACTTTAGTCTAGCACAACTGCTTCTTATTGTTATCGTCTGCTCTTAGGAAAAAAGTCTATGAAATACACCAAATAAATATTTTTCAATTTAACATAACGAAAAATTAGAGTTTTTAACTAAAGACATTTTGTCAAACGTTAAAGATATGTCAATTCATATTCGATAATTATGGAAATGTTTAATACTCTGAAATTTCAAGAGAAGAAGAGTATAAATGTAGAGAATATTTAATTTCTTTAAATACCCAGATTTACTTTATAAAAACGAAAAAATGTTGTACCCACTTGCTTCAAAAAATTAAATGATTTTATATCCAGAGCATCTGCATAAAAGATTTTTTCGGATAAGATTCTATAAGAGATGATGACACAAAAGTACGAAAAAACAAAAGTAAGGAAGAACATGTAAAATCAATTAAAAATGGATAATCATTCAAAAAAGTAAACTTCGATCTACCAAAGGTTAAAATACAATTTGGTTTAAGGATTGATGTTTGACTATTGACGTCAGCAGTCTTCGATGGCTGCGAGTGTAAAACGGCAAATCCATTTGAAAAGATCGAGTGGTTGCGATCGAAACATGTCATGGTAACCTGCCGGCCGCGGTTCGAATCCCGGCCACGGTCAAGAATGAAAGATTATCAATAACAATTTTAATTGATGATGACACAAGTTATAAATAAAGAAAAGGCTTATTCGATTCGAAGAAAATATTTTTTTTTTAAAAAAAGATTACAAGTTTTGAAGGAAGTGCTAACAAAACTGAAAGTGTCTAAAGATTATATAGTGTTCATTTGGCTATACAGGCTAACATCCGTCGAAAAAAAACGTGTTTTCTCATTGAAATCTTGTTAATAAAAATTATAAATAGGCTTTCAAATGCATATTTTGAACTAAAATCCAATTTTAATGGAAATATTTTTTATTTGCTTGAATAATTTAATTTTTTTGGATTTTAAGAACAATTTTGATTTTAAGTTGAATTGAATTTTTAATTTTTTGATATTCTTTTATTAGGCTTGAGTTCATCAAATTTAATTTTCATTAAATTATTTTCACTGAGGAAGGAATTTTGCAACTTGAAATTTTTATTAAAATTTATTGATAATTTTTCCAAGGCTGAGCTTGGATTTGAACCCGGGTTGACTTTAACATGTTTCAAGAATCACCACATTTAATCTTCAGAAAATCTTTGAGTTCTAGCCGCTGCACCACTGCGGTGCCCGCCAGCCAACAGTCAGTAGTACTGGTGGTTTGAAATTTACTGTTATTATCATTTTTAAATTTCAAGTTACATGTTGGTTTTATATAAACGCTGTTGGCTTTGAATTAATCCTGTGGCAATAAGTGCTTAAGTCTATGCGGTTAGTTTTATAGAAGATCAATTTAAAACTTCAAAGGTTTACTCCGAATTTGATATAATCATAAGTTCTCTGCGGCTCTAGTTTTTTTTTTTTTATTCCTAAACATCCTAATATCACATATCGGAAGTTTTTATTATTCCAAATGTCCAACAAGATAATTAAAATTTTGCCAATGTGTATTTTTTGAACATGCAGATCTTAAGGTGCCATTAAGCACTTTTAATTGATCTCAGGAAATATTATTTGCTCAAATAAATAAATAAATCCAGCTTTCCCGGGAAATGAAAAAGTCCGGGAAAAGAAAAACTCTAGTCATGCTGTAACATTGACAGTGGACGAAAACAACAAAGCTGGAGATCCACACCACGTGTTAGACCCTTTTCGCTGTCTACGCATCTGTCAGTTATATGCACAAAAGCGTAGGATGCATTGAGGCGTTGAATGCGAAAATTAGGGTTACTTTCTACTTTTGTAAGCTTCACAAGCAGCGTTCGAATAAACCAGCTGATTTTGACAAATAAAATTTTATTTTTACTTGTGGTAAGGTATAAGAATCATGCAATTCGTAGAGGCGAAAACGCATGGTGTGGACACCTCCAGCTTAAGGAGTAGAAAAGATTTAACTAAAAATAAAGTTTTGAGTGAACCGTATTTATATCACAGTGATAAGTCGTAGTACTGGTATACCCTGGATGCTTGTTTTTGACACCCTTAAGAATTATCTTTTTGCACATGCAATTATTTTCCTTCCTTAAACTAAGAATCTCTCTTTACACTATTTTACAGCTCTTCCATACAGTTTTTATTTAAAGAAAAAAGTTAAATAAATTTCCCTTTAAAGCATCAACAATTTTAATTTACTATTTTTTCATTTTAAATGTAACAGGTTGTTGTTATCTTTACTTTTCTTTTTACTAATTGTTATACGTTTCCATTTTTTTTTCTTTTTTCATTTTTATATGAATACATTTTCTTTTAATGCTTCACTTTATTATAACAATCATTTTGTTTTTGAATATTCAAAGGCCCATTGTTTTGCCATTCACTTTTCACAAAGATAGATTGTACATTTTGTTGAATAAATGGTACATTTTACTTGCATTTAAAATTTTTTTATTAAAATGGTAAAATTACTATTTGAAAAAAGAAAACAAGGAAAGATATAAAAACTAATACATATTTACAGGTAGTTTTATTTAGATTATAAACCAACAACTAGTACGTCTTCTAAAGTCGTTATAATCATAGTTCGAATAAGAAAGAGTAGTCAGCAGTCAAAAAAAGAGTAACAGTGCCAACAGCTAACCAATCTCTACTAACCAAAAACAAAAATAAAGAATAATAAAAAGCAACAACAATTTGGTTTTAATGCTAACAAGTTGAGGAATTCAGAAACATCCAGAAGAACCTTTAATATTGCAACCAAATGATGTTCTCGTTAAAAAAAGTCGCTGCTGCAGCCACTTCTTCCTCTACAAAAAAAAAAAAAAAAAAAACATCTACAACACCAAAAAAGCTTCGAGCAATTTTTGCAATCCATTTGAAATTATGAATTATAAAAAACAGAAAAAAATCAAATGAACGAACAGAACAAATGAGAAAAATATAAAAAAGTAATTTTTTTCAAACATAACAAAATAACTCTACAGAAGTTGAAAAAAATATTAATATTCTTTAAGAATTTCAATAAAACAATAGTATTATTTCGAATGAAACTTTTCCTCATCTCTAATTTTCATTTCTCTGATCAACAGCTTCATCACAGTCAACTGCAAGTTTGTAACTGGCAGCACAACAAACATTCATTCTCATTTTTATTATTATCTTGTAGTTATTAGTATGCAAATTAATCTTTTATATTTTAGTTGTTTTTTTGTTTTCTTTTCTATTGTATGCCTTTTTTCTATTATTGTTACAGTAATAAAAACCAACTAGCGTTATGATTAGGGGTTTTCCCGGGAATTTCCGGGATTTTTCTCGCGGGATCCCGGGAAATAAAAAACTCCTCATAATTTCAGAAAATAGCTATTTATACTTTGAAATTTAGTTTTCTATTCTCTAAAAATTAACATCTGTGGATGGGTTGTGAATTAGATCAATTACAAGAAGTGAGTACATGTATTTAAATCAATATCTCCTGATGCAATAAATCTACTAAAAGAAGAATGGGCAGTGCAACAGTTGATAATTATTACATTTAGGGAAGTGAAGAGTTAATAAAGTACATTAATTCAAAATAAGATGCAGGCAGTAAAGTTTAATTTTCCATGAACAAGTCTTAAAAATAGGAGATACCTAAACATATTGCTCCTTTATTGCAAAATGCGATTAAAGTTTTCAAAATGTACCGATTTAAAGATATGAAGGAAAACTTTGCTAAAGCTACTTAAAATTTTGAGATATGACTATGATGCAATGAAGGAGCGATATGTTTATTAGGTGATAAAGACAAATTTTCAATTTCAATTCGTGTTGGTTTATATACCCGTAAAGTGCGGGGAAACCGAAATAAAATAACATTTTGGAAACTCGTGTAAAATACTACAACATACAACTTGAAAAACACATTGTCCTAAAGATTACAAATGGACCTATTGAAATGAAAAGGTTTGTAAGAAGCAGTCCGGTTGATGCTATTTTTGCATCAACCTTGACATACATTTGACTGATATAGACGTTGTTTATAAAAAAGAAAAAATTGCTTCTGATTGTGAATCCGAAGCATGATACAACGGTACACTTTTAACTACATATTTGTCCAACCTTGGTAAAAAATGAACGAAATTTTTCGGAAACATGATAATTAGTAAATAAAATCAGAAATATACTTTTTGCCGACTTACTAAGCGCTTTGAGTGTGTCAGAAAGTTATTTCCTTAGCCGTTAAAAAATTGTATATATTTCTTTAAGATATTTTATCTATTTTATTAATTAACTTTTTGATCTCATATCTTGAGTACCTTAATTTTTATATTGTTTTATGAATTAAATTGTTATGTTTATGTTATCTTTTTAACTTGTATCCAGAGCATAATAATACTGAATAAAAGCATAATAATAGGGAATAAAGGCGTGAGGTGATAACAATTCAAGTTCTTATTTCAATCTTCAATTAATTTTTTAGTATTGAACCATTTCTTTTACTTTCTTTGTAAACAAGTTGCCTTACGTTTTTTTTATAAAAGTTTTTTTCATTAATTAATAACAAAATTTACTTTGTATTATTTATATGGAGCGGGATCCCGGGAAATTTAAAAAAAAATCCCGCTTTCCCGGGAATCGAAAAAGTCCGGGAAAAAAACTCTAGTTATGATTTTTCTCTTCTGTCAAAAAGAATTCATTAAAATTTTGCTAATTGCACATCATTGATTTTTGAAGACAACTAAATAGAATAAATTACTTTAATAAAGTTGTTATTATAGGAAAAAATTCAGATTTTTTAAATAATTCCTGATTTTTTTTTATCCCTTATCCTTTAAATTTTAATAAATTTTTGTCAAATAACATCATGTGTTTCTACAAGTAGAGCAACAGTCATCGCCCTATTGGATGATGCCATAATTTTTGCAAAATGTTAGTTCTATTTTGACATTTATGAAGTTAACAGATACGAAATACTCGAAAATATTAGAATGGAGAATGGTTTCCTGAATAAAGACGATGATATAGCAAACTTTTTATTGAAAATCATTATTACCCTGCAGATAACGAGACTAGTCCACACATGCATGTAAAGAGTAGTCCATAAAGCAGTAGGAGTACTCAAAAACTACTCCAAATATATGGTAAAAAGGTGGTCGATTAAACATAACGATGTCCTAGGAGAGGACCATATAACACAGTTTTGCATTACAACGTAGTAGTCTTAAAACTTCTCCATGTTCATACATACTCTAGTGGACTAGCTTTAAAAAACCACTCCATGGTATTAGTATTAGAGGATTAGTTTTACCTTCGTTTAAAAACGAAAACATTTCGTTTGAAAACGAAGACATGTCGTTTCACTACAACTCTTTTTAACAATGCCATGGTCTATGCTTGCATTACATTGGACCAGTCCAGGGAGTAGCCAATTTCATCAAAAGAATCACGTAGTCCAGTTTTATCTGCAGGGTTTTGTTTAATACAATCTCTAAAATGAATTTAATGTTGTCGCGAGCGGCCAACCAACATATTGGCCTGCTGATGCGCAAAAAATTCCAGATGTCATCGATTTTGGTGTGGTTAAAAACATCCACACAAAAATGATCCACGTTGAAGCTTCCGTAGAATTATCCTCTGATCACACGCCTACAATAGTTACTATAATAAACACCAATAGAATTGAATCTCCCTCTGGTTACATAGCGACGTCAGCTACACATATAAATTGGTTAAAATATAAAAAATATCTCAGTACCCATTGCATAGAAAATATTCCGTTTAGCACACCGGAGTATATAGATCGCTCTATTGTCAATTTTGACAGTTTTTTAAAACTAGCCGTTCAACATTCCAGTATTGCCCCCAAAAAAACCAAAAATAATAAAATATATTCCTCAGATGTCGAGCGTCTCTTGACTGAAAAAAGGAGAGCTCGTAGAGAGTGGCAATTGCACAGATCCCCAAATTGAAGCTAAACTTACCAGTAAACACACACAAGCTGTTAAAAAGCTACTTAGTCGGTCGAAAGTTCATTATTAAAGAAGGTGATTATTTAAGCTCTCCTCAGCCAATTGAAGCTGGAGTCCTTCAGGGAAGCATCCTGGGCCCACTTTTATACTTAATATATACCTCGGATATGCCAACAAACAACTACACCCAAACTTCAACATTTGCTGATGACACAGCTTTTCTAAGCGTGCACGAAAACAGTCAAGAAGCATCTCGATACCTACAGGATCATATATTTCAACTCGAACTGTGGCTAATGCAATGGAGGATAAAGGTCAATGAGCAAAAATGCGTACATATAACATTTACCTTGCGTCGGGAACATGCCCCCCTATTAAAATCAATAATCATTTAGTGCCTCAAAATTCGCATGTAAAATACCTCGGTATTCATCTAGATCGCCGTTTAACGTGGAAAAGCCATATAGAAGCAAAGTTAACCCAAATGAAACTAAAAGCAATTCAAATTAACTGGCTTATTGGAAGAAATTATGTTCTTAGTCTCGATTGCAAACTACTACTTTACAACTCTATTTTAAAGCCAATATGGTGCTACGGTATTCAACTATGGGGCACTGCCTCGGCCTCAAATATCGAAAAAATTCAAAGGCGTCAAAATAAACTTCTTCGAATAATCACAGCTGCCCCTTGGTATGTTAAAAACTCAAATATTCACAAGGATCTCAATGTTCCATTAGTAAAAACTATGATTACAAAATATGCAGTAAAATATTTAAAAAGGCTTGAACAACACCCAAATCCACTAGCTCGAAATATTTTAAACCAAGGCGGCCACACTCGCTTAAGAAGAAGAGACACTGCAGCACTTACCCAATTAGATGAGCAATAAACACCTATATAAGTGAACACAACCCGTGATGAAGAAAATTTTTGTCTGGCACTGGCAGGACATAAATAAAGTATTAGGATAAGATTTGATTAATTATTGTTAGTTCATATTTAATATATGACGATTCAATAAAAAATAATGAGGAAAAAAAAAATCTGCAGGGTAGCGACAAGGCCCATTCCTATCTCTGTGAATACATAAGTAAGCAAAATTATCGTTTTTGAGAAACCAGAAATCCGTGTATAGCACATGAATAGTGTAAAGGTTCTTCTTAAATGGTTACGCTGGAGGCGACATTGGCCTTATATTTCGAAAACTCCATCGGCCAACTGGTAACTGTGAACGACGAACGCTAACGAGCTTTACTCTATTAATTTATTTTATGTCAATTGGGACTGGAAGACATGTGGTTCCAACAGGTTGTAGTTACTCCGCCTACTGCACGATCTGCCACCGAAATTCTGCTTTTCCGAGTTCCTTCTCGTTTTGGTGATTTTCACTGGATGGTAAGATCACCAGATTTAACCGTTCTAGATTTTATTGTCGTGCGGTTACTTAAAGTCACGAGTCTATATAAACAAGCCGCAGCCCTTCTAGTCCTCAAAGAAATTCCCCCGCGAAAAGTGCTACGCCTCCTAGGAGGCTTAGTTAAAGCACTTTGAGGAGTCACACCTCTTGGTGTTACAACCACTGGGGAAAATTTACGGTTGCGGTAAACAATTAAATGCAAGGGCTCTTGAAGTTTTTGGATTTCATGAGTCTGGGGTACTCACCAGAGTCTCCGTGGTCAGCAGCCAGTCAGCAGCCAGTCATTATTATTGGTTGAGTTCCCCTTTTGCATTCTCTCTTCTGTAAAGAGAATGCTTTTTGCCACGAAAATATGGATTTTTATGGAGTGAGTATTTTTCTTGAGTTAAGGTGTCTTTGGTTTTAAGATAAGTTCTGTAATAAAAACATTCTTTGTGGAGCTCAGACTGAGAGTGTTGGGCGTTGGTGTTGTAGTGAGTACATAGCAGTCTTCTTAGTAGAGAGTAGAGTCGATGAAGTTGGTGGTGTTCGAGTGTGTTGGCGCGAGCACGGCAGTATCGCCTTGAAATCGAAATTTTGGTGAAAATGTTGATCTTCGGTATGTGCGTTGGTTGGTGTTCGTTGGTATCGTAGTAAGGACTTAGTAGTCTTCTTTGTATAGAGTAGCGTCGATGCTAATGGTGGAAAGTCTGATCCACTGGATGTTTTGTATCAGAGTGTGTGAAGTGCTGGTAGAGCTTGGACTTCTCAGAAAGAGTGTGTTTTGAACAGAAGGATGTTTATTGACAAAGACAGCTTTGTCCATGAGAATTTAGCAGTGGGTGCACGTGTTGGCTGTCGTTTAAACCCAAAGTTACAAAGTTACGGAGATTGGTTCGATTAGTGACTATGGTTAATTTGTGTACTGTTGCTATTCAACAAAAGCTGCTAGCTATTCGTTAAGCAGCAGAGGTAAGATAGCTCCAGCTCCTAAACAAGGGGTTAAGTGTATAGTTTCTACCGAACTATGCACTTAGTTGTGACCTGTGTGTGCGTAAGCCGATTACACACGGGGGCGTTTGTAAGTGCTTAATATTAACACACCATTTGGTTGAGATCAACCATGAGCTTTGGCTATAGTACAGGAGCTCATGCAAATCGCTATCTCAGTCATCAAAGAGAATATCCATCAGGAATACAGGATCATACCTTGACCGATATCTTTTTGTTGTTGTATTCTACAAAAACTCATCCTTTTCGGGAGCAAAATTTTTAGGAAACAGACACCAAATTGCATTTTTTTTAAATAAAATGTCACATTTTTTGTAGAAAAGAAAACACCATTAATGAAAAAAAAAATATTGTATATGTAGACATTCAACAGAACAAACCAAAATTTTTTCTTTTAAAAAAAAATTACTGTCGAAGAATATCGGGTGACAACTTTTTCGCCACCTTCTCCTTAGTAGCTGTACTGGTATATCTAGATGTGCAGAAACATTTTATTTTTTAAATCTAAATTCGCTATATTGTTTTCTATGTACCATGAGTGATAAGGAAATTATGAGTTTGTGCAAATGTTGCTGACTGGTTGCCACCGCATGTACATTTTGTGCGCAAAGTCCTCATACAAATTTATCGCCTTAAAAAAGATATGATAGCATTCATATGGAATGGAAACGGAACAATATTTTACAAAGGTTAAATATTCACTTTTAAGGTTGGGAAGGACTTTAAGACGACATATCAGGGTTTCTAAAAAAAAAAATAATTCGCGCAGTTTAAGCGTCTCGAATGTGGAGAAAAAATTACAGTGTGGGTAATTTTTTAAGTCATGAAAAAATAACCATATACAGACACCACTACGTGACGAAAGACCAAAACATAAAAGACCAGTGTCTCCCAGTTTCGCCCAAAGTCATGCACTTTTTTTATGGGCCCCCAAAGATATAGGGCCTCGGTGTCATTCTTGCAAACCGTTCGGAATTTTGATTTACCGTCTGAGACAAAGTTGTAGCTCTTGTCATAAAGAACAAAATTCAATTTTCAGCAAATTTTTCCCTTTTGCGGCTAACTTAACGGTGCTAAGAATCATTCCTAGGAAGTTCATATGATCTAGAAAGTCGTTTATTGAGATCTTAGGTACATTTGTTAATGATTGTTTCCTTGAATTTTGAACGGTTTGCTTCCTACGGACCTGAACAGGGGAAAAAGGTAAAAAAAATCGAATTTTTTAAAGTTTTTTGCGATTTTGATCTTGAAGATGAAGTTTTTTTGATTTTATATGTTCACAATTTTTGTTCTTTATGGCAATCTTCAGAGGGAAAATCAAAATTCCGAAAAAATTCGTTCTGCACTGTGTTATTCAATATTTTTTCGGCCTGCGTAATTAAATATAAATGTTTTTTATGCAACGGTATCTAGAATTGGCCAATTCGGTCCACTATTTATCCTAGAAACATATTTTTTGCATGTATTAACAGAACAGAAGAATTCTTGACAAAAAGTACGCAAAAACCAGAAGTTAGGAAAAACATGTAAAATCAATTAAAATGGATAATCATTCAAAAAAGCAAACTTCGATTTACCAAAGGTTAAAATACAATTTGGTTTAAGGATTGATGTTTGACTATTTGACATCAGCAAGTGTAAGACGGCAAATCCATCTGAGGAGATCGAGTGGTTGCGATCGAAACATGTCATGGTAACCTGCCGGCCAGGGTTCGAGCCCCGGTAAAATTCCTTTTTTCATAAAAATAATTTAATGAAAATTACATTTGATAAACTTAAGCCTAATTAAAAATTTGGATTAACAGAACAAAGATCTTTTAATAAAAAAAGCTTTTTGTCTCCGATGCTAATTAACTTTTTATGTCTGGTTCAAAACACGTTCGAACTTATTGTACAATATGATAACTATTTAATGTTGTATAATGTTTACTCGGCTTGCACTATAATTAAGCCTAACTTGTTCGGTATTATATCCACACCTACAAATGGAGTAAAAGCTTATTTACTAAAAACTTTTGAAAACAAAATTCTTTTTACACCTGTTTTCTCCCACAACGTAAAAAAACAAACTCCCTTTAAAGCCAAAAGACACAGACATTCAATACAAAAGGCCATCATCGTAGTAGCAAAAGTAACAAATGAAGAAAAAAAATTAAGAAATGTTAAATGTTGTGGGCCAAACATAACGCTCCATTATCAGTAGTTACGTAATAAAATGCTAATATTTTGCATTGCATCATATGAATTTACGTGGCAATATCTCAACATATGGTTGGTCTGCATGAAGAGAGACACAAAACGAAATGAAACTGAAAAGGCATGAAGAAAAACGACGTTGCACTGGAGCGCAATATTAAAAAACGTGAGATTGTTAAAGGAAGATATCAAGTTTTATATAATTTTTTTCCGAAACATTTATGCGCTAATAAAATTCAAAATATTGACTTTATGCTTTAACCTTTTAATGTCAAAGGGGTTAAAAAGAACATTTAGTGGTTTTGAAAAGTTTATTCAAAGGCATTTAAGGAAAACAGTTAAGTAGGAAATATTTTATTTTTAAAAAAAAGTAAAAAAAAAAAAATTTAAAGCAATTAAAAAGTACGGCGGATTAAAATTTTATTACACCCACACTTCTATAGAGGAGAATGTGTTATGCGTTTATGCTGATGTGTGTATCAACTTGAAATTATGGCCCTAAACGACCTTTTAGTACAATGATCGGCTCAGAATCACTTCTTAAATTGACTTAACAATGTCCATTCGTCTGGCAGGTAAACCCTTTGCTTAAAGTACTTAGATTAAATTTGGTCCAAACCTTTGGAATCGGTCCATATATGACTATAGCTCCTAATCCAAATCTGCTAACAAGCAAAGCTTTTAATGTCATAGCTTTCTTATAAATATTGATATTCACATCAAATTTGGCGACAATAACTTTGTTTGCCTATGGGTACCAAATAGGGTACACTCTCAAAATTTTGTATCTAAATACTGTAGTGTAGGATATCATATTGTAGGGCTTCACTGGCTATGTATTTTTATTTGTTAATTTGATAAAATTGTAAATAAAGGTATTTTTAATTTTGTTTTCTATATCAATAATCGACCTAAAGGTATCTTGTCTTTCTAGGGTTAATTTATGTTTACTTTTTATATTTCATGTTTTTTCTTTTTTTTTTACATATATTTTTTGTTTGATTATCAATAAATTGCATCGTATATGTTTTAATACAACAAAACAAAAATTGATCACTGTACTAAACATAAAGGCAGGCAGTAAAAAAAGTGTTGAATTCCTTCTACCACAAGCACCCGCAGCTTTGAGAAAACTTAACAAAGGCTGTTAAATATTGTTGGCAATTTAGGCGCCACATTTTCTTAACACCGCCATCTAACAAACCAATACAACACACTGTATGCTTTTCTTTCATAATTGTTTGGCATTTTAAATAAATGCACTATGGGAATTGTTTGCATGATAAACTTATTTGGAAACTTTCGATTCAGTTCCTAAAAGAAGTGATTACATTACTATTTGGATTTTAAGGAATTAATTTGCTTTAGGCAAGTGTTGTCTAAATATTTATTAAAAAAACTAATGAAAATAAAATCAAAATTACTCTTTAAATTTGCCAAAGTTACCCGAAGTTGTTGGAACGCAAAAAATCAGTTTTGCACTTCTTGAAATATAATAAAGTGTACATACAAGTCGCACTTGATCATAAAGATGGTATTAACTCAAAATATAAAAATTTTCAGTAGCAGCAAAACAATTTCAATTTAATAATTAAGGCATATAAAAGAGAATTTCGAAACCAACCGTTTCATTACCAAAGTAAGCAAAATAGCACAATATTTTTACAGTGGCTAGACAAGAATATTACGCACAGTGGGATGAGCGTCGAATCTAGCTAGAAAAAATTATTTGATGGTCAGTCTATACACTGATAGAAAAATGATAGAAAATATTGATGTTGCCCTAACATCAGAATTCTGACATCAATGTTACTACAAATAACATCAATGATGCAAAAAGTAACATCAATCCAATGACTAACGTCTTCGTACAATTTTGTCGTTTTTACGTGTCATCTATTTTATGACTATAGTGACATCAATTCGATGCCACATTTTGTATATTATTAATATTATTTTCATGATTACAATGTATTATAAGAAGCAAAAATTCCTATATTCTATTTTTTTTAATTATTTAGTTATATATAGGCATAATGCTGGTGTCTTATTATTGAGAGTTCTGCGGGTAAATAAATAATAATATTCTCTTACTTTGACTTAAGTCAATTCCAATGACTTTGATGCTAATGTGTTCTTTCTCCGATGTTACTGCGTCGTCGTACTGAGGACATATTCGTCATTTCTGTGATGCCGATGTGTCATCCCATTGATGACATAGTTTCATTTTGACCCTGATGACACTTTGGCCAAGTGATGTTAAGGTTGACATCACAATGAAGAAAAGTTTCATGGGGTCAAAAACGAAGATGCCAAAATACATCAGCGTTATGACGCCTTTTCTATCAGTGTACGGTTTTCGCACTGCTAAATTCTAAAAAACTAGTTACAAAATTCTAGCTTTATTTTTTAAGGAAACTCGCTTGCGTTTCGCTTTTGCTAATTAAATATTCTTTTGTTTTTTACGGAACATGAAGGTAATTTTTTGATCGTTAAATTATAACATTTATTTATTTAAATTATAAAATTTATTTGTTTTACGGACTATGGGTTGAATTTTTGACAGTCAAATTTAAATGAACTTTTCGTTAAAAATAAACGAAAAATAAAAAGACCAGTTTTTAACTGAATTTTTATTTATTTTATATTACAATTTCAGTTTATTTTACGTACAGAATATAGTGCGTGTAGACGTGCTTGTGTTTTTGCAAAAAATTGTTCCTACTGTGAAAAATAGTGAAAAATGAACTATCAATAAATGTCGATAGTTGAAAATATCGATAGTATCCCAGCACTACCAGCAGCATGTCCGATATGGTTTTTGCAATAATTTTACTTTAAAATTTTGATTTATTTAACGAAATAATATTAACGAATGGAATATGCGAATTTTTTACGCTAAACAAGCAAATCTTTTTTTTTAGATAAGTAGAAATTTATTTTTTGGTAGTTTAATTGTATAAAAAAACTGAAAATGCATTTGTTTTTATCTAAAAATTAAATGAACTTTTCGTTATCTTAAATTACATTTTCATTTAATTTTACATACAGAAGACTTAATTTAACTTAATCAAAGGGCAATATTAAATACAACTGAAAATCCGTATTAATGTGCACTTAGTTCTTTGAATAAATGTTAGAATCAGTTAAAAATCAATTTGCTTGAAATTTTAAATGTTTATTTATTTAAAAATTATTAAAAGGAATACTTTTTAAATAAACTACAGGCCATTACTGTAATAAACTTGTGAGTTAAGTATTAGTTTTTCATATAATATTACCAAATTCACATTAGCTTTTAATGTTTAAGTGATTTTTTAATTTGGAAAATTGTTTAAAAATTCCTGTATCGTTGAGTGAACAGTGAATTTCAGTTATTTCGAACCGAAATAGAATTTAAATAATAGCATTTGTATATAATTACGGTAATGTACCGTGGCATTGCGTAATGAACTCATGTGACGAGTTGTAACGTAACAGGACAAGAGCCACGGCTAAAATTTTAAAAATGTTATTTTTTCTTAGGTCATTTTTTACTCCGAAACAAAAAACCAGCGAAATTGGCTAGAATTGGTTACAAATTGTAAATAAAATATTTCTCTGATTAATTTTCTAACACGTGGTTATAAAATTGTAATTTCACTCGATAGTCTTTTTTGGCGGACCTTTAAAAATTGTTAATATTTCTCACAATTTTGGCCGAAGCTTTAGACTCTAAAGTTTAAAGCAGTGTTGCCGTTAGGATACGAAAGATACATTTTTCGTATCTTTTGACTACTTCAGGTATCATGCATAATCCTGACATTTTTCGTATCTTTTGATTCTGTACGCAAAATGTACAGAAACAAAACATTCGAGAATTTTTAGCTAAAACTAAAACTTATTAAGACTGATCATCGTAACCGACGCAATACTAATACAATAGCAGCCAAGGCGCATTGACTGCTTCTGTGGTCGGATTGTCAAAAATATTGCTAGTAAAAAAGGTTAGGTTACCAAAAAAATTAGTTTTCATACACACTTTGACAAGTCGACCACCGAAAAAAAACACCATATGTTGACTTGACCTTCTTCTTGACTTCTAGTGAATTCGCCTTGATGGCAGCTTTAACAATGGTGAAAGAAAACATTAAGGGGTTGCAACATACGATCCAGATCCATCGATGATTACTAGTTGTGCGAAATTGTTCTGAGGAAATATGAACATCTTTTTTATTTTCAGGAAATTTATATGAACGTTGATATATATAATCGCCTTAGTGTAAACGCCTTAACTCGTATATTAATTTTTACAAAAATAAATTTGTTTTATTAACATCCAAAGACAATTACATATAATTAATTTTAAAGTTTGCTTACTGTATTTTTTAAAAATTACATACATATATACCTAATATTTATGGCTTAAATAAATATAAAAATGAATTCATACGAAATCATTTTCTTTACAATATTAATTTAAATATGAAATTAAAATGTTATGTTTATAAATGTTAAACGTTAAAAAGGATTTTCAAATTTTTTTCAAAACGTATCTTTTTGGGAAAAAGTGTATCTTTTTGGAAACTAAAATGTATCTTTCTCGAAATTTCACTGGCAACACTGGTTTAAAGGCAAAAAAAAAATTATTCATCTCACTTTTAATCATCGATATTATAGCAACAAGAACTTAATTTTATGCATGATGCAGCACGAAAAAGTATATAGTCGAAATATTCGAAAAGCGGTTTCTGCATATGTGTTAGTAGCTAATTTGAACGCTTATTACTCCGAAAATATTGAACAGATTTTAATAAAATATATATTGTGCACTTCTGTAAGTAAATATCTTTCAAATAGTGTTTATTTTGTTGACATACAGAGAAGGAAAGTGTTCTTAACGGTTTTGCCTTTGCCAATTTAGTTATAGATAATGAAATAATATCGAGTTTTTTTTTGGATTTACAACAGTTAAAAATAGAGTTTTTATTAAAAAATTACAAATATATAAAAAACTGAATGTATGTAAATTATGGACCTGACTACACTGAATTTGAGATAGTACTACTTCTAGTGTTATAAGATCACAACATATTAAATTTTAGTGCAATAACATTATTCGTTACGGAAATAAACAAAAAACTTATGAAATTCAAAGGTTTTCTAGCACATTAAAACTAAATCTTATTAATGAAATTTTTGGGTCCAAAGAAAACCTTTGGTAACAAATATGCAAGTGGCAGTGCAAAAAACTGAACTGGCAACAATAAAATAAAGTAATTTGTTTTTATTTTTCTTTTTGTTTTTCCCTTACAACTACAATTAGAGTTGACAAAAAATCAACCAATTGTAGTCGGGATTGTAAGAAAAGAAAAACTCACTGTTTGTAGTCGGTATTTTGTTTAAGCTTTGATATTATTACGGGTAAGGCTTTTGAGTGTTTATAATTTCTATTCGCTTAACAGTTTTATTTGAATAATATCTTTAGCTTTTCTAAAATCTTTGGATGAAGTTTCCTAATAATCTGGCCTAATCAACCAGTTAAATGCGCATAGGAATAGCTTATCCCACCAACAATAAATTTCAGTTTATCAATAGTGAGAATTGGGAATTTAGAACATTAAAACTAAATCTTATTTATAAAATTCAGTTATATGATTTCTAGTTATCTGAAACGAATTTCTGAAAAATTTAATAATATTCGGTTAATAGCGCCTTAAGCAGTAACAACTACCAACTTTACTTAAGATATATATAAAATGAGGGAAATAAATTATAAAAACCATTTAACCGACTCAAAAACTTTCAAAAGAATTTAAGGTACGAAACTAGTTAGATTTTTGAGCAAAAATCCTAGTAGTCGTTTTGCGTTTTTTTAATTAC
Organism: Pollenia griseotomentosa; assembly: GCA_963931875.1. Taxonomy (NCBI): domain Eukaryota; kingdom Metazoa; phylum Arthropoda; class Insecta; order Diptera; family Polleniidae; genus Pollenia; species Pollenia griseotomentosa. Next base: position 45,250,607 of record OZ007563.1, read on the forward strand.
TTCAGTGTTGACTCAGAACATTGTATATAAGGTTAGATTTTCCAGAAATCAATGAACCAAATTAAGGAACATTCAGGGAGAGCTTCTTTTTTCTTAACCATAGCTTCATTAAATATTTTAAACAATAAAGAGTTTTATCGTGTTTTTAAAATTTATTCCCATTGTGCAAAAACATTCGGACTCAAATTTTTATTTGAATGGTTATTGAAGACTACTACTATTGTTAAATAATATTTTCTAAATTATTGAACCAGGCCACGCATAAATATCGTTACCTAAAACGCAAAGGCCCCGTGTTACATTTTGAAAATTTTGCCGAAACTTTTTAAAATGATAAACTTAAACTGTTTACAATTTATTTGTCTTCTTTTTATTCGTGTAAAACCCACTTGTTGTTTTGACAATGGACAATTTTGCTTATTATGTAGATAGGGTCTTTTGTTTTTTGTTTATTAAAATCGATAATTTTATTCAAAAGACTCCAAATTTTTGTGAACATTTGTATAGATTTGAATATGTAAAAAATTAAAGAAAAATTAAAAATCAAGTTTTTGATTGATTATGACTAGACTAAATAACAGTTCCCCATAAAATTAAAAAAAATAAAAAGTGTTGTTACGCCCTTTTGCATTTTAGGTGACGATATGTATGAATATGTATATATTTTTTGCCTGCCATGTCGTTCCAATAATATTTTTTTTTGTACATCAAAAACAAACAAAAAAAAAAAAAAAAAAAAAAACACACTTGAATTTATATGCAGAACATTTGCCAGCATAATTGGTTTAGTTATTCAATTATGGTTTCAATTAAATTTTCTTTCTTAAGGAAAATTATGCAAAATAATGTTGGCACAAATCAGCAAATCGTTTTTCTTTTTGAATTTTATACAATTGTAAAAAATACAAATCACTTGACCAGTTTATCTAACTATTGACTCGATAATTGAGTCATGAAGATGGTGAAAAGCATTAAATTAAAATGAATTGTTTGTGTGCTGAATTTTATTCATGCAACTACAACTACTACATATTTAAATCTATGTAAGTGTAAGCAGTAAATAAATAGCACTCGAAACCCAACTAACAATTGATTGACAGTGCAAGTACCGTACAATACTTACAATTCTTGTAAATACAATTTATGTTCGTTACTTGTTGTTGTAGAATAAATTGCAAAAGTTGTAAAAAAGAGCAATAGAATACAGTAAAGTAACATATATAAAACAACATAATAGTAACATCTCAGCAGCATCATGAGTAACAACAATCTCATCATATTTAGTCTTCAGCTGTTTCGTGTAGTATCAGTTGATGCTGGATTTGATGTGGTGGCAGCAATTGTAAGATTCTTAACATCATTTTCATTGTCAATGGTTAAAGTGTTGCTGCTTATGTTGCAATTCTTGGTTTCATTGTTTTTTTTATATCGTATTATAAGCGATGTTGTCCAAAGTCTACTTATCTATTAACTATGACTACAGAAGTAATAAGTAAAATGCTAAAATAGCAGTTAGGTACAGTGATGTTTCAAAAAAACTGTACATTTTAACTACACAAAAAAAAATTCTCCAAAATTTTTCACCAATTAAAGTATTAATCAAAAATATAATAAGTTTTAATTATGTAATCAAGTGAGTTAAACATGTAATCAAGTGAATTAAACGTTTAATTAATACTATTAACTGGTTTAATAAATACTATTAATTTGTTTACTGGTGCAAATTTAATTAATATTACAAATTTTTTAATTTAAATCAATTTTTATTTTTGTCTGTGAAGGTTATTTACGAATAAGAAAATTACCTTATAAAAAAATCAAATAATATGTTTAGCAAAAAACTTCGCTCTATGTTTAAGCGTTTTTAAGATCCAAGGTGTTGAAACAAACATTTACGGCCAGTTTCATCAAGTTCAGTTATAGCTAACTATCACTATAACTTTCAAAAATATATTGTTAACTGGCAATTAAAGTGATAGTTAATAATAACTGAACTCGATGAAGTTATTATATATATAATTAATAAAAGCAGGGATTCGTTTCCTACTCAATCGTACGATTCACTCACATGAAAATCTGACAGAATTCTATCCTAAATAAAAAAATGTCTGCAAAATCTGTTGTCAGTGCCACACTTTCACACAAAATAAATGCAAAGTCATATGACTCAGCTACTTTGCAAAAAAATACAACTCTGATCACATATAATTCATTATTTTATTAAAATTTTCATAAATATTTTAAAGTCGGACAGACAAAAAACCTGTCACTTAATTTAATTTTTGGGCGTTCTACCATAAAAAGAACAAAACGTACACAGAAAAAATTTTTGCACCAGTAAAAGCATTAATCAAAAATAAAATCAGTTTTAATTAAAAATTTAATCAAGTGAATTAAACGTTTAATCAAGTGAATTAAACTTTTGATCAAGTGTATTAAACGTTTAATTGACAATATTAGTTTGCACCAGTAAACAAATTAATAATTTCTATTAAACGTTTAATTCACTTGATTAAATTTTTAATTAAAACTGATTTTATTTTTGATTAATGCTTTTACTGGTGCAATATTTTTTCTGTGTATGTTTAACGCATTTTCGCAAATATTTTTCTTAAAAACTGTTATATATTATATTCTAAGTCGGTTGACATTTTTGTGGATCTTTACAAACTTCGCAATCTTTTTTAATCTTTTTTAATCTATCTACAGACAAAATAATTTACGTATGCATGAGCCAAGGATACCCAGGTACGTGCTACTGTTTAACATTCGCTACTGTTTAACATTGAAAGCTTTATACGTTGAAAAAAATAGGGCATCTCCAAATTATGCATATATTGCCACCGCTATGAATATGTTCACTCTAAAATCATCCAACCGATGTGATCCGAACCGGATTCATTAGTAAGGTAATTTTTTAAAGATGATTTTGGCAATAAGTTTTTTCAAAACTAGGTCAACAAGGGGATTAAGGGGGCAATTTCTGCCTCTCCAAAACTATCCAACAGATTTAACTGAAATTTAATACATAGATAGATTCCTACTTATATGGACACATTAGCAATACATTTTTCAAATAACAAGATCACGAGGTATGGTAGGGGGAAATATCTGCCTCTACAAAACTATCTACCAGAATCGAATTAAATTTAAAATATAGATATATCCCTACTTATATAGACACATAAGCTATGAAGGTTTTCAAAAATGGGATTACAAAAACGGGGTAACGTAGTAGCTAGGGATGCTAGTCCCGAATACCGAAATCCCGGGGTTATTCTAAAGATTTATGTCCCGAATCGCGGGATTTTTACATAAAATCGCGAGATTTTGTGTTTAGTAAAAATGTACTAATTTTTTTTTTATCAAATACAACTAAATTTAAATAAAAATGAGTCACCCTGTTAAAAATAACTTCAAAAATATAATATTAAATCATACTGGCAATTAATCTTATTTTTAACTGGTTACAAAAAGAAGTCGCAAGTGAATAAATGTTACTTGCAATGCTTTTTGTACAACAGAAAACCAAATCAGAAGATAAAGTTCGGTGTATTCTTCTTTCTAAGTGAATGATAATAGAACTGCGCACGCAAAATGCAAGTTGTGCAAAAATGTGTTAAAAACTTTAGGGAGTTCTACCAAAGGTCTTTTGATACATATTTGTTTAAGTTTATTTTATTAAATTAATACTTGCATATATATTTGAGATAAAATAACTTAAATATTATCATATAGCATATATGTAGCCACAGTACTTTTCGCTTATAGTCACATCCTTTAGTTGCAGACAAAACGTGGACTATATCGCTAATGTGACTATAAGGCTTATTCACATATATGCCACTATGAGGCATATAACCGAATTCGAATATAATCAAGTTATGTGAGTATAGAAAATAAAAAATTCATATAAATTACACCGACATCAGGCTTATTGTTTTGCAACAGAGTTTGTATACTGGATAAAAAATAGTTTAAATAATAACAAGATATTTCATAATTGATACCAAAGGCAGAAACTTAATTTTAACGAGTAGAGAGTTGATGACCAAAATTAAACAATTTAATTATTTCTATCTTTGGATGGATTGTGGTTTCGAAAACTAAAAAAGAACTTTGTAAATGTTGCTAATATGACTATAACGCCATTAATTTGCTTTACTTTTCCCTTTCATGACTGCTGATTGATGGCATATATGGCAAATGTGCTTATATCGCTAATGTGACTTTAAGCTGTAGTGACTATAATCGAAAAGTACTGTATTTATTTACGATACGACCCAGAAGTGTTGAATGCGAACATTGGTTTCGTCGGCAGCATAGGTTTGCAATAAAATAACCCTGCGGGAAATTTGTGTCAATTGGTCCAACAGACTGGTCCTGGGATTTGTGAAAATAGAACAAGTACAAAAAGAAAGAACTCATGACCAGTGAGAGGAAACCCATTCATTTAACTGGTTTATGAATAATAAAAAGGTAGTAAAAGTAATAAACTACAGTACAGTCTTCACCGGTGCTGTGACACATTTTTTGGGACTTTCTTTGGTTCTTGAATTTAATTCTATGACTTATTTTATTGAAATAATACTACATATATTGTAGTAACTAACACTAAGCGCGTTCATTGAGAATAGATGTGTGACTGGTGAAATGGTGTCAATCAGTGTTGAAAAATTCAGTACTTTGGTACTTTTTTCAGTACTTTTTCATATTAAAAATACCGCAGTACCCCCGCGTTGTTTTCAGTACTTTTTTTATCATTTGAGCTTTTTAACTCTTAACTTTTTAACTGTGATATGATCATTTCGATAGCAGGCTTTGGTCATCATGTGTTTGTTGCAAAATTTATGTTGTTGTATTTTAAAAATAATTAACGAATTAAGCACGAATAACAAAATCTTTTAAATTAATAATTAACGACGCTAATATTGAAATGCAAAGCGTGGACGGCAGGATGCATATTTTGCTTTCCAGAATGGGATATATGTTCTTACAAGTGGCAAGAAAATTTATAAAAAGGGATGCATTGGATAATATGTAAGTGGAAAATTTAAATAAAAACCATATTTAAAGTAAAAGAAAATGCGAAATCATTTTATTCGATAATTTGCGAGACATGAAGAATATAATTTTGTTTTAAAAATAAATCCTTAAAAGTGATAACCAGCTTCACTCCAGAAAATATTGTTTCCGGAAAACCAATAGCATAATACTGTTGTTGTTAATGTTATTTACAAACGAAAAGAAAACTATAATAATACCAATTCTCAATTCCGTGTTCTAGCGGATCTTTCAGAAATAAAGCATTTCAGAACTAAATATATTTAAATTTCTTGAAAAAATATAGCCAATATAAGAAATAAAGCTAATGTTTGCTGACATTTCACATATGGCTTTTGGTATTTTATCGATATGTACCACATTTCTGAGCATCAATTGAACGCACATTTTCAAATGCAAGATGATGTAAAAAGCCAAGGAAGAAATCATTTACACGTAGAAACTGTTTCAAGTTTGATAAAAACTAAAGATCTATTAAAATCAACTGGTAGTTGCTGTTGTAGTCATAATATTTCTTATGATCTCTTAAAGTAAATTTGCTTTATCTTATAACACTGAATTAAAAGCTTTATTTTTAAACATTAATGTTTTAAAGTTTTTTAGAACTACGTTCTTAGTATGTCATATATGTAAAAGTCTGAATAGTGTAACTTTGCAAAAGTTAAAATCTATATATATAAAAGAGTTGCGTTAGTGACTGACTGACTGACTCATTAATCATCAGTTAAAATCTATATTTATAAAAGAGTTGCGTTAGTGACAGACTGACTGACTCATTAATCATCGCCCAGCCCAAACCGCTGACCCTAGAAACTTGAAATTTGGACTAGCGATTGGTCACTCTCCAAATCGATCCACTAAGACGGGATTTTTCGAAATTGTAATGTTTAGGGGGTAAAAAAGGTAAAAACGGGAAAATTCGGTAATATCTCCAGAACTAAGAGATGCAAAATAAATATAATGCTTATCGTTGTTCTTTAGAAAAATAAGCGGACAGGTGTGTGGTACTTTTTTGAAATTCGGCCCTATTAGGGAGTAAACGGGTAAAATCTGAATTTTAGTACTTTTTTGCCACCCCATTTATCCTTTGAACCAATAAATAAAGAAACAAAGTTAATACCACATTCGAAACTTATCAAAAAAAATACTTATACGAATTGGGTACTTTTTCTAAATTCGATCATTAAAGGGGTGAAAATCGTAACTATTTTTGGTACTTTTTTTACAAAACATTTTCCTCCATTCATTGACATATTCGTACTAAATTATGGGCAATACTGAAATTTTTGATACTTTAATGGGGGAAAAATATAGTACCCAAAAAAGGAAATACGGGAAATTTGATATTTTCTTTAGCTTTTTGGTTCTACTAAAGTAGCGGGTTAAATGCTAGAATTTAAACAAGTTCAAACCTAGAAAAATTAACTTTGGCATACAAATATGTCTACGAAGAAAAAGGAGACGCTAACGAAGTAGCGGGTATATGCTTGTATAAATATAAATACCAGTATAAATTTATGTTGACAAAATAATTTATAATTTATAAGAATAAGATAGGAAATTGAATAAGTTTCAAAAATGTAATAGAATAATTTTGTTTCCTGTGTATTATTTTTTCATGTTGACAATTATTGTTGTTTAATTTAAATTTTGTTTTTTAAAAAATTTGTTTGAAATTTATAAACCAAAGATCCCTGAAGAAGCTGTCCATTGTGGCAGCGAAATATTGGATAAACTTAAAATAAATATATTTTTTTGCATAACCTGACCTTGAGCTTTATTTTAAAATAAGAAGAAATAAAATTAAAAGGTCGAAGAATATAGACTAAATAATATATGAACTATTTCAAATATTTTTTTTAAGAAAATACTGAAAAAACGTACTTAAGCGGCTCATACACTTGCAATATAACTGTTCAATTTTATCGCCAATGTGTATGTGATTTTCGAAAGTGACACAATATATTGGCAGGAATTGAAATCAGAAAAGAAGTGTGCAATATACTGCGAAATGTGTTGGCAACAATGTACTATGTTGTTTTGCTTTAAAGGTTATGTTTTTTTTAATAAGAGTTGCGCCATATTCTAAAAAAAACCATTGTGCCACTTATTGAATCATAAAGGACAATATATAAATAATATGGCGAATAACATATACAATAATATTGTGAAAAGATGGGGCGCTTGACGCTTTTGTATAACTGAAATATTATTTACATGTGTACCTCAAATATAAATACTGTTTGCTATTAAATACTTAGATAAATGAATTCCAATTTAATATTTTTTGCTCCTTTTATTTTCATAAATTATTTTTTTTTTTTAACAAAAAGTACCATTTGGTGGGAAAAATACTTTTTTAGTTTAAGGTTAGTACCATTTCAAAATTTCAATTTTGCAACACTGGTGTCAATTGACCCACTCCAATGACACCCCCATGTAAAAGTGATGGGTCTATTCATATAAAGTGTTAGAACTAGAACCGGTCTCTACCACCAAAGACCTATCACGGGACTACTTTGGTGCCAGTTCACTTCCTTCTAGGGAAGGTATCGATTTTCAGACGTCATTAATTTGTTTAAGAAGCTTTTTACAATATGAGTTTTAATACATAATACTTCCATAATTCTTTAAAAGAATACGTTATGCTAGGAACACAACTGGGACGAACGACGAATTTTTGGCCGCAAATATTTGTCGCCAAAAATAAAACATATTGGTGTATACACACAATCATGGCGTCGGCCGAAATTCGTCATACATTAAACTGTTTTATTTTGTAATAAGTTTAATTTTCTTCATGAGTTAATTTGTTTTAATACTTATACATAAACATTAAATTATAATTATATGAATTTTAAAAATTGGCTTTTATATATGAAATCCCGAAAAATCCCGATCCGTACTGGAATCTCATTTTTCTTAAATAAAAATACCGAATCCCGGGTTTCAAAAAACCTGGTCGTATTTGGCATCCCTAGTAGTAGCACACATCTAACATCTACCATCAAAGATGTAGAAAATGTGAAACACTCGTTTACATTGCTCACATCTAGCATCTACCATCAAACAAAAATGTCACCATTTTTGAAAAAAAAAATGTTTTTAAAATAGAAATGTTTTTTTCTTTAAAAGTGTCAAAATTTAAAAAGACACAAAAATGTATTTGAAGTTCAATTTGTTTAAAAATATAAAAAATACTTAACAAAAAAACATTGCTATTAAAGAGAAAACTTGACAAATGGTAACGCTGCTTTAAAAACCAATTTTTTTTTTGTCAGCGATGCCACATTAATAATAGAACTTATTGCTACTTTTCTAGTGATGACACTAAAATAATCGAAAGATGTAGAATGTAATAAAATGAGATAGGAACATCTTTTAAAGATGTTGGTCTTTAGCCCTATGGAAAGATGTTAACATTTTCGCAAATTGTGGCAAATTGATGGTAGATGTTAGATGTTGAGCACTATAAAAGGGCTATAAAAGACTATGAGGCCAAATATGGCAAAATTTTTTCATAATCTTTCTTTTGAGCAAAAAAAAAAAACATTCCGGATAAAAAAAAAAAAATGAAAAAAATTTTAAATTTTAAAAATAAACAAAAAATATTTTTTTAAAAAGATTGAGCAAATATTTAGCTACCGAAGCTACTTGGGACAAATTTTGCTAACACCAATAGGTAATAAGTTACATGGATGAGGAAGAACACCTGTAGTGCGATTCTGTAATAAATTTTAACAATAGTTGTCATTGTTAAAAAATTTAACAAGCAAATTAACAATTTTGCTATTCTGTAACCTTTTAAACAACACTTGTTATCGTAAAGTCAGCTGTTTGTGTTAAGTAAACGACAGCTTTATCAGTGTTGTTTATTTTTTGTTAAATGTCGAAAAAATAAAAAAATTTACTTTTAAGAAATAATATAACTTGAAAATGGCTATTAAATAATTTGCATTTAATTTAATAGTAAAATGTTTTGCTTATCTTCTTAAAAAAAAGCAAAAACTAAAAAAATTCTGTTTAGTTTTAATAATTTTATTTGTTTTTTTGTATTCCTCTTTGTGTTTTTCGTTATTTTGCCATTTTTTGACAGTGATGCCACTTGACGTTAATTTTTTATCTATGTTGTTAACAACAAGTTACAGAATCACATAATCGTTAGTGCAAACAACAAAACAGGTTGACAATTATAACAACAGTTGTTATCGTTAAAAGTTACAGAATCCCACTACTGTATGGCCAAAATGTCAATCTTTGACCCCCTCTATTTCAGAAACTTTTTGACCGATCTTATTTCTAAACTGCTATTTAATAGGACTAAGCTTGGTGCAAATTTCACCCAAATCGGAAGACATAGATTTTAAAATTGGGTCACTTGACATGAAATCCCCCATATGTATACATATATTTTAATCGTTTTCAATTTCACAAAAGTTTGATATAAATATTTTTAACACGTTTTCAAATTTCACAGAACTTAACTGCTATTTTTTCAATTTGTTTTAAAACAGTAAATAATATATCACCCAGCAAAATGCAGTGCAGTAGGATATACTAGAAATTAATTTTATTTAATAAAACATGTTTGCAAAGACTTGCCACATTTGTTACACTTTGTGAAAAACATTAACAAGAATACTTATCAATGATCTTGATTTGAGTCAGCAATATTCTATAGGAAATCCACATCTTGCATCACTGTGCCAGAACTTCATAGAATTTAAAATTTTTCTTTAAGCCAAAACAAAAAGATGAAAACATTAAAATTCAATTGCTAAGCAAGAGTGTACTTTGTAAACCCTAACAAGAAGATGCTGGCAGTCTTCAATACACCGCCGGTCAATTGAATTGGGAAAAACTGCATAGTAAAACATAAAAAAAAAATCATTACAATCTACTCATAAAACAAGTGATAAGAAAATGATCCAAAAATGCAAAAAAAAACAAATCGAGAAAACATAACAGAGAACACCACCGCAAATTTGCAGTTTATCAGTAACTAAAATCTTCATAAATGAAGCAAACAACTCAAAATCCTGAACTTATCTGTGTAGAAAAACTACAAGGAAATCTATCAAAAACACATCAATGATGTTTAAGTTCAACTCATTCACTTGGTGCACCATACTGCAACAGAAACACATACACACACACATAAATATAAGTATCTGCAGCAGACAGAAGACACAAACAACTACGACTGTTAAATGAATCTAAGAGATTTTAATGGCTGGTTATAGTGTCGTTGTGTTAAACAATTTTAATCGAAAATCTTATCATCAGCTCTATTTTCATGTTCATTTCAATGATTACTTTATTGCAGCTATGAAGTACTTCCACGCATAGATACAAACACACATACATTCTCAACTCAAACACTAATTCGATCATTTTTCAAACAAGTACAAAGATTTTATATTTCTGAATTGAGTATCTGTGTGCAGTTGTTGGGTATTGGGCGAAATCTTTCTTTTGCCAAATTGTATTAGTTTATTACTTGTATTGAAAATTAAATTACTACGAATAGAGATGATGAAGCAATCACTATCATCAATTTATCTACCATAGAATTTTTTGTATATATTTTTTTGTCAATAAGTGAGTTCTATCGAGTTGCTTGCGCTATTAAAATACTTTAGTTGATGTTACTTTGACAATATTTGTTGAACTGTTATCAATTTTCTGTTGTTGATAAAAATTACGTGTTTTGTTAATATTTTTAAAATTTATCAAATGATAAAAAGTTTAAAGGATTCTAGACCAGATGTTTTGTGGAATAAAAAATTTTATAATTAAAATTATGCCATTGTTGGTAATAACTTAATACGTACCTGGTCATTTGGCTTTGAAGATGGTAAAATAAGTTTTAGTGGTAAAAACCTGGTAAAAAAGGAAAATATAATAAGATCTAGATAACATTTTTAACTTTATATACGATTGTATTAATTGAAATGCCAAGTCTATATGACAATTAAGTGGGTTCGGTCCGCTTCGGACTACCAATTTAGAATCCACTGACTTAGTAAGAATTTTGTGAACTCCCAAACATTAAAATGCTTACAGTTTTTTTTAAACTACGCTTTTTTGGATTTACTAAGGATCTGAACGGACCCCAAGAGATACACGGTCTTCTAATTGACACTAGTTGCCTTAAGTAACTATATGTATATTCGATAAGAAAACCAGGAAATACACATACACTAGTGCCAAATCTAAAGCAACTAAGAATTTTTTTTCCCCCGTTATAATTTTACAGTTCAATAAGACTTTGCTGTTGCAAAAACTGTCAAGCGGGCCACCCGGCGGGTTAACCTTATCGAGTACGCTGAATTCACACAGAAAAAAAATTCATATAACTTTAGCGACATCATTTTCAATTTTCGTTTTTTTTTTTTAATTAATTACATTAAACACTTGCATCATCTCCTAAATTGTCATGGTCACATATGGTACTGTTACGATTTTATAGCAATAATAATTTTATCGTAAGCGACAAATTTCATACAAAATTTTTATTTAATAAAATAAAAAACTCTCTCCTTTAAAATTTGATTTTTGGCGCTTAAGTTGTTTACGCGGTTAGGGTTCGATTTGATTAAAAAAACAAAATGTTAACGTGATTTGTTAAAATAAATAAGTGGATATTTTTAATAAATCAAACAAAATGTTTATCGAATCTTTATTTATTTATTATGATGTGCTAAATTCCAAATTTTTAATCTTTGATAATGCCCGTAATTTCTACAAAAAGAGATCTAGCCGTGCATAGAATCTATGGTGTATAAGCTGCCATATTTTAAAGGAAAACTGAAGGTAAAAATACGTAGGCCAAATAAATGTTGAAATAGGTTAAGATAACTGTTAGGTACGAACACGACCTGCTTTCTTTTTGTAGAAATTACGGGCATTACCGTTTTCCAAACGCTTTGGAAAAACCAAAGATAGTTATTATACTAACAAAACTGTAAAGCGAATAAGAATTACAAACACTCAAGTCTTATATGCAACAATATCAAAGCTATAAAAAAAATGGACAAGAGTTGAAAAAAAACTGTCTTTACTTTGATTGAAATATTTTTTTTTAATTTAAAATAAAGAAATATTTAATTATTCCATTATTAAATATGTTTTATTGAGTGCTATTTTGCAAAGTGTAATTTTGATAAATTTTTTTATTAAATCAAATAAAAAGTTTTTTGACCTAAAATTTTTTTTTTTTTTAAATTTTCTTGATATATTTTTTTTTTTAATTAGTATTGTGGTTATTTTGTTGAACTATTTATGGTTTTTAATACAAATTTTTTATATTTTTAATAAGGCTTAAGTTCATTAAATTTAATTTTCATTAAATTATTTTTATGAAGAAAGGAATTTTACAACATGAAAATCAATTAAAATTGTTATTGATAATCTTTCATTCTTGACCGTGGCCGGGGCTCGAACTTAAGCCTAATTAAATATATAAAAAATTTGGATTAAAAACCATAAATAGTTCAACAAAATAACCACAATACTAATTATTGTTAAAGCTAAGGCACGAGCTCTATGTGTTCATTTGTCCTTCAAGTTGTGCTGAAAAAGGTCAACGAGAAAAGGAGGAACAGAAATGAAAAAACAAAAAATGTACTTTGGACTTCAAGAAAAATTCTTGACAAAAAGTACGAAAAAAAAGAAGTAAGGAAGAACATGTAAAATCAATTAAAATTGATAATAATTCAAAAAAGCAAACTTCGATCTACCAAAGGTTAAAATACAATTTGGTTTAAGGATTGATGTTTGACTATTGACGTCAGCAGTCGTCGATGGCTGCGAGTGTAAAACGGCAAATCCATCTGAGGAGATCGAGTGGTTGCGATCGAAACATGTCATGGTAACCTGCCGGCCCGGGTTCGAGCCCCGGCCACGGTCAAGAATGAAAGATTATCAATAACAATTTTAATTGATTTTCATGTTGTAAATATTTTTTTTTTTTTTTTTTTGTGCAGTGGTGCTAACCGTTTTATAAGGTTAGCTCATGCTTTCGAGAAGGAATTGTTTCTTAAGTTTGTGCCAGCTAAAACGTACTAAATTTTTAAAAAAAATTTATTCGAAAAAAGAGCAAGAAATATATTTAATTTATATATATTTTCATATAATGCATATAATTTTTAGGCTTAATAGACAGTTTTAATATTAAAAAAAAATCAAATTAAATGGTTTTCTTGCTCTTTTTTTGAAAAAAAATTTCTTAAAACATAAGTACTTTAGGAAATTTCTTTATTTTAAAGTCAATTTACATTCTTTATGATTTGGAATTTAGTTGACTTAGACGAAAAAAATAATGCCTTCAAAGTGTGATGGTCATTCTTAGTTTTGTGTGTTCGCGATCTTTCCAAATCGTTTTTCATGATTTTTTTTAACATTTATAACCACATTACAATAGTAATGATGCTAAAATAGGTATGATGATAATAGGTAAGATGCGTTTGTGGTGATGTGTGTAACACCTTCATATATTGGTCCTATACACAGAAAAAATTATTGCCAAATTATTTTCAAACAAACGCTTGTTTGAACATTTTTTTAATTTCTACAATTTTTTTTTACTGAATCAATTAATATTTTTGTTTGATTTTTAATTAACCAACAAAAATGTTGACAACTATTCAAAAATATCATATACGCGCTATTGGTTTCAAGTTTTCATAATTTTGTATGAAATATTTAACGCTCTTTAATGTTGTCGTTGTTTTGCATTTTTTTATTTGATCGTAAGCAACAATAAGAAAGATGATAAAAAAGCGTGGCGAGGTTTGTAGTAAAAAAAAAACAAAAACAATAGTAGGTAAAAAAAGTTTCACTCTTTTTAAACAACAGAAACAACAACAACATTAGAAGAAATAAAATAAGTTTTTGGTTGGTTTTAAAGTTGGTAAAAAAGAATGAAAAACAAAATCCCGTATTAAATTTTTTTAAACTGTTCAGTGACATATCGAGTCGGTCTGCTGCAGTTTTTGGTTACATTTCTTCCTCTTTATTCCAACAAAAAAAATGTGTCTCAAAGCCAGCGGCCGCTCTGCTCTGCCTTCATCTTTTCCTTCAGTGATTGCTTGCTTGGGCGCGCGTCGTTGCTGGTGCAAAAACTTTTTGTTTGATTCAGTTAAACTATTTGTTGAAAAAATCAGTGTTTTTTTTCAATAAACAAAATGCATATAAATTGTTTGAATATGCAAATCTGTTCATAGGACCGATTTCAGACAAAAAATGTTGTTTTGTTTAAGCTTTGATATTGTTACGGGTAAGACTTTGAGTGTTTAAGACTTTTATTCGCTTTAGGATTTTATTCGTATAATATTTTTAGCTTTTCTAAAATCTTAGGAAAAGGTTTCCTGATGAGCTGGCCTAAGCAACCAGTGAAATGCGCATAGAAGCTAGCTTTCCCTCAACAATAAATTTCAGTGTATTTATCAAATATGATAAATTGGGAATTTAGCACGTCATACAGAAATCGTATTAATGATAAATTTTGTATTCCCGTAAATAACTTTGATAATATACTCGCATGTGCCCGTGCAGAAAACTGAATTGGCAAATTGGTTTTTTTTTTTGTTGTTTTCTTACGAAGACAAAAGAATGAAACAATTTGTTTTTTAATTTTGTTTTTTCTTTTTACCCACTTACAACTACAATTCGAGTCGGAAAGAACCCAACCAATTGTAGGGGGATGTAAGAAAAGATAAACTCACTGTTTATTGTTGTTGTTTTGTTTAAGCTTTGATATTGTTACGGGTAAGACTTTGAGTGTTTAAGACTTTTATTCGCTTTAGGATTTTATTCGTATAATATTTTTAGCTTTTCTAAAATCTTAGGAAAAGGTTTCCTGATGAGCTGGCCTAAGCAACCAGTGAAATGCGCATAGAAGCTAGCTTTCCCTCAACAATAAATTTCAGTGTATTTATCAAATATGATAAATTGGGAATTTAGCACGTCATACAGAAATCGTATTAATGATAAATTTTGTATTCCCGTAAATAACTTTGATAATATACTCGCATGTGCCCGTGCAGAAAACTGAATTGGCAAATTGGTTTTTTTTTTTTTTGTTGTTTTCTTACGAAGACAAAAGAATGAAACAATTTGTTTTTTAATTTTGTTTTTTCTTTTTACCCACTTACAACTACAATTCGAGTCGGAAAGAACCCAACCAATTGTAGGGGGATGTAAGAAAAGATAAACTCACTGTTTATTGTTGTTGTTTTGTTTAAGCTTTGATATTGTTACGGGTAAGACTTTGAGTGTTTAAGACTTTTATTCGCTTTAGGATTTTATTCGTATAATATTTTTAGCTTTTCTAAAATCTTAGGAAAAGGTTTCCTGATGAGCTGGCCTAAGCAACCAGTGAAATGCGCATAGAAGCTAGCTTTCCCTCAACAATAAATTTCAGTGTATTTATCAAATATGATAAATTGGGAATTTAGCACGTCATACAGAAATCGTATTAATGATAAATTTTGTATTCCCGTAAATAACTTTGATAATATACTCGCATGTGCCCGTGCAGAAAACTGAATTGGCAAATTGGTTTTTTTTTTTGTTGTTTTCTTACGAAGACAAAAGAATGAAACAATTTCAAAAATAATTTTACTAGCAAACTTAACCTAGTTCTAGTTTAGAAAAAGAAAATTCTTAACAAAATTTAGTTACAAAACTATTTTCTCTTCTTGTTACAAAAAAAAAAAATAATTTTTGTGTGCATTTTAATGCAGTTGCAACTATAAATTGCAGTAGAATGTATGTAAGTGTGTGAGTTTGGTAAAATGTCTCTGGGTATGTTGCAACTTGTTAGTTGATGGTTACGTAGAAGCTGATGTTGTCCTTGCTACCAAATTCTGTGACTTGACTAGAAGTGTGTTTATGTCATACACATGTGTGTATATTTGATAACTTATATTATGTGAATGTTTTAGTATGAGTGTGTTGCAAGCTTGTCTTATGGGTTTCTCATTCAACTTTTGTCGGTAATAAATTCATCTTTTGCTTGACACTTTGTCGTTCCTTGCTTTTGCTGTTTTTATGTTTGTAGTGAAAAGTGTAGGGCAGTACTGAGAAATGCATGTGTGCGTAAAAAATTCATTATTGTTATGTATGTTGTTGTTGTTTGCTGGCTTGCTACTTCTGGCTGCAATTTTTGCACTGCCAGATTAAAAAAAAGAAGTCAGTTTAAGTGATGGTTTTGTTGCTGCTGCTTTTGTTATTGTTCTCATATGGACTTACGTTGGCAACTTTTTTGTTTAATATTGCTCTTCTTTTTTGATTTCTTCGAAAAGAACAAGAACAAAAACAACAAAACCAAAAAAAAAGTATAAACAACTTTAGCATCAATGTTTGTTGGCGTTAATTTATAAGCGTCACAAAATGGTAAATTACATTTGTTACGTTTTTCTGTTGCATTTTGTTTTGCAAAATGTATCTTGTGCAAACAGCACACAGTCCTTGTTGTATGCATTTTATTTTTGGGTAGTTCCGAGAACTTTGTGACGTTCAAGTTTAAACAACAGCACAGTGAAAAAAAATGCTAAAAGGGGGCATCCTTTATTAAATGTTCGTTCACTTATTCGTTTATTTTCTTCCTTTATTGTTGTTGTTGTGGATTTTTTTTTAGTTTTGCAAGTTGAAACTTGCCGCTGCTTTAATGAAAACATGGTTGAATTTTTTTCTTTCTACATTTTACAAAGAGTTGAATGACAACATGTTTCATACATTCAGCTAAAAAAGTCCAAAAAATAAAAAAAAAGTGAAGGACAGGGAGACAAAACTGAAAGATATATAGTTCATGGTCTACAGTTGTTGAAACACCAACACACGTTCGTTTAACGTAGAATACATCAAATGATAGTGGAGTGACATTTTTAAATCAAACTAGGAAATGTAATAAAAATTTAAGAGTTTTACTCTAAAAATTATGCAATAAAAAAATAATTGTTTTAAGGTCATGAATTTTATGTCAGGGTAATTTTATGTTTTTTTTTTATTGAGTTAAAGAAAAAAGTTTTTTTTATTGTATTAATTTAAAATACATTCAAATGCACCCAGTAGCTTTTAATTAAAATAATAAAAAAAAAATTAACAGCCCAGATTTTCCTCCATTTCTTAAATTCTTTTTTGAGCTTTTAATTTTTTTTTTATTATTTTAATTAAAAGCTCAAAAAAGAATTTAAGAAATGGAGGAAAATCTGGGCTGTTAAACTATCGTTGTTTTTAACAAATTTAAATTAAATTTCACCTATTTTAATGTTAGAAATATTTCGGATTAGTACAATTCAAGAAATGTACTATTTCTAAAAAAAAGTTAAAACTTTGAAAATAGGTATAGTTCTTCTTAAATTTCGATCCTAAGAAATATTTTAGCAGTTTTCTGTTATGGAAAACATGCACTGTTTGGAACGTTTCCATTCAGTTGCCAGGAATAATTTATTTGTTTTAATGCGAAATTCACCGCCTTCTGTTAAAAAAAAATATTTTTATTAGTTGAATCTGGAATTAATGCACGGAAAATACATGCATTCATATATTTAAGCAGTTTGAGTGAAAATAGAAACCAATGCCAGAAGTATTGCCAAAAACTTATATGATTTTATTATTTTATTCAAAAAATATTCTCTGCGTTTTTCTTTGTAATTTTATATTAATGGTTTTCATGGAATCGCTTAAAATTGCCATTTGTGCGTTTCATGAAGAACTTTTTTATTTTTTGTATAACTTGAAACAATTAATGTCAGTTTGTAAGAAAAGTCAATACAAAAATAAATTAAAAAAGAAAATTCAGAAATATAAAAATTAAAGTTGAAATTTGTGATTAATATGTGAAATTTGTTTTTCAAAATGCACAAAGAAAGCCAAAAGACAAATTTGCTCAAATTATTGCTAGAATTTATTGTTTGTAATTTACAAACACTTGGATTTTTCATTTAAAACTACGTTAAAGGCATTAAAAGATCTGTTTCTATAAATGCCAATTGAACAGCGCAAGTTTACGAGTCAAAATTGTTGGGCAAATTTACGAAGTTTGTGCAAAGAATTCTCATACAATTTTTGACAGTTCATTGGCGAGGGCGTAAAAATGCACAGTTTGCACAGATTGCTAGACTTTTCAAATTTTCGTATAATATTATAATATCACAAAATAATAATGCTTTTAAGTTTGATAATTATTTATCATATAAATTTAAGCTTGTTATACTCATCATTTATAAGATGTAACTTGATGTGCTAGATCATCAATAAATAAATAAAAATATTATTTAAAAATAAGCTTAATGAAAACTATTTCTTTTAAACTATAGTTGGCTCAAAATCACCAAGGTGCAGAATTGGTTTTGCTAGCAATTTAATGTATTTTATGTGTACATCAAACAATATAATTAATTAAAGAAGTAATTTTTAAATTAAATCAATATACATGCAGAGAAGTCATTTCGGGAACGCTTCCTAATATACGATCTTCAATAACAAGTCCAAATTTTAATGAAAAATTTAAGGTATTTAACACCAGTCATTACTAAATACACCGTATTTATTATACAAAATCTAGTTTTAAAAAGGATGCTAAAAGATTATTTATTTCTTATTATAAAAATGCAAAAATAGTTTGTCCGATTGTGCACAAATCATTTCAGTGAACGCACCGAAATTCGAAAAATAGTTATTTAAAGTGAACATAGCCATCAGGTGTCAAACGTTAGTAGAAGAAGAAAACAATAAAAAAGCCAACTGTCAATGCATTTATCGTCAAATAAGTTATATTTAATTAGTAAGTAACTTTCAATTCATTATTCGTAGCGCGTACATCAATAGTCCGTCATTTCGTGAACGTGCTTATTTAATGTAATTATTGATGAAATTCTTTTTTACGACAAGAAATAATAAAGTAGCCCCAAATATTTTACTATTTACAAAGTCAGGTCGCATTTAAACTGGCCGCTGTATAATCAAGTCGCGCATTTATTTGAAATCGTCATTTCGTGAACGGTCATTTCGGGAACGTTTCCGTATATGATGCCACGTTCCCGAAATGACTGTTGCATTCTTGGAATGATAATTGTTGTTTCCTAGTGCGACTCGCTTACAATTTTTTATGAATTTATTTAACAAATTCTTTGCTTTTTAATTACAGCGTAATAGAGACTGTTGATGAAGAAAAAATTAGAGAAAAACTCAAAAAAGCTTAAAAATGATAGTGCAGCTTATTTGCGCCAAAGAGAAAAAGCAAATGCTAGGAAAAGAAAGTTTAGAAAGGAAGAAAATATACATCCCAATCTCAAATCCTCTGGGACATTCTTGCTTGTAAAGTTCCTACTGAGAAGCCGAATATTTGCTTCAGATCAAATAGATCAGCAGAATCAAAGCATTAACTGACGCCAAAGGTGATGCTACACAGTAGTAATAGAAATCAACTGTGGCCAATTTTACTTACAAACATTTATTAGGACCTAAAGTGATAATATTTTTGTATATCCTACTTTCTATATGACATATATGGGGGTAGTGCACTCATTTTGCAGTTTTAACTCACTCTTACTGGTAGTGCAAAAATATTGCAATAATTTTGTTGACGTTGAGTGATAAATTAAAAACTTGCGGTGATAGTGATATTCAAAAATTTTGCACTCAAAAAAAAAAAAATAGTTTGATTTAAAAAAAAGCAAACATCAGCTTATTGGAACTTTTTTTTCTTAACTCATTTGAGTGCAACTAAAATTGTTGCACTAAATTTAAAATCAAAAACATTTTTTTTCATGATTAAAGCCAATAATTATACCGTTGTTGGCAAAATTTCATTTTGTTTAATGTTCTTTGCTTATGCATATCCTCCAAAAAAATTAAAAACCACATACAAAGTTAGATTTTTAAAATTTTAGGGATACAATATTCATATGCAGCTTTTTTGATTGCAAGTCCAAATTTTGCACTATTTGAATTGAGTGTAAATTTTTGCATTCAATCTGCGTTTAGTGATAGTGAAACAATTTGCAATATAACTAAAATTTTTTTTGTGGTAGTTAAAAAAAACAATTTTGTATTTGTATTTGTATTTATTAATTTGATTTTCTAATACAACAAGACACAATATCTTATAAATTACAGCATTAGAATCAGACAAGTTAAAGTATACGTTGATAAAAAATATTTTCTAAAAACTACATAGGTTATATTTAAGTTTAAATAGAGTAAAATAAATAAAGTATATAAGTATATAAAAATTAAAATAAATAAAAAAACAAAGTTTACATTTAAAACATAAAAAAAAACAAAATTTTCCCAAAAATTTACGAAAAATATTCCCTCAATTATTTTCTAAATCTTATAGCGTTGCTAGTGGTTTGCAAATCATTTGGAAGTTGATTCCAGAGACGTATGCTTAATATGAAGTATTGGCATTCAGAAGCATGGTCACGGTGACGAAGTTGTATTCATTTTTTCCCTCTACACGATCTAGAAAACTGCAGACGTTCATAAAGATATTTTGGCTCCTTTGTCGTTATTATTTTGTGAAGTAATATTAAGTTTTTGAATTGAAGATAGTTTGAAAATGACATATTGAATAAACTACAAGGGTGCTGATCAAATCTTTTTAAAGAGAATATGTAACGGATGATATTGTTATATGTTACGGTCAGCCTTCTCATATCATTTGTGTTACAACCAGTAAAAATTTCAGATGAGTATAAAAGTGTCGGCAGAAGATATGTTTTTGCAAGTAATATTCTCACTTGCAGAGGTGTAAAGTGCTGAGTAGCCCATAAACTTCGCAACATGCCATATACTTTACCAAAAACTTGTGTAATGTGATTCGACCAGGTTAAATTTCTGTTAAATAGTACTCCTAAGTTTCTTGCTGAATCTACAACATCGATTCTCGAATCACCAAGATATAAATTTACCTCAAAATCTATATGAAAGGCCCTTTTACATACTAATATGCATTTCGATTTGCTAGGATTAAGTCGCAAACCGTTAGCAGCTGCCCATGTTAGTATTTTCCCAAGATCATGATTTAATTCCCGTATTTTCATATTAGCTGACTCTTTAGGACTACTGAGATACAGCTGAACGTCATCAGCATACATTTGTATACTAGAATACGATAGTTGGTTTGGGAGATCGTTCGCATATAAGGAGTATAGCAGGGGTCCAAGGATGGATCCCTGTGGGACACCTCTAGTTACTTGTAAAGAACGCGATATAGTTTCGGCATTTGCAACTGATTGGCATCTACTTGAAAGGTATGATGACAACAGTTTCACCGCAAACGTGGAAAATTTAAATAATTTGGACAATTTCATGCACACGATTGAATGGTGCACTGTATCAAAAGCCTTTGAGTGGTCCAATAATACCAAAAACGTTATTTTTCTATCACCTAGGCTACTACGAATTTCCTCTATCACATCGGTAAGAGCTGAAGTACAACCACGCTGAGGTCTGAATCCAGATTGACGATCGGTTAACAGGTTGTTGTTATTAACATGGTTATAAATTTGTTTATATAACAACTTTTCAAAAACTTTGGAAAAATAAGGGAGAATCGCAATCGGACGATATTCATTTCCTGCTTTTGGTACTGGAACAATTTTAGCGTGCTTCCACTGCATTGGAAAAGTACAGGTTATAATTATAGTATTAAAAAGATGTGTAACATATCGAATTATCCAGGGTAGAATAATTTTAACAAATTTTGGGTTAATATTATCTAATCCAATTGAATTAGATTTCATTGCATTAAAAGCGTTAACTACATCACATGCGGCTAGGCATTGAAAATTAAATTCACTACATGAAATCAAAGGCAAACCTTCCTCATAGAAACTAGACTGAACAGTTGGATAATCAATTTTAGTAAAATTTTCATTAAGCAAGTTAACATCAACTTCCAGTGAACGGTCAACTGAGTCATTAATGCCAATCTCTCGTATATATTTCCATTTACTCTTACAATCAACCGCTGTGTTAAATTTGTTATAATAATACAAAGATTTATCATGTCTTATCCTCGATACAACCCTTTTCCTCGCCAAACGATACTCACTTTGTAGATCAGGTGTCCACATGTGGTAAAGACGGTCACGTTGTTCTATTAACATTTTAGTTTCATTACCAAACCATGGCCTAATTCTATTTTTGATTGTCTTATTTTTGATTGGCACGTGTTTGTTATAAATTTGCAGTATTGAGTCATTAAGAAAAGTAAGCTTCTCATCCACTGATGGCAAATAAAATATTTGTTCCCAATCAACGTTATCAAGATCTCGCTGCAAATTTATTGGACTTATATTCTTGAAATCCCTGAAACTATACATTTGAATTCCCTTTTCCGTTCTAAATTTATAGCATATAAAAATCATATCGTGTTTTGAAAAGGTGGATGCAGCTAACTGATCGTAGAGTAATAATTTCCGCTCGTTACTTACAAAAACTAGGTCAAGTAATGTGCTGTTTGTGGTTGAAAAATGTGTAGGCCTGGAAGAGTTTACAGCAGATAAATTAAATGAATGCATAATCTTGGTCAGAGTTTGATTTTCAAGCAAATTGCAATTAAAATCACCAGTTAAAATAACCTCCGAGTACGCTACAGAAAAATGTTCTAATTTGTCAATAAGTGTATCCAATTTCATATATCTATCCGGTCTATAAACACAGCCAAGCAGCATTTTTTCACCATGAAAATTTACGTCAATAAAAATTAATTCAATATCACCGGGTTCATTATGTAAACAGATAAGTTTACATGAGATATTATTCCTAATGTAAATAGCTACACCTCCACCATTACTTTGCCTATCTGATCGAAAGATTCGATAACCATCTACTTTATAAATACTGTCATTTATTTCCGGTATAAACCATGTTTCAGAAACACATATTGCATCAATACCTGAACTCTCAAATAGGAAACGAAATTCATCAAGTTTCGGCAAAAGGCTTTGGGCATTTATGTGACACATGTTAAAGCCCTGATGCTGATTAGCCAAGATACGAATCATGTTATAATTACTCTCTCTAGAACCAACTTGATTAAAAGACAAATTTGTCATATTTACTGAGTGCAACGCAATAAGATTCATTAGTATATGAAAGAAAAGTTATGTTAAATATTATAATGCAATTTTGAAAGCAAAAATAAAATGAGGGATAATATTTTAACTGAAAAATTAATTGATAATCATTATATTGTAATAAATAGTTTAATTTAAAAAGACAAAAAAATACTAAACAGTTTACTAATTTAAAATAATAAGTTTCCAGATGAGAATATTTTTTAAAAGAGATGTCAAATCATCACAAAAGCTGGTAAAAAAAGAGTGCAAACTAATCTCTTTGCAGTTTTATTTAGTGATAGTTAGTTTGTTCAATTAATCGGGTTTTATTTTTGTTCGATTTAACGAATAATCGATATATGTCATTTTTTACTTATTCGATTAAACGATTAAAATTTTTAAATTAATCAATTAATCGAATAATTCTAAGTCCCGATATTTTATAAATTACTATATTTTTTTTATTATTTTAGAAAAAATTAGCACTGGAGTAAATAAACATTCTTTTTTAAATAATACTTGTCAATGTAGCTCCAAATTGTTATTTCACTTTCGGGCACTTGGAATTAAAAATAGTCAGTATAACTTTAAATTTTTTAAAATTTATCACGGACATTCTATCCTCTGCTTTGCTTCTGTAATTTCCTCTAGAGAATTGATCGAAGTATCTTTATTCATTGGATCACTTGTAGCTCATTTGATTTTGTTGGTGGAGCATCTTCTTCAAGTACTATGTTATAGTCACTTTGTAAGCGCTACATTAAGCATTATAATATTTATCCTTCGTACAATATTTTTAAACCAAACTCATTCTAAAGACAGAAACACATGACCTATTTTGTTAAAAAATACGGCCTTGTTCTAGAAATCCAAATGAAGTGGATTTAAAATCGAGCAAATTTTTAAAACGACCCTGTAATGAAAGTTCATAAAAATATTCCATTTTATCTTATTCATTTTTGCATCTAGGTATTTCTTGCAAGAACAACACTTAAAACCACGAAAAACTACGGTCATTTTGCAAAAACTTTAACATAAATTATCGTTCGATTTCAATTTCACTTCATTTCGCTTTCTAGAACATACCGATAAATTAATATAAATTTTTGAGTTAACATACTTTTGTCGTTTTTTCTTTTGTGAAATAAATTATTAAATTTTGTTACTCACTTAACAAGACTGTTTTTTTTAATTCCAACGAACACATAAATTTGGTTTGTTATTAGGCTTAAAACTTTAAAAAAATTATGCATTTAACAGAAAAACTATATATTATTATTCGATTATTCGGTGTAAATTATTCGATTAATCCTTTAATCGAAATTAGCAATCTTAAATTATTTAAACAATTATTCGTCTAAAATTGTTCGATTAATCGAACAAGAATTAATCGGCTGAACACCCTAGT
Organism: Pollenia griseotomentosa; assembly: GCA_963931875.1. Lineage (NCBI taxonomy): Eukaryota > Metazoa > Arthropoda > Insecta > Diptera > Polleniidae > Pollenia > Pollenia griseotomentosa. Next base: position 45,275,156 of record OZ007563.1, read on the forward strand.
GATAGTGAAATGCTGATTTAAATCAATACTTAGTGCACTACCCCCAACTATGCTCTATGAAATAAAAATGTTCTTTCTGTAAACAAAATAAAGAAAATATCAAATGACAAATGATTTTTTTAAATTTGATTAGTTTAACAGAAATCGTAGGCACTCAAAATTCAAAAACTACAATGAAATAGTGCCGTACGAATTTTTAGAGTAACTAGAACATTCACTTATGAGTATGGAATGGAGCAAGGCGAATTCATAAAGGTGACATTTTTAAATCATCTGTTTATTGTTTATTTTTTTGGCTTGTATACTGAATGTCAAGCTTTGTTTACATTTTGTGAAAAAATTAATTCAAATTTAAAATTTAATAAAAATATAATAACTTGAAAAAAACTTATTTAAAACAAAAAAAGTGAACATAAAATATAAACACAAGGAATTAAAAATGCGTAAGAAATAAATGGAGCCACAATGAATTTTCAATAGAGTAAAAAGATTTACTTTCTAAAGAAATTGTGTATATTTTATAAACAAAAAAAATTTCCTGTTTTGTATTTTCAACAAATAAGTTTGACATTCACTCTAACTTTTTACAAAAACAAAATACATAGAATTTTTCAAAAAAAGAGATAGCTAGCATAACTCTATCTCATGATGCAGTCACCTTTATGAATTCGCCTTGGAATGGAGCTAGCAGGCCTTGTCTATCCAAAAGAAGTAGTACAGAGGGCTTCAAGAAGGCCTTTGTACTACTTATTTTTCCCGCTGGGTATATTTAGTTAAGTGTTATGATGTATTAGTGTCATTGTGATTGTGTATAGTGTATTTGATTTAAAAATTTTAAAACAAATACTGAAAATTAAAAAAAAAAAAAAATGTAAAACACCTGAAACAATATGAAACGCTAAGTACAGAAAAGAAACCATTTCAAAACATTCATTTTAAGATAATCAATTAAAACGGTATACTTATTATACTGTCTATAAGCTTGATAATGATTTATTAAGCCTTCGAACCTCATATGTAATGAAGAGACCCCACATTCTTATTACACGAGCACCGCAAAATCTATGCATAGTAAGGGTTGAAAATCTTGGAATATTTTAATGGGCGCGTTCAGTAAGAATCCCAATACTTTATCTTTCTCGAAGATAAAATGCCGCTCAATAATAATTTATAAAATTGTTACCTTAGTGAAATCAAATTTTCGAAGACACAACAACATAGCAAGTCATATTGTCTTTGATTCCTAAAAGAAAGTCCAAATAGATATCTTACTACCCTATTAAAACTCCCGAAAATGTTTCCAATACGTACAAAAATATTGAGTGGGATAGAGAAGCTTGTTTCCTTTCTAAATTTGGCAAATACATAACAACGTTATACAAGCATCTATTGATAACAATTTATATACATTTGCCAAACTTTCTTAAACAATTTTAATTAATAAACAAAACAAGTATTTATGTAAAGTCTTAGGAATTATTTTGTATTAATTTTTAATATTGTTTATTGTTGTTAATTTTGTTTTATGGACAGTATTAGAAATATTTGATATTTCTAATTAAAGGACACTTAGAAGAGTTTTGGAAATCACTGTAAGCTTTTGACAAATTAACAATTATGCAGAACTTAACTTTTGCACAAAAATATTTACAAATTCTTGAAACTAATAAAAGCGATGTATGTATCTTAATTGAAGACAGAAAATATTTCAGACAATTCTACGGGCTTTGACACATTCTGTTGTCTTTAAATTAAGTTAAAATGCAATTTTGTCACGATTATATTGGACGTCATCGATGACAATGTCTCTTACATTGATATTGCTAACTAGATAATTTCATTTGGTCAATAGATTATTTTAGTTTTATAAGGTTGTATAATGTTTTGTTAATTACTCTGTTTGTAAAAAAGTTCTTAATATTTTGACATAAAAAACCATTTTATTATAAATATCATTTTATACAACATACTAACGCACACACATACGCATAATACCCTCCTAGCGGGAAAAAGAAGGAGTAAGGAGGCCTTCTAGAAGGCCTCTGGTTCCCTTCTGTTGGATGTACAAGGCCTACTTGCTCCATTCCATACTCATATCTTTTTGACACACGTTGTCATTGCGAAGTAGGCCTTCCGCTCTCGCTTCTTTAGCAGGTACATAAGAATGGTAACGGGACCAAAAAAAAAATTAATTTTGCTTTTGCTTGTGCAAAAAAACAATACAAAAAATGTTACTCCTTCTCTACTCCCTTCTCATAGAAGCGAGTGTTGAAGGTGTACCTTATCTTTTATACGAAAGAGCCGACGCCTTCTATGTGGCATTCTTTAGCAGTTAGATAAGAATAGTAATTGAATCAAAATTTTTTTTTAGGCAGGCCTTTAAAAAGGCCTGACGTAAGAAGGTCTTTTGAGTTTTCCCGCTGGGCTGTTATAGATTCTAAGAACGTATTTGAATGTTTAAAACTAAGAATGTAATGCAGTATAATTTATTTTCGATTGCCTCATTGACAATAAGGATGACGAGGAAATCAGCAACAACAACTATGACTCTGCTGATTAATTTCATTGTTAGTTTTGTTGTTGTTGGATTCTTGTTAAAGCTGTTCTGAAAACATTTTGTTACTTTAATTATGATGGATTATCACATGATGTTGGTTGGTTGGTAAGTGGATGGGTTGTATGTTTACCGTCTCTCTGTGTGAATGAGTAACTGTAAATACTTCAATATGAAAGATATGAAAATCACATCTTGTATATTAAAACACATACAATTACATGCCTCTATTTATTTTGTTAAAGTTAAGTTGCCCAATTCTGTAAATTTTGGCAATTATAAGCAAAGAATCAACCACTTGGCATATTAGTGAAGCCAATACCTCAAGCTTATCTGGGTCTTTAAAATGACAAATCTGCAATATAGGTAAAGCGAATAAATAAGGTTCTATCTGAACTCACGCTCAGGAAAAACTTTTTGATTTTTAGCAATAGGTAAGTAGTTGTCATTACAATTGTCATTATTCTGAAAAATTCAATAAGTACTTACTAGTAATGACCTCAGCAACTACTTATTTCTTCTATTATTTTCACTACAGAATATTTGCGTACTTCTTAGTTGTATTGTTTTCCGGACTGAATACTTACTAACTGGTAACGTACTCTACAACTACTTATTAGGTTCATTAAATAGTGATTTTTTGGCTTCTGGTATGTATATTGTGGGTACTTACAATTCAACTTACCCGTAGTTAAATAATAACTAGATAATTTTTTTTACTTCTAGTAAGTGTATTATTGTAAGTACTTAATTCTGTGGACACCTCGAACAAAAATAAGTAGTTATTCAGCCAAAAAATACGTAGTGTTCATTTTCTCCAACATTACTTGCTGACTTACCAGATCCTGATCTAACAATAAGTAAGCCCTAAGCTCTTCATCAACGCGGCGAAGATCTTTAAAATTAATAAGAGATTGAATTTTACTGTAACTTAGAAATAATTTCAATTTGCTAGCAGATTTCTCTTCAAGCTATTGCTATTAGAAAGCAGCTGATTTCGCAGTGAAGGTTAATAAAAATATTGTTCCTAATTCCTGGACTTACACCATTTTCGAAAGGTGGGAAAATTTTCGTTAGCTTTTTGTAAAAAATAATTGGCAACTTTTTTCAAAATATCTTGCTTAGCTTCTTTGCTTATAACGAACAAATTCATATTATTTGCAAGATTTTATTTCGTGCTCAAAAGTTACAACATATAATTTTAAAGTATTTTTTAACGCTGTAGTCACACGATCAAGTTTTGCTTTCAAGATTTTTACATATACCGCTGGTCAAAATTTTGAAAATTTTAAAGCTGTGACGTAGGCTGCACGAAATTTTTAAGCAATTTGCTTTCAAAATGTCATTAACCCTAGAGTACTCACCATATTTTACGTACGTTGTAACTAATGATCGTCGATTCGACGATGTATTTTTTAACTGCCTATAACTTATAGTAAAAAAGCTGTTATTGTACGTTTATGAATACAAATTTTTATAAGAGGTTTATAAGACAAAAAGCGTTTAATAGTTATTACATACTATAAGCTTAAAATAAGAACAATAATTAGTCTTGTGGTTATTTTGTTGAACTATTTATGGTTTTTGATCCAAATTTTTAATATTTTTTAGGCTTAAGTTCATTAAATTTAATTTTCATTAAATTATTTTTATGAAGAAAGGAATCTTACAACATGAAAATAAATTAAAATTGTTATTGATAATCTTTCATTCTTGACCGTGGCCGGGATTCGAACCGCGGCCGGCAGGTTACCATGACATGTTTCGATCGCAACCACTCGATCTTCTCAAATGGATTTGCCGTTTTACACTCGCCGCCATCGATGATAACAATTTTAATTAATTTTCATGTTGTAAAATTTCTTTTTTCATAAAAATAATATAATGAAAATTAAATTTAATGAACTTAAGCCTAAAAATATTAAAAATTTGAATTAAAAACCATTAATAGTTCAACAAAATAACCACAATACTAATTATTGTTAAAGCTAAGGCACGAGCTCTATGTGTTCATTTGTCCTTCAAGTTGTGCTGAAAAAGGTCAACAAGAAAAAGAAAGACAAAAATGAAAAAACAAAAAATGTACTTTGGACTTGAAGAAAAATTCTTGGCGAAAGTACGAAAAAACAGAAGTAAGGAAGAACATGTAAAATCAATTAAAATGGATAATCATTCAAAAAAAAAAAGCAAACTTTGATCTACGAAAGGTTAAAATACAATTTGGTTTAAGGATTGATGTTTGACTATTGACGTCAGCAGTCGTCGATGGCTGCGAGTGTAAAACGGCAAATCCATTTGAGAAGATCGAGTGGTTGCGATCGAAACATGTCATGGTAACCTGCCGGCCGCGGTTCGAGTCCCGGCCACGGTCAAGAATGAATGATTATCAATAACAATATTAATTAGTTTTCATGTTGTAAAATTCCTTTCTTCATAAAAATAATTTAATGAACTTAAGCCTAATTAAAAATACTAAAAATTAAAATAAGAACTTTTTATGAATATGGCTGTTAAATTTTAGCTAAGCAGTAAAACCTGAAAATGTTGGCATAGATATGGAATTTGGGGACGATAATTTTTTTTCCATAGCTTCTATTCCACAGCAAGTTTAAAATTCACCATAGGTCGCATATAATAAATTTCATATAGATTTAGGTAAAATATTTGGCACAAAAAAATCTCTTATTTGAATCTAAGCCTAAAAACCAGGGACCGAAAATAACAGTTATATTTGAGTTTTAAAACAAAAAAAGCATGTAGAAGTTAATGTGAAAAAACTGATTCAAGTATGCCATATTGATCCTTATGAACTTGTCTATGATAAAATATATTGATTTTTAAAATTTTTATTTTTATTTTCTCGATCAAAATTAAGAGTTATTTTTTGATTTTTATTTTTTTGAACAAAAACAACAGTTATTTTTTGATTTTTATTTTTTCGAGCAAAAATAACAGTTATTTTTTGGTTTTTAATTTTTTGAACAAAAATAACAGTTAATTTTGGATTTTTATTTTTTTGAGCAAAAATAAAAGTTATTCTTTAAAGAAATGTACGTGTAAAAATAATTTAGTTGACTTTAAATGTTTATTTTAATGTGTAATCATCATTGGGAGTTCTTATGCACATTAAAATAAACATTTAAAGTCAACTAAATTATTATTACACGTACATTTCTTTAAAGAATAACTTTTATTTTTGCTTAAAAAAATAAAAATCAAAAAATAACTGTTTTCATCTGACTTTTATGAAAAAAGAAATAACTGTTACGGTCCCTGCTAAAAACATAATTTTGTTTTGCCGGGTCCATGATTGAAAATGGGTCCCAGTATGGTACACTCTTGAAAATTAGTGTTGATATTTTTTGGTATAGGTATAATATGGTATTGGCGGGCTTAACCGACTACACTTATTTACTTGTTGTAACTGAAATATTGGCTATCAAACGTCGACGTTAGAAATCGACGAACAAGCTGTAAATATTTTTAGACCAAAACTGTGAATTTTGTCGTATTTTTATTTTTTATTTATTTTGAAAGAACAAAAAATTATTTTTTTTAAGTGGTTTTTTTAACTTTATAGATATCGGATTTTTTAACTTAATATGGTGAACCGTTTTCAAGTTATTCCAATATATGTAGTGAAATGCCTTAATTTTTGACATAACGGTATATCTCGAAAAGTCGAGCTGATAGATAAAAATGGAGATTAGATTTATATTCAGCGATCTCCAATTAGTAAAAATTTGCAATAAAGTTCCAGGCCGCACCAAAAAAGTAAAATTTTGTTCATTTATGTTTTTAATTTATATTTTTAAAAAAATTAAAACCTTAGTTTGTTAGGCTAGGTAGAAAGTCCGATGCGAAGTCGATCATAACGACCTCATTTAGAGAGCGGTATGTTCTTTTGTGACGCCTTAGAGTAGAAACTATTTCAAATTTTCAACACTTTTGCTAAAGAAAATATGTTTGTTAGCAACTGAAATGAATTCGGCACGAAATTGGTATTAAAGTATTTCAACTTCGGTAGCAGTACGGGTATTCGATTTTTGATGGCATTTAAGAGGTATCAGTATAAATAATGGTATCGGATGCCAACCTTAAGCCTATAGTACACGGAATGTAAAAAGGCACATTCGTATGTGGTTCTGACGTCATCATTTTGTCGTCATCGCACATCAAGAGCCACAATGGCTTTGTAGAACCACATGCGCATGTGGCTTTTTACATCCCGTGTACTGTAGGCTTTACTCTTTTTTTTATCAAATCTAATATTTTTTTTTTTTGGAGAAATCGATATTTTACGGTTTTTTCTTATATGCCTTCATACCAATAAAAAAAAACCTGGCATAGAGCAACCTGTTAACTTTTAAAACATAAAATTTTTTTAAGTTCTTTTTTTTTCATTAACTATTAATTAAATAGGCTTAATAAAATACATAAACATACACACAGCCAAAAACTCCATAGCAGGATAATGATAATAATTTTTATTTATAGAAGTGTATGTTTTGGTGAGGCGTAGCTGTACAGTTACAATATTCCATTTTTAGCAATTTATTAAAAATCTTCATACATTAATTATGCTAAAAATTAGTAAAAACAAACTTGAACAAACTTTGGTGTGGCAATAAATAAACATCAATTTTATTTAATTTTTTTTTTTTTTTTTTTTTGCAGAAGACAAAACAAAATGTAAATTTACTACTTTAACGGAAATACTGTAGTCCTTGGCAGTGGATTTGTATTATTCCATATTTTCTTTTCTGTTTAAGAAGTTCACATACCACAAGTCTGTATGCATAAGTATTTTTAAAAATCTTAATACTAGGGTTTTTTTCGGGATAGCAAAAAACAATTTTAAATTTCCCATGAATTGTGTGAAATTCCATTTTAAAGTAAAATAACAAAACGTTCTAGAAATAAGAAAATGGATTATTATGATTTTGAAAGTAACTAGTAATTTAAATATTTTAATGGGTGCCCTGTGCCCATGTTCCGTAACTCTCGCGTCGAGAAACTTTTCGATTGAAATGTGTGAAATGAAACAAAAATACCATATATTGGAACAAACAGCTATTTTTCTCACTAAACTGTGCTTGTAACTTTTTTTGGCGAGTACTAGCTGTCACGCAAGGAAATTACTCGCCAATTTACAAAAAAAGTGTGTCTGTAACATTTTTGCGGGAAAAGTTTCCGCTTTGAACGGTCAAAAAAACTCACGAATAAAAATGGGGCGAGATAAATTTTAACATTAACAAATAATTAAAAATGCAAAGAATAACAATAATAATATTTTGTTCTTGGCACATTTTTCTTTGTTTAATTATTTTGCTTTTAAAATTTTTATAAAATATACGAATTTTTTCAAAGCTCGTTTGCAATCAACAAACATTAAAGTAGCACTTTACATTATTTAGTAAGCCGACGGTTGTGTTTTCGTCGCCGTCGTTGAAAAATCTTCAATTTTAGTAAATTTTTGTAGCCGTCAACGGTAAGTGTTACTGACGTTCTCAACGTCTGCAATGTTACATCGGCTTCGGATGCAATGTTATGATATTTATAAGGTAACGACGTTATATCTTTTGTTAGTTTTCGACATGAGTTACAGACACCGTTGTTTCTTCCTTTTCGAGAAACGATGAAAAATTTTGTTCCACATCTTTTCGATGCGAGAAGTTCTCACTAAAGTTACGGAACATGGGTACTGCTAGGCAAAAGTAAGTCAGAAGGTTACAAAGGCTTACATTTTTATTAAAAAAAAGCATAAAATGATCAGGGTGTTATACTGAATTCATTTTCCAGTATTGATTTAAAAATAAATAAAATAAGTATGATTGCTATATTCGGCACAAAACATTGTCGAGGTCGTGATGCGTATAGCCTTCTACATACGTATCTATCTGCAGTCAGCTATGACGTCTTTTTGACACCCTCCGCCGATAGTTCAAATATTTCAGGAGTGGGCTTTCTATGTGATCTTTAAATTATAAACCAATCTTTTATAAAACTATCCACAAAGTATTATAATTCGTTACGTTTTTAGGGATATTAAAGCCTATTTTAAAAAAGTCAAATTATATCTAATTTGACCGCATCTAAATAAAATATCATCATTTGTTTCGAAAATACTCTTTTGTAGTATAAAGTGATATTGATTGGCGCAAAGAAAGCGGGCTTAATATTAACCCTGCGAAAACTACTCTGGTACGTATGGTTCTGAGTAGGGATTCCAATACTGGTATTACCGATACCGAAATACCGGTATTAACGGCTCAAATCGCATACCGAAATACCGCATTGAGAATACCGGATTTTTTTTTTAGTTTTTAAAATTCTTCTTTGAAATTGCAACAGTGTCCAGATTTGGAAATTCTAGTTTTACACTTATTTATATTTTATATATAAATACATATGTATATACCTACAGCCAACTTCAAGTTGAAAAGTGAGAGAATTACAGAACAAAACAGAATAGCAAAGTACATGAAACTGAGTACCCCTCCACAATCTCTTATTATTAAAAAAGCATAAAAAGAACAATTGCTGCAACAAAATTGCAAAAATTTTCTGGACAATGGGTAGGGTCACATATGACAAACCTTTGACGAAAAAACCAACAGACAAACTAAGTTTATTTTCACAAATAGAATCTGGAAATTTATTTCTCATGGTAAGTAAAATTTGTTATATTAATTTTCATATTATTCGAATGTGTATTGTAATCCTCAAAAGCTTTTGTACTTTAATAGTCTTATTCCTTCAATATTTTCCATTAATATTTTCTATTAAAGTATAAAAACTTTTGAGGATTGTAATTTGACTTAGAACACACATTCGAATAATATGAAAATTTATAAGTTTATTTTCTTTAATTCTAGTAAATATATTTTGTTTTAATATGTATACACATTTATTAAAAATTATAAAAAGGAGCCTTTTACCGCATTATTAATCGGTTTTGTAATATAGAACACAAGTTAAATTACTTAAATTACACTAATAATGAGCAAACGTAGTGGTTTCGTCTTTTTCGTCAAATGTTTGCCATATGTGACCGTACCTTAAGTATGAGTAAAATTAAATGTCATATAGTCATAATAGCTTGTCCGATTTATTTTGATCTTTTTCGCTAAACTCAATGTCAAAAATCGCCATAGACTTGCTTCTTCGTTTCGAATTCCGCTAAAATTCGCCAAAAATGGGAAAAAGTCGCCATGATATAAATTTTGTTTAATTTTTATTTAGTGAAGACAAAAAAGTACAATGAAATATTTTATTGTAGTCTACTTATAGCAACAAAACAATTTTTGTTGTTAGTATTAAACAAAGAATAAAAATAATAATATTTTTCAGTATAAATATGTATAATTTCCTTATGACCGTTCGTCCTACAAGTGAAGATTCTGAGCATGGGTAATCCGCAGCAGGATAAATCTGCACGAAAATAAAATCACGCCTTTCGGATGAAAGCATCGACAATTTATGTTTTCTTCGAACATATTTTAATACACAAAAAGAAATTAAAAAAACTTTGGATACTTTACCTTTGAATTAATTACTATGTATATATATTATATTTAACTAGCTGTCCCGGCAAACGTTGTTTTGCCATAAACCTAATTTCAAGTGAAAGAAAGAGGAATAAAGCGCTTTATACCATGATGCGATGAACAAACAATAGCTATTTATTTCTTAATTTCTGATCGTTACATATTCAAAAGTTAAACATAAAAAAGTGATGAATTTTTTATCCGGAAATATGAAAAGCAAACAGAGACAATCAATTTTTATTACATGGGGTCTTCGCCAGACAATTTTTTCTCATACCAAACGTCAAAATCTATAAAAAATTTTAAAATTTTTATCAGCGTTTTTTTTTATATGAAGTTTGACGTTTATTATGACAAAAAATTGTCAGGTGAAGAACCCATGTTAAGAAGAGCAATTGCGTGTACGATATTTTTGTCAGTCCGTCTTTAGCCAACACAAATAAGCTCGATGGCTTGCCGACGCGAGAACTTGCCACGTATAATTGTCCGTGTAAAAAACATGGTGTGCCCAAATCTAAGCCGCAAACAGACATCGTTTGGCCTTGTGACTTATTGATTATCATTGCAAATGCCAATCTTAAAGGAAATTAAACGCGTTTGAATTCACTTGGGACGTCTGTAGCAATCATCGAAGTTCGTGAAAGCAAAACATTTTCGTCGCGGAGTTTACCATTCAAAAAGGTAGCTTCATCATTTTTTAACGACCAATCGAGTACCATTGCATAGCCGAAGTAAAATAACCGGAGAAAAAAATTAAAAAAAAACCTAAACCTTTCAAAAGAATCGGTTAATTATTTAAAAGGGTATAGGAGGGGGGTGCTTTTACCCTTTTTGCTTTATTTTACGCCGTAAATGTTAAAATTTATAGCCTTTAGTTCCATCAAGACTTGAAACTATCATCGGATAATTAATTAAGAAGACATGGGTAAAGGGAGCATTTACCCTTTTTGCCCTAATTGTTGGAATTTCCAAAAAATTTATATCTTAGAGTAACTTTATTTATTACAGTGTCTACATGCCAAATTTTAAGAAAACCCTTTGATTAGTTAAGAAGATATAGGAAGGGGGAACCTTTACCTCTCTTGCCTAATTTCACGCCCTGAATAATAAAAATTAAAGGCTATAGTTTCTTCTAGATGTTATACTATTTGCCTGCCAAATTTCAAGAAAATCGGTTGATTAGTAAAGAAGATATTGGGAGGGGGAGCTTTAAACCGTTTCGCCCTATTTTAAGCCCTCTAGCGATATGAAATATATATTAAGATCTATTTCGAATGTCATTGTACACATAAGACATTACGATACATGGTTTGGTAACTTTTCAAGTGACAATAAAAAATCATAATATGGAAAAGGAAAGGCAGTTTGTTGATATTTGTATGGGAATAATATATAAGAAAATCTAAATGCTATATCTCCGGAACCACTATGCCGTTTTTGTGCTTACTTCACACAAACCATCTTCAGACTATCCCCAAAGTACCCTTTAATTTTGGTTTACATCGGTCGATCCGTTTTCGCAGTTAGTGGTGACATCAAAGTGTACACTTCTTTTTATATATATAGATTTTTAATTGTATTGCTTTGTTTTTAATATCGACTTGTTTTGTCTTTTTTTAATAACTACATATCGATGGCTTAATATAAAAAAGGCCTAACTCGATATTTTGTTTAGATAAAAAAATTTATAACGCAATTTTTAATTAAAAAATATCCAACAAATGTTGTACCCCTAAAAAATTTTAAATCAAGATGCATGTGGCATTAGCTACCAGAATAATCAAAAAAGCTATTTAAAAAAAAAAATCAAGTTTTTTTTATATTAAGCCATCTTTTTTTTCAATAAATATTTTAAATAAACAATAAATTGGATTGAATAATATAATATAATTGGAAAATTGTTTTATTCTTTATTCTTTGTGCTTTGTATTTAGATATTTTTATTCCATTAATAATACCGTAAATACCGATAATAACGGTACCAAGATTTCCTCAATACCGAAAGGTCTTCGGTATTGGAATGCCTAGTTCTGAGACTTAGAGAGCCTGCCTTGAACGGTACCGTTATTGGATTCCCTAACGAGATGAAATACTTAAGGATCATTCTGTATAAAACCCTTAACTGGAACAGAAGGGCAACAAGGGCATTATACGCCTACGAATGACCCTTTGGGAAGATATGCGGGCTGAAGCAGAGAATGATCTACTGGTCCTTTGTTATGATAATTAGACTAGTCTTGACCTTTGCCGCCCTAGGGTGGTGTACTAAGACCAAACAGGTCTAAGGTAGAGCGATACTCGTTATGGGCAAACAGTCTACGATCTCTCAGGCGGAGATCTACGCTATCCTCATATGTGCTAGGGAAGATCTCAGGAGGAGGGTAAAGGACTTGAGATTAGTTATAATGTCGGATATCCATGCCAATCCTAGAGCACCATCTTATTAAGAGGTGAAGTCCAGGTTATTCATGGCCTGCTTTACATCTTTGAACAATCTGGAGAAACACGTGAGTTATTTTCCATCATTTTAACCTAAAAAATTCCCAGATCTCTCACAATAAATTCCCAGTAAAACGAGAGTAAATTACAATTTGAATTCTCATTTTTTCCTGGAACTTTAATTCTTGAAAAAAATCTCTTAATACTACACATTTATGTACTCGTATGAATGAGTATGTGTCTTTATAGTAATAAGTTTCTTTGTTTCCCCATTTAAGTATGTCTATCTAATGTTTAATTAATTGCGGATTATTGTATTTTAGTATAATCGATAATATTGTTGCGAAATACTATTGTCTATGATTGCGTTAGTGAGTTTAAAGGGATATGCTACTACTATTGTAAAAATTACCACACTAACACAATCACAATTTCTTATACATGACAGGCAGTAATTTAGTCTTCTACTTAGTTGCGGTTGATATTGAAGTGTATCTAGTGACAAATACAAATACACTAATAGTTCAAGGCAAACAGACAAAGAACAGAATCTTGCAAGTAACAACAGCAACAAATTTTGATAATAGAATTTCAACTGTAACGAAATAGCATCGAAAGCATAACCACAAGGAAGAATAACAAAAGCTTTATATAATACAAGGGTCTACTTAATCTGGGATAAATCATAAAATGTAGGAAATACACAACTAATTGGTTAATTCAGTAGCTATAACAACAAATAGTTGTATTGAATTATGTTTGCTTCCGTCTTCAATGTGGACATTTTGCGAGAGAAATTTATGTGAAGACGTTTAAGATTTTGCAAATTTCTCACAAATAAAACCGAAAAGTTTCCACTGTATGAAAGTGATGAAGGGATTTGTAGTGTTCCACTTAGAATTTGTAGATAACTATTGGCTAATAACAGTCATTCTTAAATGACGTTGCGCTGGAAACTGGAAGAACGTAGTGAGTAAACTTTAATTAAGCTGATTGCTATATCAGGACCTTACTACTCGTATGATTTAAGTTTATTTTTGAGCAATTTCTTGGCAGTACTCTTTATATGGAATTTATAGTTATAAATAAATATAAACATTGTTTGCTACAAAGATTTCAATTTAAGTATGAATAAAGACCTACTTATGCACAATTTTGTAGCGTAAATATTTTTAGATATGCTAAATTTAAGGAGACTTTTAATTGTGTTTATTTTAAATCTAAGAACGCTGAGAAAGGCTATTCAAAAATCCGACACATAAAAATCCGGTTTACCGACCTCACAACATTAAAACTATTTGAGACTATTAGTTTTTTTTTTTTTAAATAGTTAAAACGACTTAAGATTTTGATTACTCGATTATAAAACTTAAAAAACAAACAAAAAAAAAATTCATGAGTGAAATACAGTACGAGCTCGATTTTCGCAACCCCCGATAATCGCAACACCCCGATTACCGCAACAGGCAATATTTTTACATGACAGTCTTTATAACTGCAACTTTTTTTTTTAAATAGTCTCAATAAGTGCAAAATAATTTTTTTCTTATTCATTTACAATGTTTCTTTTTTTAGTATTTCTTGTACAGAAACTTAGCTTTATTAAATTTATCATATTTAGCCACAGAATCCCATTTCAACAACATTTCTCAACCGTTCACTCTCCTATTTAGTAGTAAAATTTTCCAAAAAATCGTATTTGCTTATAAACTATGATAATCTGACTTAAATATGAAATTGACTAACAATTTTTTTATAATCCTGTACGACTTGCAAATGTTTATAAAAATGGTCTTATGCTAAGTTCACACCACAGAATACTACAGAACTGTTACGAGACGGAAGATCTTGCGTTTTTTTTTGTCTCTTTTTAAGAAAGCTGCCCTTTTTGCATTTCTCTTTGCATCATCTTTTATGCCGCAATACAATGATCGCAAATTTACTTAGTTGAGATTTATTTGCAAAGCTTTTGTAAAAATTAACTTTTAAGTTTACCACAACACAAGTTAATAATATTTAAGTAAATAAATAACATTATAAAACAAAAAAATATTAATAAATACATTTTTTTTTTGCACAAAACACAACGTTTGTTGAACTAATGCATTTTTTTAACGTGGTCTGTGTTATGTTATTTTTGTTTTGATCATGCCATTCGTGTTGATTGTTGCTGCCTGTTTTTACACATTGCCACTTCACTACCAAAAAAAGCTTTCTGTCTTTTTCTTCGAAAGCTGCCCTCGCAACTGATTTGGACCTTTTTCACACGTCACTTTTTACAGTTCTGTGGTATTCTGTGGTTCACACTTAGGTTGTTTTTAAACACGTTTAAGCAAAATGTTGATTTAGCTAATCAAAGCCGTTCACATTACTTTTGAGATGATTAAGATGACAGATGATTAAGAAAAAAACACAACAAACAAATTTTTTTTCTTTAAAGTATTAAAAATGGATCAAAACACTTTTGTAAAGTTATCAGAAGATTATTTTAATCATTTTAATGATGAAATTGTGAAAATTTATGAATTATTTAAGGAAAAAAATAAAAACATTAAGCAGAAATCTTGGCCGGTTGTACACGATCATGTTGGCGATTCCACATTTGAGGTATGTTCAGTGGATTCTATGTGATTTATGAAGTGATTTAGTTGTAATCATGTCAATTTGAAGTGATTAACAAATCACTTCAATGTATGGGTAATCATCTCGATTTTGAAGTGATTAGAGCTTAATCTAGTTCGAACTGCTTAAACGTGTTTAAGAAGCCAAATGTGAACATACTATTAAAATGATAAATTTATTGCATTTTCTTGCAAATGAGCGGAGTCATATGATTTACTAACTCTTTAGTGTGATAGTACGGCATTGACAACAGATTTTGGGAACATTTTTATGTCGAAAATAATTCTGTCAGATTTTCTCGTAAATACATCGTACGATTGTATAGAATAGTGAATTACGGTAAGAGTTTAAAAAAAGTTGAACTAGTTTTTTTCATAGAACATGTTACAAAAAAATCATTTTGTCTCGTTTGCGATAGAAAGTTGTGTCACTTTAAACTTTTTAACGCGATGAGTTTTTCAAGTCATGCAGGAAAAACGTATTGAAAAGTTAAAAAACATGCAGTCGGAAACCAATAAAACGCTAAGATTGAAAAACAAACAAAAAACGCTAAGACTGCAAAAACAAAAAACGCTATGATTGCTAAACAAAAAATGCGTAGCTTGGTATAAGCAAAGTGTTAAATAAATAAAAACAGCAACTTTCGTTACAAATTTTTTTTATAAATATGCTTAGTTTCACCTTTACAATAAAAACAGATTTCGGATAAAATTGCTTTTGGGAATGTTCTTTGTATAAAAGCAATAGTAAACAAGTAGGAGTGTTATATCCGGATATGATACGAGTCTTATACCCCTGACAGACACAGGATTTGTATACTATACTATCATGGTATACTACATGTGTGTCAACCTAAACTACAATTAAATCATGAAACAAAGTGGTATATTGATGGTTTATATACTACTGTAGTATTCATACCATGGTATTGAAACTATTAGCCCAATTATGAATACAAATTCCCAGGGAGTTTTTTCCCTTTTCCCATTTTTATAATTGAATTTACATAGGAAAAATGGGAGAAGGGATAAAACTCCCGGGGAATTTTTATTCATAATTGGGCTGTATATGTCTATCAGGGGTATTAAAAGCCCTTCACCATGGTGTGATAAGAATGTAAAATTGTATGTGCGCGTTGCTACCCCACAACTAATCGCCATATTTACAAAAATATATTTTTGGTGCCACGCCCATTTTTTCAAGCCTGCTTACTTTTGTCGGAGTCTTGTCTTGGTATCGAAGCTTTTTGTACTAAACTTTGAAATTTTACTGTTACTGATCTATTATGTATTTGTGTGGGAGGTACCACGCCCACTTATTAATTAACACCGACTTTTTTACGTAATTTTTGTGCTTATAACCCAGCTTTGTGTATCAAATTTGCACAAATTTCTTTTATCGTTCTTTCGATATAAATAAATCTACTTCTCCAATCCCGCTTATATTTCGGCCGATGTTGTTTGCTTATAATGATAATGTTGATATGGATTCCAACTTATTTGATAAATGTTGGCTCCTACCGTTCTGCAGATACAATATATAAAACAACAACAACAGCACGGGATATATGGGTAAGATTAGAGACAGTTGTGGTTTTTTTCTTTATCCCAGCCATCTATAGACCAATCTGGCTATATTTCAAAAGTAATGAGATTTAAATGAGTTTTCTGAAGATCCCAGAAATGACAGGGACTAGGTTACCATATATTTATGTCACATATACTCCGCTAAAGTTGCTTTTGAAATTTAGCCAGATTGACTGCCTCTAGCTTTTGTAATATAAACTCTGTTGTTATTTTTTTTTCTTTTAAGTTAAATGTGTTTATTTTACACATCATTAACACCTACATGATTTTCCGCTTAAAAAGAAATATGTTTAATAAAAGAACAACCGTATACAATATATTTCATTTAAATGCTTTTTTGGCAATGCGAGTTAGTGGCTGGGTGTTCTAAGGTGATTCGACATAGCCGAATATAGCACTCTGACTTGATTTTGTTGAATTATTTAACAGTATTTATTACAACTTGTATAAGGGGTCAACTGATTATATATCACAAATTTTCTATAATTTATAAAACTAGGATAGTTTATTGTTTTTACCAGAAAGTCTTATCAAATGCTTAACATTGGTCTTTCTAGCAACACATATTCAACAAAATACAAAAGCTTTGATGATGCTTGGTTGGCATATATGACAATGAAGACAAAACACAAGATGATGATAATGTGAAAAATGCCATAGTATTTAAGGACACACACAGATAGATGAGCCAAAAGCAAGGACATGACAAATTTTGCAACTCATTTGCTGTTGTATTGTTTGTTCAGACATTTATCCAGCAATTGGGTAGAAACAACAAATATCTAAATAACAAAAAAAAAAAAAAAAAACGGAAAATAAAATGAAATTAATAATGTTGTAATCGAACAACATATTAGTATACCAGATAGATACATTGATACATACATTTAGAATAGTTGAGTTAGTCCATTTACACATAAGGGCACTCAGCCATTCAGTTTGTCTTTATGCCATAGAGACAAGAGCAAAAATGTCAAGACAGATAGATACGCATACGAGTATCACAGTCAGTCAGTTAGTTATTCATTCTCCGAGTTAGTCTGTGTCACTTTTGTAGTTTTAGTAATTTAACAGCCATAATAATAAAACATATGTATTCACACAATAACTACAATTTTATATCGTATATAAATACAATTTATTCAACATCCTCATCATCGCAATCAGAGTCATCGAAAAAATATAAGAAGAACAAAAAACTTTAAGTAGAGGAATCATTATCCCATGAGGTTTAATTTTTTCAAAAAAGCAAAGGAATGTGAAAAACACGCACAGAATGTGACAAAGTCATAAATTAAAAAGCTGTGGTAATAATTCTTGGCTCTTGTACGACTTGTATTCATTCTTTCTTTGGCTTTTTGTCTTCATCTTTGTTTCTTTTTTTTCGTATGACAATCATATCACATTTTTAAACACACGACTTGCCAATTAACCCCTTTGGAAGTCTAGAAGCTGAAAACACTTTGAACGGTTAGAGAATAATTATTTTGTGTTATAAATATGTCTGCTTAATTTGAAACTTACAAAATGGCAAGAAAAGGAACACAATTATTGGAACATAAGAAAATTTATGTTTTTCTAGTACAACATTTCCTTTTGACCTCTTAGTCACAAAAGGGTTAATTAACAATTTAAAAATCATCTTCAATAACATCATCAAATCTATCAAGGACGTTGTTTAAAAAGTTTTTCAGCTCGTATATTAATGAAAAAAAGAATGACAATAATGCTTCACAGCTTGTAGTTTTTGCACGCAGTGATAGAGTGCAAGTGAATAACAATCTACATTTAACCGTTTACAATTATAAAATAAATATTTTTTTCGCTTTTATAGAAGAGAAAAAAATAACACAGAAACAATATATCGCAGTGCTCAAGGGAAACTTACCAGATAAAAAATAATTATCTTTTGGTTATGCGATAAAGTAGATATATGCAAGAATATAAATATCACTAAGCACAGCAGTCGAAATGCTTAAATACAAAACATTATAAAGTAAAAAAATTGTTTTACCCTTCACCACAAGTCACGTGAAGACCCTAAGTTGATTGTTATCGGAGACCCCCCACATACAGTTCAAAATAAAGTGCTTTTGAAATTTAGCCAGATCGGTCTACAAATGGCTGACATATGAAAAGACCACAACTCATACTAATTTTACGCATAAAATAGTTACTTCGTAGAAACGAAATATGTATCGTAAAAACTAGGCAACATTTAAAGAAAACTACCGAAAAACTTTTGGGTAAAAACTTATTTAAATTTATATGCAGTGATAATTTATTGAAAAATTGTTCTAAAAACTAAATAGATTATAACTTTAGCTGACTTTTAGCCTAATAAAAAAAGCAGGGCTGTGGAGTCGTTAAGAAAAAGTTATAACTCCGACTCCGACTCCTTTTGGTGAAATTTTTTAAGCACGACTCCGACTCCGACTCCGACTCCTACTCTAACCTAGCATTATTTAAGAGACTAGTTTTTTTTTTACTTTAAACTCTTTTTTAATTTAGTACCTGTTAAATGGTTAAATATAGCAAGAAAATGATTCTGTAAAAATTTCAAATAGATATTTTAATTCTAACGTGCCGCGCATTGAGCTTTAACATACTAGTTACTAACATATGAGTAGGAAAGCTGCAAAAAATTTTATTTGGATTTTGGAAAAAATGCAAAAAACATATAGTGCCCGATTAAATAGACCAAATGAGTTGAACCTTTTTTCAATTCTAAAGTGTTATGACATTCTTGACTTATAACTCAACAGTTGAGAAATTTAAACCAACTGAAATATAAAAAAATAATAGATTTAATTTTAGAACGAACGAGTTTTGTTACGAACTTTCGAAAGAAACGAGTTTTGCTTCAATCTGTATGGGATCATTGAATTTTAGTATATTTTAAAGGTTATATTAATTTATTAATATTATGCAAACAGTGCTAAAAAATGTAAAAATAGTTCTGTAGGGGAGAGATAAACTACACCAATTCACATCTTTTTCAAATAACGTTTTTTATACTGTTGGAATTTATAGATGTGTGAATTTCCATAAGTCCTATCTAATGTAGCTTTCGAGATAGAAAAGTTGAAAACAACAGCAAGTCCAATTGGCTTAGACGTTAAAGGCATCAAGTGTACTTAGTGTTGTTTACCACAATATTAATAGAGGCAAAGGACAGTCCATTTTTGTAAATTGTGAAGTGAGGTCTTTTGTTTTTAATATACATTTTATTTATTAAGTCAAATCATTCTCAGGAAAATTTTATAAAGTTTATTAAAACATGCATATGCGCCTTCAGATGTTAGTTCTACAATTTATATAACACATTTTGAAGAGAAATGTAACGTAAAAAAATGTTGTTAGCCTTCTATTATTTTTGGTAAATAGTACCCCTTTTGTTGTTGGACTTGGTGCTGTTTGTCTCAAGGCATGGAACAGTACCATAGAAGGTAACGAACCTTTTAGGACGTAATTTTTTAAGTATATCATATAAAATATTCGTACAAATGCACATTTTTATAACATAAACATCATTTGCGATTATCAACATGTTTGCGCGGTCTGCTGTAAAGTTTTCAAAATGTGGCTTGATGTAGTTTATCTCCCACCTGCAGAGTTAAAAAAAATGTGAATTTTTAAACTGCTAAATTTAAATCTTTTTCTTCAGTGTACTCGCTATTGCATTTTTCCGTTCCTAATTCAATATTATTATTGTCCTAGACCGAAATTTGAAATTGCAAGTCTTTATTATCTCTCCAATTTTCCCTAAAGTGAGTAGATAAAAGTATTCTCAAATCATTTTTCCCACATTGTTGGGAATTATATCTGAACAATGTCATGTATTTCTCCGAGTTCCTTTTCCTTTTATTCTATTATAATTCACCTTGAAGGTTGGAACTGCAAATGTAGTTCACTTAATGCTTTCACCACAGCAGATTTCAAGTCATATTTATGAACATGGCTATTTTTGGCTATATGGCTATATATTTGTTAATATACGATAAATAAAAAACAACATCTTTACAAATTTAATTTTTAAATTCCTTAATTCGGCTCTATTTCATTAACGATATCTTGGCGAAATTCAAATAGTGAACCCGCTGGTTTTTGTTACAGAAATTTGAGGTCACATTAAAAATTAGAAAAGGACATGCTTCGATACAATCTATATAACTATTCTTATAAATTGTCAAAATAAGATGTTATCTCAATTTTTAATTTTTGAAACTCACCTACTCATATGAAAAGTATACTGGTCCTTATTTTCAGACTTCACAATTTCAAAAAGCAGACCCTCTTATGGCCAATTCCACTAATTTATCTAAATATCAATTTATGTTTAAAATTTGTTTTTTTTATGTCAAATAAAAATAAAATTATTAGAAAAATTATATTTAAATATGAATTGATATTTAAAAAGAATTGGAGAAATTGGTCATTAACATTTTTTATTTTAAAAAATATTAGAAAAATTGTAATGCAAAAAAGTCGGAGTCGGAGTCGCTAGTTTTTGTGGGTAATTCGACTCCGACTCCGGTACAAAAACCTCAACTCCGACTCCTCAACTCCGACTCCGACTCCGACTCCACAGCCCTGAAAAAAAGAAAAGCTTAATTTTTCCAAAAACTAAAACACACTTTATTTAGTCTTAAATATTTCAAGAGATTTTTTTTAGCGATAGAAATTAGAGTTTGGCATCTTATTAATGTTTGTTTTGCGATATACGAAAAGTTTGGCGATTTTTAATATAGGATTTGGCGCCAAAGGTGAAGGTAACGCTTGGTGTGATTTCGTCAAAACAAAGTTTTTCTTTACTCTACTTGACCATTTAAATGATTTTCAACCTCTGAATTACAATTCGAAGTCGAAGGCAATGCTGCTTAAAAAATTAGAGCCTTCGAAATGAAAATGATTTTAATGGTACTTCTTCAACGTCTTCGCTGTGCAACGTTTCCACTGAAATTATTACATTTAGCACTAGACAACACAAAAAGTTTGACAAATATCCCACAAGTTTGCCAAATATAAAAATTTCAATATTTCTACAAACATGTTACAAATGTTTGTCCAAACAGCAAACACCTCCTATTAATAACACAAAATTTTGCACAAACGTTAAATTTTTATAGAAAATTTTTGTGATTATTTTGTCTTTATATGAATATAAAAAAAGTTTCATATAAAATGACAAACTTAGTCCTCGTCCATATTATGAAACATTTGCTTCGAAACATTTGAGTAAATTTTAATTAATTTTCATGTTGTAAAATTCCTTTCGTCATAAAAATAATTTAATGAAAATTAAATTTGATGAACTTAAGCCTAATTAAAAATATTAAAATTTGGATTAAAAACCCTAAATAGTTCAACAAAATAACCACAATACTACACTGAAAGAAAAATGCTTCATATATTTAATGAATCGTTTTCATAAAAAAAATTTCACTGGTTAAATGAAAATTTTCATTGTCCAAATGGAATTTCGTAGTTATAATGAAGTATTTTCGTTAAAATCGCTTCATTGGATTTCGTAATTACGTTAAAAATTTTCATTGGATATATGAAAACCAAAGTTTGTCCAAGTTAAACAAAAAATTTGAATTGGGAACATAAAAAACAATATACAAACATAACTATATTCATAGATTAATACAAAATTATAGTTTCCTTAAAAATATGTTTAATTGTTTATTAAAAAATATAAGATTTAATTATTTAATACATCTAATGTCATAAATATAAATTTTTTGGAAAAGCATGCCTTCATAAATTTAAATTTTCATTATGACAATGGAAAATGTCATTATAGCAATGAAACAAAAACTTTCAATCCATAACACGTATGTTTTTAGTTTTCTTTAATATGTACATACCTAAATACATATAGTATGCACTAATGAACTAATGAATGTAATGAACAAATAAATGTTCTTCTTTAAAAAAAAACACATCTTATTTAAACTGTTGTCAACCAAATGATGTATACACTGAAAGAAAAATCCTTCATATATTTAATGAATCATTTTCATAAAAAAATTTTCATTGGTTAAAAGAAAATTTTTATTGTCTTAATGGAATTTCATAGTTATAATGAAGTCTTTTCGTTAAAATCGCTTCATTGGATTTCGTAATTACGTTAAAAATTTTCATTGGATATATGAAAACTTAAGTTTGTCCAAGTTAAACAAAAAATTTTAATTGGGAACATAAAAAAAACAATATACAAACATAACTATATTCATAAATTAATTCAAAATTATAGTTTTCTAAAAAAAATGTTTAATTGTTGATTAAAAAATGTAAGATTTAATTATTTCATACATTTAATGTTATATGCCATTAAATTTATGATATCAAAAATTTTTTTATAAAAGCAACATATTTCAATAATTGCATTCATAAATTTAAATTTTCATTATGACAGTAAAAATGTCATTATAGTAATGAAACAAAAACTTTCAATCCACTTTCAATCAACTTTGTAATTGTTGTTATGGACAATTTAATCTCATATTTACGCTCTTAATTGAGTAAAAAACGTTGTTTTTTTATCCTAAAACTACACTGCCCCGGTGGGCTAGCTGGTAGTGAGCTAGTCTATCAGCACCGAGGTTGCGCGATCGATTCCCGCCAGAGACAGAAAAAAAATAAAATAAAAAAACAAAAATAAATAAAAAAAAATAAAATAAGAAAACAAATTTTTTACTTTGTTGAAAGTATTCATCCAATGAATAATAATCATAGATCTTATGTAATGTTTCATTAAATACATTTTAATGAAACAGGTTTCATTGATCCAACGAAGCGCTGCATAGGTTCATTTTTAATGCAATTTTTCATGGGATTAATATCAAAATTCGTTGGTATTGCGAAGAAAATTCTTTCAGTGTACGAAAAAGCTTGTTCTCACTTCATGAGTTATTTTTTTATTATGCGTTAGCAAAAAAAATCAACGTTTTTTTTGTTGTTATGTTATGACAATTTAATCTCATATTTACGCTCTTAATTGAGTAATGGCAAAAAACATAGTTTTTTTATTCAAAAACTATATTGCCCCAGTAGGGTAGCTGGTAGTGAGCTAATCTGTCAGCGCCGAGGTTGCGGGATCGATTCCCGCCAGCAACAGCAAAAAAAAAAGTTGAATAAGAACAACTTTGATTATAAACAAAAAAAAAAAAAAAATTAAACAATTAATAAAATAAAA
This sequence comes from Pollenia griseotomentosa, assembly GCA_963931875.1. Classification (NCBI taxonomy): domain Eukaryota; kingdom Metazoa; phylum Arthropoda; class Insecta; order Diptera; family Polleniidae; genus Pollenia; species Pollenia griseotomentosa. The sequence goes on from OZ007563.1 coordinate 45,299,111, forward strand.
AAGTCTATCAGCGCCAAGGTGCGGGATCGATTCCGGCCAGCGACTCTACATTGGCTAAAAAAAAAGTTGAATAAGAAAAACTTTGATTAAAAAAAAAAAACAAATTAAAAAAAAAATTTTTTTTTACTTTTTTAAGAGTATTTATCCAATGAAAAACATTCATAGATCTAATGTAATGTTTCATTTAATACATTTTAAAGAAACAGGTTTCATTGATGCAACGAAGCGCTGCAAAGGTTCCTTTTAAATGCAATTTTTCATGCGATTAATGTCAAAATTCATTCGTATTCTGAAGAAAATTCTTTCAGTGTAATTATAATTAAATATTTTTTTTATATAAAGCCCTACAGCCATATTCATAAAAACTTATTAATGATTAATTGACCGTTTTTAAGCAAAAATTGCTTAAGTTGTATTCAAAACGAAAAAAAATCTATTGAACCTTTAATAAACCATTCATAAAGTAAGAAAATTTATTGTTGGATTTGCCCTTCTTTAAAACAAAAATAAAATAACATATTGAAAGGTGTTTGCATTTTATGATATTATTTTTGGGAAATATGTTGAAAAATAATGACAAAAATGTTTTATTTATAACAACGGACATGTTAAATACATTTTACTAATTTTTTTTTTATTTTAGACAGCCAATTTAAAGTTACTATATTGATAATTTTTTTAAAAAATTTATATGATTTAAATGAATATGTTCAGGGGCAAATGCAGATATTCTCTTTAATTATTTATTAAATTCTTGCAACTAGTTGTTTTTTTTTTTTTTTTTTTTTTTTTGTTTAAAACAACAAACTTTTTATTCGAATACTTTCTTATCGTTTATTTAAAAAAGGTTCAAACAAAAGTATTTATGATGCCTTTCGGAAACATTTTGTTCAGAAACTAAAAAAATATAAAGTTTTATTTGATAAGATTTGATTGATTTTGAAGGTCTACAATTAAAAAAAAATTATAAAAAAATTTAAATATGTTTAGAATATCATGTAAACCGAATAGAAGTTTCATGCATCACTAACAATAAAATGGCACCCAAATATAGAAAGTTGCCATACTTTAAACAGAAAATCGCTGCAAACAGTAAATAGTAAAAAAGCTGTTAATTTACGTTTATGAATAAAAATTTCTATAAGAGGTTTATAAGACAAAAAGCGTTTAATAGTTTTTACATACTTTAAGCTTAAAAAAAGAACTTTTTATGAATATGGCTGCTAGTTTACAAATATAACAAGACAAAAATAATTTGTATCGGGTGTTGTTTTAGCTGCATGAGAGCTTTCGATATCGATAAATATGGTTCGACAGCTGAGAATGTCAAACTATGTTGACATTTCTGTTCGGTAATGCTTGCCAAGTCATCATGAATCGTTTAAAGCTAGAGCAACGCTTTCAAATTAAGGAAATTTGCTTAAAAAAATAAATAAATAAATCTGTTCGTGAAGTTCATAAAGCACCTCGTCCATTATACGAAGCTAATTTCCGGTTAAATGGCCACGTCAATAAGCAAAATTGCAGTATTTAAAGCGAAGACAATCCACAAGCCATTAACGAATCACCATTACATCCATTAAATTTGACTGTTTTGTGCGGCTTACACGCTCTTTCGATATGAACAAGGAGCTGCCGATAAGGTGGTTAGCAATCGCTATAGAGCTATGCTGACTAAAATTTTTGTTTCCAAAAATAAATCATCTAAACATCAACGACATTTATATTTTGTGTTAATTCTTGCTGTGGTGTTTATGCCATGTTCGCACGGTGCTTTGGATTACTTCGCTCTCCGTTTTTATTACTTATTTGAGTTACCATGTTCGCACGGCATATTACTAATCGGTTTTGACAGACGGCGCAACTTGCGCGCTTAACGATCGATTTATTGCCAAATCAATTTGGTGACAACTATATTTCCAGAAGTGGCCCTGTTCTCTGGCCCCCTTGTTCGTGCGAGTTAACGCCCTTGGAATACAGTTTATGACGATATGTTAAGTCATTGCCGATAAACCAGCAACTCAAAAAGCATTGGAAGACAACATCTAAGCCAACATTGACGCCATACAGCAAGATTTATTGGATAAAGTAATCAAAAATTAGATTGATTGGATTGATGTAACCCACGGTGAAACAACCTGTGGGAAATTTGTGTTAATTGTTCCAATAGACTGCTCTTGGGATTTGTGAAACTAGAACAACTACAAAAAGCAAGAACTCATGAACCAATCATTGAGCTGGAATATAAAGAACTACAAGGTAGAACAAGTAATGAATTACAGTACAGTCTTCACTGGTGGTGTGACACATTTTTTGAGACTTTCTTAAATTTGGTTCTTCAATTTAGTTCTAGGACTTGTTTTATTGAAATAGTACTACATTTTTGAAAACTAATACTACATTGTTGTAATTAACACTTAACACGTTCATTGAGAATGGATGTGTGAATTGTCAAATGGTGTCAATTGACCACCTCCAAACAACCCCATGTCAAAGTGATATGTCTTATTCATATAAAGTGTTAGAACTAGAACCGATCTCTACAACAAAATACCTATCACGGGACTACGTTGGTATCAGTTCGCTTCCCTCGGGTACCTACCAGATTATAATAAAAAAAATTCATCACAACAATTTTTCTGTCTTGTGTTATCACTTAAAGTTATCGTGCAGCTAAAAAACATCCTATATATCTACAATATAGATTCTACATATCGTGACTTTAATATAGAAAAGCCCTAACTAACATGTTCCTTACTTTACAGGAGAAGGAAAAAACTTAATAAAAATTATAGTCTTGTAGTCGCGATTTTTTTTAAACGCAGTTTTTTATTAAACTCTCTAAACAATTTAATAAAAAACTGCGTTTAAAAAAAATCGCAACTACGATACTACAATTTTTATTAAGTCTTTTCCTTCTCCTGTAAAGTAAGGAGAATGTTAGTTAGGGCTTTTCTATATTAAAGTAACGATATATAAAATAGACTACATTAATATAAAAAAGCTTTTATAACTTTTTTCGAGAGTTTCTACAAAAATAAATATTTATGATGGGTTGCAATTGCATTTAGAACACATGTCAAGATAATACAACCGGGGGAATATTGAAATTTCTTAAACTGCAATGTATATTTCATAAGCTTTTGAATAATTTTGGTTAAAGAATGTTCAAAGAATTTTATTAAAAACCTTTTTAAAAATTTAATTTGGAGAAATATTTGTCGGTTTCTGCAATAGTGTTAGATCCCTAATTTGTTCTTAAACACATAAAATTTTTAAACAATTTAAACTTACGTTAAAAAAAGAAAAGAAAAAACTAGAAAAGCACAAAAAAAGGAAAAGAAAGAATTTTTTACAGACTTAAAATGAAAAATAAAAAATGTAAACAGAAAAATCATTTTAAACATTTTACATGTTTTAAAGAACACAGATATTGAAATGGTAAAAAAAAATCAGTAACTTGTGGCCATGTATTTGCTTGTTGACCACCACCATCACTATAAAATATCCGTACAAATGTTTGGGACCAAATTAAATACAGAAAAATTTTTTCAAAAAGGAAGCAAAAGAAGAAAATTACAACAAAAGTAAATAAATGCAACAACGAATAATACAAATCTTAAATGTCCCTCTGCAAAAATTATCACAATCTCAAGTAATGCAAGTAGAAACGGAACGAGCAAAAGTGCCAGTAGTGGTGCATAGTTGAAATTATTGTAGTTGTTGCAGTTAATATTGTTGTTGTAGTATACGGAGTGTGCTGATGGCAGCATCTGTTGTGGTCATTCATGTGCAACGAATTCTTTTTTCCATCTAGAACTTAAACCAAATTAAACAAAACGTTACAACACATTACTTTAACCAAAAAGATGCAGTCGAAAGAAGAAAATTCGTTAAAAGCAGCAAATATGTATGTTTGTTTGTATGCATGTGTAAACGAAGGAAAACATTATAATGATAAAGAAGACAAACAATTTTAAGAGCACAAATTCAAAAGCAGCCAGACCGACGGACACAAATGGTTGGAGACAAAAAGCGAAACGTTAAGAGGAGAATGTTGGTAGATGGAGCAGAAAACAATTTATTGTCCTTTTCTGTATGATGCTTTAATTTAAGCACACCCACACACGTAATTTATTTTTAAGATTTACAATGAATGCATACATACAGCCATAACAATAAAAGGAGGCACATGAAACAAAAAAAATAGGAGTGACGTTTTCTTTGCTTGTTTTAAGACACATTTTAAATGCACTACATATCAATACCCTACATCAGCATCAGATTCACCTTCTTCGACGAATTATAAAGATTACCGGCCTGGCCTGTTCATAGATTTTGAACAAAGACTTGATCGCTTACCTTACATTTAAAACAAAAACAGATTTTAAAATATTTTTCTCGTTGTAAATGTAAGTTAAGCAAACGAAATTGCCGTTTGAAATCGATGAAGAGGCAGTATAATTTTGAAAAGAATAATATAAGTATTTGATGACTAATTGCATTGGGCTCTTTTACACTCTCTTGTGGAGGGCTTTGAATATAACAGCTCTTATTAGAATCCAAGAGTTAGGTTACAAACTTTACATCAAACTTAGTATGTTTCATAATCAACACAAAACAAAAATTTCTGAAAGAGTGTGGAGAATGATTATAAAAAATTATAAGAAAACAACTTGACACAAAAACGACAACGGTCATAAGTTTTAAGGTATACTGGAGCAATGTAACTAAGACTTGTAATGAATACAAATCTCGAGCCTTAAGTTATTTGCGCACGCGAGCATTTTTCTTTTTTTAAAACAACAATCAGAGTTCCCAGATATTCTTTCAAGTCTTATCCCCGATTTTTATTTCCGAAATGTCCCAAAAAATTGCCGCAACAATTTATACTTTTAAAATTTTTTATAATAAGTTTTAATTTTAATTTTGCATACAATATTTTCTATCTACCAAATAAATATTTACTAAATTAATATCAAAATAAGAAGATTTATATTTAAAATGTTCCTTTTTTTAACAAAAAAATGTTGGTTGTTGCACAGTTTTTTTTTTTTCAAAATATAATATTCAAAAATTAGTACAAATAACTTCCCAATAAAAAATGGAGCTTCCAACGAAGCAGGTTTGTAAGGGAGAAACATAAAAGTTTCGCTTACCATTGCGCTTACGGAAAACATGAATTTTATATGGTGAGTTCCCACTTTGAAGCAAAACATTTTTGACACATAAAGCGCACTATTCAGCACATAAAAAAATTGTTGGATGTAACGATCAGCTTTACACACTGAATGTTTTGATACAGTTATTTTTTAGTATTCTCCCTTACAAACCTGCTTCGTAGTCAGGGAATGCCGTGGCACTTGAAATGTTATTTTTTTATAAAAGTTGTTGAGAGTTCTTTCACTTACTTTACTGCATTTCTGTATGTCTTATTGCGTAGCGCATAAATGTGCGCTTATTTTTTTAAATGTACCATTAGTGCTTCGCAAAATGATAAAATTTTTTATTGGGTTGGATTCATTGCTGAAAAGCTCAATTAAAACGACTACTTCATGGTAAAAGCAGTGTTAACAACAACTATTATCTCAAATTGTCTAGATCAAACATGGTATATATATTTTTGTTTTTCTTGTAATAAAAACAAGATTAGCCCGGTGTGCTTCGGTACCCGTATTAAAATAATCAGCCCAATTATGAATAAAAATTCCCGGGGAGTTTTCTCCCTTCTCCCATTTTTTCCTATGTGAATTCATTTGTAAAAATGGGAAAAGGGCAAAAACTCCCGGGGAACTTTTATTCCTAATTAAGCTGATTATTTACAACATTTTTTTTTTTTTTTTAAACAGATCTCTTTTATAGATTTTATCAAACTTCAAACATCTACACTGAACCAAAAATTTACCTAAATACTTCAAAATGGGGTGTCAAATTGAAGAAATATAGGTTATTCTACAACTTACAATTTTTTATTCAAGTCTGCCGACGTTTTTCGTAAATACAGAAAAATTTCGTAAATAGTTATAAAGAAAAAAATTTGTTCGATTTAACTTTAACCTTTTTAGTTAAATTAATTACAAAATTAGTCAAATTTACTAATTATGGTAGTTAAATATTATTAAGTTTGAAGAATTTTTTTTCAGTTTAAGTAATAACTGTAGTTATTTTGAATATCTTTTTGATTTAAATTGACGAATCATAATTCAAATAAGCTAATAAATTTAAAATATATGAATAAGATATGACGGATTTACTGACCGCATTGGATATCCAATGAAACCCTTCAGAATCAGGCACATTGCTGCCCTATTGGCATACGACATCCATCAACTGATATTCCAAGAGCTGCCATAGACTGTAAATCTCAAGGTTAACGTCAGCCTGGTCGACCACATAATTCCTGGATCCGTTCCATCAGAAAAGAACATGAAGCTGCTCGTCTTACACGGAACGAGATTAAACTACTTACCAAAGATAGAAAAATATAGAATTCGGTAACGCCCTATGTTCTCCGTAAACATTTTATATAAATATTTTATTTTGCATTTTATTATTTATATAATGTTAAGATAAATAAAGGACATATTCATACATATATGTTTAGAATCATAAGAATTATTTGTATTTTCTTTAATTTCATTTTAACTTTAACAAAATTTTAATGAATTTGTATTCAAAATAACACCCTTGAGAAATTAAAAAATATAGTTAAATAAACGGATTATGTATTCAAATTAACTTCCTTTAAGGATTCTTATTCAAATATTTTATGTGTTGTTCCCAAAACATTGTGTTACTACTGGTTAACTACTATTTTAACAAAATTTTTGCGTATATAACAGAATTTTACCTATTCTTTTAACATAATTTTATTTATATACAGAGATTTCAATTAAAAAATTATTTAACGATAACTATTGTGTTGATTTGAAGAAAATTTGTGTAGTTGAATAAATTTTGATTATATTTTAGAAAAGATTGAGTTGTTTTTAGTTTTTAGTTGAGGGTTTACTAACAGCCCTATTTATAACAAAAAGTTAGCCACAGTTTGTACACTACGTACAACGAGCTGCTTACTAGACTGTCGATTAAGCTTAGCAACTTGTTAGCACAGCTTTAAATTGAAATAAACTTTTCTCTATCTGCTAACTTTTAATAAATCAACTCTGAACAATTATGATGCCCCATTATATTACCCAAAAATGCCACGTTTTGATTTAACCATCGCTGGTTTTATTTTTTTTTCCACCTCCACATACAAAAATTTTAAAAAGTTTTTAAAATTAAAATAAATTAAAAAAAGATAGTAAAATAAAAAAACAAACCAATTTGTTTAACAGTAAATGGCTGTTTTTCAAAAGCTGGCAAACGTGTGGCAGCTCTTTAACAAGCGTTTAGCAAATCGTTAGCCAGAGTTTGGTAAGTGTATTATGAATATACTTTCTGCTAATTCCATGCCAAACTTTCATTATGAATACGGCTGTAAATTTTTTAGTTAATATTACCAATAATATTTGGTTTAGTGTACGTTTATCGTTCTCCAGGTTGCTTTTTGACTGATGTTGTGTATTCGTAAAGCATCCCGTACATGAAATGTTGTTACAGCTGACTTTTCAATTTCCCCACTGCAAAATACTTACACAAAGACGCAAAGTCGTCGTGCTATATTTATTTGCCTCTTAAAACCATCTGACATCAGCTGTTTTTTATTATGAAAAAATATGTTGTTAGAAATCTATGATGTGAGAAAACAGGCAACGGCAAGTCACTTTTGTCAGAATTATTAAACAGCTAAAGTTGATATTTAACAATTGTGATTTATTTTGATCATTTAATAGCAATTTCTTACATGCATATATTAATAACGTTTCAATCTTATATCCTCAATTGGTATCTTCGAATTTAAAGAAAAAATCATTAAGACTAACTCTTTTAAACCGAGCACGACTTTGGCGTTTGCAAAGACTATGTGAGAGAATATGTCAGAAGCAATTAACAAGTACGTTTGTGACAGAATACTAAAAACCTTCTGTAAAACAGCAATTTTGACAGACATGCAGAATAAAACGTCAATTGTAAAGTTGACAAGTCATATATAAAAACTATTTATTCCAAATTTGGAAACTTCCACTTTAACCGTTCTGTAAGTAAATGATCGTACAGTCTGGTGCCTTTGGTTTTTTACCATATTGCCATCTACATAGTGGTATTGACGTCGCTATGTTGACGTATTGATTGATGCGTGCTATATTTGGTGCTTCTATGTTGTGAAGGGTTAGGTTAGGTAAGGTAGCCGGTCATAAAGGCCCCGCATAGACCGTTTTGGACCCTAGCGTTACCATATTATAGGATAACCCGGATAACTGTTCGTTCGATGTGATGCACAGAAAAAAATAAAAATTGATTTCAATTAAAAAATTTGTGATATTTATTAAAAAATTAATTAAATTTTCACCAGTAAACAAATTAATAGTATCAATTAAACCAGTTAATAATATTAATTAAACGTTTAATTCACTTGATTAAATGATTAATTCAGTTGATTAAAATTTTAATTAAAACTGATTATATTTTTGATTAATGCTTTAATTGGTGAAAAATGTGGGATAATTTTTTCTGTGTGCTTTGTTGTGGAGGGTTTTGCACCATTTTTTGGTGCGTGTTCTTTTGCTGTAGTTGTATGATAGGTGCCACGCTCACTAAAAGATCTACAAATATTTATGTCTAATGTTAAGCGCCGTGCAATCAGGAAATTAGTGCTCAGTAGCTTAGGAACAAACAAACACACGAACAAAAACATATTCATTCAAATCAGATTTACCCCAAAAAAATATTTGATTTGGAGAAAAAGCCATTTAATCTGGCAGCACTCAACACAACTAAAGCAAATTACTATAAAAATTAGGGGAGCGAAGAATATTCTGTTGCGCATTTGCATTTGCGAACTATTAATTTATTTTTGCAATTTTAAATCATTTAATTTTGCCCTTAATTTTCATGCTCTTTTTTTTAAAGAAATTTATACCTTCGAGAAAGCAAATTTCTGAAGGTCACGTTTCTCAAATAAAACTTTCGAGAACGGCTATTGGTAGTAAAACGGAAGAGAGCTATTAGAGTTCACCCGTCACTTAGCTTGTGGCAGCAAATCTTCGCTTTCACCTTCGCATTCGATAAACCTATATTCGTTGCACCCTAATAAAAAATAAAAAAAAAAAAACAAATACAATTTAGAATGAAAAGATTTTGGGGATCATGAATATATAAACAGACAATTAATAACAAAACTAAGAAACAAAACAAAAAACATAAAAAGAAATAAGAGTCATTTACTGGCATCATATTAAAAAATAAATTTTACCTTTTCTTATTTAGTCGGTTACTTGGATGGATAGTTGGTTTATACTTATTTCAATGTTTTTTTTCGGGAGGGGGTTGGGAATTTCATTTTGCCAGGTTCATAACCGTGAAATTCGATACACCATCATAAACACAAACAATTCATTGTTGGTGTCGTCTTTTACTTTAAATTTCATTATACATACATAGACACAAACTATACATTTAAAGTAGTTGTTGCTTTATTTTTGTGTTAAAAACAATGGATTATGGTACTTTCAACATGCCAAAGAAAAACTTAAAAGCACTTGAATTTAGTACGAGCATGACGAAGAAAGGAGTGAGCTGCACAACCAACACACCTACTCAAAATTGATGACGACATTGTGGATAATTTTGATGAGGATGCTGATGACGACGATGATGGTGTAAAGGAGTTCTGTGCACCAAAATGTAATAATGCTGCATTTTTAAACGCTTAGAGATTTTTTGTTTTAGTTTTTTTTGGAATTAAACAATGACAACCAACATCTAAAGAAAAACAACGTTTTAAGTCTTGTCGCATGAATGAACGAGTGAAAGATGATGCTTAAGAAGGGGAATAAGTGAGAAAAAAAAGCAGCAAAATCAAAAACATCTTGGAACGCATTCAAGCACCTGATGGTGAGAAAATGTAAATTTTTATTATTTTTGGTATTATTTTACAATGTATTAATGATGAACATTTTGTAAAATGAAGTATCAAAGAAATATGCTTTGTAAAAGGACGTAGGCGATCGCTTAAAGGAACTTAATTGTTACTGTGAAATCATGGGCGAGTCAGTCATGGTGAGGAAAGACTTTCATTTTTGGTTTTTTACTCGAAAATCATAAACTTTCTAATGAATTTTTTTTAAATTTAAGCGTTTGGTAAAGACTGTTGTTAGTATGTTTCTTAACAAATAAATAATTTTTTTTCAAATTAACGACTATATTAGAATCGCGTAACGAATCTCTGATAATCGAAATTATATTTCCTTATTTTAACTCATTTCTAAAATTAAAAAAACAAATTAAGACAGCTATCAAAAAATTCAAAATTTGATTCTTAAGTATTTACAATTCATTTGCTTGTTTTTGCAGATTTTAAAGCTGATTTCTTCATTTGAGTTTTTTGCTTGCATTTTTTTTTTTTTTGTTTCACGAATTCGCAAGGATCTTTTTTTTTTTGAAAACTACCTCAGAATTTTTATAGCGTCATTTTAGCTTTAACTTGTTCGTAACTATTAAAATATTTATAATAAATTTGATTTCGCATGGCCTCAACTTTAATAAAATATACGACATAAACTTTTCAAAATGTTGAACGTCAATAACTTGTAAACTTTAGCAAAGCTTCTAAGCCGAATACAGTTATATTTAGTGAACAACGGGAATCCAATGGCTGTTAGAAAGTAAATGTGCGAAAAGTCCGGTGGTGTTTTGTGCTTATCGTGCTTGGCCGCCTTTTCTTTCTTACCGTGTTTTGTCTTAACATTAATTCAATTAATTAAAGTATTAAGTACAAAGAGTAAAGTTATTTATGGAAAACCAAGTCGTTAAAATGGTCACCACGGCTATTCTGGCACATTCGAATGTATTTACCAAAATTTTTCATGACGATTTTACATAAATGTTAACAAATTTCATAGATGCCAATAATGGTCAATGCCATTTATAGATAGACGACTACGTACATAATAAATCATATATGTTGACAATTTTTGCTACTTTGGGAGAATGATGGCTGTTAATGAGGGAATATACGTCGACGCACTTTATAGATTAACCAAAGTACGATCGGGTTTAGTCGTTTTAATGAGATATGGCGATAATTTGAGATCTCTTTGCAAGCCGAAGTAAGAATATATAACGCGTGTGTAAATTCCACTTTGTAAATATGTACCAAGATCAAGCATAATTTTTGTCGTACCATCAAGTTTAAATACTGTTATATATTTTATTGAGAAAGGCGGAGGGGGTAAATTGTGTTTTGCATATTGTCATTTAAGTTAATCAGCGGAGAAGTTAACACAGCTGAGATATTTTGACGGAACAGTCAAGACGTTTAAGGAAGCAGCAGAACCAACATCAGGAAAAAGTATTTAAATAATAGTTGAATGCACAACTTACAATACGAGTTTAACGCTGTCGGTTTGAACCTACTCCGAATATAGTAGCTATTAAACAACATCTATGTTGTTTTACATTAGTGTATAAGAATGAGAAATAAACTGGCAACCCTCCCTTGTTTTGGACTGCAAAAGTAATAATAGAGACGTTATAATAGAGCCTATGCCTGGCCAGGTATTTTTTACTTTTTCCATTTTTTTTTCATATAATTATTAAATATTTATGTATTTCTCAAAGTATTTTTTACAACAAAAAGAAAAAAAAAGTGTAAATTTTAACACCGTGGGCGTGGCAACTGGCCTAATAACAATTTTGTGCATATAGTATCCACCTACGTATAACACATAAGAATTCTTTCTTAACTTTTATTTCAAAGAATTATCTTAGTAGACAACAAAATGTTCTTACTATAGCCATTAAACTCCATACAAATAAAAGTGGTCCCAGCCAGGCCCAGGTGGCAGTTTGTGCCACACAAATTAGGTGTCTGCTTAAGGGTTAAGGAAAAAATATGACAATTAAAAATATCCAGTGCAATTAATTTATTTAGTAGTGGATTGGTAATACCAATCCCGTGATAGTAAAGAACAAGGTCCTGGATGTAAAACTAATCGGATACGCAGGAGTAACATCAAGCTAATCCTAGCTTAGATTTACATCCAGCTTTAAAGCAGTATATAGCACTGACTTAGGGCTATGCTTCAGATATTTCTGGTGTTCACTGGGTCACAGAGTAGGCTCATAAATTAGATCCGCGAAAAAGGATGGGTACAAGTTCGAGGGTGGGAGTGGTAGGCACTGGTTCTTGTTACAACCGAAGTCTTACGAATCTAGTGAAGCTCGCAATAAAGGCATGTGTGAGTAGTTATTTTAGAAAATTGTAAAAAGAAATAGAATAAAGGAGAAAGAATAAAGAATAAAGGGCTACAAACTCGAAACATGCGTGTTGTTAATATATTTATGTAAAGTTACCTGTAGCCCGTTTCTGTATATCTCACATCGTAAAACTCTTCGCATGAAACGTGTGAATTGCAACAAAAATAGTGTGAAATGAAACAAAAAATGGTTTTTCTCACACAAGTGCTTCTGTATCTTTTTTTTGCGAGAATTATCTGTCATTTAAATAATTTTCCAGCAATTATTGGAAGGATGCGAGAAAAAGTGTTTCTATAACAATATTTTGCGAAAAGTTTCTTTCAAGAACTGTCAAAATAAGTCACAGTGAAATTGGTGGCGACAAAAACAAAATGTAGATATTTTGAATTTAAAATATGTTTAATAACTAATTATTTTTATTTAAGCTTAAGGTCTTTTTTTAAAAAAATTTTTAAAATTATTTATTTTTTCAATATTTCGCTAACCATCGGTTAGCATCGTCAGGAAAATTTTAAAAAAAGACCTTAGGCTTAAATAAAAATAATTAGTTATTAAATTAAAAAAGGTCAAACAAAAAGATATAGATATATAAAATATGTTTATATACAATTTTTTTTAATAAATAAAAAAATAGAAGGAATATAAATGATAAATGCATAATTTATATGATGAAAATAAACAAAAAACAATTGTTATATTTTGTTAGTTTAAATTTTTGTTAGCCTTTTCTTGTTTTGGTTTTAATCAGTGCTGCCAGATAAATTTGTGTCAAAATCGTCAATTTCCTGAGAAAAAAATAAAAAAGATCGTCTTTTTTGTTTTAAAAATCGTGCAATTTAAAATCAATTTTAAACAAATTTGTTTCGACTTTTATTAAAAAATAATCAAACAAAACATAGTTAAAGTTCATGGGTATTTAATAATTATTATTTAATAATTGAGATATAAATCTTTAATTTACCTATTCCTATAATCTTTTTCTTTTTTACCTGAAATAGACTTAGTAGAATACCTTGTAGTTAAATAAAAAAATCGGTTCATAAATAAACGGGTTAAAGACCCAGTAAAATCTTCTCCTACAAAATAATATGTTAAGTAATCAGAAACACATAAAAGCACTACATACAATTCTACTGAAAAACTAATGAATTTTACAAGGGTTGTGCCAAAAATAACAAATTTAAAAGTAAGTCATTTTTTTTTCCTAATACATCCAGAAAAAAGTAGTTATCGAAGTTCTTATGGAAGAAAGCTACTTAATAACGAGTGAAAGAAGCTATCCATTTTGAAAAAGTTTTACTGGGAGACAAACAAATTTCTTTCTTGCCGGAATAATGGTTTTGGCACAAAAGTGTACATATAAGATAAGAATATCAAATATCAATCATATTTTGTATATGTAAATATATAAGAAGTATTAAATGTTCAAAATAAGCCAAGTCGGTCCATTACTTTCCCTCGAAATTTTGCTTTTGCCGATACATTTTTTAGGGAAGAAACAAACAATTTCGAGGACAATTTTCACAATAGGGATAAATATAAAAATTTAAGCAGCCTTCTTTCTAAAGATATCTTTTTTTTTAATAAACAAACATATAAAAATATTTACAATTATCTTATTTCGAAGACTAAGGGGCTTATAGTGTAAAATGCAACGCCAACAATATCATTAAAAGCAAAAATAAAATCAAAAATATTTTATAAATTTGTTGTTGCTTTCTACAGACATTCATATTATTTTTTTTTTTTTCAATTTTCAACGCCACAAAATAGAAGTGTTTAAAATTTAAAAATTCAAGATGAATTTCTATAGAAAGTAACAACAAAATTATAAAATATTTTTGATTTTGTTTTTGCTTTCGTCACTTTTTTAGAAAAAATCATCAAAACGTCACTTTGTTAATATCGGAACAAAAAATCGTCAAGATGACGATAACTCGTCAAATCTGGCAGCCCTGTTTTTGTTATATTTATTTCTTTTGTTGACGTTTTGCTTTTATTTGACACTTAAGTACTGGAAATATTCCAGTATAAACAGAATTTGTTGTGTCTGTTTTCGCATTCAAATACAGAAACACTTTTATCTCATAAATCGAGAAACGATGGAATTTTTTGTTCCACACTTCATGTAAGAAATTTTACGATGCGAGAAATACAGAAACGAGCTACTGTACGCAACTAAGTTTCACCCCAGCTTCAAACCCGGAGTTACCGGAAGTTCCTTACAACTTTATTCAATGGCAGTAAGACGTGGCTAATAACGAACTGTATAACACGGAAGCTTCAACTATACATCAACAAACGCCTACATATTAGTATTCGAATATTTTGGCCCAATACAATCTCCAGTTTTGATCTGAGGAGAAAGACGGATGAAGAACGCAGATCGTAAGAAAAAAATTGGAATGGTTTTAGCCATACATCACGTAAACCACTCAAAATCATAAAGAGAAATAAAGTAGATCGGCTAAAGTCGGGGAAGTTCAAGAAACAGCTTTATGCCAGGTTTTAAGGGATTAAGTTTAAACTTTGTTTAACGTAGTCTGACACTCGGGTTTTTTCCCGCGAAATGTATTTTCTTATTATTTCATTGAAGACCAACATTTAAAGCAAATCTAGGCTGTTCCGTCAAAATTTTGTATATAAACTTGGTAATGGCGGCACAAATCAGTTTTAAGATTAACTAAACCTAGTAAACTTAGATCTCAAAAACGCAGACTTAGTTGGCAACAGTTTTGGCTGAATTTGACAAAATAATGAAAAAATAAAACACAAGTAAAACTCCTATACTCGGCTATGCCGAATTTAGAAGCCATTCATCAAGGTTAAAAAAAAAATGAAAAGTTTACTAAGATTGTTTCGTATGGACCCTAGCGTTACAAACTCCTAAATTCGGGAGGGCTGCTTCTTAATATCAAATGCTCCTTATGTTTAAGGAATATATGAGCTAAATTTGGTTTATTTAGCTCATACGGCTTGGGCGCAATCGTGCCAAAATCTTTATTCCGGGAGCATATTTGTATTGGCGCTGCTTTAGAAAACCAAGCAAAGCTGGCTTATTTTGTATGGACCCTATCGAGCTAAAACCCTTAACTCGGTACGACACTTGTATGGCGGCCAGAAGAAATATTGGATCGACTTGACTGATTTTCAATATTTAATACCTCTTTTACTTATAATTTTATATATAATATTTAAGCCAAATTTGGTCCTCCTGGCTGCTTTAGTATGGGAGCTTCTAAGCTAAAGCCATTTTTTTGGGGAGAAAAGCTAGTTTTTTTTATATAACTGGGTCATTTATAGACCGATTTTGTTAATTTTTACTACGAATATTCAACTAAATTTGTTTAAGATGAACAAATTGCGTTTATTAATTATAGGAGGATTTCGAAGGATTAAGTTTTATTGGTCAACATTTGAGACTTAGAGGTAAAAATTAGAGACAATCGTGGTTTTTTGCCCATATTTTAGTCATTTATGCTCTGATCTGGCTGAATTTCAATAGCAAATTTTAACGTCCTCAACATATCTAGGGTCTTCGGAAAACCCATTTCAACAGACAAAACGATGGCCATATGGACAGACGGACATTGTGAATACAACTTCATTACTCATACCCAGAATAAATATACTTAATAATGTTTAGGACCAATATTGCAAAATTACAAACGGATGGGAGTTTTAATAACCTTTATAAGACTACAATCCGTTTTCACAACTTACCGATAGCTAAAAGTAGACTTTAACCGGCCTCATAAAAAGCGTTTCATAATTAAAACCTTACTTTAACCTAAAGTTAGCTATAAAGTAAATAAAAGCTCATTCTACCTGGTAGGTTAAAGTAAAGTTGTAATAATGGAACACTTTTTATACGGCCGATAAAATCCTAATTTTAGCTATCGGCAAGTTGTGAAAACGGGCCTACCTCTAACAGCGTAAACTAACATTATCAATCAGTGTTAAATAACATCATCAATCCAGGAAATTTCTCATATAGCAATTCTTTTTTTTAAGAGGCTTTTTAACATTTGGCACTATCATATTTAAAACGGTTGGTCATAACAGTATCATCAAATTATAGAAAAAAGAACTTATGTATTACAGTGCGTCATTGCTCAACCAGCCTCATTCAAAAACAGTGTGGTTTAGCACAAAATCCGTAAGAATCAGTGGCAAAAGTGGGGACACATTTTTGTCGAATTACAAACACATTAAGGATGTACTTTTATAAAGGGTTTCCAAATTGGAGGTTATTGATTATATAGACGTAGAGAATATGCTGCCACGCAGCAAGGGAAAAGATGGTTCTTTTGAAAGAAAAATTCAAAAATCGCATTATTTCTCGTAGAGGAGAAGTGAATTGGCCACCAATATCGTGCGATTTGACATCTTTAGACTATATTTTGTGGGGTTTTTTGAAATCGAAATTGTACAGCAATAGTCCCACAACAGGTTAAGAGCTTAAAAAAACATCATCGAGCAGGTACCAACCATTCACAACAGCTTATTAAAAAACGTGATTGAAAATTTTGATAAAATATTAAGAGCCTGGCGAGCCAGTAGGTGGGTCACTTGACCGACAAAATTTTTCATTTTTAACCGAAACGTATTTGTAACAAGCTGAAATTACAATATTTTATATATCTTAAAACAAAACGGGTTTTTTTTATTAAAATGGTAATGATAACTAAATTTTTTGACACCCTTTAATTGGCATAACTTGGCTAGAAAAATCATCATCCACTTGTTTCAACGAACTCTTTTCGCTACGCATCGCCGTCTTTATTGGTAAAATATAGGTAAATTAAATTAATGCGTTAATTTTTATATGCAGGAAATTTAATAGAATTTAAGGTTTTACTTTTTAATTTCTTTCTGCAAAGAAGATACACAAACATCGACAAATGTATTCATAAACTCAATATTTAACTCTCACCATAAGTTTTATTTAACTCGCGATTCCAACTCCTTCCAAAATCGGAAATCGAATATTTATTTGGCAAATTATTTTTATCATTTTAACACAAAACCTTAATTAGCGAGAAATAAATATAATTTAAGGGACAATTTTTTTTTACACATTTATTTTTACAAGATAAGTTGCGGCCAACGTGTTTGCAGGCAAAGTCAAGTAGTTACAACAAATTAACAAAAATATTATCACCTCGAATAGACATTGTTTTAACGAATTAACAAATAAACCTCAACATTTTTAATTTAATTGACTTTTTTCTCTGCAATACACACATTCATGTGTATATGGCATTGATAAATTTATGAACTAAACTCATTAGAGCTCATTAAAAAGCATGCATGTCATACATGTCACCGATGACATACCTAACGAGCTGTCATCGTAAAACCACAAAACTTGTTGTTATTGGTTAAATAGAGAATTGTATGGAGAAGAAAAACAAGAGTGCAAACATTATCATCCTTGGGAAAATAAAAAGAAATGTTTTTACGCAGTATTTGTAGTATTAGGCCCTTTTGATAATGCACCTGCAATATTTGCTGCTATAAAGACACCAAGCAGTTTTTAAATTTTAATTTAGCGTATTTCTTATTGTTACGACTTAAAGTTCGTATCGTGGCTGTTTTCACTAAAGTTGTAGCGCGTTATTGTTAATTTTAAAATTTATATGTAGTAAACTAATTTTATTCACAAGTTTATGAGAGTATCATTAAGAAAAACACAACTTTTATGATATAAAAATTTTGCTAACACTGTGCAGATCAGCGAGTATTTAATTTTGTGTAGACTTTGGCTTTGTTTGGCTGCTTTTGACGGTATGAGACGCTTAGCATTAAAATAACAATAATTGCAAATACTGACTATTTTTTCTGATTCTCCATTGTCCTCGTATTTTGCCTTCAACACCAGCCAATTTCCTCTTTGCCGCGTCTACTTGGTTGCTTCATGTTGTTTCGTTAATTGGCACAATAAGTTTATGTTTTCATTATGAAATTCCTGGAACTCTAATATTAATTTCTACCACAAAACCAACATGAAGGTGATTCTTTTTTGATACGTTGTGATGAGACTATTTAAAAGTTTAAAGGGAATGTTTTTTATTGCTTGTGTATGTAGATCTCATAAAAATGTTTTGAAATAAAAAATAGCAGATGAGTTTAATTAAATTCGAAATGATTCGCTATAAAGGAAATTAGAGAATTAAGAAAATATTTAGAGAAAAGAAGATAATTAGTTTTAGGTAAAACATTAAGGCATATGGCTTTTTAAAAAAATAAACTGGAAAGATGATTCGGCACTTTAAATGTTATATTTTTAACAGAAGGCTAATAAAGTGCCCGCCTGACATTTAAAGGGTTGAACCTTTAATAATGTTTCTATCGTAAAACAAATTAGAAATTTCAAAACGTTGTTCTATTCACAGGGACATTACAAAATGTTTGTGAGACGCTCTGTGCCATGCATGTACTGTCTGTCCCTTTTTTTAGCACCTTTTAATATAGAAAGTGTCGTAGTGCCATCATTATATCAAAAAAAAAAAACAAAAATAAAAATAAAAAAACTGAAAAATTTGGATTTTTGCAAAAAAAAAAAAAAAAAAAAAAAATATTATGATTTTTCTTTATATCAATAAATATTTTTTGTACCATGAAATGAACAAAAGTATAACTTTGCATTATGTACGAAATAAAATAAGCTGCATAACAAAACGGAACTATTCCACTTTTACAATTTTTGATAAAGGAACAAAAAAAAAAGAAGAATTTAAGTCAGAACGATGTATGTATGTATATATGTAAAATTGTTGCGCTTTGATTTGATTAACCTCCGTCATGCACATGTATCTGGCCAGATCTTTAAAGAATTTAACAATTATTTAAATAAATTTCTAATTCAGCTAGGTGTTTGAGTCTCCACGTACCCTCTACAAATATTGTTAGCTATCGCCTTATGAAAAAAAATTTAAAAGAACAACAAAAACAATTTATGTGGTTTTTTTTCATCTACACATCACATACGTAGCGCATGTATCTGGCCAGATACACTTGTATTTTGTATGAAGAACAATTTAATTTATTTGCATTTTTTGTTTTAGTTTTGTTTTAATTGCTTGACTGAAGCTCTGTAAGACTTTTTGAAATTTACTTTATAATTTCATAACTACTAATTTTTGAATTGAAATTAAAAAAAAAAAATTTGTGTTTGAAATTAAAAAATTTTATTTCTCGTTAATTTTTGTCTGGGTAGGTGGTTTACCATGTACTAAGAAAAACAGAAAAATAATAGAAAATATGCATCTGCCTGGCGTGCTTATAATATAACAATGTAATATTATTACTAAAATAGCTTTTTTTCATACTAATATATGGAAATACATAGTGTATCTGGCCAGATACATGCGCTACGTATGTGACTACCGAAACATGTGCATGACGGAGGGTTAAAAGTAAATAAATTCGTTAAACTTTTTTTTTAAACTCAAAAAGTGGAATTATTCCGTTTTGTTATGGACCTCCTCCAATGTCATTGAAATGACCGCTTTTCTAGATTGGTTGCAGCAGTCAATCCATTTAAGGTAGTTTTCGACCACTTTTCGCACATTTCGGGCGGTATCTCGGGGTTAACTTGTCAAATATCAATCTTTAAACCAAATTGTATTGGTAACCTTTGGTAGATCGAAATCTGCTTCTGTTTTTTCGTACTTTTTGTCCAGAATTCTTCTCGAAGTCCAAAGTAATTTTTTGGTTTTTTCGGCAATGGCTGTGAGTGTTAAATGGCAAAACCCTCTGAAGAGATGAAGTGGTTACAATTGAAACATGTCCGTGAAAGCCTGAGTTCGAGCCCAGCGGCAGTCAAGAATGAAAAATTATGAATAAATTTTAATTAATTTCATATTGTTAAATTCCTTCCTTCAACAATGAGCTTTAGCCTAATTAAAAATATATCAAAATTTGGATTAAAAACCATAAACAGTTTAACAAAAATAACCACAATGCAAATTATGGTCTTTACTATTTTTACGCGTTCTTCGGTTGTCAAACGATTCGTAAATGACAAATCTTTCACTTCAGATGACAGTTTTGCAACCATTTAATGGCTAACCCTGTATAAGAGTTTTTTTTATTCCGAATATAACGTTGATATTTAACATCTTTATTAGATTTGTTTATCTTAAAGCTGTTTATATTGGGCCTATGTTCAGTTGTGGAACTGTCGGTACAAAGTTTTTCCGAAATATAAAAGCTATCATTAAAATTATCGTCGCAAAATTGTATACCAATGCCAAAAGTTATGTCATTAAAAGTTTTTTTGGAGAATGGTATTTGTATTGGAGCTATGGATTTCGATAAAATTTAGTTAGATGATTTCGGTTGCAAGCAGTGATGCCACCAATAGTAGAGAATTTTCCCTTTTTGTAGGAATTTTTTCGGAAAACTTGGAGTTTTTCAGATTTTTCTTTAATGTAAATGAGGCTTCGTCCTTATGAAAATTAATAGAAATGTACCAAATTTCAACAAATTATCTTAAAAATTTACCTCTGTGCTTTGCGCATAAGGTTAACATGGCCTGTCGGCAGTGCTGCCAACTCTTTGCCACTAAAAATGGCTGAGTAAGATTTAATCAGTGTTGCCACCTCACGTGTAATTACACATATCATGTGTAATATATTTTTTCATGTGTAGCCCATGTGTAATTGACTGCATGTGTAATTTAATATTTTAACGTTGTGTTGCACTGATTTTTGTTATTATTTTTCCACAAGAAGAAAAAAGTTTTATTATTCTTGGCAAAACTTAAAATTTTATTTAAAGAATGGAAGCGTTAAAAGAGCTGAACTAAAACTGTTTGGATCATTAACTACTAACCATTTGGCATTTAGATAGCTTTTGCCACAATTTATTATAACGACGAAACATCCTGGGTACATTATTCTTTTTTTTATTTCAAAGAGTGGATCATCGACTGCAAAAGAAATGTTTGAGCTTCTCAAAAGCACAATTATAGAAAAAGGAATTTCTTTTTGAAAATCTAGTTGATTTGCATCAGATACAACTAATGTTGTGTTTGGACAGTATAATTCAGAAGTTAAGTTCCTAAAATACGAAAAGCCAGTTATTATTTTGATGAAATGCTCGTGCCATTAAATACATTTGGTAACGTTGAAGGCCTGTCTGAACCTTTTAACATATTTGGAAGATTGACTTTGTAATATAAGATCTTGTTTTATTAAAAATAATGCTCGGAAGATAAAACTTAACTAGTTTCAAGAATATTTTCGCGACAACATGCACTCTTAAATTTTGAAAAATTTTAGCTTCATAGTAATTTGAAGGCAGAATATTATTAGACAAATTTGGAGACAAATTATTTCCTACTTTGCAAATATTTATTTTTGTTTTATTATATTTTATATAATATTATTTTTTTGTATTAAATATAGCAACGATACGATTGTTGTTAACAAAAAGCTAATAAAGAGACATTTGAAAAATATTTGTGTGTTGGATAAGTAAAAAATATAAAAATGTCCGGCATATCCAATGCTGCAGCGATAGAGGAACTGAATTAACATTCCGTTGAAAAATTGCGTCGACGCTATTTAAGGGATGCATTAGATCCTTTATCATACCCAAATGAAATGCAAGTAACATATCGTCACCTAAAATGCAAAAGGGCTTAACAACAAAACAAAATTCGAAATAATGGTTTTTGATTGAGTTTTGTTCGTTTTAATAAACTTTATGTTCACAAACAATTTTAGATCAAAAATTGCGACTTTATTAAAGAAATTCACACGCCAATTACACCTTGTTGTTATTGATTTTGTAAAGTTTTTTGCTTCTCCCCTTAAAAAATAAAAAGAGTTGTTAAGCCCTTTTGCATTTTAGGTGACAATATTTGTTTATTTGTTTGCAAACAGAAATTGAAATTGGTTAACGTTTTCTGAAGAAGCCAAATATGGTTTTAATTCCACTTTTGATCAAAATTTGTTTCTGTGACATGCGTAAAAAGATAGCATGTGTAATTCGTATTTTCATGTGTAATTTTGGCATGGTCCATGTGTAATTTAGCATTTCGTTGGTGGCAACACTGGATTAAATACACAAAACTCAACAATATTGATAAGAAAAAAAACGTACGAAACTAATTTATTCACTGATATTGCACATAAGAAATTATTATGTTTGTTTTAATAAATTTTTCGTTACTATAAAAAGAAAATACATAAAAAAAATAACGAAAAACTAAAATGATCGATAAAATATATTATTTTTATTGTAAATGTCACTAGTTTATAAGCACTTTTGGTCTAAAATGTTTGAAAACTTCAAGTGAATTTGGCTGAGTAAAAATGGCTCATGGCTACACGGAAAAAATTATAAACTAAATATGGCTTAAACCAAGAAAATTTTGCATGATTCTTGTCCGAGCCAAAAATTACTTATTCTAAATATTTGTGTGGCCTTGTTTAAGCAAAATGTTGATTTATTTGAGAAAATTTTACTAAATACGAACAAAATAAGTTAAAATCAAGAAATTAGTCTTAGATTTTGGATTTTCTTGTTTTAAGAAACGAAATTTATTACTTTAGAAAATAAACTCCTTTCCAAGTAAATGGACTATCCATCAAATGGCTAAATTAGCAACACTGCCTGCCTGACATCCAGCCGGACTGATGGACATCGCTAGATCGACTCAGAAAGTAATTCTGAGTCAATAGGTACACAAAACTGTGGATCTAAGATTAATATTTTTAGGCTTAACGCAAATCAGCAGAAACGTATAATGCTCTCTCCATTAAGGATTCTCATTTATCAAGGTTTAATGACGACATAAAGTACACAATTTTACTTTAAGCGGATGACAAATAACACAAATCAAAAAAGTACGGGCCATACAATCATAGAATTTATTTTGGTCTAACATGCTGCAGATTAACCTACTTGAACTTTGCCTATGAATGTTTGTTTAAATTTCCCAAATCCTATAAGTTTTAATTCATTAAAAGTTTAAAGTTTCACACACTACTTTTCTCTTTTAATTTCATACTTCATTTAAATTTTAACATGAAAAACTTAAGTAAGAACTTTGAGCAAAATTTAAAGATTTACTTTTAATATTCTAACAGACAATCATCATACACCCTCCTGGTTTTTAATATAAAATAAATATTATATTCTTAATACGTTCAACTTGCGAAAGAAAACTAATGCCCAACTTCATGGTCAGGTACCAAACATTTAAAGCGAACGTTTTATGCATTTCTATTAAAAGAGATTCTCTTCAAAATACCCAACATGCACAAATTTAAATATTGGGTAGTTGGTCAAGTTCAGAAATAAAATAATTTTTTAAGAAAATTTAGTCATTTTTGGCCCATTTGCTAAATTTTTTAAATTTAAAAGTGGGTAATCAATCTTAGTAAAGGGCAAGCTTTTACTTAAAATTTTTTTCAATGAGGCAATACATTTGGTTTCAGGTCATTTTCATTTCTAACTTCAATACTTTTTGTTCGCTGGGATCGATCTCTTATACTCGCATATCCATAAGATTCCAATTGGATGTTAACATCTTTAGTTTTCTTTTATCCAATTTTTATTTTCTTCTTGAACAATAAAGAAACTTGTGTTTTGTATATCAATTTTTTTTGGTTTTTATTTAAGGATTTTTGTATTAGTTAGATGAAAAATAATAACAAATACAACTTAAGCTGCAAAACGCATACACACAGAGATAAACACAAACATGCACGCGCACATGTCTAACTAACACACACACACAAAAAAAAAGACAAAATAGAAAGGAAACATGATGTTCTGACCGTCTACAAAGTTTTCTACAATACAACTTCGTTAAAAGAGCATCAAGGATAATAAAACCACTTATGGCACGTCTATCATTCTAAAGGTATTTTGTGGTAGAACCAAATAGGAAAACGTATAAGAGAACAAAACATTACAAGAAACATGAAGGAAAGTTCCCAACAATGAACCAAGATGAACCAATGAAGAGCTTGTAACTCGTATGTATTTTGGTATCTATCTACATGTTTTTTGAAGAAATCTGAAAGACAAAACTTTTTACAAATTCAAAATGCATTTCAAATAGTATAATGTTTTTTGTACGCCATAGTATTTGTGTTTTCTTGTAAAAAGTCTAGACAAAGTAAATTTTTGGTTGTATTCATTGTATGTACTTGTTAAAAGGAAATATATTTGTATTGAAATAAAAAGCTTTAAAGTGTTCAACAAATCGAAAAAAGCAAAGAACAGCGCTAAAACGGAAATTGTGTTTAAGCAAAAGTTTAAATAGGATCAATCATTTTCAACATTTATCCGTTTAGTTGTGAAATATTATTTTTAGTTATGAGTTAAAAAAAGGGAGTTAAAGGATATCAGTTTCTTTTTACACCCTACGAAAATATTGGAGAGCGGTAAATATATTTAGGTCCATATATAACTTTTTGTTTGACCTTTTTTAATTTAATAACTAATTATTTTTATTTAAGCTTAAGGTCTTTTTTTTAAAAAAATTTTAAATTATTTATGGTTAGCGAAATATTGAAAAAAAGAAAAAATAAATATTTTAAAAATTAGAAACTAGGAATTATTTCCTTTCGTAGGTTACTTTATATTATATTCAACATATTTTTATTTTTCGAATTTATTCTATGAGCTAAATTTCAGTTATGTATTTTATAAAGCTTTTTTGTAATAGTTCTATTCCTGAAATTTTTAGGAATGACTTTTATACACCACCAGACTATTATATTGTATTTTCTTGTTACATTTTACCTTAGCTATCCTTTGGATAGCAATGAAGTATATTGTATGTACAGAAAAATTTACAATTATTAGACACCAGCAGAATGTAATGCATTTTCTGGCCCGCTACGGCCTTCGTCAGCATTCTTTGTGTCACACTGGATAGTGATACTTTATAAATTGAATGTATTTAACTCAACAATTTTAACAAATAGAAACTGGGAATTATTTCCTTTCGTAGGTTACTTTATATTATATTCAACATATTTTTATTTTTCGAATTTATTCTATGAGCTAAATTTCAGTTATGTATTTTATAAAGCTTTTTTGTAATAGTTCTATTCCTGAAATTTTTAGGAATGACTTTTATACACCACCAGACTATTATATTGTATTTTCTTGTTACATTTTACCTTAGCTATCCTTTGGATAGCAATGAAGTATATTGTATGTACAGAAAAATTTACAATTATTAGACACCAGCAGAATGTAATGCATTTTCTGGCCCGCTACGGCCTTCGTCAGCATTCTTTGTGTCACACTGGATAGTGATACTTTATAAATTGAATGTATTTAACTCAACAATTTTAACAAATAGAAACTGGGAATTATTTCCTTTCGTAGGTTACTTTATATTATATTCAACATATTTTTATTTTTCGAATTTATTCTATGAGCTAAATTTCAGTTATGTATTTTATAAAGCTTTTTTGTAATAGTTCTATTCCTGAAATTTTTAGGAATGACTTTTATACACCACCAGACTATTATATTGTATTTTCTTGTTACATTTTACCTTAGCTATCCTTTGGATAGCAATGAAGTATATTGTATGTACAGAAAAATTTACAATTATTAGACACCAGCAGAATGTAATGCATTTTCTGGCCCGCTACGGCCTTCGTCAGCATTCTTTGTGTCACACTGGATAGTGATACTTTATAAATTGAATGTATTTAACTCAACAATTTTAACAAATAGAAACTGGGAATTATTTCCTTTCGTAGGTTACTTTATATTATATTCAACATATTTTTATTTTTCGAATTTATTCTATGAGCTAAATTTCAGTTATGTATTTTGTAAAGCTTTTTTGTAATAGTTCTATTCCTGAAATTTTTAGGAATGACTTTTATACACCACCAGACTATTATATTGTATTTTCTTGTTACATTTTACCTTAGCTATCCTTTGGATAGCAATGAAGTATATTGTATGTACAGAAAAATTTACAATTATTAGACACCAGCAGAATGTAATGCATTTTCTGGCCCGCTACGGCCTTCGTCAGCATTCTTTGTGTCACACTGGATAGTGATACTTTATAAATTGAATGTATTTAACTCAACAATTTTAACAAATAGAAACTGGGAATTATTTCCTTTCGTAGGTTACTTTATATTATATTCAACATATTTTTATTTTTCGAATTTATTCTTTGAGCTAAATTTCAGTTATGTATTTTATAAAGCTTTTTTGTAATAGTTCTATTCCTGAAATTTTTAGGAATGACTTTTATACACCACCAGACTATTATATTGTATTTTCTTGTTACAATTGACCTTAGCTATCCTTTGGATAGCAATATACTTCATTGCTATCCAAAGGATAGCTAAGGTAAAATGTAACAAGAAAATACAATATAATAGTCTGGTGGTGTATAAAAGTCATTCCTAAAAATTTCAGGAATAGAACTATTACAAAAAAGCTTTATAAAATACATAACTGAAATTTAGCTCATAGAATAAATTCGAAAAATAAAAATATGTTGAATATAATATAAAGTAACCTACGAAAGGAAATAATTCCCAGTTTCTATTTGTTAAAATTGTTGAGTTAAATACATTCAATTTATAAAGTATCACTATCCAGTGTGACACAAAGAATGCTGACGAAGGCCGTAGCGGGCCAGAAAATGCATTACATTCTGCTGGTGTCTAATAATTGTAAATTTTTCTGTACATACAATATACTTCATTGCTATCCAAAGGATAGCTAAGGTAAAATGTAACAAGAAAATACAATATAATAGTCTGGTGGTGTATAAAAGTCATTCCTAAAAATTTCAGGAATAGAACTATTACAAAAAAGCTTTATAAAATACATAACTGAAATTTAGCTCATAGAATAAATTCGAAAAATAAAAATATGTTGAATATTTTAAAAATTTTTAAAAAAAAAGAACTTAAGCTTAAATAAAAATAATTAGTTATATTTAGGTCCTAAATTTATATATTAGTGGATCGGTTGTGTTTCCAAAACATCTTTTTTGTTGATCTAACAATGTGCATCTGTCTTAATAGCAGACTGTATCTGGATTGTTTTACTCACACCACAATAGTGAGGAGTGTGTTATGCGTTTGTGCTGATGTGAGTAACACTTTTAAGTAGTTCCTATATCCACCTTTTAGTAAACCGATCAGCTCAGAGTAACTTTTTGAATTGATCTAAAGAGTTCCGTCCGTCCGCTTCGTTGTATGTGTAAAACTTATGCGCTAAGTACAGGCCGTCATTTTGGAGATAGTATCCCTGCATATAACAGGACTAGTCCAAACACGCTTGTAAAATGTAGCCCACAAGGGACTAGGACTAGTCCAAAAGTAACCGAAACGTATGGAAAAACATGGTCTATTTAGCATTACGATGTCCTAGGGCAGGATCATATAACCCAGCTTTGGACTACAAAGGAGTAGTCTTAAAACAACTCCATGGTATACTCAAGAGGATTAGTTTTGAAGTCGTTTAAAACGGAAAACATGTCGTTAAAAAAAGAAGACATGTCGTCTAATTACAAACACTTTTTAACAATGACATGGTCCATGCTTGCATTAAATTGGACCAGTCCATGGAGTAGTACATTTTTTCAAAATGGAACAGGTAGTCCAATAATATTTGCAGGGATGATGAAAGTTGCAACACAGGTGTTATTGTTATAAGTTGAGAATCGGTTCATAATTTTACATAGCCCTCATAGAAGTTTCTTTCCGGAATAGAATCTTTTTGTTCAAAACCCATCAAATTATTATGGTATTTAGATTAAATATGGTGCAAACTTAATTTTTTGCAATGGAAATCATCTTCCCAAACTTTTTTGGTATCGGTTCATACAAAAACTACTCCCGTAAAGAGCTTTTAATGCGCTAGCTTCCTTACTAATGTAAGTATGTACTGACATAAAATTTATTAACAGTAACTTTACGATAGCTGCTATGTTGTTTCAAATCTTTGTGTCGGTAGGTCCAGAATTTAACTGGTTTCCCTAATAGAACCCCTGCCTAAAATCACTTAAAAATATAGAAACCCCATACATATAAAGAGCTTAACCTCATTTTGTCCCTGTCATTATTGCTCTTGAATTCCAAATAGGGCACACTCTCATAAATTTGTCTCCGAATACTGTCGTGTAGGAAATCGACTATAGTTTTCTTCTTGTTTATATAAAGCATATTTTCCAAAGAAGAATTTTATTATCAGTAAATTGTACATTTTTAATTTATTGTTATATGCGTTATTTCGTTAGTTAATACGAACTAAGGGCCTTATTCCGTAACACGCAACGCAACGCACAAAAAGTTCATTGATAGCAAAAACAAATTCAAAAATATTTTATAATTTTGTTGTTGCTTTCTATAGATGTTCATATTTTGTTTTAAAATTTTTAACGCCACAATATACGAAGTCGTTTAAATTTAAAAACTTATGCTGGGAACACAATTGAGTCGCAAATCGTGTGAACGTAGGACGTAACGCGGTAGATTTTTAGAAACACGTATTTTGTTTTCTTTTGATAATAAAAATAAAAGTTCTGAATTTATTTCAAAATTTTTAATATTTTTAATTTAATTTAATTCTGAATTTATTCAAATTATTGCTTATTTTTCTATCCTTTTATTATACTCACACCACAATAGTGGAGAGGGTATTATGCATTTGTGTTGATGTGTGTAACGCCTTAAAATAGTGGCCCTAGACCCACCTTAAAGTATACCGATCTACTCAGAATCACTTTCTGAGTCGAACTAACGATGTCCGTCCGGCTGGCAGGCTGGCTGGCTGTCCATGTAACCTTGTGCGCAAAGTACAGGTCGCAACTTTGGAGATATTGAAAATGGGCCAAATCGTAGGACCACGAGGGAAGATAGGGGGAAATTTCTTCCTCTCAGAAACTATCAAACCGATTTTAATGAAATTTAAAACATGGATAGATCCATATCTATATGGACACATAAGCTATACAGTTTTAAAAAATATAGGACCACAAGGGGAGAAAGGGGCAGTTTTTTCCTCTCAAACTGATTTTAATGAAATTTAAAACATAGGTAGATCCATAGATCCATATCTATATGGACACATAAGCTATACAGTTTTTCAAAAATAGGACCACAAGGGGATGTAGGGGGCAATTTCTGCCTCTCCAAACTTTCAAACAGATTTTAATGAAGTTTTTAAACATAGAGAAATCCATATTTATATGGACACATAAGCATGATGTGTTTTTAAGTACTGTGGTGCTGGGTATCATATGGTCAAGCTTGACCGACTATACTTTCTTACTTGTTTTGTTATCAAATAATCAATGACGACGTACGACGTAGATACGCTTTTCCGTCTTCGCCAGCTATTGTGTGCGTCGTACACTATTACGTTCATACGGTGCAATTGTGTTCCTACGGTTCAGTAGGAATGAACAACAAAATTATAAAATATTTTTGAATAAGGCCCTAAGTCCCCAATTAACAAAGTTCCGAAATCAAAAATGAACCAATTTTGTGCACAGAGAATGACAATAGCGGCTTTTAGGAAGTTCGTTTATTTTTTATGAAATAATTTTTAATTTTGTGATGGGGGATTGTTTCATAATGAAATAAGTTCCCAAATTTTGTAAATGAAATAAAATTAAATAAATATTTTTCATGTAAATGAACTTTTTATTTACGGGGGTTCTTGTTATGTTTTGAGTTTTTTTTCACATTTTTGGGTATTTATATCATTCGTAAATACTGGAATTAATTCATTCCCTAATTTTAAGGACTAGGTTTATTTTTTTTCTTTTGGGATTTAGTTCATTAGAGACTTAATTCGTAGCGCCGTTTCGTTAGTCATAGGTATTTATAATGATCGATTGATTAGGTAACCGCAATCGATCCAAGTATCGGGGCTGCCAATAGCCTCTAAGCAAGTGTGCCGCAATGATCAGCAATATCCGTAGAGCTTCAATGACAACTCGGTTGTCACATATTTACCTAATACTCTTCGATGGAGGCATAACATTAGGGCAACTCAATTCTGTTGGCCTTCTCACTTTAGCTAAAGTGTTAAAGGTGCCCAAGAGGGAATACTTTTTATAAAACCGGATATTGTGAGCTGCTGGGAAATTTTATGTAAAGAAATCGCCTCTTGCTACCCCCAAGTGCATAACAGACATGGATCTTTTAACCTCTGAGAAAGATCCACTCTTCATTCGTCGCTAGAAGCTCCACTAAGAGTGACGTTCTTACCATCTAATTTTTCAATCATATTATGTATGCGGATAAATTCTTGACCTTAGGTCGAACTTAGAGCTCACTCT
This sequence comes from Pollenia griseotomentosa, assembly GCA_963931875.1. Classification (NCBI taxonomy): domain Eukaryota; kingdom Metazoa; phylum Arthropoda; class Insecta; order Diptera; family Polleniidae; genus Pollenia; species Pollenia griseotomentosa. The sequence goes on from OZ007563.1 coordinate 45,329,784, forward strand.
AGAAGATCATTCTTTCATAAATCTAGACTGTTTACTGCTAGCTTTGTTATATTCTCATAAACACTTATGCATGTATCTGTAATAAAGATTTCTGACACACCAACAAACTTAAGATACCACTTGAAGTTATTGCAGCTCAAATAACATATTATAGCCCTTATTGTTACATAAATCTTAAATATTTTTTATTTGTTATTCTTTCATTTCGTTGTTGCATCATAATGTTTACTTACATTCTTTTATCTTTCATAATATTTCTCCTTTTTATTTTATTTCATTTTTTTTATACGTATTTTAATATTTTTCCGGAGTGATTGATGACATCTTCAATAATCATGATTTTGCATATTTTGTCATTCATAACTTTAACTTTATACTCTGTTTTGATTTCTTGTTTTATTTTTATATATTTTTCGTTACAATTTTTCTTCTTGGCTTTGAGTATCTTGTAGAAATACGTACTAGAGAAAGAATATACATAAATGTATACAAATATGGTAAAATATTGCTGATGAACATGACATTATTTTGTCAGAAAGAAAGTATGAAAAAATATTTATTCATTTCGCACACGACTTACGCAGAATGTCAATAAGAGTGTTGGAAGAATTTTATTTTTACTTAAGTGCACGTTAATACATAACAGGAATTAAAGGATGATTGAGGACTTTCAAAGACATGTGAATAATTTGTGAATTGGAATAACCTACAAACAAATTCATACATGGTATTATGTGGAAAAGCGGAATATTCGTATAATAATAACAGTTTATTTGAGATGTCAATGGGCTTCTTCTAATTTGCTTCTAATTAATTTTCCTGCAGCGTTTACAATTATGAATCTAGTTCCAATATATTTAAACATTTTCTTTTTAAACATCTTTATTTTATATCAAAGACAGAAAGTAGTTTTAAATAAATTTCAAAACATACAGGGGTGTCATGGAAATCGAAAACGTAAAACGAAAGAACTAAGCACATCTTTTTATTAAACTTTTAATCTAATTTTTTCAATTTTTGTTACAAAATTCTGTTTAATAGAGCATTATTTGTATAATAATTGTCATAAAATTTTTTTATTACAGAAATCTTATTGAAAAACGACTCTTAAAATTTTTTCGTTTTACGTTTTCGATTTCCATGACACCCCTGTATCATTTTCTGTATTATTTTTAAGCTCATGATAACACCTTTTTGTAATGGTTTTTAATAACGTACTTTTTCCAATGGGAAAATATTAACATTATTTTTTAAAAAAATAATGTTAAAACAATTTTAAAAAAATAACATACACAACTTTAATGAATAAAAAATTTAGCGATTTTAAAATGCTTGCCTGTTTTTTTTTATCTTAAGGCATTTATTAGTTTCATTTTCTCATACACAATAGTTCTTGTTGTTTTCGGTATTTTTTTTTTTCAAAAATTGGTTGTACAGGGTGGGCCATAAGTCACTGAGTATCCGTTAATAAATCGGTAAATTTTTCACTCAATCGTTAGCGTTTTGGCTAGTCTTACCGGTTAATTTCATGTACCATTTGTAACTTCTATGGAAACAGCAATATATACATGTGTTTTTTATTATTCTCCGCAGTAAAGTTCTGGACATTTGAAGCTGAGTGGGCACGTTTACGCATCGATGTTTCAGGGTTCTCAGTTACGCTCTCCCGAACATGTCGATATTATCTTGACTTCGTGCTTCAACGCTCAACTACTTCGTGATAAGTCACTAACAGATCCTGATGACTGAAAATGAGCGGCTACAGAGCGTACTGAATTTCGTGATGGTGCATTTCTAGTGTTAATAAAAATTCGAAATTTTTAAGGGCTGGAATTGTTGAATTTCGACTAGCAAAATAAAACTTAACTATTTTTGCTCGTTTCGTGACTCTTTGTTTCTTTTAGGAGCCAAAGGATATGATATATATTTTGCTCGTTCCGCAACCGCATTCATGGCTACTGAATCTCCGTTGTTTAGAATACTGAAAATAAAGAAAAAAAATTATTCAAAAATACAATGTTCAATGACCTATGGTTGACCTTGCATATTTTCGCGCGAAATAAAGTAGAACTAGAAGTAGGAGAGGTATACACAAAAAAAAATCAAAATGGATTTCATTTAAAAATTGTATAATATTTATTAAAAAATCATTTAAATTTGCACCAGTAAACAGATTAATAGTAACAATTAAATATTTTTAAACTTCGAAGTGTACCTTATATGGGATCCATGGGCCATAATCATGTGGCCTTAATGGTTAAAGTACATCTTAACGTCTCAGGCAAGTAGGCAAATTACATGAATATTTGCTGAGGCATGACTGCATCGTGGGATAGGACACGAAGATAGCAGCCCTATCACCAATCTAAGAAAGGAAGGCCAGCAACCCACGTTTCCGAAATCCAATTTGCTAACGAATCGACTTCATGCGCCCTATGCTAGCTACTATATATATATATACAGTAGCTAACATAAAAGTCATTGTCGCCAATTTGTATGTCAATATCAACATTTATAAGGAAGGTAGTGCATTGGAAGCTAATTTTGGAAGTAAAGCACGATTTAAATTGTGAGTCAAATCTTAACGTCAAGTTTTTTGATCAACTTAATTTGACATTTTTTTGTTGCAGTGTTTGACTAATTAAGATTGTTGAAGCAATGCATTTCGTGCACTTTTTGATTTTTTTGGTCAGCATAATCGACCAAATGTGTCAACAATCGGGAGAATTGTGCGCAAATTTCAGCAAATCAGGTCTATAGGAAATGTGAAAACAACTGTTTGGTGCGGCTTATGGGCTGGCGCCGTCATCGGTCCAAACTTCTTCGAAAATGAAGATAACGGAATTCCTGTGGCCAGAAATTGGGGATATAACCTGGACGTTGTGCCACAAAGCCAACGAAATACTGTCTTTTTCACGAGCCGTGTTATCTAACGTCGTGGCGGTGTAAATTGGCCGCCTCGATCATGAAATTTGATAACGTTGGACTTCTTTTTTTGGAAATATTCAACGGAAAAAGTGTTATAAGCCAAGAACAATTTAAGAGCTTAAGAATGAAACGACATTAAACCTCAATTATGTCTCAGTGTCATTGAAAATATGGACCATCAAATAGAGGTATGCCACCGGAGCCGTGTCAAGCATTTGACTGATAGCTTGTTTCACATATAAATATCATAGATTCTTCTATAATAATACAAAACATTTAGATAATTCTCTAAAAAGTTTTGCTTTATATAGAATTAACATCGTGCATTATGGCTGGACCACTCTTTAGTATTTTTATGAGGGCCGTGGTCAGATAAGGACATATTCCATAAAATTTGGTTGGATGATTAAGATTGCACTAAAATAAGTTTGACTCAATTTAAATCGAAATACTAACATAATAAGATGGTTTATGGGCACAAGGACCCTATTCCATAAGAAGTTTATTGGTGCAATGTGGCACTATTGGCTCATTATCCCCATGTTCAAAAGACTTGTCCTTATGACAATTTGAAACTTATACTAACTTTTATCAAACTTTGGAGCTAAATTGTGACCTGTACTTTTTGCACAAAGTTTACATGGACAGCCAGCGAAGCAGCCAGCCAGCCGGACTGACGGACATCGCTAGATTGACTTAGAGTGTGATTCGGAGTCTATCGGTATACTTACAGGTCTAGGTCTAATATTTCAAGGCGTTGCAAACATCAGCATAAGCGCATAAATTACCCTCTCCACTATTGATTAAATGTTCAACAAATATTCTTGGATATTTCTTTTTTGAGGGGACAATTGGGTCTAATCGCTCACTATTCAATACGATCTTTGTGTCTGAATAATCGAATGCTGACTTTCAAAAGAAAATTCAACAACTTTGGTTCTTTTTTCTGTGCTGAGTCTTTTCATTTTCTAAGCGCTTGCAACGCATATAAAAGTAAAAAGCAAACAGCGTTGCCACGACCAAAAAAAATGTGTAACCAAAATGTATAAAAAGTAAACAAAAGCGAAAAAAAGTAACCAAAATTATTTGGTTTGAAAAGTACTATTTTATTCGTATTTCCGTTTAAAAATTGTGTGTCTAAATATGAAATAGTGTTTGTTTTTTATCTTGTAGGCTCATTAACAGCTGGACCGATTTTTTTAAAGTTTTGACAGCCTGAAAAGAACAATAGGCTATATATTTTTTTGAAACTTTTATTGGAAGTAGCTCCTCCTATACAGAGTTAACACTTATTTTCGTCAATTTGAAAAACATTTTGAGCTAAAGCTTTCAAACTTTTTTTTATTAAGGGCTCTTACAAGTAAAACTTTTAAAGTCTTGCTGTGCGTTATGGTATCAAAGTGCACAATTAAGCTAAATTATGCGGTAGATCTTTTATATATACTTGCTTTTTGCCCGGTAGAAATATACAGGACATCGCAAACGCAAAACGCAAGAATTTTAAACTACGATTTCTGTAATAAAAGAATTTTAAGACGAATATTATACAAATATTAACTTAATAATGGCTCCCTATTACGAGAGTTTTGAATACATATATAAAACCTTACAAAGTGGACATGTACCACCTGAGGCTTTTTTGTACCTCGATAATAAGGGTTACATTCAAAACGAAATCGGCATCCCAATATTCGATCACATCTATAGAAGAGCCAATGTTAAAGCTGTACTAAGCAACCAACTTACAATTGACAATAGCAGATTTAATACAAGCATTTATTCAGGAGCTATCTCCTATGATTCCAAACATAGATATAAAAAAATTTTGGTGGCTCACTAAATAACTCCCACTTTTTCGTTTTATTTTCTGACTATAACTTTTACTTAATTTTTTTTTTTTTTTGCGTCATATTAGTTAGGTTTTTTTAAATTTTTCTTTACAAACTAATTATAATAAATACAAAACTAATTTTTGGGAATACAAAATTTTAATTTAAAAGATTTTGTTATTCGTTCTTAATTCCCAATTTTTATTCTTTTTTTTTTTTTTTTTTTAAATTCCTAAGGTAATCCCGCGAAGCTCTATGCTTGTCTGCAGGAAAGAAACCAGAGTCTCTGGCGGGAATCGAAGCCGCAACCTCGGCGCTGATAGACTGGCTCGCTACCAGCTAGCCTACCGAGGCACTCAAATATTTTGTTATTCGTGCTTAATTCCCAATTTTTATTCTTGATAAAAACACTGAAATTTATTGTTGATGGGATAAGCTATTCCTATGCGCATTTCAATGGTTGCTTAGGCCAGATCATCAGGAAACTTCATCCATAAAGATTTTAGAAAAACTAAAAATATTAGGAATAGATTATCCCATCAACAATAAATTTCAGTGTTTTTATCAAGAATAAAAATTGGGAATTAAGCACGAATAACAAAATCTTTTAAATTATAATAAATACATATAAATAATTTTATTTATTTTGTATAAATTTTAATATTTAAACTTAAAAGATAATGTTAATATTGTGTATAGATAAGTAATATACTTGAGAGCCCGAATATGGGACTATGTAAAATTGTTAGTTATATTTCCTACTGTTTGTTTATTTATAGTTTAAGCTTATACAATTTTCATAAAATAAACGTTAATAAAAAATTATACAAATATTTGTCTATTAAAAAGAATTTTATAACAAAAAAACTACTTCCAAATTCTTGCGTTTCGATTTCCAGAACACCGCTGATGACCATATTAAATGGGATGGGGTCGGAAGGACCTTTGACCTTATCGTTAATCTACACTGAAAGAAAAATGCATCATATATTTTATGAATAGTTTTCATAACAAAAAATTTCACTGGTTAAATGAAAATGTTTATTGTCCAAATGGAATTTCGTAGTTATAATGAAGTATTTTCGTTAAAATCGATTCATTGGATTTCGTAATTACGTTAAAAAATTTCATTGGATATATGAAAACCAAAGTTTGTCCAAGTTAAACAAAAAATTTTAATTGGGAACATAAAAAACAATATACAAACATAACTTATATTCATCAATTAATACAAAATTATAGTTACCTTAAAAACATGTTTAATTGTTAATTAAAAAATGTAAGATTAAATTATTTCATACATCTAATGTTATATGCCATTAAATTTATGATATCAAAAATTTTTTTATAAAAGCAACATATTTTAATAATTGCCTTCATAAATTTTAATTTTCATTATGACAGTAAAAATGTCATTATAGTAATGAAACAAAAACTTTCAATCCACTTTCAATCAACTTTGTAATTGTTGTTATGGACAATTTAATCTCATATTTACGCTCTTAATTGAGTAAAAAACGTAGTTTTTTTTATCCAAAAACTACACTGCCCCGGTGGGCTAGCTAGTAGTGAGCTAATCTGTCAGCACCGAGGTTGCGCGATCGATTCCCGCCAGAGACAGACAAAAATAAAATAAAATAAATTAAATAAAAAAACAAAAATAAATAAAAAAATAAAAAAAAAAATTAAATAAGAAAAAAATTTTTTACTTTATTGAAAGTATTCATCCAATGAATAATATTCATAGATCTAATGTAATGTTTCATTAAATACGTTTTATTGAAACAGGTTTCATTGATTGATTTTAATAAAATGTTTCATGGGATTAATGTCAAAATTCATTGGTATTCTGAAGAAAATTCTTTCAGTGTAGAAAAGTTTTTTTCTGAGTTAGACCTATGAAGCATTAAGAATAGCAGATAATGGCCATCTACACTTCAGAGTATACACCTTGTATGGTTAAGTTGATAATCTGTTAAAGTTTAACCACCGTTTTTCAAGTAAAATTCGTTTTGTAAATCTATATTTAATTTAAAAAATTTGTATGAATACCGGCATAAGCAGTTACAAAAATTTACAAGTAGAGGAAAAAGTATTGGTTTTAAATGCGCAAACATAGCACGCACAATTTTAAGGGTCAAAAAAGCGGAGCGGGTATTTCTTGTTTCAAAACAAAAAATTAGTTATTTTTGTGTTGAAAAAGTAACCAAAATGGAAAAAAGTAGTACACCAGTACACATTAGAAAAAAGTTACCAATTTTGGTTAAAAGTAACCAAAATGGTAACGCTGAAAGCAAACCTTCGTCGATACGTTTATGCTTTAACATACAATTACACTGATGCTGTTTTTTTTTGCCAGGTGCATAAAATGCCAAATCGATGGAATTTTTAATTTCCTTAATAGCCTTCTTGTGGACTATGTCGACCACCTTCTTAGACATATCTCGTTGATATTGTAAGTAACTACCTCATTTTTTCCCACCTTCCTGGTTAGACTTATTATTGCTATTTGTAAATTGTTGTTGCAATAACCATCTATATGCTAGTTATTTCAAGCTTGACTTTTAAATATCTTAAAAATTTTTAATACAATGGCTATGTAGGAAGCTGATTTCCATGTTCCACAAAAAGTATAAAATTCTAATCTTATTAAATAACACTAATGACAGACAGAACTGTTTTTTATTTTTGGAAAATTATTACAATAAATCATTTAAAATCAAAGTTAACTTAACAATCAGTATAATGTGAACACAGATGCATTGTACTGAAAGATATAGTGTGGTCAATGTCTTGAATAATAATGTTTTGTTTGCAATCATTAAATAAAACATCTTTTAAAGAAACTGCTCTTGTCCAAGTCATATAATAAGAACACCATCAGGAAGCTCATCATCCTTATATGAAGTGACATGTTTTATGTTAATTTATGTAATTTTGTTTCAAAATTTTCTCAAAATAACAAAAAAAAAAAAAAAAAATAAAGAGGAGGAAAAAAACAAGACCACAATACGAACATGTAGGCCATTAAAGCATTATTGCAATTGTTTGACGACTGATGACGATGATGTTATTGTGGCATCTATTGTCATGGTATCCAAGAGAAGAAGAAAAAAATTTGGGAAAAATAATATTGACTGATGGTGTGTATATTTTTGTGAATTGTTTGATACAATGTTTTGTTGCTAAAGTTGCTGCTGAAGCTACCTTTTGCTGTTGTTGTACCATTGTATTCAAATTTTTGTCAGTTGTCACTTTGTCACTCTTTTTTGGACATAAGTTTGAATAATGGACTATTGTTACCATTGAACTCACGTGCGAATCAAATACTTACTCTTATTGCCTCCATTCATTCATTCATCCATCCATCCAACCATCCGCTTTACCATCTATCTATCTGCATGTTTATAGTATTTGTTTTTTTTCTGACATTCTGTTTTTGCATCATGCATGCATGTGCAAAGTTTATGCATGAATAGCTTATAAACGCAACAATGACAAAAGACGTTAAGAAATATTCGTACAAAAATTCAGATGGAAATTGTAACATTGCATTGTTATCTGATTTTGATTGAGATTTTCTGCATGTTAGTTTTTATGAAACATTGATGATGATGATACATTTACTAGTAATTTATGAAAGTATGCATGTATTCTTGTATTTATATACAGCATTACTTGATTTTACGTAAATATGTCATTGTTATAGCAAAAAGTTGTCAAAAAAAATTTTATTACTTGAAAGGAATTTTTGCCACTTACATACGAAACACAATGATGATGAAGTGTCATTGTTATTTGAGATACATTTTTTTGCATAAATTTGTGTAAAGAAATTCAAATGCACTTAATTTTATGTTACTGTGAAAACTTACACGAGAGAAAACTACTTTATATTTTTTCTTCTCCGCTCGTTTAAGTTCATTTGTTCATAACCGTTCACTAGCACATTATGCTTAGTAATCATTGCATCTCAATTAAATTGTTAATACTTTTACATTTTAGATAATTTGTTTTACAATTAATCTCTTTAAAATATTTTCAAAAACCAGATCACTTTCACAAACTCGAGTATCAAAGCAAAATTTAAAGAAAAAGCAAGCATATTCATAAGAGCATGTTACTAAGAATTTTCGTGTATAATTTTAGGCGTGTCTGTTAAACATTATCTATGCTCAACCCAATAAAACAACATTTCTACATATAATGGAATCAAAAAACCTTTAATTTAAAATAAAATTAAAAACCCTTTTATTTACATTCTCCAGAGCTGCAATATAATTCGAACACATGGTTTTTTCGTTACGGTTTTTTGAGCTGCTACGAAAATTCTGCAATTATTTCGACTTAGTTATACAGTTTGGCACATTTTTAAATATAAATCTTGCTTGTGCATTAATTGGTTGGTTAAAATTGATTAAGTTAAATTTATTTAAATAATTAAACTTCTCGGGGCCTCTTTAAATGCTGAAAAGTTAGTCTTAAACTCGTTCTATGAACTTGTAATTTAACTTTAGAGCCAGATAAACCATTATATGGTGCTTTAATTCACAACTCAGATCAAAACTTTCCCTTACCTAACGAGCTGTCCAAAGCTATGTGCACGCTTAACAAATATTTTACGCCCTACATTTAACCAATATTTTGATTAAACATTGGCTCTATTTTATATAACGTGTGCTAAATTAAAAAGCATTTAACTTTTAATTATGTCAATATTACTTCGGTTTTTATTTCAAACAAAGTTATGTAAATCAATTTAGATTGTTAAAAAGAAAATAAATTGTTGATCAATTAAGTTTTTTTCGGATTTGTTCGTTAATAGTTGCTAAGAGTGAACATACACTCAAAAGAAACATCACTCCATCCGTACTCAAATCAATCCGTAGCGGTATTAATAGGACAGTAAGTACGGATTTTTTTGAATCAAGTACAGAAAGATTGATTCAAGTACGGATTTTCAATCGAAAAATACTTAAATTATACATATTAAATCCCGATTTCATACTTGAAATAATCCGAAAATTACATTGATTTAAGTAAAATTAAGATTGTATCAATCTCAAAACGCGCTTGATTCATGTATTATAAAGTTGATTTTATTCCAAATTAGAAAGACAAAAATACTATGATGGATTTACTTACTCGTATTATACCTTACAGAATGATAAAACTCCATCATCATGCCCGATATGGTTTTTACTTCAGAAATCTTATGTACATATTTAACCAAAAATATAAACTAAATGAGAAGCAAGAGGTTAAATTTACTTTTTAACCCTTCGTGGTACGCGTGATTCTGGCCAGACCTTTTTCAATGTGTATAGAAAACCAAAACATGCGTAAGCCGGAGGGTTAAACACAACGAAAAGCTTAATCTTTTTTTACTTGATTTAAGAATTTTAAATTTATTTCAAGAAATTCCGGGATTGATTTTCGAAAGTAACTCATTTAGGATTGTTTTGAGTACGTTTTAGTGTTATTCGTACTTGAATTTTTGAGTACGACTCGTACTTAAAGTAATCATAAAAAACTTGATTTATCCCGAGTGTTTTTCTTTCTGTGTACCTTGCTCACCAAATTCCCTATGTTAGGTATACCCTCAAAATGTCCTGTTAAATGCTTTTTATTCCTTTTCATACCCAGCTCCGTTCAAGTCCCTCACTATCACCAGTATCCTTTCGCTATTGGATATCTCAAGTTGGAACGTATTAGAAGACCGGCATTAAAACCTGCTGCACCGATGAACATCACGTTATTCTTAAACACGGTCTGAATACATTATCCCATTACCTGGCAATGCCCTTTTTATGCTAACATTAAAAGAAACAACAATTTTTTAATTTTTAATGGTTTTTATATAAAAAAGAGGACATTGGCTGGTAATTTAAAAAAGTTTTTGTTGAAAAAAAAAAGTAACATAAGGAAAACATAATAAAAAGTTTACATAAAAAACATTTTTTTGAAGGAATATCTATACAATTACATTTTTCGTGGCAATCAACAATCTTAACTTTTTGGAATTGATATAAAATTTATTTACAAAATTCAAATTAGTTCTTTTAATTGCCAAAATTTTGAGCAGGTAGTTTCGAAATTGTCCATAGCTCCCCTTTATTAAATCACTTAAAGACAGAAAACTCTCATACACGCAAAGAAAAAACATGCTTGAAGTATGGTTAAAAAAATAGCTGATGTTCCCCGCAATGCCAGCAAACAAACTATTGTTGTTTTTAACATTACTGTTTTTAAGATTAATAATATTTTTTTTCTATTTAACAATAAAGTGTTTACCTCTCTTTACCCTACAAATATGGTTGAATTTAACAGCAAAATTTGTTTATATAATACAGATACAACCATACACTTTAACACATTATGGTTACTTTAACCAAAAAATTGTCATCGGCAGCCATATTATGGTTAAATTCATGCATCCAAAAGCCATAGCCATATTACGGATGGTTCTAAACATGTTATGGTTAGTAATAGCAATAATATATTTGAAATTATAATATTTTAAAGCATTGTCCGCCTAATGAAAAATAAGTTTAAATTCACATTAGTAAACCAACAAACACATCAATCTTATTCACTTTCGCCAGGTTTACTGCCTGTTTTTAAAAACGTAAACAAATGAGTGAATGTGAAATTATATTGAAAACAAAAACAAATTTTCGTTTTTTATTGTTTTCAATATAATTTCTCACTTACTCACTTGTTTGCGTTTTCTACATACAGGCAGGTAATGTGTTGGTTAACTAATGTGAACTATTTTTAATTTTAAACTTTAAATAATATATTTAACAGTAACAAAATTATGGTTGTTTTACTTTTACAATAGTTGATTGCTTTTCAACTACATACTTGCTTGGTTTGCTCAAAATTCTTAATCATTTTATTTTAATTATTGATTAAAATACATAAATTAACGTACAAGTAGAAACCAGTAAAACAGAAAAAATGCCGATGAAGGTCGTTCCCGCTTTTCCGGGATTTTTTTTGCGGGTTCCCGGGAAATAAAAAAATTGCTTACAGTTTCAAAAAACAGCGATTTTTACTCTGAAATTTAGTTTGGTTTTCTCTAAAAATTAGTATCTGTGGATGGGTTGTCGATTAGATCAATTACAAGAAGTGAGTTCACACGTAAATTAATGTCTCCTGCTGCAATAAATCTATTAAAAGCTGAATGGACAGTGCAACAGTTGATCATTAATAAATTTAGTGAAGTGAAGAGTTGATAAAAAAACATAAATTCAAAATAAGATGCAGGCAGTTAATTCTCATTGTCAATGGACAAGTCTTTAAAATAGGAGATACCTAAACACATCGCTCCTTTATTGCAACATAGTCATATCTACAAAAAAAAGTCGCTCTTAATAATATACCCGGGAAGTGCGGGGAAACCGAAATTAAAAAAATAAGGAATCTCGTGTAAGATACTACAACATACAATTTGAAAAACACATTTTCCTAAAGATTACAGATGGGCCTAATGAAAAGAAAAGGTTTGTAAGAAGCAGTCCGGATGATGCTATTTTTGGCCTTCAACCTTGACATTAGAAGCATGAAACAACGGTGCACTTTTAACTATTTGTCTTACCTCGGTAAAAAAAAGTGAACGAAATTTTTCGGAAAAATGGTAATCAGTAAATAAAATCAGAAATATACTCTTCGACGACTCACTAAACGCTTTGAGTATTTTAGAAAGCTATTTCCTAGGCAGTTAAAAAATGTCAATATATTTATTAAAATATTTTAAGAATACATACACAGAAAAAAATAATTTTCATATTTGAATACGAAAATCGCATATTTGATTACAAAAATTTTTGAATTTTCTGCGATGACGATTTTTGCGGTATTGATAAAAAAGTTTGTATGTATAATTGTTAAATTTTTAGTCAACAACCAAGTTTATTGAGTCAATAAAAAAAGTTGTTGCACAAAATAATTTTTTTCAACAAAATGTTTACTTGATTTGTTAAAATAAATTGTTGAAAATGTTGAATAAATCAAACAAAATGTTAATCGAATCTTTATTTTTTTTATTTATTAATGATGATGTTATAAATTTTAAATTTTTATGTTTTTATAAAAACACTAAAATTTATTACGCGGGGATAAGTAAGTTCCTATGCGCATTTCACTGGTTGCTTAGGCCAGATCATCAGGAAACCTTTTCCAAAGACTTTGGCAAAACTAAATATATTATTCAAACCCAGCAAAAACTTGGTAATGACTTGCAATTACTGAACAACTTACTTTTCAATGCCTACTTCATACCATCTGCATTACATAGAAGTAGTTTAGTAATGGCTGGCGTATAATCTGATACATAAGTACTGGATTATGAGTTGATTAACGAAATTTATAATTAATTCATAATAAAACGCATCTAAGGTTTTATTTATTCAAATCTAATACAAACTGATTTTATTTGTACTAAATTGAAACAATTTTTAATAAATTTGAATATGAAAAATTTAAATACCTAATTGATTTTGATATAATTTTAATTTTAAAAACTTGGTATTGTGGTCTAAACCAAACGATATCGTCTAGGTGATATAAATAATAACATATGATATCGATATTGTGTCATAAACTTAATGACTTACTTAACTCCCTATTTGTAAGCAAATGTGGTAATGACTTATTTAACTCCCTATTTGTAAGCGAGGGTGGTAAGTACTTGCCTCCAATGACATCACCGTGTTAAAATAATAAGTTAAAATGCCAATGTAGAAGTAGTGAAGTAGCTTTTTAACGCATTACTTTGCAATGTAAGTTTTTGCTGGGAATAAAACTGTAAAACAAAGAGAATTATGAGCTATTTAAAAATAGACAAGAGTTGTTAAAATACGGTCTTTACTTTGATTCAAATATTGTTTTTATTGAATATGAAGAAATATTTAATTATTTCATTATTAAATATGTTTTGTTGAGTGCTATTTTGTAAAGTGTAAATTTGATAAATCTTTTCTTTGAATCAAGCAAATAGTTTGTTGACCTAAAATTTATTTTTAACAAACTGTGTTGTTAAAAATTTTCTTGAGATATTTTTTTCTGTGTATGTATACTTTTTGATCTCATGTCTTGAGTACCTCAATTTTTGTTTGCTTTTATTATTGTTTTAAGCCTAGTACTCTGTTCAATTTTGTGACAAATGCTGAGCAACATTAATTGTTTCACACGAAAATTCTGACATGTATCAATGTTACCTATCATGCGAGTTTGTACAATTTGACGTTTTTATTCCTGCAAAGTATGCGACATTGTTTTGCGTATGTAAAAAAACCCCACATATATTTACTAAACATAATTTTTTTAATAAAAAAGAAAGTAAATATGGATAAAAAACTGTTACCGGTTGTGTTATTTTAACTTTTTATTTCTTATTTAATAATCAGTTGCAAAAAAATGTTGCCAGAAACATTTCGGAACTTTTTCACAAAATGAACAGAGTAAAACTCTATCAACATTTTTTCAAGGATATTCCGCACATGTTTTTTTCACATGCGTTTTGACAGCATTTTAAGTGAAATGTTGATCAGAGTACCAGGCTTAATGAATTATATTGTTATGTTGTTATCTTGTATCTAGAGCATAATAATAAGGAAATTATATATGTATATAGAATAATAAGGTAATAATAACTCAAGTTCCGCTTTCAATCTTCAATTAATTTTTGTAGTATTTAAGCATTTATTTTACTTACTTTGTAAACAAGTTCTCTTACCTTTTTTTATAAAAGTTTAAATTAAAAAAAAACAGGTGAAATAAATAAACATAATATGGTTACATAACATTGACCATAATATTGTTAGTTTTGACCATAATATGGTTACTGTTGTCCAAATTTTGGAAAATGTTGACTATATTTTGGTTAAATTTGACCATTATAATTGTTTATTTTCACCAAATTGTGATCATATTTAACCATAATATGGGTATCTGCAAACATAAGCAATGTTAAAATCAAACCATATTTTTTATCTGCGCGTATAGATTTAGATATCTAGATAATATTTGACACAATGAACTTTTATATGAATCTTCATTTTATAACTAATTTTGAATGTTTGACAGTTTTTAAAATTTGTATATAATAAAGTGTAGGGTATCACACTTTACTTTTTTACTTGTTTTTAATTCCTTTTGTTATTTTATTCATATCAACCTAATCTAGCATTTTCGTATTCACTTTCTTTAATTTTTGGTATTTTGCCATAAATATAGTTCCCCAAATTTATTTCTTTTGACCATCTTAATAACTGCAACAAATATTCGGGCAATGTTTTTTTTTTTGTTTTTTTGTTATTTTTTTGTTTTTGCAAGGAAGGAATCTGGCGTATCAAATTATGACAAAAATGTTCATTATTAATTGAGAACATCTTTCTTAAATATCCGTCTGTGGTGTGGTGTGGTAAGTATGAGACGATGTGGTTGCATGGTTTATGATGGTTTAGCAATATTTATTGTGTTTATTTGGTAGTGTATGATGGCCCACTGCTGTTGCCAGATTTTCTGAGACAAATATCTGTTTTTGTTTATTGTGTTGCAATCAAAAGAAGCATGAAAAACTTATAATGAAACTTAATGTTTAAAAGTTGCAACAGTTTTAAAACAACACCCATAAAATAATATGAATGGAGGGACAAACAGCTGGACAGACGGAATGTTGCTTAATTTTTTGTTGGTCGAAAACAAAAAAAAAAAAAGATACCGGAATCATAAGTAAACAGAAGGAAAATTAATGTGTGTGCAATTTCTCACTTTTTTCTGGAGATTTTTTTAATATTTATTTATAAAATTCATTTTATATGTTTGTTGTCTTGCACAAGATCGTTTTTATGACCAAATTTGGCATTATTGGCAAACATTAGCAAAAATATGTGTCTTAACTGGCTGTTGTTGCATATTTGCAGCTGTTAAATATTTATATGACGCTAAAAGACAACGACAACGAGCCTTGAAAGAAGTAGAAGAAGGGTTTCTTTTAGACTGCCAGCAAAAAAAAAAAAAAAAACACAATCTATATAAAAAATTAACTTTTGTAATCGAAACTTTTCCATCTTTGATTGCACATAAAACAAATTTTCACAAAAATAAATTAATCTTTTTTTTTTGTAAACTGCAACAACAACCATTAAGAAAAACTGAGCAAAATCTTAAACTAATATAAACTGGCTGTTGGCGGAGGCTGCTGCAATTTGATTTTAATTCATGTGTAAAGAAAGGTCTTCTTTCATTCAGGTGTTTAAGTCACAATATTTGCTAAACCTTTTGCCACTTGTGTTTTAAACTTTAAAGTTTGGTTTCTCTTTTTTTAAAAAAAAATAAAATTAGTCAAAAAAAAAAAGAAACAAAAAACTAAGTCAAGATTCTCGACGGCATCTGCAAGTAGAAGTTAGTGTTGGTTATTGCAACGGTTCAAACTACATTTTGTGGCATAAAATTTATTACCTTCACTTTGTTTAACACCGCATTTGGGTGTAATTTGCAATTCGTCATTTAGGCGGTTTGGTATGTTCGCCTGCAGTCTCATATAACATGCGTTAAATTCTTTATCGGTACTTTTGCTGTATTTTGTGTTACACAGAATACAAAATACCTGATACGAGAACAAAGAGAATCATTTATGACCTTATCTTAATGTCTTTAATATGGCAATTAGTAAAACTTAACTGAGACAGGAAAGCTGGAAAAATCGTAATGATTAAATGTTGTATGTGTCATTTTTAAAAGAACAAAACCTGAAAAATTAATTAACTGTCATATGGATAGCAACAATGTATTTCTACATGAAGGGACAACTGAAATTAGATTTACGATTATTCGCTTGATAACGAGCCTACTAAACGACATAACACTTTAGACATTTTTTTGGAGGTAACAAATTTTAGTTACGATTAAATAACACTGTACGATAAAGTCAAATGTTTTTTAAAATAAACAAGATTCCTACGGATTCTTTATAATTCCTTCTATTAAAAGAAATATATCCGTGTTTCGACATTTTTAACGTTTATGTCGGAAAGTTATTTAAGGGGGAGTTAAAGCTATGTAAAATCCTACGGGGCACATTTGTATGGAACATTTAACCTACTAACAACGTAGACTTACTCTAAGTTTACCCATAAATCACTTGTTGTTGTGTTTTTTTTTGTTGTATTTATAATAGATTTATTTATATCTAAAGAACGGTAATAGAAAAACTGTCCAAATACGGTGCACATAGCTGGGTTAACAATACACAACCTATCTAAAAAAATAGGCGGGATTGGAAAAGTAGGAGTGGCACCTCATATGCAAATAAAAAAATAATGTATGTATATCTTTGGAATCGTAGCAGTAAAAGTTTCCAAATTTGGTACAATTAGCTTTGATGTCAATACATGACACCGCAAAAAGTATATTTCTTAATATTCGAGTAGGAGAAACATTGTCAAAATTTAGAACACATTGCTAGGTTGTCAATACGCAACAACTATCAAAAAGAGAGGGTAGTGTGTCACATACAAATACAAAAAAGATAAGTAGCAATAAAAGATACAAAAAATTAATACAAATATCTTTTAAACCAATACAAGACATCTATTTACAGATTTGTATGTATATATTTATTTAAGGGGTATAAAAAGAACTTCCTAGTCTTATATGTTGTTAATCGCCTCTACCAAAATCACTTGTTAGACACTTTTTACTTTTTTTTTAATGTTGTGGAGTGCAATAGGAGTTAAACATTCCATGTATTATATTTTTAGTATTACATACATATATTTAAGACAAAAAGACGAAATTTAACTAATAAATTTTGTAATATATTACAAACAAATTTTTTACAAAGAGAACTCACTGAAATACGTACAGAATTTGCAAATAAAGGAGAAGCTTTAATTTTTCAAACTTGCAGGAAAATATTTTTCTTTTTTTGATTAAACTTTTATTGTCAACATTAGTCAATTTTCTTCCATTCTGGCCTTAAGGTTTAAATTTTTCATTCAAGTAAAAATATTGTGTTGCAAAAAAAAAAAAATAAATTTGCCCACTGGTCGAATTTTCGACCATTTAGTTTATAATTGCATTTATTATTATTATTTATTTATTTAGTTGTATCCTAGCAAAACAAGATAGTTATCTTATAAATGAAAGTGCTAAGGAATAAGATCAAACTTATAATCACAGTTTGTGTTAAGGAAATTAAAAACGTAATATTAAAATAATAACATAACATTAAATAAGCAGAGAAATAGAAAATTGCATCAGACTGGATAGTAAGAGATAAGAAATAGAAAAACTGATATATTACATAATGCTAAAAAAATTATATAACTCCTTTTTAAACGCATTTGCATTGCCTATGCTTTGTATATAATTTGGTAAAGAATTCCAAAGACTTGTGGTGTAAATGAAAAATTGTCGATGTGACAAAAGACTCTTGTATCTTTGTTGAATAATCTTCCTTCCTCGGTTAGATCTAGCAAATTGAATCCTACTGAACAAATATATAGGCTGCTTAGTGGTAATAATCTTGTGTAAAAAAATAAGGCATTTAAGTTTCAAAAGTTTTCAAACTTAATTTGAAATATCTGATACGAGTAGATCGAAATGTGGTCACGACGCCCTTTAGAAATACATATCTTGCAATATTGTTATAAGCTAAGTTAAGTTTACGTTGATGGTCACTGTCACAGTTCGCAAAAATTTCACAACCGTATAATAGGACAGGAATAAGATATGTTTTCGCAAGTTTCTTACGTATGGAAAATGGTGTTGAATCTATTACTGCCCACAAGTTGCGAAGCATACTATATACTCTACCCACAACGACATTTACATGGTTTGACCAGGTTAGCCGAACGTTAAAAACGACACCTAGGTTCTCAGCTGTTTTAACGTACTCGATTTTATTTCCCTTGATGTTCATTTCCGGTACTTCAAATGATCTATTAGACTTTGAAAGCAAAATACATTTAGATTTGGATAGGTTGATGGATAGCCCTTTGGCATTAGCCCAGCTGTCAATTTTGTTTAATTCACAATTAATATAGTTTACACATAGAGTTTTTTTTTTTCCCGGACTTTTTCGATTCCCGGGAAAGCGGGAAATTTTTTAAAATTTCCCGGGATCCCGGGATCCCGCTCCATATAAATAATACAAAGTAAATTTTGTTATTAATTAATGAAAAAAACTTTTATAAAAAAACGTAAGGGAACTTGTTTACAAAGAAAGTAAAAGAATTGGTTCAATACTAAAAAATTAATTGAAGATTGAAATAGGAACTTGAATTATTATCACCTCACGCCTTTATTCCCTATTATTATGCTTTTATTCAGTATTTGTATGCTCTGGATACAAGATAAAAAGATAACATAAGCATAACAATTTAATTCATAAAACAATAATAAAAACAAAATAAAATTAAGGTACTCAAGATATGAGATCAAAAAGTTAATTAATAAAATAGATAAAATATTTTAAAGAAACATATAACATTTTTTTAAGGCTTAGGAAATAACTTTCTGTCACACTTAAAGCGCTTAGTAAGTCGTCAAAAAGTATATTCCT
Source organism: Pollenia griseotomentosa (assembly GCA_963931875.1). NCBI lineage: Eukaryota > Metazoa > Arthropoda > Insecta > Diptera > Polleniidae > Pollenia > Pollenia griseotomentosa. Next base: position 45,349,116 of record OZ007563.1, read on the forward strand.
GATTTTATTTACTAATTATCATGTTTCCGAAAAATTTCGTTCATTTTTTACCGAGGTTGGACAAATAGTTAAAAGTGCACCGTTGTAGCATGCTTCGGATTCACAATCAGAAGCAATTTTTTTTTTTTTTATAAACAACGTCTATATCAGTCAAATGTATGTCAAGGTTTATGCAAAAAAAGCATCAACCGGACTGCTTCTTACAAACCTTTTCATTTCAATAGGTCCATTTGTAATCTTTAGGACAATGTGTTTTTCAAGTTGTATGTTGTAGTATCTTACACGAGTTTCCAAAATGTTATTTTATTTCGGTTTCCCCGCACTTCACGGGTATATAAACTAACACAAATTAAAATTGAAATTGAAAATTTGTGTTTATCACCTAATAAACATATCGCTCCTTCATTGCATCAAAGTCATATCTCAAAATTTTAAGTAACTTTAGCAAAGTTTTCCTTCATACCTTCTCGTATTATATCTCAAACTGAACCGAAGTTATAGAAAAATATATCTTTAAATCGGTACATTTTGAAAACTTTAATCGCATTTTGCCAAGATCGTTTGTTTTTGTAGATATGACTATGTTGCAATAAAGGAACATTATGTTTAGGTATCTCCTATTTTTAAGACTTGTTCATGGACAATGAAACTCTACTGCCTGCATCTTATTTTGAATTAATGTACTTTATTAACTCTTTACTTCACTAAATGTAATAATTATCAACTGCTGCACTGCCCATTCTGCTTTTAGTAGATTTATTGCATCAGGAGACATTGATTTAAATACATGTACTCACTTCTTGTAATTGATATAATCCACAACCCATCCACTGATGCTAATTTTTAAAGAATAGAAAACTTAATTTCAGAGTATAAATAGCTATTTGCTGAAATTATGAAGAACTTTTTATTTCCCGGGATCCCGCAAGAAAAATCCCGGGAAAACGGGAAATAAAATAATGGAAATTCCCGGGAATTCCCGGGACGGGGAATTTCAGAGTATAGATAGCTATTTGCTGAAATTGTGAAGAACTTTTTATTTCCCGGGATCCCGCAAGAAAAATCCCGGGAAAACGGGAAATAAAATAATGGAAATTCCCGGGAATTCCCGGGACGGGAAATCCCGGGAAAAAACCCTATTTACACAAGAACTAACATTTTCAATATGGGTACTCATGTAGAGCTGCACATCATCAGCGTACATATGGACTTTGCAGTCAGTCAAAACATCAGGTAGGTCATTTATGTACATACAGAATAAGAGTGGCCCCAGTACAGAACCCTGAGGAACTCCTCTTTTAACATTCAGAGAATTTGAAACGTTATTAGATGGACACGTTGAGATCTTTCCATAAGATACGAATATATTAGGTTACAGGCTGTATTCGAAAAATAAAATTGTTTTGAAGCTTTGTTAATAATATTGCATGATCTACCGTATCAAATGCTTTACTATGATCTAGCAGAACTAGAAAAGCAACCAAATTTTCATCCAACTTCGATCTGAGGTCTTCAGCCACATCCAGAAGGGCAGTGGTACAGCTTCTAGCCTTCATGAAACCAGATTGCCTATCTGATAGAAAATTATTACTTTCCAAGTACTGATTGATTTGTTTTGCCATGAGGTTTTCCAAAACTTTCGATAAGAACGGAAGAATGGCAATCGGCCTGAATTCGCTGTTGGTTTTAGGAATAGGGATTATTTTAGATAGTTTCCATGCATCGGGAAAAGTAGACTTCGTGAGGAAAAATTGAATAAATATGTATAGTAGGGTAGTAGCCTAGGTGTTAGACATTTTAGAAACATGGGAACTAAGTCATCTGAACCAACCGCATTTGATTTTACAGATGACAAACATTCTAAAACTTCAACCTGATTAACGCAACGAAAACTAAAGGGGTTTTGTATTGGGACAAAGCAAATATCATCATAAATAATATTAATAATATTTTTTAAAATTTTATTCAAATCACTACATAATTTAAATTTTTGCTTGCACAATCAAATAAATACTTTTTTATATAACAAATGTAAACCTTTGTCTGTTAAAACGCTTTTGTACATGGAAAATGATCTCTCAAAGTCAAACGACGTTCAAGCATACTTGAAGTATGCCAATTCATTTGGAGAGTTTAAATATTCTAATTCAGATCTCACATTTGATTCCAGATCAAAAATAGTTAAAATTTGTTTTATTGTTCGAAATCCCACATTTTCTTGCGAAACGTTTGGATTTTTTTTAATTTGTCGGGCTGTTCTTCCTTCCACATTGTTTACCGTATGGAATCAATAAATGAATATTATCGAATTGGCTTCTAATTTCCTCTGCAACTCGATGTAACCCATGTGCCTAGCAAGTAACATGTAACAGTTATGGATAAATTATGTTAGGCCAATTGGTTAAAAATTGAAGGATCTTTTGTCGAAATCTTGTATTTTAAGCAGAGCTAAAAAAAAAATTATTTATTGATTTAAAAATTTTTTATTTTTTTTTATAATATGAAAATTTAAAAAATATTTCACTCAAAAATATTAAAATATGCAAATATATGAATTTTCAACAAAATATGCAACAATATTCATTTTAAAGCAAAAATAATTCGGAAAGATAATTGGTAGACAACAATCGTAGACTATCGACAAAAAAATATGCATTTGCACGGAAATCGCATCCCTAGTTATAAGCGTTTACTTTCTGTGAAAAGTTCATAGGACACATTTTTGTAAAAACTTAAAAACAATTCCTTTTTAAGAACTATTTTTAAGCTATGAAAAAATTAATAATAATAATGAATTTTATCTATTTATTTTTTTTATATAAAGGAAAAAGGAGTGATTGTCCAAATTGTATGAAGCAAATTTAAACATTAAATGTTTTCTGAATTTAAACCACGTCTACTTTTAGTTGGTCAAAAAATCGACCGCTGGCCACATGCAGTCTGTTAGGGCCACATTTTTTTTTGTAATAATTGTTGTTTTTTTACCAAGCTAATCTATATTCAAAGTATAAAAACAGTTACCAGTGATCTAAAATTCAACAAGCTTTTGACAATTGTTGTTTATTGGAATTTTGTATTTATGGGAGTACCCATGGTGAAATAAACAGGTGGCAGCACTACGCCAGATGACGATTTTTTGCTCTTGCATTGTCTATCTAGGTTTATGTCAAAGTTTTGTTTATGTTTACAAAAAGTCCACGTTTTGTGCTGTGATTATTGTATTTTATTAAAGTTTTTGATAATTTTAAATTAAAATAAATAAGATATTGATCATAATTAAATAAAAATTGGCTAAAAATTTATTTATTTCATCACATTCAACGGCACGCTTTGATTTTTGTTTAATTTATTTTTTGACGTTAACGGTGATGTAATTTCCATTTTTGTTGTAATGTTGTATTTGTTGCCGTAACGATGCCACCTGCTTATTCCACCATGGGAGTACTATGCTTTGCCACATGTAAATCATTATTGGTCTGCTCAACCCGATAAAGGAATTTCAATGGTAAAACAAGCCTTGGGTAGCAATCGGTTCAAAACCATTAAAAGATATTATCACATATCGTAGATAATATAAATTTAAATTCTGCAGATCACCTTGCCAAAGTTCAGCCCTTATTGATACTATCAACAAAATGTTATGCAATTCGGTGTTTTTAGAAATATTTTATCGATTGATGAACCGATGATTCCACACTTTGGCAGGTACTCATGCAAAATGTTTATAAAAGGAAAACTTATTTGTTTTGGATTTAATTAATTGTGTTTATATTCTGCAAATAAATACTCATTTTGAGGTATATTATATGGTTATGGTGCTCAAACTGTTTAAATTTTCTTTCTAACGTATCTGATCCTGAATGTAATGTAGTTTTCTTTGACACTTTTTTCTTCTTATCACATAATAATAAAATAATAATCTCGCGCAAGTTTTTTGGAACCGGAAAAATACGAGAAAACAGGATGAAAAATTATCCGTTGAAAATTTCAAAAAAAGTAGGCTCGAAAGTGAACAACATATATTGGCGTTGGAATGAAAATTCGATTGTAAAAGTCGTTGCCAAAAACTAAACTATCGAGCCACTGGCTAATGATAAGCGCTACGGGCGTAAAATAAAGAATACTATAACTATTGCACAGCCTTAAGTGATTCAGGAATAAAAACACGGTATGGATGAGGTGGACCTTCATGACAATACCGTAGCCAACTATCGCATATGCAATATGCCAATATCGATCAGTATTCTTGGTAACGCCATGATCACTGCATAAAAAGTGCACTGTATCTTGGCAAACATAGAAGGTTCAAAGCCGTTATCACAAATTAAGATTCATTCAGGAGTAACAAGACAATTATTACCTTATGACAAGGATAAATAAGAGGTTGAGGATAGAAAATATCTGGGTACGTTCGTGATGCAAAATTTTGTTGCTGATGCGTGATCACCAGTTGCACTTGTGATGCTGATGCTTTTTTACTGCACAAAAGCTGTGCAAAGTTTGAATTTTTGAACACAAGCTAAAAAGTTTAATGAGCGAACACAGAAAAAAATAAAAAATTAAATTCAATTAAAAAATTTGTGATATTAATTAAAAAATTAATTAAATTTGCACCAGTAAACAAATTAACAGTATCAATTAAACCAGTTAATAGTATTAATTAAACGTTTAATTCACTTGATAAAAAGTTTAATTCACTTCATTAAATTTTTAATTAAAACCGATTATATTTTTGATTAATGCTGTAATTAAGGAAAAATGTTCGAGATTTTTTTCTGTGAACATAAAATTATAAAAAAATCAACAATCGCGATGGCAAATTTTATTGAAAAAATTTACCAAAAATAATGGTGTTCTTATAAATGACAAGAAAAAGCATCAAAAAAGAAAAATAAAACGATTTCCTTAATGTTAAAAGTTATTGCATCAGAAAATTAACTGATGCAATAATTGCCAATATTTGCTGCAGAACTGCGGCGTCACTGCATAAAAAAAACTTTTGACAGATGAAAGTAATGCCAAGTTTCTTACAAGCGATGCATTAATGAACATTCAACTTTACTAATGCGCAACTGTTGCGCAACAACTGCATTTACGAACGTACCCTAGTTCAAACCTCTTTCAAATAAAAATTTTTTTTATTATTTTTTTTAGCGGGAATGTTTGTTTTTTTTTTTTGCATAAAAGAAAGTTTCTGTCTTTTCCTTTAAGTTAGTTCTGGTCTTTAGGAAAAAAATCAAAATAGTCTTGAGTTAGAAATTATTTTTTTTAATACCCAACCAACTCGCATCCCAAAAAGCGACCAAAACTACCAAAGGAAAAGATATACGCTTTCTTTTGAGCAAAAAAAAAAAAAAAAAAACATTCCGGATATAAAAAAATACAAAAAAAAGTTTTAAATTTAAAAAAAAAAATTTAAAAACAATTAAAAAAAAAAAAAAAAAAATTGATCAAATAGCTATCGAAGCTATTTGGGACAAATTTTGATAACACCAATGGGTAATAAGTAACATGGATTAGAAAGAACACCTGTATGGCCAAAATGTCAAACTTTGACCCCCTCTATCTCAGAAACTTTTTGACCGATCTTGTTGAAAATTTGTGTCTAAACTACTATCCAATAGGACTACCTTGGTCCGAATCGGAAGACATCGACTTAAAAATTTGGTCACTTGACATGAAATTCCCCATATTAATATTCTTAAAAATTATCGATACGATTTACATCGATATATTGTTAAAAATTTTCAATAACTAATATAGATGATATTCGGCTAGAAGAACTCTTATATGAATTTTAACCTCATTTCATAATTTTGTTTCACCGCGTCCATGATTGCCCATGGTCCAAGATATGAAACACTTTCGAAATTTTGTCTGTATAGACTGTGGTGTAGGATATCCTACTAATTGTTGTTAATGTAATCATTATCAAGCACAAAACTTGGCAAAGGAAATCAATGGCAGAAGACCGCCTTACTGGACTAGCACTTTCCTACGTTCACAAATCATAACCACTCGTTTTAAGAAAAAAAAGGAAACTGAAATGATTTTTTTATTTAACTAAAATATTCTCTATTAATAATAAAATACTCATTGTTTTAATTGAAACTTATTATTGCAATCAAATTAGGCTTGGAGGCTGACTCTGCTGAATTTTTTCCACTATCTGAAAACAAATTGCATTCTAATTAAGCAATTTCGAGAGCATACTCCGGTTGTTCTAAAAGTCAAATCTAAAATCTAAAATTGTGCTTTAAATCAAATTTAACGAGTATTTTCTTCTAAAAATTTCAATGTATGGAAAGTATGTATAATTTAAGCAAAGTTTTGGAAAAGAAAACAAACCTAGAAAGATAATAAATAGTTGCTCGTAAAATATGGAGAAACCAATTATACGTATTATGTTTGTATATTCTTTTTAAATTTCATTTAACTATTTCTATTGATTTTTCTAGCCCTAAGCACTTTATACAATACAACTGGCAAAAAAGCACCTTTATAAATAAGTATTTTTCTCTTTATTCTATAGAGTACAAAACCACATACTTTTTGTTCTGGGTTAAAATTCCAAGTTGGCAATATGTGTGTTTCTTTCATACTCGCAGATATTTAGGTCAAGTATTTTTCCTTATGGTTATATTGAATTTCCTCGGCATTTTGGCTCGTTTGTGTGTATCTATACGATTTTTCCAAGTTTATACTTTTGTATTCAGGTATTTATGTCCTTTTCCTTTGTACGAATGTACATTCCATTCATTTGTTTGCGTATGTGTGTTTGAATGTTTTTGCGTAAATTTAAATAGAAAAGTTTTACTATTTGTGTTTATTTAGCACTCGTTAGTTAAGTCCTCTTAAGAAAAGATTGTATTTTTGTTTTGTCATCATAAAATTTTCTTTTGCTAACATCTTAAAATTCATCAACAATATAACTTGAGAATTTTTTTTTTGTTTATTTTCCCACCACAAAAGTGTGAATATGGTCATTTTCATTTTATTGTGTGTGCTGTGGTTATTTATCTTTATGGCAAATAAATATATCTGGCTAATTTGGGAATATAGTTTTCTTTATATTTAATTTATTTGCTTAACAATTTAAGGATTTCCAAGTTATCTAATTTGTAGAGAATCTTTTGTTGAAAATGAATGGATTGGATTGTATTTGAATAGCATGAATTGATATTTTGACAGAAAAAAGAATCAGAGCAGTAATGTAACTGGCGAGCTTGTTCGTTTATTAAAATGAAATTGCATTATATATAGAAATAAAAAAGTTATAAGACTATAAATTAAATTAAATAAATGGTGGATGAGGGTAAACCAATTTTTTCATTCCATGTGAAACCTTTTTAATATTCATATAAGACCGTATAAAGTATAAATTTATATTCTGAATCCTTAAAAAAATTCCAAGTTGATTTAATCATTACAATTAGTTTTATAAGACTTAAAATGGACAATTTTGTTGTCAAATTCATTTAAGCAAATTTGTTATTTAAATCAAGCATAATCGATTTAGTAGGATAACAGTTGTACACCCAAATGTGGAACCACCAAAATAAAAAAAATGTATTCTTCGATTGTTTCTAAATTTTGCACAAAATCGCTTTATATGATCCGAAATAAAACTAATTTTTTAGAGAATAATTTGATGTATGCCTTATAATTATATAATTTATAATTATATATTTAATAAAGGGTGGTCAAATTGTAAGGGCCGATGTTGAATGTGAACCACACCTAAACGCCAAGTTTTTTTCTGAATTTTATTTGACATTTCTCTATTTCAGACTTACTCAATTTGAACCATGGAGAGATACACAATCCAACAACGTGTTAAAGTTATCCAGACTTATTGTGAAAATGGGCGTTGAAATCAAAATACATATCGTGCACTTCGTGGTTTGTGATGAGGCATATTTTCACCTCAGTGGATTCATCAATAAGCAGAATTGGCGCTTTTGGGCGACTGATAATCCAAGAGTGATTGTCGAAAAACCAATGCACCCACAAAGAGTGACTGTTTGGTGCGGTTTATGGGCTGGCGGCATCATCGGGCCGTATTTTTTCCAAAATGAGGCCGGTCAGGCAGTTACTGTGGTGTTCGCTATCGTGAGATGATAACGAACTTTTTATGGCCCGAATTGGAAGATATGGATGTGGACGATAGGTGGTTTCAGCAGGACGGTGCGGTGCCACTTGCCACACAGCTAACGAAACAATGGCTCTTTTGCGCAACAAATTCAATGGCCGTGTTATCTCACGTAATGGCGATGTCAATTGGCCGCCAAGATCATGTGATTTGACACCGTTGGACTTTTTTCTTTTGGGTTATTTGAAAGAAAAGGTGTACGTCGATAAGCCAGCAACAATTCAAGAGCTAAAGGATGAGATAATTCGGCACATTAATGGCATAGAACCTCCATTATGCCTCAGGGTCATCGAAAATTTGGACCATCGGATGGAGGTGTGCCGCCGTGGTCGCGGCGCCCATTTGGCCGATATTTTGTTCCATACATAATTGAGTTATACCAATATATCATAATAAAATAAAATTACAATAATTTCCTAAATAGTTTGTGTTTTATTCAAAATCAACATCGGCCCTTGAAATTTAACCACCCTTTATTTGGGCTGGCAGCACTGGTTGGTAATTGTGTCCAAACTGCATCTGTGAAAGTGAAAAGTGTTCAGTATACTTTGGCATTTCATCATGGAGAAACTCACAAGCGAGCAAATGCTGCAAATCGTTGAAATTTATTATCAAAATTCGTGCTCTGTGAAAAATGTCCATCTTTTGTTACATCGAAAAATTGTGTTCAGCGATGAGTCTCATTTCAGGTTAAATGGTTACGAAAACAAGCAAAACTGCCGCATCTGGGGTGAAGAACAGCAACATGTCATACAAGAGTTACCGATGCATCCTGAAAAACGACAGTTTGGTGTGGTTTAAGGGCTGGTGGCATCATCGGTACATTTTTCTTCAAAGACGACCGTGGAAGAAACGTAAACGTCAACGGCGAACGATATCGAGCCATTACACGCGACTTTTTTTTTGCCCTAATTGGTTGAGTTGGACTTGGTGGATATGTGGTTTCAACAAGACGGTGCCACATGCCACACAGCTCGTGAAACAATGGACATATTGAAGGATGAATTTGGTGAGCAGTTTATCTCTCGAAATGGCCCTGTGAGTTGGCCGCCATGATCATGTGATTTGACGCCTCTTGACTATTTCTTGTGCTCGCAGAGAAAAAACTTGTTTAAATATGGTCACCTCCAACAAAACTATTTTTAAAGAAAATTTTAAACATATTATGGTTAATATAACCATATTATTCTCATCTAAAATCATATTATGGAAACATTAGTCCTCCATAAAGAAGCCACAACCATATTATGGTTGCCTCTAAACATGTTATGGTTAAATATAACAATAATTTGTTTTAAAATTAACAATAGTATTTTCCTCTTTTTCAAGAGCAACATGCTATGGTTGAAAACCAACCGTGCTATTATAAGTGTTAAACATGTTTTAGTTATTTTTGACCATGACATAACTATAGTGTTATTAAATGAATCATAATATGCTTAAAATTTTCTTTAAAAATAGTTTTGTTGGAGGTGACCATATTTAAACATGTTTTTTCTCTGGGTGTGGGGTTATGTGAAGTCGTTGGTCTATGTGGACAAGCCAAACACGATTGAAGCCTTAGAGTAAAACATAACACGTGTTATTCATGGAATACAGGCCGAAATGCTCGAAAAAGTGGTGCAAAATTGGACCTTACGAATGGACCATTTGAACCGGAGTCGCGGGCAACATTTACATGAAGTTATTTTTAAAAAGTAAATGGCAAAGACCAATTTATCGATTCCAATAAATTTTAATATTTTGAATATATGATGCAAATTTGAGTGTTTTATTCGATTTTTAAAAAAACTACGCTTAAAAATGACCCATTATTATAACTTGATATATGCCTTATATAAAGCTTTCTTTCGGAAAACACTTTAGCTCACCTAAAACAGCAACGAATAATGCTGTTGTAGTAAGATTAAGTCTGCCCAAAGTTTATTAAAAACAGCATTCATACCACAAAATAACGTTAAAAGCGCTCCATAATTTACCATAGGGCCCATATTTAGCCCTTCTCGAAAAACATTTTAGTACGCCCAAAAAAGTAATGAAAATTGCTATTGTAGTAAAGTTAGATCCCTCATAGTTCAATAAAGCTAAAAATCATAAAACAACAAAAAAAAAAAAAAATGATTTGCCGATTCAGTTTTTTGCACGGGCACATGCAAGTATAATATCAAAGTTATTTTTTGGAAATGAAGCAATTTGTTTTTTCTTTTTACCCACTTACAACTACAATTCGAGTCGGAAAAAAGCCAACCAATTGTGGGGGGATGTAAGAAAAGATAAACTCACTGTTTATTGTTGGTGTTTTGTTTAAGCTTTGATATTGTTACAAGTAAGACTTTGAGTGTTTAAAATTCTTATTCGCTTTAGGGTTTTATTCGTACAATATTTTAGCTTTTCTAAAATTTAAGCAACCAGTGAAATGCGCCTAGAAGCTAGCTTTCCCTCAACAACAAATTTCAGTGTATTTATCATATATGAAAAATTGGGCATTAAGCACGTCAAACAGAAATCTTATTAATAGTAAAGTTTGTATTCCCAAAAAATAACTTTGAATTATGATATTTTTTTCCTAATTTTCATAAGGTTTGGTTCACAATTTGTAGATTCCATATGAAGCCACTCCTTAAATTTTCGAACTCTCACTGAAGGGTGTTAAACTTTTTTTGCAGTTTTTGCCTAAAAATGTCTTTCATAAATTTAAGCAAATTAAAAAATTATTATAAGAATTGTGTTCATGGAAACTTAAGAAAGTTAAGAGGTTTTATTTTCTTAAATTTCAATCCCTTTAAACTTCCATAAGCTTCCACTTTAAATTAATTTTTCATAAGGAACGAAACTGTTTTAAATTCGGCTGTTAAACTTGTATTAAAATATGACTTCGTCACGTTTCTTGAAAAAAAAAACCATCAAAACGAAAATAATTCTTTAAACTTTTATTAATCAGTGTCACAGTGTTTTTTGTTAGGGTTTGCATGTCGATTACAATTAAATATTACTTTAATCGCAATTTATTGCTTCTCTTCATTATTAAAGTAACCGCTCAAAAATTTCTGCAAAAACTATTTAAAATTTAAGTTTTTATAGCATTTTGTTACAACTAAAGTTTAAGTATAAATATATTAACTTTTCTATTATGGTCAATGGAAAAACTAATCCAGAAAAAATTTCAGCTCATTTGATGAATTTTTGAGCTATCCCTGGCCCTTCAAAATTTTGAATTTTTGGTATTTTTGCCAAAATTTTCCGTTGTAAACACCCTAGTGTATAAATTATAAACCCAAATACAAAATTGTTTTTTTCCTACAAAGATGTATCTATTACCTTTCCAAAATGCCCAAATTCTCTAAATTCTGATTAAAAACAACGACAATATAGGGGTTTATATACAGATTTATTGTAAGTAATGAATAAATTAAAAGCAACACGTTACAATAAAAATTAGTTCGTCATTCGTTTTGCAACAGTGTACTTTTCAAATGACTTGAGTATTGTTGACGATACTTATCAACTGTTAATAACAAGAACTGCTTCTGCTCTTCATCGCGAGTGAGGAGCTGGTTGAATTCTTCCATAAGTTTTACCTTGCGTTCAGAGACGTCATTGACTACCTGCATTTTTTGAACAACTTGCAAGCCTTCAATGTACGAATTATGTTGTGGCCAAGTAGAAGGTTCATAAGCCATGAATTCAGTAGAGGTATTGAATCTTTTAAAAAATTCCGCGGTTCTCTTTGTAACGAAAAACGCTAAAGTTTTGTTTTTAAATGAAGGTACATCTTTCGGTTGTATAATATTTCGATTTTGAAATATGTTGTCATGTTCAGATGGATCACCTCGGAGAGACTGTACCATTTTTGCTTTTACATCAACATTTATGCTGTTGTCAAAAAATGCTAAGCCAACTGCTTCATCAGAAAGATACCACAAATGGCCACACATTTTTTTTAATGCTGCATTCGAAATATCCTTGTCCACTATACCATAATTGTGCAAATCAATTAAAAAAGCCAAATCAACATTGGGAGCTGCGGCAGCAAACGGTGCGTAAAACCAGGCTTTAACATATAATGTTACGACAAATAAACATATATCGCGTATTCCTTTGAGCTCGCGCGCTTTTAGTTCAAATTGTCCGCGAAACAAATAAATTTTCAAGCAATATATTACTTTCGCCATCCACCTGGCGTGGTGAAATGCTCCAGGCGAGCGGAATGAGACTCCAGATGGCGGTGTTTTTCCCAAGAAAATCAGAAAAAGCTTAAGAAACTCAGCATAGTCGGCTCTGCTGTGTTTTTCGTTCAATTGGTCAATGCAAAAGCTCCCGATTTCGTCTGATATGTTCGACAAGTCGACATTATCATCATCCAAAGCCGTTTTATATTCAGCAACATCTAGTTCTTCTACAATAAAAGTAAAAGCATTGAAAAGTAATTAGTTTCAAGTTACATTGAAATACATGCTTCGTATATGTTATACAACAAGAACATACCCAATTTAGCTTGAAATCTCTTGAATAAAAGCACATCCGGCGCAGATGTTGCCCCCATTTTTATATCAAAGACCGCTTTAACAACAATTTCATAAATATGATGCCGACAGGCCAAAATCATCAAGCTTCGCCCGAGCCCCTGCTGAAGTAGCGTGCACGCGCCATTTAACCGTCCTGTATTCGATGCTGTTGTGTCGCAACAAATCGCTTGAATATTTTGTTGCAAACCCCATTCAGTAATAACATTAATTACCGCGGCCGATATCTGATGGCCAGTTCCATTTCGTATAGATGGGATGCCAAGCAGTTGATCGCCATTCTTATTGGAGACGATAACGGGAAGACGGTCAATCTTTGATTTTCCATGTATACTGGGTAACAATTTGCCATCAAAATGAACAGTGCATGGCATATCCGGACTCAATTTTCCGCGCCGACTACTCTGTTATGAAATCTGCATCAAATTTCATACTATTATTTTTATATTCAAAGGAAAAAAATAAGCCCATGTGTGGGCTTTAGAACTCATTTTGAAAAATGGCCATACAAACGTGAACGACTCTAATGAACATATGATGAATTTCATGTAAAAATCGAGATGCATTGAACCCGACCCCCTCAGATATCGATGAAATTTTGTTCATAGCTAAATTTGATCAATACAAACAAACTCTCATTTTTAGAAATGACTGTTTTGCGATTTTTTGGGCGTGACACAGTGGGAACGTTTTCGAAAAAACGCGAAAATGGTCGAAAAGAGCTCCATTTAAACTACAATAACTCAGAATCGGCTAAACCGATTTCCATGATCTTGGTATCATTAAAAAGATATTTTAACAGGCTTTATGATACGTTTAAAAAAAAAAAAAAGAAATACACTGTAAAAAAATTTATAACAAAAAAAAATTTTAACTGACGAAAAAACCAAAAAGATCAAGGGTTTTTTTACAGTGTATTAATTTTTTAGAAAGGTTTATCCTTCATCTATACCATATCAAAAAATAAAAATGGGTTCTTTTTTAGTTTCTTTTATATAATTTTTTAAGTAGTGTCACTTCTAGTAATTGCCCTTATATTTTATAACAAAAAAAAATTTTAGGTAACGAAAAACCAAAAAAGATCAAGGATTTTTTACAGTGTATTACTTTTTTAGAAAGGTATTTCCTTCACCTATAACATATCCAAAAAGTAAAATGGGTTCTTTTTTATTTTTTTTTTTAAATAATTTTTTAAGTAGTGTCACTTCTAGTAATTGCCCTTATACATATTGTATAAAAAAAAAATATAGGTAACGAAAAACCAAAAAAGATCAAGGATTTTTTACAGTGTATTACTTTTTTAGAAAGGTATTTCCTTCACCTATAACATATCCAAAAAGTAAAATGGGTTCTTTTTTATTTTTTTTTTTAAATAATTTTTTAAGTAGTGTCACTTCTAGTAATTGCCCTTATATTGTATAAAAAAAAAATTTAGGTAACGAAAAACCAAAAAAGATCAAGGATTTTTTACAGTGTATTACTTTTTTAGAAAGGTATTTCCCTCACCTATAACATATCCAAAAAGTAAAATGGGTTCTTTTTTATTTTTTTTTTTAAATAATTTTTTAAGTAGTGTCACTTCTAGTAATTGCCCTTATATTGTATAAAAAAAAAATTTAGGTAACGAAAAACCAAAAAAGATCAAGGATTTTTTACAGTGTATTACTTTTTTAGAAAGGTATTTCCTTCACCTATAACATATCCAAAAAGTAAAATGGGTTCTTTTTTATTTTTTTTAAATAATTTTTTAAGTAGTGTCACTTCTAGTAATACGTACCGAAAGTCTTTTTTGAACTTTTTCACGTAAGTTTCCTTGTTTAACAGTAATTGAATCTTGCGATCCAGGCATCATTCGGCTAATTTCATCATCTTCATAAAATAACTTGACTGTGCTTAGAGTTTCGGAGTTTCGGTTGGTAAACTACGTCTGCTCATTTTAAAAAGATTGATATCTGCAAACTTCGTTTTATTCATTTGGATATCTTTACTTTTTTTGATACAATCGTGAGATATATCATCCCCAAAACGATCTTTAATTTCTGCGTGACTCATATTGATTGGTAAGAGAGATAAAAGTGTTTGCTTTTCCAAAAGATTTGAGCTGTTCTCTATTTGATATTTGATGTTTTCCAAAATTTCTTCGTAAATGGCTTTGACATTTTCAAGTTGCGCTGACAAATCCGATAATGGATCAGCTCCAAGTGAATCTGCTATATTTTCGAAAATTTGCAGTGATTTTCTATTTCTGTATGCATCTTGTTTCATATATTTCCTTTTAAGAGGCGACATTTGGTTTGGTAGATGAGGAATAATATGATCATTTATATTTTCAATGACTTCCGTCCTTTCGATGTTTGCATTACAAGTTGGAAGTTCATTCAATTCTTCGCTAACTTCATCGCTGGGCGTTGTTGGCAAATAATTTGAGACTTCATTCTGCTCCACGTTGGATTCATTACGACTGCGCGCTTTTCTCAGTGTATTCCGGCAAGTTTCGCAAATACGGCTACAATGAATGTTGGCGACAGCTGGAAAATATTCAATTATATTTGCAGCCTCGTTTTCACTTATTTTACGAAGCGAAGCGCAACACTTATTAGATATTTTTATGCATCTGTACTTATTGTTTGAATTCATATTCACTCAAATTTTTAAAATATACGCGTAAAAATTGTAATGGGATATCTTGGCTTCTCGAAACTGTTTATAATTTTGAATTATGAATTTTTTGTTCTATATATATTTCTCTTTATTATGGGTAAAGTAATAAATGTTTATGACAAAATAGAAAATTATTATGAAGAATACATTGATTTTTTTATTCAGAATTTTGCGGAATTACTAGAAGTGACACTACTTAAAAAATTATTTAAAAAAAAAAATAAAAAAGAACCCATTTTACTTTTTGGATATGTTATAGGTGAAGGAAATACCTTTCTAAAAAAGTAATACACTGTAAAAAATCCTTGATCTTTTTTGGTTTTTCGTTACCTAAATTTTTTTTTTTATACAATATAAGGGCAATTACTAGAAGTGACACTACTTAAAAAATTATTTTAAAAAAAAAATAAAAAAGAACCCATTTTACTTTTTGGATATGTTATAGGTGAAGGAAATACCTTTCTAAAAAAGTAATACACTGTAAAAAATCCTTGATCTTTTTTGGTTTTTCGTTACCTAAATTTTTTTTTTTATACAATATAAGGGCAATTACTAGAAGTGACACTACTTAAAAAATTATTTTAAAAAAAAAATAAAAAAGAACCCATTTTACTTTTTGGATATGTTATAGGTGAAGGAAATACCTTTCTAAAAAAGTAATACACTGTAAAAAATCCTTGATCTTTTTTGGTTTTTCGTTACCTAAATTTTTTTTTTTATACAATATAAGGGCAATTACTAGAAGTGACACTACTTAAAAAATTATTAAAAAAAAAAAATAAAAGAGAACCCATTTTACTTTTTGGATATGTTATAGGTGAAGGAAATACCTTTCTAAAAAAGTAATACACTGTAAAAAATCCTTGATCTTTTTTGGTTTTTCGTTACCTAAAATTTTTTTTTGTTATAAAATATAAGGGCAATTACTAGCAGTGACACTACTTAAAAAATTATATAAAAAAAACTAAAAAGAACCCATTTTTATTTTTTGATATGTTATAGATGAAGGATAAACCTTTCTAAAAAATTAATACACTGTAAAAAAACCCTTGATCTTTTTGGTTTTTTCGTCAGTTAAAATTTTTTTTTGTTATAAATTTTTTTACAGTGTATTTCTTTTTTTTTTTTTTAAACGTATCATAAAGCCTGTTAAAATATCTTTTTAATGATACCAAGATCATGGAAATCGGCTTAGCCGATTCTGAGTTATTGTAGTTTAAATGGAGCTCTTTTCGACCATTTTCGCGTTTTTTCGAAAACGTTCCCACTGTGTCACGCCCAAAAAATCGCAAAACAGTCATTTCTAAAAATGAGAGTTTGTTTGTATTGATCAAATTTAGCTATGAACAAAATTTCATCGATATCTGAGGGGTTCGGGTTCAAAATTTCAGTTTTATCTCGATTTTTAAATGAAATTCATCATATATAAATAGACAATTCACAATGAAATAAGGTACGTTCACGTTGACTATAACAGCAATATCTTTGTCATTTTTAATCCGCATTTGGGAGAGATATTTTGGGCATTTTGGAAAGGTAATAAAAGCGTCTTTGTAGGAAAAAAACCATTTTATATTTGGGTTTATAGTTTATACACTAGGGTGTTTACAACGGAAAATTTTGGCAAAAATACCAAAAATTAAAAACTTTGAACGGCCAGGGATAGCTCAAAAATTCATCAAATGAGCTGAAATTTTTTCTGGATTAGTTCTTCCATTAACCTCAAAAAATGAGCCCCGGGGAGCGGGATTCGGAGCAACTTCAAAAATAAGGGCCGGACGTAGTACGTATGTATATAGATAAAACAAAGTCAGGTCTGCAGCATCATTTTTTAACTCAAGATAGATTTTGATGATTTATGATTTTTTGGGTTTGTTATCGCCCCAAATTGGAAACTAGATATTAAAAATTTGGAAATTTTGCAAAATTTCGCAATAAAAAAAAATAAATAAATAGTTAATAGTTAATAAATAGTTAGTTTAACAAAAAATTTAGAAAGTTTTGGGCACGTTTCGGTAGTCGGTCACCCTTATCTTAGAATTTTTGGACATTAAGTAAAGTTAAGTTAAATTAAAAGGAGCACGACATACATACAAACGTTAAGTCAAGCCAGTAAATGAGATATCAATAACCAATTATAGATCTATCATTTACTGCACTTTTCGGTGGTGAAACTTTTGTTTAATTGTTTTTCTATTGACGACGACTTTTAGGGACATACAAATATCTCAAATATTCAAATGCATTGACCAGTAATTTGCCCGAGTTGCAGTTATTTTCGGGAACTAGACTAACAAAGGACCTTTTTTTAATTTTTGCTATTTCATTAAGTTTTTTATACGATTTTTAAATATATAGATCTGAAAGATCTCGCCTTAATCGTAAATTTTTTTGAAATCATTTCCACAAATTTTCAATTTTTTTTGCCGATGTTATGTCAAATAGCGGAAGTCATTTCCGATAATTTGATTATCATTTTAATAACTAAAAGAAAATTTGAATTAAAGTTATATTTGAGAATACAAAGTTTATTACTAATGAGAATTCTCTATTCCCAATATTTATTTTTGATAAAATTTTTTGTTGAGGGAAATTTTAGTTCCTATGCGCATTTCAATTGCTGCTTAAGCAGATCAACATCAATTTGAATTATGCCTTTCATTAATTACTTTTTTAATTTTAAGTTGACTTGGAGCTTATTGTCCAAGCTTAAGCTCGAAACGTAATCCATGTAACAAATTAAATATTAGTAGAGCCAGGTGTTACTAAAGGCTAGATTACACTATCTCACAAGTCTTACGTATTCCATAATACTTTGTGAGATAGAAATTTAATGAGTTTTGTTGCGACTGCCAAAAAATCTAATTTAACATGACAATTTGTGTTCACACCATCACACAAAGTATAAACACTCACACATGAAATAAAATACAACCCTGTATTAATCAAATGTATTATTCTTTAGAAATTTTTCAAAAAACGATGAAGTCGTATGGGATGTTAAACTTTTTTCATAATACTTGTCATTTTCGTGACACATTGCATTCACACTATCACGCTTTGTCATATTACTTGAGTTTTTGACATGTATTAATACAAAGTATAATAGTGTAATCTATCCTTAAATTGAAATTTTTTTGCTTAAATAGAAGCATTTAATGAAAATATTTTAGTCGTAAACGTTAATGAAAACCTACGATAAAATGAGAACCCTAATTCATATGTAGTAAAAAACAAAAAAGACTAAATAAATAGAAACAATAAAAAATATACATATTTGATAAGTATTAACAATTACTATTATATAATGTGGTCAATACAATATAAGAACAATAATAAGATCTCACCCAAATGGGGCATATTAAGCAGCAGATAAAATACAAAAACAATAAATACAAAAAAATAAAACATTTTCTTAAATGTTTCTTGCTGCAAACCAACCACAAGACACACAATTTAGCCAACAAGGATCAATAATAAACAACAGCAACAAAAACATATCTGCAGCAGCAACAACAGAACAACGACGGCAACAATGCATTACTTTGCCGTCCTCGTATAGTGGTTCAAACATGTGTTAACAAGGCAGGCATGAAAATAAGCATGATAAAAACACACATATTAATGTACATACATATGTATGTTAAAAAGTATCTACATACATACATATGTATGTATATATTATCTGTATACAGACAGAACTTTAAAATTTTGGATTAAACTTTTGAAAATTTCAAAGTCTATGAAACCACAATCATCTGTTAACTAAGGTTCGGTTTATGGGACTCTCAAGTTTTGTTAGTGCCCATAAACGTTATACAAATTTTGTCGGTACTTCTCTAAGATTGCTTTTGCGTTTACATAGTGCAACTTTTATCGCAGCAGCTTTTTGTGAGCGACCGAAATAATATACATTTTTCGTCAAATGAAAGTACATTGGAAGAACGAATGAGAGAACAAAACGAATCGAAGAGTACACTCGCTTGGGTACTCCTTTTAATTCCTCTTTCCCTTCTCGACCATATAGTAAGATCGCCCCAAATTTTTCTTAATTATCTATAGAAAAATAAAAAGTACATTATTTAACAGTTTAGGGGTTATGTATCAGCAATGGTTAATTAAAGCTATCATTACGTAGTTGTAAGAAAAATAATTATTTTTCAGTAAACCATATTCAAATTCATAATTGCAATAAACATTAAAATTTTACATCAACTAAAATATTGCTGATATTTAATGATTTTTTGTCTACGAACCAGATAACGGCTTTGTGCGATTGCATAAAATTCGCATTAAATCAACAACATCAAATACACTCATTTGTGTTCATTCAATCTAACTTTCTCAGCCACACACATCGGTGTTGTTTTAAAATTCATTCAAGTCATGCACAGCGTGTTGGATTTGCCATTCATACCATGTTTAGCTTCGTTCGTCAATTATTGCTTTGGTAAAAAACACATACAAAGAAAAATACACAAAAATCATTGCTCTGATGCCTATTCAGCAGTTGCTATGTATGTAGTACGTATTACTGCCTATTTCACGATGTCACTCGAACGTTTACGTTCGCACAAACAACATATAAAACAAAAACAATTTTTTGAATTTTGTTTTTGTTTTATATGTTATTTGTGCGAACGTAAACGTTCGAGTGACATCGTGAAATAGGCAGTTAAAGTTTTTTCATATGCTTTATTCGAAAGAAAAAAAATTTAAATGAAACTAAACGCACATAGCAAGGCGAATTGAATAGAAGGTGAGGTCAACTCTACAACTACAATGCTTCTGTGGTCGGGTTGTCAAAAAAATTGCTAGTAAAAAAAATAGGTTTGTTTACATAAAAAACTAGTTTGTATACAAACTTTGACAAGTCGACCACCGAAAAAAACACCATATGTTGACTTGACCCAACCTTCTAGTCAATTCGCCTTTGCACATAGTAACAAACAATTTCCATAGAAACAAAAAGACTGTTTTTATTTTTTATCATTTTTTAAAAAGTATTGTTGCTTGTTACGCTTTTAAAAACTACCCTGCAAATAAAAGGGCTAGTCCAAACACGCATGTAAAATTTATCCCACAAGGGACTAGGACTAGTCCAAAAGTAACCCAAACGTATGGAAAAACATGGTCTATTTAACATTACGATGTCCTAGGGCAGGACCATATAACCCTGCTTTGGATTACAAAGGAGTAGTATAACAACTACTCCATGATATACTCAAGAGGATTAGTTTTGAAGTCGTTTAAAAATGAACACATGTCGTTAAAAAACGAAGACATGTCGTCTCACTACAAACACTTTTTAACAATGGCATGGTCCATGCTTGCATTACATCGGACTAGTCCAATGAGTAGTCCATTTGATCAAAATCCAGTGGTCCAATATTATTTGCAGGGTAAACACTAAAACAAATTGGAAATAATAACTAGTTTATTTGAACTTATGCCTACAACAATCATACCAACAAAGCGACTCGTACTCATACCAATTTATATTCGCCTTTGTCTTATCGAGTGAGCAATGACTACTTAAATCCAAAAGCATAAAAAATGTCTGTCATTTGACTTTGTGCAATTGTGTTACTGCGTGCGCAACAACAAATGCAAACAAAGCTCTTTCAATAAAAAACTCACAGATGGACAAATCAAATGTGTACAAAACGATGACAAAATTTCCAACGTTGAACTTTGTTTTGCAGGCATAGAGTTAATGTAAATTATAGCGTATGAATAAATCAAGAAAAATTGTGATTTTTGCAGTTCTCTGGTACGAACATGATATATTCTTACAATAAACATAGTGTATTTGCCGTAACCACATTTTTTCTTTGCGTGCAGGGATGTGGGGAAAAACATTGCGCTTGGTCTAGATATGAATATTAAGTGTTGATTTTTTCCTAAAAGTGAAAAAAGAATAATTCTTGACAAGAAGTATGAAAAAAAGGAGAAGTAAGGAAGAACATGTTAATCAATTAAATTGGATAATTATTCACAACAAATTTCGATCCACAAAGTGGAATACCATTTGGTTTAAAAACTGATGTTTGAATATTGACTGCCAGCCTTCGTCAATGGCGGTGAGTGTTAAACGGCAAACCACTCTAAATAGATAGTATGGTTACTATCGAAACATTTTAGGGCAACCTGTCTTTGAAAACCATTCCCCCATTTTTATAAAATACCATATGCTTGCAATGAGGTTCTCTTCAATCGTAGTTATTTAAATATGCTTAATCCTAGACCTGAAAAAAAGTTATTTTGATATGGAATTCATAATTTGCCAAAAATACAGGAAAAAGTCTTTCATAACGAGGTTTGAGGGTTGTCTCAGTTTTTATATATCGCTCATTTACGTCAATAATGCCATAACTCAAAAAGAACGATGTGTAGCCAAGTGTGCAGAAATTTGTACAATATCATAATTGATATTGTGTAAAAAATTTCTTTTCGAATCGTTAAAAAGTTAAGCCTGTGAAAAAATTGTGGATTTTTGGGAATTTTTTATTTTTTTTTTTTTTTGGGACAAAAAATAGTACCTGACAGCCCTGGATATTATGAAAGAACCTTAATGTCCAAAAATTCTAAGATATGGGTGACTGATTACGAAACGTGCCCAAATCTTTCTAAATTTTTTATTAAAGAATCAAGTCCTTTAATTACCCTTGCCCAAACTAATTTTTGTTAATGTTGTTGTACTGTGCAGTATTTCTTTTTTTTTTTGTTGCTGTTTAAACAATTGAAGGAAACACTTTTTAGCTGCTTTAAATGTTTGCCTAATATTGTTGTTTTTATTGTAATGTTTTTGGTGTTCTTGTTGTTGTTATTGTTGCTGTTATTTGTTTTACCCAGGAATCTTTGGTGTTTTTGTTAAGCATGTAAAGCCTTTGTTTTATGGAATAGCAAAGTAGAATGTATGTATGTGTGTGTTAGTTTTTTTTTGGTTTTGTTTTTGTAGTGGAAAGTAAACACGTGTTGCTCTCTGAAAATCGTGCGAATGCAATCAATTCAAGATCATGTATTAATTGCACGATTTTATTGCTAAAACTTTGTAAGACTTCTATTTTTGTTTTTTTTTGTCTTCTTTTCCATTTGCCTTTGAGTTTCATCTTTTATTACCCGTTTTTTTGTTTTTTAGCCTTAACTCGATTCTATTGTTTTTTGGTCGAATATTGCTCGTAGACGTCCCCATCACATCTTTAATGAAATGCTGATATTCTAGCATTATTATTCTATTTATTTGCTCTTACTAGTGTCTGTTATTGCATAGACGTAAGTATGTGTAATTCTTAGCCTTAAGCATGGCTTCTTTGTCTGGTCTTTGGTATTTTCAGGTGCATACTTTTTACTTAAACTATTTTAAACAATTGTAAGCATTAACGCTGTATATTTTTTGTTTTTATTTTGTTTTGGTACGGTAGGTTGGAGGGTTAGTTAGCTGGTTGGTTGGCTGGCTAGTCTATGAAGTAATCGAAAACAATTGACCATTTTATAGATTTTATTATGTACTAAAGAAATATTTAAACATTTATAGATGGCAATGGACAGTAAAGCAAAATAATGTTTAAAAGTGATCGAAATTGTATTAAAAACTTTAATGATATATGGAAATATTACTTAAGCCTTTATAATAATAGTAATTGCTTAATTCTAAATTACAATTAAATTAATAGTAAAATAATAAATAATAAATTACAATTAAATTAATAATAAAATAATAAATAATAAATTACAATTAAAATAATAATAAAATAATAAATAATAAATTACAATTCAATTAATAATAAAATAATAAATTACAATTAAATAAATAATAATATAATGTTCAATATCCTTGTGTGATATTAAAAAATTATGTATGTAGTTTTAAGGCGAAATGTTATAAAAAGAATCGTATGACGTGCTAAATTCCCAATTTTTCATATTCGATAAATACACTGAAATTTATTGTTGAGGGAAAGCTAGCTTCCATGCGCATTTCACTGGTTGCTTAGGCCAGCTCATCAGGAAACCTTTTCCTAAGATTTTAGAAAAGCTAAAAATATTATACGAATAAAACCCCAAAGCGAATAAGAATTTTAAACACTCAAACTCTCGATTAACGTTTAATAAAATTTGGAAGGAAAAATTTTAAATGGAGAAAACCTTCTGTTCTATTTATACAAAATTCTTACGCTGCGCTGCATTCAACAATACTAGGCCTTTAAATAATGAAACTATTGAAATTATAATTATGGCCTTCACCATAAAATATGAGGAAGATCTTATGCATTTGTGCAGAAGTTTGTAATGCAACCGATGCAAAATACCTTTTAGTGTCTGTTTATCTATTTTTTTTTCGTCTGGCTGTCTAGATTGTTGTGTGTTGCATTTAAAAAAATACTCCTTTGTAATCCAGCAGCTTGTTTTGAAAATCGATTAATATTTAATTGTAGCTCCCATACAAATGTTACTCCCGAAAATTGAATTTAGTGGCATAAATTCCTTCTAAATGAGGGTATTGATATAAAAAACAAAAATAATTTTAATAAAGCTATTATATAACGGCAAAATTTTGTGACTCTAGTGCTACAATTGAGCGTAGATCCCATATAAACTTTATTCCAAAAATCAGTTTAACCCTTCTGTATTCTTTGGGCCAATATGACCGAATTTAAGTTTTCAACTCACTTTTTTTTAATGTTGATGACACAGTATCGATACAAGGAAAAATTAGAAAAATTTCTTGTAAAAGTTTGTTTTGTTTTTTTGTTTATAAAACAAAAATAAAACATATTTCCATTTGAGGTCTTGTTAGGTCAATGTGGCCCAGCTGAATTTTTGGCGTTAATTCTTGGCCTACAATAAGAAAGGGTGTCATTCATTTCTTATTTTTCTATTACATTCACATGGTAATCTCAAATAAACTGATATTGATATGGCAAATAAAATAAAAATGTGAATTCCCTCTTCTATGGCAAAGGTTATACATTTTTTTGTTGTATATTTCAATTAAAGCAGGCTTTGAATTTCATTTTTTTAAATTGAAGAACAAGGCGGACTAATTACAGGTAATATTGGTACTACAATAAATACAACTCCAACAAAAACCACAAGCAATTTGTTTTTGTAAAATTCTTGTACGATATCAAAATAACAAACAAAAATCCGAAACAAAGCTTAACAAAAAAAGTTATCAGCAGCTAATTTCACCTGTAATGAATTCGCCTTGACCGTAACAATTATGACATTTATTTAAAAATTCAATATATATTTGCAACTTTATAATTTCTAGTATTTGGCCGAAATAAAAGTTTATTATTGAGTTTTTTGTACATAAAGATTCTAAAAATCGTTTTTAAGGTTAAGTGCTTATTACAACTTCGAAATAATTTAAGTTAAAGAAAATAAAAAAAACATCAAAGTTGAAAGAATTTAAGACAAAGTTTTAAAGAAAAAGTGATATGAAAATAAAAAACGGCGGTGCGCAAAATGACCCCAGGAAATATGGCCCCAAAAATAAAGTGATGAACGGCCCCAAAATTTTACATGAGACACAACAACACGCAATTTTGGGGCAATTTGTTTGTTTTTTTTTGGGGTTAATTTTCATATTTTCGTTAGGGTGTTTTTGCATTTTAAGTGGAATGAAAAATGACCCCAAATAAAATCACAATTTTTACTTTGGGGCTATTTTTCACCCCAAACATTTTACACAAATTTTATAAAATAGTATGTAAAAGTTTCTAGAGATAGTATAAAAAACCCTTATTCTTATACCAAAGTGGAGAAAATCCCTGACGGTTATGCAGAGATGCTTACGTTAGCGAAGCCGGTGTTTGTTATACCATAGGGGAAAAATCCTTGCGCCCGGCCGAATATAGAAGGATTTATAGCAGCTTTGGTTAGCGAAGCCAGTGTTCGTTATACCATCGGCTATATAGAGAAGCTTTAGATAGCGAAGCCAGTGTTCGTTATACCATAGAGGAAAAAATCCTTCGGCTATGCGAAAGCCCAACCATGCTATCAATCGTACGATTTTTAAACCCAAAACTGTATAATTATTCGGATTTTGAAATCGGTATTCTAAATTTGGGATTTTTAGTTTCGGGCATATGAACTACACCCAAAATTTTTAATGTAACTTTCTTTGTGTTCTTTTTTGAGGGTAAAATTTATAATAAGTTTTGAGATGATTCTTCATAATGAAGAATAACCCCAAAGTCAGGGTCATATTTAATTTTATTTTTAGGGTTATTCTTCATTTTTTTGGGTAATTTTTCATTAAAAAAATTGGGTCATATTGCATTATGATAACTAGCCCCAAATTTTCATTTTCATTTATTTTTTGGGGCCATATTTCGCAGCGCCATAAAAAAACATGAAACAATTATTTCTGAAATGAAATCAGAAAATAACAAATATTTCTGCTAAAAAAAAATTAAATAATTTCCGCCAACAAAATAAGATGCAGAAACTCACTATTATTTCTGGCAAAAATTAGAAACAAAAATTTAAAAACATATGATTTCATGAAAATATAGTTAAGAAAAAGGTGGATATGACTGATATATTTATAGTTAACAACTAAACCTTTTTTGAAACAATTTACTGGCTGTTTTTCAAAATAAAATAACAATTTTTGTTTGGGAATTTACATTGAAACAACAATGCAAAAAACTTAAATTTTTTTTTTGTTTTCAATATAAATTCCTTAAAGAAAATTTTTATTTTATTTTGAAAAACAGGCAGTTCGTTTTGACCACTGTGCTTAATAAAAATTATTTTGCCTTACACAGTAAATATTGTAAAACATTTTCTTGTTACGTTTATGTAGTTTTCTTATTTTTTTCATGTCCATAAATTTCATTATAAAATATTCCGATTGAAAATTGTGTATTCTCCATGTACAATAAGAATTACAGTTAGAACATTAAACACAAAAATTTAACACTTCAGAGATTTTACAACAATATATTCTCACTAACTATATACATATTTAATATGGAGCATATTTTATAATACACACACATACATACATAATTTTTTTAGTTTTAATGCGTAACAGCCTACAAACATTTTTGAAATTTTTGGGCGATTGCTTGTTTGGCGATGATTACGCGATCCTTCTCAGGGAATACGAATCGCTAACCATCGCCTACGCCTTACAACTAGGCGATGAATATGCGAGCGCACACAAGTAGCGGCAATCATCAGGGTTCTTTTATAACTTTCAATAGAATTTTTTTTGTCTTGTTGTTTTGTTAAGGTAACGGGAAAATAAATATTTGGTTTCAATCGCGGTGCACGATGTTCACGCGAATCGCGGTACACTAATCGCGTGGTTGACACATGCGAACGTTTTCGCGATTCGCCAGAGGATCGCATTTAGCTTCCACGCGATGCAACGCAGCGATGTTAGACAACTTGCCGGCGATTCGCGGGCGATGATTCGGCGATGAATATTGTTTGCAGGGATATTTTAAACTTTAAAATTTTAAATGATATGTATTTGCTTTAATTGGAGCCTGACAAAAGATATAGAAAACTAAGAGCTAACGGACATATCTAAATATGTAGTCAAAATGTATTTCTTTTTTTTTAGTTTTTTTTTTACTTTATTTAACTTTGGGGTGTCAGATTTACCGCCATTTGCGCATTAAAGTATTGACAAAACTAGCAAACAACAACTTGACAACTAACAGTTTGAGGTTTTTAAAAACGGGCCGTTATTGATCAAACGTAATGTTTAAGTCAGTGTTCGAAAATAAACACTAAATATCGCTCCTTAGTGTTCGGTTCGGTAGATTTGTGGAAAACAAAAACGCTAATAGTGTTTGCGTAGAAAATCATTGAAAAAATAACGTTTCCCTGTCATCCATCTTTTGAACACAAAAATAATACTGTTTTTATCAAACTCAACAAAAGATGCGAACTTTTAATTCCGTTGGGTTTTTTTAACCTTTATGTGCTCGGCATTGTAAAGTTACGTTGGCGGTCGAAAGTCTACATTAGTAGCAAATATGTATTTGTACGGACAACTATGTCCACATATGAAAAAACACTTGTACGCAGAGTGTTATACTTTAATGCATACATATTTATAAAATCAAATAAAGTCAAATATGCAAGCACACGCACGCATGCACAAACGTACACAAGAAAGCAAAGAGTAAAAAAAAATACTAAATGACATGATCGACATGCCCCATTTAAAAACATTCGAGTTGAGGAAAATAGTGATGTGAATTTGCATACATTTTATATGGTGTCTACCTTTGTAGACTACCGGCCAGGAGGTGGTCATTTGAAACGTGGGGTCTGAAGGTGCTGTAGAACTCTAAATAATGCACTGTTTATTTTCGAACACTGGTTTAAATAAAACTTCACAACAAAGTGGAGACTTTTAAAAGTTGTTTAAATAAAAATGTCTGATCCTTATGTATTTTCATCTGCTGATAACATTTATTAATTGAACAATTTCTGTTTTATTCGGTCAGTTTTTCTCAAGCGGTCTTTAAAACCTATAAATACTTTCTGGTCTATTTATCTACCCAAACATCTTTTTAAGCTGAGTGGGGTCGCATTATTATATATATTAAGATATCTCACTGCTATTTCAAGAATATTAAAACTTTTGTATTTTTGGTTAGTCCTTAAAAGTTGTTTGTGTATATATTCTGAAATAGAAACAACAGATCCTTGTTTATTGTTGTCCGCTCGTTACGAATATTACATAAGTTTTTGTCTAGTTTGTGCATACATTGAAAAATGGGGGGAAACAATTGGATTTTTCAAAGTTTAAAGGACTAATCTAAAGAAACATACTTTTATACATCCTTGTAATACAATTAAGATATCCTGATGTACTTACCAATGTGATTTTATTCAAATGAAAGAGATTTTTGTGTTGATTAATAATCGAGAAAATATTTTAAAGTTTGTAGCGTCATTCATGAATTATTACGCGATTAATATAAAAAATGGTGTTATTATGTAAACATTAAATTTCATAAAACTAAACCTGCTAGAAAAAAGCTAATGATGCCATTGTAATCAGCACTCTCAATTTAACCAACAATATTGGACAGCAGTCAGGAAACATTTTTTATGTTGACCAGTGTTACTGAACAATAATAAAAGTTTTGCGCCCGCAGTACTGCAGTTAAACTGTTTAGACTTAAATAAAAAAGTCAGGAAGACTTCATTGGTTTTCTAAAAACACTCAATTTAAAATGCCAATGTCAAAGCAATGCAAAAGATTTTTGATGATAATCTTAGAATATCAATTCGGTGTTTTAACTGAAAATTAAAAAGCCTTTTACAGCGTTTAATCACAAGAGGTCCGTATCTTTATGCGTACTAAGTACAATTAACACAACAATTAAGGCCTAATGACCATGTATAAGGGACTACTGAAGAAATGAGTGCTAGCTTTCTGGGTAAAACCATCTTAAGCGATAAATTATTAGAGACCTCATATGTGATTTTCGATAAAATAAAAAATACAACTCTGTCGCTTTTTGGTTAGGATGTTGAGATAAATGCATCAATAAACCATGCTTATTTTTTAATGCAGCTGTTCGTAATAACACAGTTCTATTTACCAAAAATGGAAGACATTCACAGAAAAAATTATTTTTCCAATTCAAACAAAAAATTTGTAGAATCAAAACATTTTTTGTCTGAAATCGGTCCTACAAACAAATTTGCATATTCAAACAATTTATTTGCATTTCGTTTATTGAAGAAAAACACTGATTTTTTCAAACAAATAATTTAACTGAATCAAACAAATAGTTTACTGAAAATCATAGGTATAACAAAAACAAAAAAGTTTTTTTTTTGCACAAGCAATGACGCACGCGCAAACAAGCAAGCACTGTAGAAGGTAAAGGCAAAGCAGAGCAGAGCAGAGCGGCCGGCGCCTGGCTTTGAGACAGTGTTGCCAGTGAAATTTGGAGAAAGATACATTTTAGTTTCCAAAAAGATACACTTTTTCCCAAAAAGATACGTTTTGAAAAAAATTTGAAAATCCATTTTTAACGTTTAACATTTATTAACATAACATTTTTATTTCAAATTTAAATTAATATTGTAAAGAAAATGATTTCGTATAAATTCATTTTTATATTTATTTAAGTCATAAATATTATGTACTATGTAATTTTTAAGAAATACAGTAAGCAAACTTTAAAATTATTTATATGTAATTATTTTGGATGTTATTAAAACGAATTCATTTTTGTAAAAATTAATATACGAGTTAAGGCGTTTATACTAAGGCGTTATATTGAAAAGTTCATATAAATTTCCTGAAAATAAAAGAGATTTTCATATTTCCTCAGAACAACTTCGCACTAATAGTAATCATCGATTTAGGTGGATCGTATGTTGCAACCCCTTAATGTTTTCTTTCACCATTATTGAAGCTGCTATCAAGGCGAATTCACTAGAAGTTGGGGTCAAGTCAACATATGGTGTTTTTTTTCGGTGGTCGACTTGTCAAAGTGTGTATGCAAACTAGTTTTTTATGTAAACTAACCTTTTTTTGCTAGCAATATTTTTGACAATCCGACCACAAAAGCAGTGTTGTTGTAGAGTTGACCTCACATTCTAGTCAATGCGCCTTGGCTGCTATTGTATTAGTATTGAGTCGGTTACGATGATCAATCTTAATAAGTTTTAGTTGGCTCAAAATTCTCGGATGTTTTGTTTCTGTACATTTTGCGTACAGATTCAAAAGATACGAAAAATGTCAGGATTATACATGATACTTGAAGTAGTCAAAAGATACGAAAAATGTATCTTTCGTATCCTAACGGCAACACTGCTTTGAGACACATTTTTTTGTTGGAATAATTTATACACACAATGCTTTTTTTTCTTCTTCACTCACTGTTGCTGTATGCTTTCCTTGGCAGCAGACCGACTCGACATGTTTATCGTCATCATTTTATTGTCGTATTTGATGTATTTAACCAAACAGTTTTAAAAAATTGAATACGGGATTTTGTTTCTTATAATGTTGTTTCTGCTATTGTTTTTCTTATAGTTGCACTTTTTTAAAGCGTCCAAAAATAGACTGTGTGTGTTTTTTGTTGTTGTTTTTATATTTCACATAAAGAAGTGTTGCTTACGATCAAATAAAAAAATACAAAAAGACGACAACATTAAAGAGCGTTAAATATTTCATACAAAATTATGAAAACTTGACACCAATAACGCGTTTTTTATATTTTTGAAGAGTTGTCCACATTTTTGTTGGTTAAATAAAAATCAAACAAAAATATTGATTGAATCAGTAAAAAAATTTATAGAAATTAAAAAAATTTTCAAACAAGCGTTTGTTTGAAAATAATTCGGCAATAATTTTTTCTGTGTTGGTATGGTTAATATGCGGGTAAAACAAGACCGTGCTACACGCCACTTAGCAAATAAAACCAGAGTACACCACAAGGTGCTCTTTAGCATCGGTAAGTTTAAGTTTACCCTGATATCGTTCTTGAGATCACTGACCAGAGATCCTGATGGGTACCATTCACGTCAGTAGCCCCCGGTAAGTAGGCACCGAACTGACTATTGGTTGAGGCATCCAAAAGATTCTTGCAGGAAATGCTTTCTGTCTTTCAGAATGACTGTCTTTGCGGAGAGTTTCGTGTTTTCGTTAAAAATATACTTTCAGATTTCACGTGTTTGTTGTGGTTTACTACCTAAAGTCGCTGGGTAGAGCTCAACTCAAGGGCTGATTTTTCACCATTGTGAAAGAATAATGCCTAAGGGAGGATCATCTCAAAATGCAATTGCAACTCAACTGATGCTGCAACCTTTTTGTTTCAAAAGAAGCGGAGGTTAGACTGCTTCAGCTCCTAAATAAGGCGCGGAAGAAGCCTGCAAAAACCATTAATTTTAACGATATTAAATAAATAAAATAAAATAAAAGTTTTTTGGCAACACTGCTGATTTCAATGTATTTGGTTGCCGATCGATGCTTTAAATGTACAGTTTATATTCTCCAAACTTAACAATTGAATTAATACATGATTAAATTTTAATTATTGCAAACTTTATGACCAGAAACCACTTTGCGACAAATCGATCGTTTGTTTTCCATATAAATTAAAGTCATTAAAATAAAAATTTAATCATTAATCAACACGTGTTTTGTGGCTTTCCAAAATATCTCAGCACTTCTGGTATGTCTGTCTGCTAGTTGGAATTTCGTTTTACATTTAATATCAATTGTATGAATACGGTATTTATGGCATAGAATGTTTCTATAGAAACATGCGTATGATAATAAAGGTATTGTTTGTTGTACTTGTATGGTGTTATTATCCGCTAAAAGTTGACTAACTTAAAACAAGCGACTTTAAGCACAATAAATTTGTTGAATGAATCAGTGACGAAATGAATGAATGGTGGAATGGAATGGAATGCCATGAATGCATTGAATATGTATGATATGAGTTCATTCATGGATGTGCATGTGAGCATTATAATTTTAAATAACACTACATCCAACCAAACATACATTCATACAAATACTCATACTTGTTTACAGTGGTTTTGTTTAAGTAGAGAAAGAGCTTTTCAATTAAATTTTAATTAAATTTAATTATAAGAATTTTACAGGTAAATAATAAAAAACAACACATACACACACACACACACGTACTCAAACAACAGCATAAATAATCCAACAAAAGTAGCAAACAGCAATAACAACAAATAGACAGACAAATTTATTTACATATACTTAAATATTCACACAAATAAGTACAAACACACACAAACATTACGAATAAAAACAAACAGCCATTAACATATTTAAAATTTAAATTAAATTTATAAATAGAAAATTATAAAAGAAAAGTATGGATAGATATATAAATATTTATCTGTGTATGGGAAATTTAATATAAAAATTTTTATTTAACTTTCAAAACATCAAGATCTTTCTTTAATGTGTACTTAAATGTGCAGTCGATTATTAAGGCAATAATACCAAAATTTAGGAACTAAATGGTATTTTAACTACTAAAAATCGAAAATTCTAGTGCCCTTAGGCTGTCTTCCTTTAAACGAAGATGTTGACAAAGATTTTTTATTTTTTATTTAAAAAAATGAAAAATCGGGTCTTGAAAACACAGAAAAATATATCAATGTTAAATTAACATGGCGCAATGTTGATTAAAATCATATCAAAATTTCTGCAAAAGTATGGACTTTATTTAAAATTTTCATTGTTTCATATTAATTTTAAATGAAAAATAACATTGTTTAATATTGAATCCATAAAAGCCTGTTTTACATGTTTTAAATAGAAGTAACAACAACACTACAAAACGAAAAACCTAATATATTTTTATTTTCATGTTTAAAATAATTTATAAAAAGAAGAAAAATTCCCGCATTCTTTTTGCTAAAATTATTTAGTAAAGGTTGACACGGAAATACCATGAATTACGACTTTGTAGAAGCGAAATATTATGAAATTCTCTGCGTGTTAAAAAAAAATAAAAGTCTGTTGTTAGTATTTTTCATGTCTACACGGATGTTATAAATAAAATCAAAGTAAAGATATTAAACTGCTGAGTTAATAACAGAAAAGAAGATGGTTACAGTTTTACACGATTTACAAAAACAGCATGAAAATTTCCTGAGTTGCTTTTGGTTGTTTTTGTAATTGTATAAAAATGTTACCATCTTCAATATATGCTGTTAAAATAAACCTCTGGTGTGATGAAAATACATAAGTTTCTAAAATGGCTTAGAAAATATAACATTTATCGACCGCTTGTCAAATTTTGTATCCGTATTCTATCTTATATATTATTGGTTCCTAGTAGGAACAAAGGGCCGCAAATATTATTCGATCGTATTCTATCTTACTAAATATATTTTGCTTTATCATGATCAGATTTTTTGAAATGTCGTAATACATTGTATTACCGTGCAAACTAGCCTTTAAATACATCAAATTTTTTAAGTTGAGTGATTACGAAAACCACATCAGCACATTCTGCTGGTGTCATTTAACACAGTTTTACACACTGAATGTTTTTAACAGTTATTTCTTAGTATTCTCCCTTACAAACCTTCTTCGTAGTTAGAGATTGCCGTGGCACTTGAAACGTTATTTATTTATAAAACTTGATAAGAGTTCGTTCACTTACTGTACTGCATATCTGTATGTCTTATTGCGTAGCGCATAATTGTGCGCTTATTTTTTTAAATTTTCCATTAGTGCTTCGCAAAATAATGAAATTTTTTACTGGGATGTGTTACAGGAAAATAAATCTCTCTCTCTCTATCTCTTTGGTTCCGCTGGTAAGTGTTTAGAATTGTTCTTAAATAAATACATATCGCTCATTTGCTGCAAGACCGGCATAACTCTTTCGATTAAAGGTGACTTTACTATTTTCTGAATTTGGTAATCAATATTTTGCTTGAAAAAAGTTTAAGTTAACCATTTTATGCACTTGAGGGCAAACATGAGCCAATGCTTTTTAAGTTCAAAAAAGCAGTTTAATTCAAATATCCGCCACATATAATAAAAATTGTAAATAGAAAAAGTGATAGATTAACTGCCTTCTGAACATCACTTTAGGATTTACTTTGAAAAATTGCCACACAACGTTGAACACCTCTAATGGATATTTACCCAAATCAGTCTTTAGAATGCTACGCAGCGATTTTCTGGAGATTACAAATTGTAAAGCATATCGACAGGCAGATAGATCCATGTGAATACTTTCTAGTAAAGCATCCACAGCTTTTAAAGTGCGAAAAGTTCGAGCAGCTGCTTATCGCGGTTCATTACATACTGAATTAATAGAGTTGTCAATTAGTCGCCTTTCAACTTTGTTCGAATAATTCAAATAATGGTTTTTGTTCGTTCGATCAAACGATTAAATATAAAAAATTATTCGATTAATCGGTGAGAATAACGAATAAAAAAATTATTTTTACAAAAAAAATGCTAAAAAAATCTTCCATTCCATCCGCTATGACTTCTTCTTTTTTTTGATACAAAACATTTTTCTATTAATTCCATATCGTTGTATTACTTAACCCTTTCAGTGTTTTTGTCGAATATATTCGACATTTCATTGTTCTCTGTTTCTACGCCCTATTAATGTATAAATATGTACAGTTTATTATATTATTTTTGTTTTATCTGAAAGAGAGACACTTTTGCTATTTAAAATTTTTATTATAGTAGGCATTGACTTATTATTAAAACCATTGTTGTACACTAGTCAGGAAATTTGTAAAAATAATAATTTCGGTGATCAGGCGATATTAAAAAGAAATTGTATGTATTGATACAGACGTAAATTAGTGTTTACTTGAAAAAAATATTGCAAAAATAAATTGTGTTGTTCTTTTGTGGACCTTTTTCGGTTGTCGAATATAATCGACAATTACCTTAAGAGGTTGTATTTTTTTATTAGTAAGCACTACAAAAAAATGTTTTTATAACATAACATTTTCTCTGCGGATTTTCATAGAAAATGGAAAAATTAAATAATGATTAGATAATGGCCATGTTAGAAGCTGTATACGACGTAATTGAAGATGATGATGATGACGTCATATATGAAATCCCACAAGTGTAATCAAAGGATATTGTGCCTGCCGAGCAGAACGTTATGTCAGAATAAATATATTGACGATATATATAAAGGTCCAGTCAAAGAGTCCACTGAGCTCCGAAGTTTCCACTTGTATTGACTCCTAAAAGCAATATAAGTTGGTGGGTGAACAGTTCGAATACCCGAAAACCATGGAGGCATTAATTTTGTGCCACCGTCAGAAAACAACAACATGTGTGAAATTGCTACACCATTTTCATATTTCAATAAATATTTAACGGATAAATGGTAAAAAATCTATTTTTTTCTTTTATTTCCGTACAAAACAGAAGCATATATACTTAACAATAGGTATCCTTGAAGGTCAATGTCGAATATATTCGACATTCCCTAAAATCCAGGGGAGCGACTTGAGACGAAAACTAATATTTTCCCCGACTTCAGCGCCATGACATTACCTTAAATACAAGTTTTCAGATTTTTATATCGCCACAAATTATTTGTGACCCTGAAAGGATTAATAAAAAATTATATTTAGTATGGGAGCCCCCTTAAGGAGCACAGATAGGGGGTTAGTATGTTAATAAAAAATGTAGGGGGAAAATATTAGTGGGAGTCAGTCTTACATTTTACCCCTCTAGGAGCGACTCAGGGAAAGTTGTGAAGCTTTTTTTTTGGCTTTTGTATCGTTTTCCCCTAACTTTGACCCCGGTGAGGAGCCATTTACTGCCATCCCACACCCCTAATTTCTTGGCTCATGCCTTTTTGTTGCAAACTTTGCAAAATTAGGAGTTCTAGCGTATCGAAATCCTGCTGCTAAGGATTTCCATACCACACTAATCCACCCCTAATGTCCATGCTAAAAACATGGAAGAGGACATGCATTGATACAATTAGTATATTTCTTCTCATAAAGCGCCAAAAGAACTGTTAGAATCAAGTGGCACCTCGTATTTTTAATTTTGTAACGAACGAGTTTTACAACTCCCCTACTCAATTGTTTGTTAAGATTTGTTTAATTAGAACATAAAGTACATTTTTGAAATACTTTGAGTACTCAACACGGTTTTTGCTTACTAAACATTGAGATTAATTACAGCCAGGGCTATGGCAACAATATTTTTTTACTTTTCCACATTTTGTATAAAATCACTAAAAACGTATGAGAATAAATCAACTTCTAAGCTTTTATTTAATTAATTTTTTAATAAAAAAAAATTGTTCGATTAATCGAATTTTTTTTCTTAATCGGTTGACAACTCTAGAAATTAAGCTTCTTAGCTGGTTTACACTGACTGGGTGCTGCTGTAGTATTCAAATGTTGATGGTATTTTTTTTAACAATATATGGTGCGGAGACTCAATAACATTGAACAATTTTACAGGTTATTGCATTGAGTATGATGATATTATAAAATTAAAAAGTTGAAATCTTTCGTAATAAGTTCGGCAAAATTGAATTTTTGTAGTATAAGTATATGTATTTTTTTTTTTTACCTTAACTAAGTTTGACAAAAGGTACAAGTAAAAATGATTATAACCATTAAAAATGCTCATTCAGTCACTTCAGCATTTTAATCTTTATCCAGATACAATACACTCAAATGAGATACTCTCACACTCAAAGGTATTTTACATAAATACATTTATCCATTTACAATTCGTATATGTAAATGAGTTGCATACATTTATGTGCTTTTCTAGTGTGCCTTTATGTAGTGATTTTATATTTATGTAAAACTCTTTAGAATTATTTACTTTTATAGTTCTGCAATTGTAAGAGTGGAGAAGAGTTTTTTCCTGTTTTTCAAATCCAGTGAATTTGTTATGAATGAAGTTCAAAAGTTTAAGAATTACAATTAAAACGTTTAAGTTTAATGAATTTTATAAATGTTGTAAATGTTATATTGTTTTGTTTGTTTGTTTGTTCTACATGTAGTTGTTGTTTCTGTTGCTAACGTTGATGTTGATGATGTTTCTTGTTATATGAACATAATTGTAAATAATATAATTGTTGTTGTTTTTGTTATTTCTGCTCTTTTAAAGTGTTGGTGTTAAGTTAAATGAACTCAACACCTGCATAAGAGCATTTTGTCATGTTAAAGGTTTAATGAAGAATAAAATTTTCTACCTTTTTGCATTTTAATAGATTTATTTTGATATTTTGCATTCGATTTAAAATTTTCGTAATAATTAACAGACATTTTGAATTAAAATAATAGTTTGATAAAAGTTTATTGTTTCTAATAGAAGTGAAAAACTTGCTTGCTATTTTCGTAGTTTTTTAGATGAACTGCTTGATTCCGGCCAAAAAGGGTTTTTTTTTGCTAATTTAAAGAAACCAGTTCTTCTTTTCGAGATATACCGTTATGTCCAAAATTAATATTGGAATAACTGGAAAACGGTTGTCCATATGCATTAAAAAAAAAAAATAAAAATTCGGTAATAATATTATATGTAAGCCGTGCTTACATTAATTTGTTTAGGAGTTTCAGGGATGTCGTTGAATTTTTTTTTTTTTTAAACAGGAAAATTAATTTTAAATTTAAATATTTAGTTAGGCTTGAGTTCATCAAATTTAATTTTTTATTAAAGGAAGGAATTTTACAACATGAAATTAATTAAAATTTATTGATAATTTTTTTCTTGGCTGAAACTCGGGTTGAATTGCGATATAATAGACCTCTAATTCTTCATGTCGTCTTGGTTTTTCTGCTTTTTTTTGCTAGGTTTTCTGACCATATTAATTTATTATTCCTCGCGCGCTACTTTACTTTCTTAACTTCTATGCTGTACCGCACCCATTTGTTTCCATTCTTTTCGACGGAATTATGGCCATTCATTTCCGTTTTGCTCCTACATACACTTCTATTAAACCATAAAATTAAGCTGCTTGCATAAATTTTAGTATTTTACCAACATTCTTATCTCCTTTCTCTAAAAAATCGAAAAAAAACCTTTTCATCCTCTTGAAGTTTAGCATTAAGAAAAATTGGCTTAAGTTGAAGTTTTAAACTAACAAACTGTAGTTATCAATAACTAACCGACAAACTGCAATGGAATTCAGTCATAAAAATATTAACATTAAAATTATTTTCACAACCTCAGCTTACAACCCAAAGAAGACAGGAACAACAAAAAAATGCCACAAATATCTGAGTGCAATTGCTGTATCAGGAAACAGCTAGAGCAACAACATTTTTGAACAATATCCAAACTGCACATATACACATGTACATCAACAGCAAGAAGAAGAAAAAAAAAATCAATTTCACAAGACGAAGACTCTAGTGAAAGAAAAAAAAAATCTCAACAAATTTTTAGGGAAAATTAAATATAAAGAAAACACTTGAAAACATAAGGATTTCTGACGAGTTAATTTACGCGCTTACTTAACAACATAACAAAAAAGAATATGCCAGAAACTTTTTCTCCAACGATTTTTTACAAAGGGTTGGTGAGTTGCAACATAAACTTTTACTGGCGAAGTTAAAAGGGAATTGGGTTATTGCAATTTATGTACATATTTGTTACAAAAAAAATTTGGCTAAAATTTTTATATCAAAATTTGTCCGTGACCAATTTTTAAAAGACAATTTTGAAGTCAACGAATTTTAGAACGTTTCTATTTGAAAAAAAATATTAAAAATTAGTGTCCGACCGAACGTTCGGGTTCGGTTACGGAGTTCGGCAAAAAATGATGTTCGGTCAAAGTTCGGTGTTCGGCGAAATTTTTACCGAACTTTACCGAACACCGAACTTTTTTATGAAATAACTTATTTATTATAATTTCAAATTTTAATTTGGGATCATTGTTTTTGAAAATAATACGAAATCAATACAACTATTTTTCTCTATGATTTTTAGTTCGAAAAAATACAGCGATGACTTAATAAAATGCTTAAGTGTATAAAAATGTCTTTATATGTGTAATTTTTAGAAGACGGTAAAAAATAAAACAAAAAAAAAACGGTTAAATTTTATTTGGCAAAAAATACTCTCTATTTATATTCTGTGAATGGTAAGATAATCTTTAGTTTTAGGTGAACCACAAACCAAACTTTATAGTATACATATTTCCTGATAAAAATGTCTTCCAATCCGTTTTGGAGTTTTTTTTTTTAATTGACCAAGCGCTCAAAGCAAATGTTGCGCCAAACAAATGTCAATGGGGAGTTCATTGCCAAGCAAACAAACTACCGCCAATATTAAACGCCACTTAGAGAAAATACACCCCAAGGAATTCAAAAAATACATTGTAGAGGTTTGAGTACTAATATGTATACCAGTGTTGCCAAAACTTGGTGACCAAAAATGGCTAAAAAATGGCTAAAAATGGGCTAAAAAATGGCTAAAAGCTTTTTTAAATATAAACACATTAAAATTCAATAACAAAACGGAAATAATTCATTTAAAGTTGTTTACGATAAAATTGTGAGTTAAGATCAATTTGTTAAATAAGATTAAACGTAAATTAATATTAAAATAAATTAATATTAAAAAATTAAATCATCGAAAAATTGTTCATCTCATAGGAGTCACTCATTAGTTTCAGATAATCATAAGTTTTAAATAATTTGACGGTAAATCATAATCACGACAACATTTACCCATCCTTTTGAGTCCAGATCTACAATAAAAAACAAGTAAGAAAGTATAGTCGGTTAAACCCGACTTTATGATGCCCTACACCACATTAGGACCTTTGTACCAAATTTTATCAAATAATCTATAAATTGCGACCTGTACTTTGCGCACAAGGTTTACGTGGACAGCCAGCCAGCCGGACAAACATCGTGATTCTGAATTAATACGTAAAGGTGGGCTAAGGACTAATATTTTAAGGTGTTACAGACATCAGCACAAACGCATAGTTCCCTCCCCACTATTGCGCTGGTGGTATAAATATTGTACTGTTATGGTAAAAATATTAACCTAATTGATAAAATCGAATAAATGCTTAATAAAATTGCTTAATGTAACCTATTTCTCAAATTACTTTTAACGATGTTTACTTGGCTAAACACCCTCTCTACTTCAGCAAAATACCATGGAAGTCAGAGCAACTTTATAGGCAATTCTGAAATTTGAAAAACAATTTTGTTACCGCCTGCATCCCTTCATTGAAATACTTGCAACCAGAAAGAAACAACGATGTTTGTGTTGATCGATTTTATAAATTAAATAGTGGAATACTGTTCCTTAATTTTGGAAGATGTTTCAGCGTCATAGTTTATTGCAATTTTCAACATTTGTAAAAGTTGTGATTTAAATTAAAGGCGTTTTATAAATTTTTATAATAAAATAAAAATTGTTATTTTAAAAGAATAACGGCAAAAACATTTTATGGCTAAATATGTTGAAAAATGGCTAAAAAAAATGGCTAATGGCTAAACTCATTTTTTAATGGCTAAACAGGGTGAAAAATGGCTAAATCTAGCCACTAAATGGCTAAATTGGCAACACTGATGTATACATACTAGGGCTATAACCAAATATTAGCATTAGTAATGAAAACACCTGTTTCCCGTCGTTTTGCGAAAAAACCTCACGCAGGGATGCAAATTTCTAAAACCTAAGAAATTTATTAACAAAAAGTTCGGGTTCGGGTTCGGGTTCGGGTTCGGCCGAACTTGTCAAAATTGACCGAAGTTCGGGTTCGGGTTCGGGTTCGGTCTCAAAAAGTGCGTTCGGTCGGACTCTATTAAAAATATATAATTTTTTATTACAAACCGTAAGAAGTCAACGAATTTTAGAACGTTTCTATTTGAAAAAAAAATTAATAATATATAATTTTTTGTTTACAAACCTTAAGAAGTCGCTTTTTAACCTTTAATATCAGTGTCAATTAAGTTGCACCCTTTATGTATGTATTAAGACTTATCTGTTTCAAGAACGATGAGCAATTTCGTGAGAGGTTATGACAAAAAAAAGAGGGTGGGTTTGTTCTAGAAAAATATTCTGGGCATAAAAATAATGGTTGTGGCTCATACATTTTACCTTCCTAGCGGTGAATCCTGAGTAGTTATGAGCCTCTTGAAATCCATTTTTCTGCGATTTCGTTTTCAATAACTTTAACCATCTTGCGGCACGCCAATTTTTAAGGGATCGAGCTCAAATTTTTTAAATTGTTTTATCCCTACCTCACCCTTCGTTTGTGGAAAATTGATATTGGAAACTAAGGTCCATATTAGTGCTTGTCCTAATTCTGATAAAAATCAAACAATCTTTAAGAATTTGACAAAACCTGGGTTGTGAAGGCGGAGTTGAAGTTGTAGAGTCGGAGTTAAGGTTTCAGAGTCGAAGTATCCACTAAAACTCGAAACTCCGACTCCAGGAACTTTTTCCCCAACTATTTTCAAAGGGTTGGTGAGTTGTAACATAAACTTTTACTGGCGCAGTTAAAAGGGAATTGGGTTATTGCAATTTATGAACATATTTGTTATAAAAAAAAATTTGTCAGTGAAAAAAAATTAATAATATAACATGTTCGGAGGCGACAATAATATAGTTGGGGCTACTTGATGGAAGTCTAATTTAACCATAATATGGTTGTTGCTGACAATAATATGGTTATATTAACCATAATATGTTTAAAATTTTCTTTTAAAATTGTTTTGTTGGAGGTGACCATATTTAAACATGTTTTTTCTCTGGGTGTACCTTAGCCTTCGTTTTTGGAAAACTTAAATTAGAAACAAAGGTCCATCTTAGTGCTTATCCTAATTCAATATTTTGATAGGTCGAAATATGTTAATAAGTATATTATAAATAAACAATTATATGAATATTTACTAGGGTGGTTACAAGAAATCAATTTTGGATTTTCCATCGGGGCAAACCCCTAATATGTGCCAATAGGATAGAAAATGCGATTGACAAAGTTTCAGCCCAATCGGATAACGTTAACACCTGTCTTATTGAGAATAAACTAAGGAAAAACAGCGATTTTTCACTAAAATTCGTATTTCTTTGTCTTTAAGCCGAAACCATTCAATCTAGGAACCTGATTCGAGTCTTGTTTTATAGGAAATTTTATTCTTATTAATTTTGATTTCGTAAATTCCAGAGTGAGTGGTCTAAAATAGACAAAAAGAAATACAAAACAGCTAAAGAAGATGAAAATTTTAGAGACAAAATTAGTAATGCAGACCAAATTTCAAATTTCCTTTTTGAACAATTAAAAAATCACCAGCCCAGAGACGATTATAAAGAATTAATCCAACTTTGCCTCATATGCTTAGGGCGTCTGCCACCGGAAAATTCTACGTTCAGAGTACCTGCAGCTATTCACCACGCCAGATGGATGGCAAAGGCTATTTAAAAGGTCAACAATAAAAAAGAAAGACAAAAAGAAAAAAACAAAAAATGTACTTTGGACTTCAAGAAGAATTCTTGACAAAAAGTACGAAAAAACAGAAGTAAAAGAAAAAACATGTAAAATCAATTAAAATGGATAATCATTCAAAAAAGCAAAACTTCGATCTACCAAAGGTTAAAATACAATTTGGTTTAAGGATTGATGTTTGACTATTGACGTCAGCAGTCGTCGATGGCTGCGAGTGTAAAACGGCAAATCCATCTGAGGAGATCGAGTGGTTGCGATCGAAACATGTCATGGTAACCTGCCGGCCTGGGTTCGAGCCCCGGCCACTGTCAAGAATGAAAGATTATCAATAACAATTTTAATTAACTTTCATGTTGTAGACTTCCTTTCTTCATAAAAATAATTTAATGAAAATTAAATTTAATGAACTTAAGCCTAATTAAAAATATTAAAAATTTGGATTAAAAACCATAAATAGTTCAACAAAATAACCACAATACTAATTATTGTTAATAGCTAAGGCACGAGCTCTATGTGTTCATTTGTCCTTCAAGTTGTGCTGAAAAAGGTCAACAATCAACAATCATTCAACAAAAAAAAGCAAACTTCGATCTACCAAAGGTTAAAATACAATTTGGTTTAAGGATTGATGTTTGACTATTGACGTCAGCAGTCGTCGATGGCTGAGAGTGTAAAACGGCAAATCCATTTGAGTAGATCGAGTGGTTGCGATCGAAACATGTCATGGTAACCTGCCGGCCGCGGTTCGAATCCCGGCCAGGGTCAAGAATGAAGGATTATCAATAACAATATTAATTAATTTTCATGTTGTAAAATTCCTTTCTTCATGAAAATAATTTAATGAAAATTAAATTTAATGAACTTAAGCCTAATTAAAAATATTAAAAATTTTGATTAAAAACCATAAATAGTTCAACAAAATAACCACAATACTAATTATGGTCTCAAAATATATATTTTCGAGGAACAATTTTCGTTGTCTGTTTCAGAGAGTATGGGTATTAAAGATATATTCTTATTTATAATCAATATTTATAAAAAAACATGGTTTACCGCTTACAA
This sequence comes from Pollenia griseotomentosa, assembly GCA_963931875.1. NCBI lineage: Eukaryota > Metazoa > Arthropoda > Insecta > Diptera > Polleniidae > Pollenia > Pollenia griseotomentosa. The sequence goes on from OZ007563.1 coordinate 45,392,444, forward strand.
CCCCACCATGGCCCCAAACCAAGACCTAAAATTAGTAAAATCCTTAGTTCAATACAGGAGTATTAATAAAGAAATTGCGGACAAGGCATTGTCTAAAATAGTCAACCATCTCTGGTATCTTAATTCGGAGCAAATTGCTTTTTCATTTTTCGATGATACTTTGGAAAAAAATATCAAAATAAGAATGGTTAAACAATTAAAGTCCAACGTAGAAAACGATGAAGTCAATTCTAAAGACAGAGATGTTAAAGCAAAACTTAGTTTTCAAGAAGTTGATAATATATTGGATAAAGAAATTGATTATTTTGTTTCTTCTCGGACTCTAAATTTTTTCAAGAGATTTGAAATTAATACCGATTTTTTAAATACTGAACCCGATGAATGGTGTAAAAATCAACATTATTTACGAGCCAAAAATATTGTGAAACGCCTTAAAGTAGTAAATGACACAGCTGAGAGAGGGGTAAAATTAATCCAAGACTACAATTCAGCCTTGACAAAAGACGAAGAACAACGACAGTGTCTTGTACAAGTTTTATCTGAATGTAGGCATCTTTTTCCAGACTCTTCAAAAGTTACCTTGTCCAAGCCATTACCACCTTAATTTGTGATTTTAAATAATTATAATTATATAAAAAAAAACTTTTGTTACGATACACATGTTTGTATGTATATTATTTATGTAGTAACATAAATAAAAAAAATATTTTTATTTATTTTATTTTACAACATAGGATAAAAATTCGTTAAAAGTGTTTTGAACACTATTCTGCGATTATTGAGATATCCACTACGATCTGATAAATACTAAATAGTGTGAAAAATAACAGTTTCAGCAAAAATATAAGTAAGATCAAAATTAATAACAATAAAATTTCCTATAAAATAAGACTCGAGTCAGGATCCTACAATGAATGGCTTCGGTTATAAGGACAAAGAAATACGAATTTTAGTGAAAAATCGCTGTTTTTCCCTAAATTATGCTCAATGAGACACGTGTTGGCGTTTTCCGATTGGGCTTAAACTTTGTCAATCGTATTTTCTAAGCTATTGGCACATTTTATAGGGGCGCCCCAAAAGATAGCCCCTAAAAAAATTTACCATATACCTTGTAACCACCCTAATATTTACGCATATTATTTCATATAATGAATATTAAATTTTTTTTATATTATATAAGTGTTTAATATAAAAAATTTGGTTTTATTTATTCAAAAGTTGGTGGATGCAATTTGAATGATAAATCAAATAAGTCCCAAAAAATTTTAATTGGGCTTTATTTAATTTACATAACTAAGGGACTTATTTCAAATGAAAAATTTCACCATCACAAAATTAAAAAATTATTAAAAAATACGAATACACTACTTTTAAGTCGTTCTCCTTATTATCTGTATAAAAAATTCGGGAATATGTTCATTTTTCCTTCGGGGTTCATTGGGTACTTAGTTTGTTGCGCCAGATGGTTTTCATACCGGCAGTGAATGTGAATAATTTTTCAAAACGTCTCCAAAAACCAGTATTCATTAAAAAAATAAGATTGGGTACAATTTTACATAGCTTTACATACAATTAGGCTGATTCTCTGGTATTGTGGTATGATAATACAGTTCCTTATGAAGAAATTGTATGATATCGATATCACAAAAAAAAACCATGTCACAGTCCTTTAAACAATTTAGTTACTTTACGATAAATTAGACGATCAGGATCTTTTATAAGTGATCAAAATAAGTTCGCAAGATTTTGGGATTAAATGTTGTCAGATTTTGTATTAATGAGCTGTTAATAGTCCATGACTAATTTCATAATGTAGCAACCATCCTTGCATTGCAGAAGGAAATTTATGTTGCATCAACAAAATTCAGCCTCGTTTATGCAAAACAAGAGTCATGAAGGTCCTTTGCGCGATGTGTAATTCAATAAATAGTCTAGTGGATTAAGAACTTTATGATCTAATAAAAACAAATTCCGTCTATTAAATTAAAATGATAGAAGACCCTTTACAAACATCAACTCAAAGATCTCTGGAGTAGAGTTTTATACCCAGTTCAAATCAAAATTTAGCAGTGTATTATATTTTCAGTTCCTTCGTTAGAAATACAACTAAATACTGATTAGTTTTGCGATGAAATACATCATTGAGATCATCGGTAAGATATCAATGACTTGCTTTGTTATTAATATTTTACTTAACAAATAAATTTGACTTAATAGTCATTATTATTTAATTATTAAAAACATTTTATTTAGTAAACAATAAAATTTATAAGACCTGTAAAAAATTTCATAAAATGGGGTGCTCTTAAAGGGTTATATCAACCTTTTAGTTGTTTATGAAATAAAAAATAAAATAAATAAATATTTGTATTCTCACTCTTCTAGAAAAAAAGATTATAGAACATGCTAGTAGTAGAATGTAGCAGATAGTTAAGTATTTTCGAAAGATTTCAAAATATAACAAGACTACCGAAAGTGGGAGAGGCATTCTAAGTGCCTGCAAGTAACTTAAAGGTGGTGTTTTTGACCTAAATCGGTTACATAGAGAGTAATTTTCTATCTAATATTTTAAAAATTTTTAAACCAAACTTAATATTCTAAAACAATAAAAAAACAATAAAAGTAAAATAACAAATTAAGTTTTTAGCTGAATTTTAGTGTGGGGTATGGAATTTTATAAACTGAAGGAAATATTATAAAAAAAATTTAAATAGTAAAAACGACGTTGAAAAAGAAAATACGCATCTTTTTACGAATTTTTTTTTATAATTTTGTAGCTGTAGCAAAACCTTGTAGAACAACTTCTTCTGTTTTTATTTTATTTTGCAACACTATGCTCAAGTTTTGTTTTGTATGTACTTGTCCATGGCGTAGAGTTACAGTTAAAGTTGAAACTAAAGAGGTTGTACAGTAGGACAGTGCAGGAAGAAAATTAACGAATTTTTTAAACATGATTTATCAAGTAGAAACAAATTGCCATGGGCTGGGCGTCTACGTATTATTAAATAATTAATATTAATCATACGCTAAGGTGAATAGTTAACAAATCATAACATGTAGTTGTTATTTTGAAAAACAAAACTAACGTGTATTTTAAAATAAGCTGAAGTTCTTTAAAATAACTAAAAATAAATTGATATGGTGTGATGGTGTGAGAAATATTTATTACCGGAAGTATTAGCCATAGGTTTAGATAACTAATATATTTTATTCGAAGAAAGACACTTATAACATTAAGGGCCATTATTACAACTTGCCGTTAGTTAAAGGTAGGATTTTGTCGGAGCTATAACAAGTTATTTATTATTTCAACTTTACGTATACCTACCCGGTGATGAACTTGCCTAAAACAAATTGCTCACTTAAGTTTTTAGCAAAGTTGTAATAGTACAAAACTTTTTATACGTTTTTAGAAATCCTTCCTGTAGCTAAAGGCAAGTTGTAATAATGGTACGTAATCAGTGTGTTTAAAGCTAGATATACAATTTTGATCTAATATAAATGTCTATATGAAAAATAAGGGTTTACAAAAGAAAATGTGTATGAATAATCGGGGGTTAAATTGTACATGCCTTAAAGTAGGCCATCTTAAATCTTTGCAAAATCAATAAGCTTCTGTATGAGTAAAACCAATAACTACCCAGCCAGTAAAATACTCCGACGTTGTCTGAATTAGACATTTCTTGCAAATGTCTGACTTCATTCTTAGAGACTTTGTTCAGATTTCTGTCAGACATTGAATATATTTATGCCTGTATTTATAAAAAATTTTTAAGCTTAATAAATGCTTACAAAACAAATTTTGTATGAAAATTTTCCTTAAGCCATTTTTCGCCGACCGGTGATTATAATCACCAGCACTCATACTTTTGTTTTTGTTGCAATGTTTTTATTTTCTGTCAGTTACTTAATATCATATTTCGTTATTATATTGTCAGTTTACTTGGTGCGGCGAAAAATGGGTTAATAAACATTTGTTAAATTTAATAATCGTTTATAAATACGGGGGTTAATGTCTGGACGATTTCTGATCGAATTCGAATGTATATATCGGGGGAAATTTATGTACAGATATGTTTAATGGAATTCCAACGGAATTCTTACAGATGTGTCTAACGAGACATAATATTTTTTTTTTTTTTTTGTGAAAATAATGACAATTGTCATTAAGTGGAAAATAATTTGAATTTTATTTTATTGTTTCCAGATAAAAAGATTAAAAAAAGTACATACCTTTGCTATTTTTATTAGATTTCTGTCAGCTATCTATCAGAAATGTCGGCAAAGAAAAACCAGAATTTCCCACAACATGTCTGTCAGATTTCGTGTGCGCTTCATACGCTTTTGGGTCAGACCTTTTTATCGACGTTTCTCTCAGATATCTGGAAGACGTCGGACTATTTCGCTGGCTGGGTATTAACAAATGATGTTTTTTAAGCCTGATAGAATTTATGTTAGGATTAGCCTGATAGAATTTATGAAAGGATTGGCATACTACGCGCACTTTTGACACATGATCAAAATACTCTGGTAAATCATCGTTATGAATAGATTTATACTTGAACTTCGACACCAATTTATCTTTTTTTATTTTAAAATTTAGTCATCGATGTTTCATCGCAGAATTGTGTTAAGAAAAGCGGCAAATAGTTTTAAGATGATATTAACATGTCCTTTTAATAAAAACTTATTAAAATGTTATGATTTCTGCTTATTTTTACAATTTCAAAATTTATTAGGCTTAAAAAAATCATACGCGCAGATGATTAACAAAAAAAAAACGTATGAATAATATTTAAAAAATGCGATATTGCTCATACGACCAGCAGCAGTAGTGCTCAAACCAAACTAATGGTTGAAGTTTGCGATTTTAAGGACCGAGCAAGCTTTTTATTGTGCGCTAAAATCTACTTAGTAGCACGAGGTTGTTAATTCAACCAAGACGAAATAACATAGATGGAATAAAAAGTTTTATCGCTGGGAGACTGTTGCGTGTGGTGATCATCTTAAATACCAAACACTTTTCGATATCGATTTATACGCGCGTGAACACAATTATTTCATCAAATCGTTAAAACTGCCCTTGATATATCTTAGAGAGCGCACCTTTAATGTGTTTAAAATGATTTGATTAGGTATTTATCAATCATTTATAAATCTCATTATAATTTGGTTGAGGGGCAAGGGTTGAGTTTAATTATTAAGCCAATCTATAAAGAAGATGTTGATTATAATTACTTACAACATGTAATTATAATCATGGGTAAAGCAAAGAGATTGAGAAGGAAAAAAGGGTTAAACGAATTTTCTTACCTTTTGTAGGGTGCGCTATAAAAAATAAAACCGGTAAGTAGCTGTTCAATTGTAATTATGTTTTATTTATCCACAGGTAGGTTCTTTACGTATTTAGGTAGGTATAAACGAGGTAAGTAGGCATCTCATACAAATTAATTTCAGAATAGGTACAATTTAAAATTCCAATTTGATTTGATTTAGAAATTATTTAACTGGCAAATGTATGCTCGGAGGTATGCATAGCAAGTGTCCATTTTATTTTAATTCAAATTAGATGTAACTTCGGTTAGCAATCTAAACGAAGTTTGGATAAATTTGACACTTGTTATTTATAGCGAGAACAAAATTGTCAGAGATGTAAAAGCAAGCATATTAGGTATCTAATATAAAATTATGATTAATTAAATTCATTTTTTTTTTTAAATAATTTAAGTGTTCAATAAAGATGGAACAGAGTTAGCAAAGAGTTTGATTTCTGTGATAGGTGAACATTTTTTTTTTTATGTAGCTACAATAAAACTTGGTTGTATATATGAGACAAAAATGGATCAGGATGATTTTCGTCAAATAATTACTAAATTTAGAGCACTTAAAAAATGCTTTTAAACATACGAACTGAAGAACAGTAACGGGGTTCAGGTAGTGATTAAGAGCATTGACTCATGCGTGGACCCATATGAAATAAAAACGTTTTTTAAAAGGGAAGGGCTTCAAAATAAAAATGTAACCCAGTTCAAAAGAGACTTAACTCAAAATTTTATTTTCGTGTTTATATGCTTAAACTAGGCACAATAAACTTGATTTTCTATAAAAACGATATCAGTGTAACAGTTAACAGCAGAGTTTACTAAAAACCATAAAAATGCGAAACCGCGATTTCGGTTTTAAAATTATTAAAACCGGTCGGTTTCGGTTCGGTTTTCGGTTTTGAAAATATTCAAGTAAAACTATATACATCAATATATTTTTTTGTATGAAATACCTTTTTTTTATTTGTTTCAATTCAGGTACTTTTATTAAAAAAAAACATCTGTTCTTCATTGCACTTTTTTAAGTTTAAAGAATTTGTAAATACCTTGCCATTCTTTCAGGCTGTTATGTATAAATTTTTTTTACATTAAGTTCGAGTATAATGTATAATTTGCAATTTTTTTTAGCATAAATATATACATAAAGTAAAAGCTAAAACCGAGGTTTTTTGGTCGGTTTTCGGTTTCGGTTTTTAGGCATTAAAACCGCGGTTTCGATTTCGGTTAGAACCGAACAGCAATCCCTTGTTAACAACAACAGAAAAACAAGTCTATTGTGCATTAGGGGTACAACTTATTCCCATTTTTTGCAAATATCAACATGGTCCAAGCAAAGTCGAATAGTCCATTGAAAAATATTAAAAAAATGATATTAATTTTTCGCGGATTTCAAAAAATGTCAACCACAAAACGCGGTAAAGTTGGAAAATTATTTTTTTTTTTTATTTGTACTTATACATTTATCCAAAAACTTACAGTTTTTTATGAAATTATTAAGGAACTGCCCTATTTATTTTTAATCAAGATTTTTAATAAAAAAGATCTAAAAAAATTATTATTATGTTATAGTTTTTTGTTGAATATAAAACGTGTTATAATTATTCCGCGTTTGTGTATAATACTTCCAAATAAAGGGTGTTAAAAGAAGTCATTTAATTGTTTCAAAAAATGCTAAAAATAATAATTTTAATTAAGAAAATTTTTAACTTTTTTTTATTGATTAATTAAATATTTAAAATTTTTTTCTTTAGCGATTTTAGAAAATCGGTTTACCACTATTGTGCATAGTTTAAGCATATATACTCGAAAATTTTGTCACTTTTGAACTGGGTGTGCGATATATCCTGTACAGAATAATCACCGCTTTTTACCCACAGTTTGCATCATATGTAGAGAACTACATGGTACAGCTTTGTGGGATAAGTCCAAAAATGACCCCATCGTAAAAATTTACCCACAATTTTACGAACTTAATGAGTACACAGAAAAAATAAAAATTGATTTTAAATAAAAAATTTGTGATATTAATTAAAAAATTAATTAAATTTGCACCAGTAAACAAATTAATAGTATCAATTAAACCAGTTAATAGTATTAATTAAACGTTTAATTCACTTGATTAAAAGTGTGTGCTACACTTATTTTACACTTAGTCCCACTGTGCTGTGACCCTAAATATGTTAGTTATTGTTGCTACATGTTTTTTAATGCAGCATACTTTTCTTTGTATGTATGCGTTAGTATATATTTGAACTTCATGTTTAAGGGGGTGTTGGAAATTTCAAGTCCTTAAATGTGTGTAAGTGTTTTTATACAAACACATCTATATATTAATATATTTAATAGCACATGTATGTGTTAAATTTTTATTTCTTTTTATTTTATTTTATTATATTTATTCTCGTTTTATTTTTAATAAGAAGTGAATGTAATAAATTTTTAAAGTTTTTTTTTCGCAACAATAAACTAAAGTAATAATGAAGAATTCTTGTAAACTGCAAACTATAAAATACAACAACAGCAGCAACAGTGTTGCAAAAACAAAGTGAAGGAGATGGCGTTGAAAAAAATTTATACTTTCCATTTAACCAATAAAAGAAAGCGAAGGGATGAGACGAAGCTGAGGTATTGTGAAGTGAAAAAGGGATGCATCTTAATTAAATGCTGTACATTATGAAACAAACTAAACACTGTTGCTAAAGTTTCCTCTCCTCTTTTTTAATGGCAAAGTAAAATAAAAAGAAACTGTTAAAACAAAATCGTTAAATAGTTGTTGTTTTCCTTTTTTTTCTCAGAGAAGAGTGGAAAGGGCTTTAATGTCGAAAACAAGTGAGTGTAAACTAACTTTGAAATAAAATATTGTTCCTTTTTCCATTAGTTTTTTGAGTTACTGGAATCTATTGTTTAAAAATAGCAACTTAAGCTGAGAGAAGATCTTCAGGTTCTGTTTTTACTTTCATTGTAAGGTAAAATATTTATTTTGCTTAATATAGAAGGACGAAGATTAGTAAATTTTCCTAAGCAATTTAAAATTGATATCCAGCTAGATCGTACTCGAAAAAAATTTGAGATGTTTTTCATGTTTCTGTTTTATTTAGAGAGATTGCCGTAAAAGATGTAATTAAATTAAAAATAAATCCAAAAATTATAGTACTAAAGGGTGTTTTTTTATTTCTGATAGAACTTAAGAAACAGTGTTGCCACTTTGTGGGTAATTACCCGAATTTGGTATAATTTTTACTGTCGTGGGTAGAGCTTGGGTAATTTTTCTAAGGTGTAATTCAGGTGTTATTTGAAATTCTTACTTCAGATACCTAAATAAAATCAAGATTCGATTTCAGTGAAGACATTTAGTTCATTTTAAGAAAAGTCTTCAATCATTAAATATATGTTTTCAAAAGTTCGGTAATAAATGTCGCAAGATGGATTCTTAGATTTGGATAAAGATGACTATCATAGTGATTTACAACCTGAATTTTATCGAAAAAAGTTATTTAAACTAAAAACTGGCAACTGGCAACTTTCATATGCTTTAGTTTGAAGAATATTTAACTCCCTTAACAGTTGTAAAAATGAATTACGAAAGGGACAGTTGTATAAAATCCTGCAGGCATTTTGATTACTAAATATGGTATAAAGAGTACTTTTTAAGACCATGAAACTTAAAATGGTAGACAACACAAAAAAATTAATTTTAATCGCAGATTAATAAATACATGGCATTACCATTTGCAAATGATTTCAAACAAATAGGCACCGAGGCCTGTCCTTGACGAAACGCATTGCAGACGTCCAATTTGGTTCTATTTTTTCGAGCATTGCTGGCTGCATGTCACAAATTAAATGAAATATGTTGATCTCAATTGTTGCTGGCTTATCAGCATAAACCAGTGACTTCACAGGCCTACGGTAAACAATCAAGAGGTGTCACATCGCACGGGCTTGAAGTCTAATTGACAGTTAATTTTCTCTTAATTAATACATCGTCTTTATTTGTGAAAAAATAAGTTGCGTTATTTTAATCATGAAGTCGCCCATAAGTTTCGAAAATCGATCGCTTATTTTCAAAGTAAATTTGGTAGCGTTGTTCAATGATGAATCTATTCATGATGATGTGCCTTAGCAAAAAGTGAGAGCAGTAAAACAGCCATTTTAAAGGAAAGGCAACGAGCATCTTAAACCTTCTCTAGATATGTGCAACCAAATGTGGAAGTTAAACTCATTATTTTAGGAATTTTTCTTTAAGTTCTATTAATTGTTTTTAAGTCTTTAATGTCATTTTTGTTAATTTATTTTAAATTGCATTAATTAATTAACTTAACAATTTAACAAATATTGATCTTTTTCTAGGAGTTTGTTGTATTTTTGTTTCTTTGAAAATGTATTTTTATTAAATAAAACTTCAACGTTATATCAGGTGTAATTTCATTTAAATCTGGTAATTTTGCTTCATCTAAAGTGAATTTTAAATTTTGCTGGTGGTAACACTGTTACGAAAGATCTATCTGTCAAACGAATTGTCATACTAATTATTGCGCTATTAACTTTCATATAGGTATTTGATTAGTACACTCACAATATTCTGTACGTAAAATTAACTGAAATTGTAATATAAAATAAATGAACATTTAGTTATAAACCGGTCTACTTTCGCAATTATTTTACTTAAAAAATTTGATGTATTTAACTAAATAATTTTAACAAATAGAAAATGGGAATTTTTTTGCACAAAACAAGCAAATCCTTTTTATTGATAACTAAAAATTTATTTTTGGTAGTTAAATTATATAAAATAACTGAATATTCCTTTGTTTTTTACGGAATATGTAGTTATTTTTTGATAGTTAATTTAAATAAAATAACTGAAAATTCATTTGTGTTTGAATAAATGTTAGCATTAGTTTAAAATAAATTTGCTTGGAATTTTAACTGCCGTATTAATAAAAAATAAATTAAGTTTGAAATGTGTTTTAAGGCAAAATTTTCATATAATTTTTTCTTAAAATACAATTCAAATCCATTTTAATTTTTTATGAATGCAGAAGTAAATTTTTATTTATTTATTTGAATATGATTGAACGGAATACTTCTTAAATAAACTACAGTCAGTTACTGTAATAATATTGTGAGTGTATGTATTTATATTTCAAATGAAACAAATTTTTTTGCTTAAAATTAAATTTTTTGTGTAATTTATAAAGTTTTATCGGGCTTAAAAAACACCTTTTTTATATTCTTAAGATATTTTTTTATACCCTTTACCACAGGATTGTCATTCCATTTGGAATGTCTACAACAATGTCTACTCTAAAAAGTGTGTATATTCCGGGTCCTTAAAAATACCGAAGATGATTTAACGATGTACATCTGTTGAAATGGCTTTATCGAAGACTCCAGATGCGATGGGGACTTAGTTGTTATATATTTTTGTCACATCTGTATTTTTAAATTTTACTATTGAAATCAAGCCTGATCGGTTCATAAATGGTTAGAATGTGAGCAAAAAACACGATTGCCTCAAATTTTTTCATAAAATCCCATGTTGTTTTTTATACCCATTACCAAAGTTATAAGTTGGTTTTTTTAAATTATTTTTTTTAATGCCTTTTATTGTGTTTTTTTACACATAACAAATATATTAGGAATGGGCAAAAAATATCGATATATCAAAATATCGATATTTAAATAAAATATAATCGATATGTATCGCCGATATTTAAAATACCGATATATCGATATTGAAATACGACTATCGAATTCGATATTTTTTAAAGTCAGTCTTAATTTAAAACTATAATTTTAGCCGTTTTTCAAACAGTATGTTTTTTTAAGAATTGGCATCACTGCATGCATCATATGTATGTTTTTCAAACTAATATGAAGATCTTAAATTATTGGCATTTATAAGATGCAGTGCCGTATACAAGAAGCAGATTGACAGGAGATCACATAAAACAGAGAGTGCTCCTGATGTCCATATCTGATGATTTCTGGTTTAACTAAAACAATCAAAAACATTTCTAGTTAAAGTTGATACTTTTGGGGTGCAATTCAAATTTTAAGGTAAGTTGGTACTTCCATGACTTATTTACTTCTATTTAAAATTTTCGTATTACAGTTTTTTTAGATTTTATATGGTTTTTTTTTTTTGTATTCTTCCCTTTTCTTTTTGTTATAATTGATTAATTACATATATTATGTTTTAATATTAATTTTGAAATAGTTTCAGCAAAAAACGTTCGATATATCGATATTTTTAAAATAATATCTATCAATACTCTTAAAAAATATATATTTGATATAAATCGATATAATTTTTCAATCCCTAAAATATATACATGTACAGCGAAGTTTATTAAACTATGTCCGCCTGTCCGTCTGTTTTTCTGTGGCAACTCCCGTACAAGGACATAAACTATCTAGACAAGGGCAAGAGCCAAAGTTTCCAAGTTAGTTACAAGCAGCTTGGTTATCAATAAAAGCATCCGACAAAATTTGGACATGATTAAAGAAGTATAGCCCTCTAACTTGCTGTATTTAAATTAATTGACATACTAGCCGACCCGGCAAACGTTGTTTTGCCATATAACTTATTTCTTTCAGATATTACAGTATGTGCATGCCAATTTAAAAAAAAAAACCGGTTGATTAGTTAAGAAGATAATAAAAATTATAGAGTATAGTTCTTTCTAGATGACACACTATTTGCCTCCCAAATTTCCAGAAAATCGATTAATTAAGAAGGTATAGGTAGGGAAAGCCTTTACCCCTCTTGCCCTATTTCACGCCCTCTCGCTATTTCCTTTTATATGTTACAGTGCCTCGTTGCCTTATTCTCATACCTAACAAATACACATACAAAATTTCCTAAAAATCGGTCAAGCCGTTTCGCTTGAAACTTAAATAATTTAATAGTGTTGTAAAGCATTTATTTGAGTTTTAACAACACTGAAATATCGACTTAAAGAATTGGAAATAAAATTGCTTTCGGATCGAAAAATATTCGATTACGACTGACAAAATTTGCTCCCAATTCATTTTAAAATACTAATATAAATCAAACCCATCGAAGCTTGACAAATTTTGGATTTTTTTTTTTTTTTGATGGATTAAAAGCTTGATAAGATATCTATTAGCAGTTCTTTTGTTTTACATTTCTTGTTCTGAAGACTTAGCAACAATGATTCCTAATAAGGGTTATAATCAGGGACCGTAGCTGTTATGACTTTTTTAAAAAAATTACTATTATTTTTTGACCAGTATCTTTTTGGTCAAAAAATAACTGTTATTTTTTGACTGATATTTTTTCAGTCAAAAAAAAAAGTTGAAATTTGACTAATATTTTTTTAGTCAAACAAAGAAATTTGATAATTATAATACATTTTTCAAAACTTTAAAAAAACGAGTAAGAAAGTATAATCGATCCAGCCAGACCATATGATACCCTACACCACAGTTATTAAAAATTATTTATTTATTAAATTATAATAAACTTCATTAAACTCGGTTTGAAAGTTTGTGAGAGGCAGAAATTTCCCCCTACCTCCCCTTGTGGTCCTATTTTTGAAAAACTTCATATATGTCCATATAAATATGTTTTTATCTATGATTTAAATTTCATTAAAATCGGTTTGAAAGTTTGTGAGAAACAGAAATTGCCCTCTACCTCCCCTTGTGGTCCTAATGTTTAAAATTTCATTGAAATCGGTTTGAGAGGCATAAATTGCCCCTAACTCTCCTTGTGGTCCTATTTTTTAAAAAATGCATACCTTTTGTGTCCATATAGATGTGGTTCTATATAAATTTTAAATTTCATTAAAATCGGTTTGATAGTTTCTGAGAGGCAGAAATTTTTCCTACTTTCCCTCGTAGTCCTATGATTCAGCCCATTTTCAATAGGCCTTGTTCTTGTAACAATAAGAACCTATGTCCCAAGCTTTATCAAATTATCTCCAAAATTACGACCTGTACTTTGCGCAAAAGGTTACAAGGACAGCCAGCCGGACGGCCATCGTTAGTTTGACTCAGAAAGTGATTCCAAGTCGATCAGTATACTTAAAGGTGGGTCTAGGACCAATATTTTAAGGTATTACACACATCTGCACAAATGCAGAATACCCTCTCCACTATTGTGGTGTGGGTATAATTAATGCAGCACGCATTTCAATGAAAAAAATTACAACTACATTTAGGCCCAAATTTTGTAAAACACAACGCACGCCAAAGTATTATAATAAAAGCAAAAACAAATTCATAAATATTTTGTAATTTTGTTTTTGCTTTGTACAGAAATTTATGTACCGTTTTAAAATTTTCAGCGCCACAAGCAATGAGACATATGAAAAACTAATGTGAATTTCTGTTAAAGGCAACAACAAAATTATAAAATATTTATGAATTTGTTGTTGCTTTCAATGTAATTCTTTGCCGTTGCGTTCTGTTTTACAAAATTAGGGCCTTAGAGTTGACAAAAAATCAACCAATTGTAGTCGGGACTGTAAGAAAAGATAAACTCACTGTTTATTGCTGATGTTTATGTTTAAGCTTAGATCTGGTTACAAGTAAGACTATTGCTTACAATTCCTATTCGCTTAACAGTTTTATTTGTATAATATCTTAAGTTTTTCTAAAATCTTTGGATGAAGTTTCCTGATGATCTGGCCTTAGCAACCAGTGAAATGCGCATAGGAATAGCTTATCCCATCAACAATAAATTTCAGCTTATCTAAAGTATTATGTGTTACTTTTTATCATATTAAAAATACTATTTAGTTTACTAAATTAAGACTTCAATCCTAATGGCCATTTGTATGGGAATAAAAAATGCACTAGTTTTACTGACCTCAGTTTTGAAAACAATATTTTCCAAGTAAAAATATTACATTTTTAAAGCGGAAATTGCGCGTTGTTCAATTAAATTTATGACCAGATATGTACTAAATTTAGCATGAATCTTAAAACTTTTCAATTAAGGTTTTTTTTTAAAGTCACATAAGAAAGACAGAAAGTAGTAGCAAACAAAAGAAGAAAAAGTGCAAAGTGATTTATTTCCTTTCATATATGGGGTATTAGGAAAATGCCAGCGAAATAATGTGTCTTCATGAATTTAGTTCAACTTTAAACAAACTATATGTTATATATGTAAAAAAAAATAAAGCACAAAAAAATTTATATTTTTTATTAGAAATTCTTGTTGATTGTCTAGTTAGTTGAAGAGAGTTCAGAGCACTAATACATAAAGATGTTTGTTAAAGTGAAAGTATCCCTGCAGTTTCACAAGTTGTGGCTGGCAACATTTCCCCGACTACATCGCCATTGATTTTTCATTGACTACATCGCCGATTACATTGGTACTCAGTGGTAATCTGTAAGGTAATGTCTCCAGAGATTTTCTATTGTTTTTCTTAACCTTAAGAATTTAATATTGTTAGTTTCATCTAATGCCTTAAGTTGTTAACCTTATAGTTGAATTCAAAGAAAAAATTTGAGTTCAAAATAAAGCGAATAATTGATGAAGTAATCGATGAAGTAATCGACGAACAGTAAGGCATTACCAATGCGGACATCGCCTTGTTAAATTCGCCGCTCAAAAGCATTTCTGGTAGTTTAGCGAGTCGTCGACGAAAGGTTTGTGGTAGTCGTTGAACTCATCGGCGTAGAGTCGATTACCAATACTGCAGGGTATTCTACTCACAGACACACACACTCACACATACACATCTACTTTTATATTTAACAACTATACCCGCTCTTTATGAATAAGCGAAAAGTAGTGGTGATAAATCAGCTGAATTTTTGTAGTAAAAACAAAACTGTAAATTATTGCTTTTCTTTTCATTTCGTTTATGTAATTTTTTTCTCTCTTTCTGCTGTTGTTACACCGTACATAACTTTGAGTACCCTACTAATCTATAAAAATTTTTTGCGTTTATCCTTTACACGTTCGCCTCTCAGCAGTTTCTTGCGTTTTCTCACCAAACTCAGGAACAAAAAAAATATGTCACAAATATATGACATGAGTTTTGCAAAACATTTTCCTAACAGAAACTGTGTGTCACATATTTGTGACATTCCTCAAAGTCACTTTTAAGTGACATGAGTTTAAAGTTAAGTTGTAGTCACATACGTATGTATATGAGTCAATAAATGGTTTCATTTTTATACTCTAAAATAAATCAACTCAATTATTGTTTTCCAAACAATGGTTTTCCTTAGTCTCTTTGCCCTAAGTACTTGGGATAGAGCTACTTTCAGAATCTTCTAACCCAAATCAGTTTCGCTGGAGATCAAAATATTCTTAAGAAAAATAAAGCGCTCTTAAATGAAGTTTTTATAAAAAAAAAGAAATAAAACGTGATCACATTACAGGAAGTACCCAAAAACTACCTAACCAAACCGCAGAAATGTAATTATATCACATTCTAACAGAGATTCAAACGCATTTTTTTGCTTCCAAAAACTTTCACGAAATTATAGGTAAACAATTCTCAATGAAAATCTGACATGAGCTTCTGTAAAACTCTAGTGTCACTTATATGTGAGGCTGAGTGGCGAACGTGTTTAGTTTGTTTACATTTAAAAACCATGTTTATAGACCGAAGGCTTGCGAAATAAATAGTTTCGGCTCTTGCAGATTTTAAAAAGGTCCGCTAGCGAGAGAACAAACAATTTTTTTTTTAATAATTTTAAAACTTTTTCATTTAAGTTTTCTTGGGTTTAAAAAAGCACAAACCTTTTAAAACCAAAAAAAAAAAAAAAACAAAATGGCAGGAAGTAGTGCTTACGTTTGTTTTGATGAATATTTTTATAGAATAATAGAGTACTAATTAAGATTTCATGAAAATGTTTTTAATTTAATGTTTAGGGCATCATATGGGCGGTCGTTATGTCCTGAATCAACTCGCTTACTTATTTTTATACATTTGTAAATATGAGCTAGAGTGTGTGAATGTTAAACCATATAAGTTGAAATATCACTTTAGGATTTAGGTTACACATACAGGAAGAATAGAAAATAACTTTTTTCATTTAAACTTTAAAAAACAACTGAATGAGAGTGAAAAATGAGCATTGAAAGTTTTAGTTAAAAACATGAAAAAAATGTATCATTTGAGTATCGCTTGAAAAGTGTTACTTTTCGAGTTGATTAAAAAAAATTGTTTAGTTTTTGATGTTTAATAAAATTTTAACGAAATATGATTTTTTATGGAAAAATGTATTAAGAATTTTTTATTTCCTTAGTTTTTTTTTAATTTTTCGTCCATATTATGAAACGTTTGCTGCGAATTATTTGAGTTTGAACATGAAAGGGGAGTGTCGAATGGAAGAATGTTCTTTGTGTCGTCTACAAGCAGTTTTTGTGAGTTTGTTATTAAAAGAAAGAGAGAAGGAATGCTGCAAAACAAAAGTTGTATTGTATGAGCACGGGTTTCAAAAAATAATTAAACAAAGTTTCTACAGCAAATTTTTCATCATATGGACGAGAACTAAGTTAAACAGACATCTATTTCAAGCCTTTGAAACATCTAGTAAACATATATTTTTTTAAAAAACTTGCATTAAAATAAAATTTATTTAATATTTCTTTTTTGTATATCAATTTAATTGAAATCCACTATAAAATCTATTTATTTACTAGCTGGGCTGAAAATTGGAAAATTGTGGTTTTATGTTTAATTTAATACTCATTACTAAAAACCACGTTTCAAAAACAGCTTTAAAATTCACACTTGTATACGCGTGTATAATGTTTCGCATGGCTATTTATTTTAGTGTTTGGAAAATAATTGATATACAAACAAAAAACATGTAAGAAAATACAGTTGGTCAAGTGCGAATATACAATACCCTTTTTAAGTGCCTATCAAAAGGAGAGGATTTTAAAATTGCTACAGTGTTAGTGTAAATGCATTCGTTAATTTAAAGAAAAATTGTTATACAGGTGTTGCCGTCCAAATTGAACTTTCTGCAAATCAAGTTGATGGCTTTATTGAACTTTAAGCTTCAAATGTAAAATTAAATGTACTCCAATGTTCATGTAAAATATTTATTATGCGCAACTCATAATTAATACAGGTGTATTAAGATGGGCAATTATTTGGTGCAATATAGCTTCTTGTTCATGATTCACACATTTCTGATGACGATAGTATTCTTTGTCGTTGTGAATTTCTTGTACCCAAAAGTACAGTATTCAAACTGGATTAGCTTCAACTTAATGTTTCGGTTTGACTCATTTTAAAATTAAAACGTCTTGATCAATAAAACTAATAAGCCTTAAAGAATTTTTAGAAAGATTATTTGTATAAAGAAGACTTGTTATAATGTTTAAGTAAATAAAGAACATTAAAAAACAAAACAATATTACTAAGGTTTCGTTTCAATGTGCTACATTCCCATTTCATACTATTGATAAACTGAAATTAATTGTTGAAGGGATATGCTATTCCTATGCGCATTTCACTGCTTCGTAAGGTCAGATCGTCAGGAAACTTCATCCAAAGATTTTAGAATAGTTTATCCCTTCATCAATAAATTTTAGTTTATCAATAGTATGACATGGGAATGTAGCATATTTAAACGAAACTTTGTAAATTAAATTTTTGAATCCCAAGAAAAACTTTGATAACTAATATGCATGTGGCAGTGTAAATAAAACTGAACTGGCAAAATAAAATAAAGTAATTTGTTTTTATTTTTGTTTTTTATTTTCCAACTTACAACTCCATTTGTAGCCGGGACTGTAGATAAACTCACTGTTTATTGTTGTTGTTTTTGTTTAAGCTTTGATATTGTTACAGGTAAAACTGTGCCTTATAATTCTTATTCGCTTAAAAGTTTTATTTGTGTAATACCTTTAGTTTTTCTAAAATCTATGGATGATGTTTCCTGACGATCTGGCCTAAGCAACCAGTGAAATGCGCATAGGAATAGCTTATCCCATTAACAATAAATTTATCAATAGTATGAAATGGGAATTTAGCACATTTAAACGAAACCTTGTTAATTAAATTAAAAGAAAAACTTTGAAAACAATATTACTTTATAAATATTTTTGCACAAAACAAAACGTTTGTTGCACTAATACTTTGTTTTACGTGAATTTTTTTTTATTAGTTTGTGTTTTGATTATGTAATGGGTGTTGTTTGTAGCGGCCAATTTTTATACATGCACTCAAAAAAAAAAATCAATCCATCTGTACTCAAATCAATCCGAAGCGGTTTTAAAAGTACGGATTTTCAATCGCAAAATACTTAAACTATTCATATTCAATCCCGAATTCGTACTTGAAATAATCCGAAAATGAGATTTATTTATGTAAAACTAAGATTGAATCAATCTTAAAATGCGCTTGATTCTAGAATTATAAAATTGTTATAATCCGAATACGTACTTGAAAAAAAACCAAAAAATAAATTAGAAAGAAAAACTTATTATGATTGATTTACTTATCCGTGGTACACCTTACAGAATAATAAAACACCAGCATCATGACCGATATGGTTTTTACTTTAGACATCTTATGTACATATTTAACCAAAAATATAAACCAAATGAGAAGCAAGAGTTCAAATTTACTTTTTTATCCTTTGTGGTACACGTGAGTCTAACCAGACCTTTTTTCAATATGTATAGAAAATCAAACAATGCGTAAGTCGGAGCGTTAAACATGAAAATAATATGTGTTTTTCTTCTTGTTCTGTTGTTTTTGTTGTTTCTGCACACAACAAGGAAATCGTTAAATCTTTCTTTTTTACTTGACTTAAAAATTTTATACTTATTTAAAGAAATTCCGGGATCGATTTTCGAAATTAATCCCATTTAGGATTATTTTGAGTACGTTTTAGGGTTACTTGTACCTAAATTTTTGAGTACGGCTCCTAATTAAAGTAATCATAAAAAACTCGAATTATCCGGCGTGTTTTTCTTTCTGTGTGGCACCTTCACTTTCAAGAAACACTTTCTGTTTCTTCCTTCGAAACCTGCCCATGCAACTGCTTTCGGCCTTTTTCACACGTCACTTGTTCACCTCTGGTGTAGATCTGGTGAAATCTGATCCTTTGATTGCGATAAGAACAGGGTTATCTATTTAGTGATAACCGTTCTGATAAGGCTCTGAAATATTTGTCACCTTACGTGTCATTTATTAAGTGAAAAGTTTACCATTTACGAAATAGGATTGTATAGCAACCGAAGAACGAGTAAAAATAGTTCAAACTTACAACAAAAGTGACGGTTCAAATGCGGCCACTGGTTGAAAATTTAGGGGTGATAATTAGGGCTTGCAAATTTACCGACTTTTTCATTTACCGGTAATTCGGTAATTTATGTGGAAAAATCCGGTAAACCGGGAATTTACCGGTAATTTTGCGAGTATTTTAGTTAGTGGATATTTTATTCAAACTAATTAATTATAAAATTTTGTTTTATAAAATTCATTCAGTTATTTGATTAAATCATTCTCATTTT
This sequence comes from Pollenia griseotomentosa, assembly GCA_963931875.1. Classification (NCBI taxonomy): domain Eukaryota; kingdom Metazoa; phylum Arthropoda; class Insecta; order Diptera; family Polleniidae; genus Pollenia; species Pollenia griseotomentosa. The sequence goes on from OZ007563.1 coordinate 45,412,238, forward strand.
ATTAATTCATAACATTATAATATATAATAAAAAGTATAAACGTAAATTGGAAAAAAAAATTAAAAATTTCAATAGCAGTGGCAAAAGCAGAAATAATAAGAAGCATCCAGCTGATGGGTGCTTTTAAACCCTGTACACAACACACAACAAGAAACCAAAATTTGTTTAATTTTTACGTAGGTGCGAGTAAGAGAAAGAAATTTTTTATATTTTACAATATTTTTCGTTTTGTTCCGTACATACTACTTTATAAATAAAGTTGAATTTATTTATTATAGTATAATTATATATTTTAAATATTTAAATTCAACTATTTACTTATAAAATAGTAGGTACGTATGGAACAGAACAAAACGAAAAATATTATAAAATATAAAGCATAAATTTTTACCGAAAAAACCGGCAAAAAATAATGAATTTACCGGTTTTTCGGTAATGAATTTTTTAGCAATTTACCGATTAACCGGTAAATCGGTTAATCGGTAATGCAAGCCCTAGTGATAATGGTCTTCATAAACGACCTACTGTGCAATTGGTTATAACGATTATAAATAAATTTGGATAGACTGGAAGCACTGCAGATATGGTCATTCCTGTGCATCATAGCAATAAGAGCACTGCCAAAAATATCGCTTCTGCTTGTGAAAGTATTGCGGATAATGCGAATTTGTCGATTTTGTTCAAATTTGTCGGCGTTCTTAGCAATTAGGACTACCTTACGACTTTTTTGTGGCCTGCAGTTGAAGATCAAGAACTGCACGATATGGAGTTTCAAAAAGATGGTGCCACGAGCCGCACAACACCAACAATTTTGGCTTTATTGCATGATAAGTTTCCAGAACGCGTTATTTCACGTTTTGGCTATGTCAACTGGCCACCCAGATCATGCAACTTGACGCCGTTAGACTTTTTTGTGGGGTTTCGTCAAAGATATCGTCTGCCCGAATAATTCCCTTACTTAGAAGCGTTTGTAATAGAATCGTCTGCTGCAACCAATCTTGAAGCAAAGACTTATAATAAAATAAAAGTTTCACCGAAATCATACCTTTATGTGTCTATTTTTCTTTTTAAACTGATTTGGAACCCGAAGTTTTTGAGGAAAGCTATTAAAAATAAAAAATACAATAAGTAATTAATTTTAATTTTCTGTTTTCAAATGCTTTAGTTGAGAGAATATTATTTAGAGTCTAAACACAATGTAAGAGTCTAAACACTATGTTTGCGGTGCGGTGCGATTTCTCGTTGCGGGAGAGAAAAATAAACATAATACAACGGAAGACGGCGACGGAAATAGTTGTCATTTTTTGTTTAAATTTTTATTAATTTATTTGTGAATACATTTTTATCATGTTGTTTGTTTTCAATAATGTTGTGAACATAGCCAATTATTGAAAAACCATGGCAACATCAGAAAGAGAACGAGTATCAAAAATTGAGAAACAAGGCGAACTATATTCGCCTTGTTGAGAGAGAAAAAAAATCTGCAATGAAAATAAAATAGATTTTAATTTTATGCCGTTCCGTTCAAAATCGTATGAAAAACCGCACCGCACCGCAATAAATTGTTTGGACTCTTACGATTATTTATTGCGGTGCGGTTTTTCATACTTTTTGCAAAAAGTTATGGAAAATATGTTAAAAAGAACTTGAAGTAGAAAATGGCGATCACTTACAGCATATCCTGTAGTTTGACTTAAATTGTGCTTTTCTTCATTCCAAAAGTTTTTTTTATAAAATTAAACGTTAATTAAATATCAGATGTAATTAAATTTTAATCGGCTATTTTTTGCTTCATCTCAAGTGTAATTTAGAATTTGGCTGGTGTTAACACTGGTTCTCACAGGCAGTTTATCAAACTTTGTAAAAAGAACAATATGAATGCGAAACGTTTCCCTTCACCACAGTATTTACAGACAAATTTTTAAAAGTGTATGCTACTTATTTGAAAAGCATGGACAATCATGGACCCACCAGAACAAAATTATGAGGTTAAGATTAATATATAAGTTATTTTGGTGACGGGACTTGTCTGGGATTAATTATTAATTTCGGACCTACTATTACAAGTTTTTGCTATGCCATATTAGCTTTTATAAAAGTTGGTTTAATAATAAAATCTATCGGTTTGAAAAAGTTATGACATTAAAAGCTATTTTCGGATATTTGTGGGAGAGATATGGTCAAATATGAACCGATTATAAACTATTTCAAGGCTTCGTCCTAATAACAAATAAAACGTAAACCCAGCTAGCCAGCCGGACGACCGGACATCTTTCAATGGATTAAGAAAGTGGCTTTGAGTCGAGCAATAAGGGTATTGCTTTACTTAAGGTGCGTCCAAGAACCAATACGTCTATGTGTTACATACTTTAGCAGAAACGCATAATACCCTTCCTAACTGTGGTGGTGTAGGTTATAATTAAAAAAAGCCCCAGATGTGATATAAAAATACAACACATGAAATAAGTTGAAACCGTGATTTCCAGGTAACACTAGCCAGTGGGTTGTCGCTCACGTAGACATTAATTTATAAAACATTATATGCCACAATATTTGACAAATAATTTTAAAATATAACGACTCAATTATTATGTAGAACGTAAAAAAAATTCAATTTAAAAAAAGTGCCAGATGAAAAAAAATACAAATCAGCTACATTAATGAAAATGCTTGATCAGACAACCACAAAACATAATGAAAATGATTTATTTTTAATATAATACTTAATGCTGTCAAAAAAAGTTTATGATTGATTCAAAATTGTGGTATTAAGGGGATAACAAGTGACCAGGATTAAGGAAAGTTTGTAAAGCGATAATTAATGTATTTAATATTAGCGGAATATTACTGCCATATAATTTTGAAAATCGATTAAAAAAACTTGATGACCTTCACTCCTTAAGGAGCTAAGACCACATTTCTTCCAAAATAAAGTTTTTGATGCAGTTCAGCAAAGTACACAAAAATACATTCATACTTCGAAGAAAATTCCAATAATGTTAATGAAATAGTGCAAAGTCCCTTTTAAATATAAACCTTTTAATTAACAAGATTTTGTTTGTCGTGCTTGATTCCCAATGTTAATTCTTCATAAAAACACTGAAATTTATTCCTATGCGCATTTTATGATCTAGCCTAAGCAACCAGTGAAATGCGCATAGGAATAGATTATCTGATCGACAATAAATTTCAGTGTTTTTTATCAAGAATTCAAATTGGGAATTAAGCATGACAAACAAAATCTTGGTAATTAAAAATTTTGTATTTCGAAAAATTACTTTGATATCAAATTTTATAACAAAATATTAACACTAATGGCTATTTCTTTTCTGAGAAAAATATATTACAGTATATACATGTAACATTTTCTAATGTTACCTATAATCACTCGAAGTGTTACATGTTGTGCAATTAATGCTTTTTTTACACCTTTTACACTTTCATTATTAATGTACTTCATGAGCGATTTTTAAAGCTATTTGAGCAGTAGACTTTTTTGATTTTAATGTGTAAATATTGTTATATTTTGTTTTAAAAAATTTTTTTTACAAAATTATGAGCGGTATGAATTATGACAAACAAAATAAAACATTGGTTGCACAACCAAAGTAAGTACCAAAGTTGTAAAACAGGGTACTATGAACACCTTAAGTAAAAGTAAGGGTAAAATATGCAACATGTTTTGCATGTTTTTCATCAACAAATTCACAAAAGAACTTGAACATTTTTCCCACAGTAGTATTTTTTGTACAAACGAACACAAAAATGAAGAACATGTAACATTAATGCAACATATTTTTCAGAAAAGAATTCGTTATAAATGGTTGTAAACTTTTAAGTAAGTAAAATAGGATTAATTAATTTTTTTGCAAATTATCAAACTACATTTTTTACTTTTCTGATATCGTTCGGATCTTAAAAAAGAAGCATTTCAATTTTCATAATAGTTTGCGTGTTTAAATAATAAATCTTATTTAATAAAGTGCTGATGAATTCGCAAATGGTCTTACTTTATCGAAAAAAAACCTTTTGGAAAATAGCACTGCTTGTATTTATATATTAAATACTCCATACTGTATAGCGATGTGTGCTGAGCAATAATTTACTGAATGTATAAGTCCGAAATAAAGTAGCTCTTGAGCAAAAGATTCTTAAAATTGGTCATACGTAAATTGAAGTGCCATGAAGCCCAATTAAATTAACGTTCCAGCTGACTACATTGCTATATGTGAAGTTAAGAACCCATCCTCTAATCTTTCCCAAATATAAGCCTATTGGAAGTTTGATTGTCTGCACACAGCCAGTATCCCCCTTTCTCTAACCTAGTATTGCCACCTCATCGTCCATATCATAACCGGTGATATTGCAGCGTCCCGGTACCTATCGCAGCTTAACTACATACTTCTCTAAAGCAGACCATACACGATTCAATTCAATTGTCAACTGAGTCGGTTGTTCTCCAAATCAAAGCGTGTATGGCTTTGTCAATTGATTAGTTTGACGGTTGTCGAGTTGGTTGAAGAAAAATCAAAAGATTTTGATTTTTTTCAAGTTGACTACTAAGTCTTTCAATTCGATTGTACTGTGTGTCCTCGAGTCTCTTGATTAGCTGTCAAAATTATTTTTGTAGTTAAATTTTTTAAAAATTGTCTTTTATTTCATTAAATTTTAAAATAAATTTAAAATCTTACAATTCAGTTGATGAAGTTGAATTGAACCGTGTATGGGGCGCATAAGATTTCCTTTAGACCTCTTCTACAATAATCTACTAGCTAAAATTCACAAAATAGCCACCAAGCTGTACATCTATGTATTGACCTTCGTGCCCCCAGAAATATAATAACTTAAACATGTTTCACCCCCAATTTCACCAAGTTCAGTTATAATTAACTATCAGTTATAGCTGTCAAAACATATTGTTAACTGGAAGTTAAAGTAAAAGTTAGTTTTATCTGAACTTGGTAAAATTGTGGTTAAAACATTTTTAAGTTATTACATCTAAAATTTTTCTCAAAAAAAAGAACAATTTTGATGTTTGTCAAATAAATTGGGAATTCATTTCTTTAACCATTATGTGAATGGCAAGGTACCCGGGAATCTTTGGCATTTTCAACTTAAATTTTTTTAAATAAAAAGATGGTCCACATATCTAAAACTTCTTGAGAACTCCTAAATGGTAATAAATTTTAAATTATAATTATTTTTTAGCTTTAAAACTATTTTGAAAAGGCATGGTGAAACAGTTTTCATCTTACACCCTTAACGGTATGGCGAAGGTACCCGGGTATCTTCATACATTAAATGTTACCTGTACTCGGTCAAAATTTAAGAAAGACTAAAACAATACACATAAAAACATTCAACTACTGCATCTTTGCAATAAGGGAAATCACCGGAGTAATATTTACAAGTTTTTGTTTTACATTTGCCAACTTTGATATGCATAAAGAAAAATACGTTGCATAGCCCAGTGCGTATACAAAAATTAAAAATTGACTGAAAAAGAACAGCTTTTTTGAGTCTCAGAGTTATTTTCTGTGATTATTCACATATATATCGACAAAAAAAATGTATTTTCCAATGCTGTTAAAGGTGTTTTTTTTTTTGCTTTTCACATAAGGGCTAAGCTATTTTATTTTATTTAATACAGTAAAATACAGAACCATTTTTATTTTTTACTTAAAATAATTCACCCAGAACAAAGCTCTAAACTCCAGTTATATTCTGTATAATACAGAACGGATGGTCGCCGTACATTTAATAGATAGGATCCCTAACGATCCCTTATTATAAAAGTTATACTTACCTTAAACTTCAATTTATATCAAGTCTGACATAATTGGTACAATCGTACTTTTTGCTTGTTCTTAAAAGTAGTGCACATAAGTTTTGTACAATCAGGAAAAAATATTTTTTTACTAAGAAAAATAATTCTACCGTATTGCAACACTAAGAGAAATAATATGGATCAGTATGATGTGTTTAGAAAATATATGAGACACACACTGCTTTTCACACTATGTTATCAACAAAAAAAAAAAAAAAAAAAAAAGCGCCAAATTCATTGTGGTGTTTTTAGTCTAAGAATCCTAAGAACTAAAAAGTTTAAAACAGCTGATATAAAAGAAACATAGTTTGCACAACACCCAAGGCAATATATAAAAAATCGCCCAAAACTTTTTAAATTTTTATTCATTTATTATCATGTGCTTGGTTCCCAATATTTATTGATAAATCTGTGGTTTTCACGAATAATCGCGTAAGTCGGTTTTTACCGAAATTGAGATAATGATGTCAAAGTGCTACATTTTGCATTAGGTTTTTATAAGTATTAAGCTTTTTAGAATATAATGTAGTATTATTAATTTTTTTCTGCTAAAAACAACTTAAGTTAACTGTTTAATAAAATATTTTGCTATTATAACGATTTATGTCGACATACATCGCCAAAAATTGTAAAATTGCTGAATACTTTTTAAATTTTTATTCATTTATTATCATGTGCTTGGTTCCCAATATTTATTGATAAATCTGTGGTTTTCACGAATAATCGCGTAAGTCGGTTTTTACCGAAATTGAGATAATGATGTCAAAGTGCTACATTTTGCATTAGGTTTTTATAAGTATTAAGCTTTTTAGAATATAATGTAGTATTATTAATTTTTTTCTGCTAAAAACAACTTAAGTTAACTGTTTAATAAAATATTTTGCTATTATAACGATTTATGTCGACATACATCGCCAAAAATTGTAAAATTGCTGAATATGTTTCCACATAAAAAGCATATGTGATGTTATGTTGTTATTCGTGCAAAAAATATGAAAGTATTTTTTGAAAATTTTTCTATTAATAACAACTTATATGTACATGTGCTTTTATTGTTGACTTCTTTACTTGCAACAACAGCAGATGAGCGGTTTGTAATTTTAAGTCCATACGTTGTGCTATAAGTATTAAAAACTGTGAATATGTCGCCAACTTGTGTGCTAAAAATAACAACGTAAGTCGTCATGTGTGATTAAAATGATAACATTTATTTTCACAAAAAATAACTTATGTGGAGATAGGATGTTATATTGCCCACACTTAATGAGTCATTCAAACATATGCATTTTTAATCCTTTTACAGATTGTGATCCTGTGAGGATTTTTTCATGAAAACTATGTATAATACGTAGAAAGTCACTGTTAAGAGGATAGTAAAGAAAAAAGTTTAAAAAAGCATCTATAGAAGCCGCAATTGAAAAAAATAATTGTTTTTGCTCTCCTGAAAAGTTTGGTTTTATAACTTACGCGATTATTCGTGAAAACCACAGAAATACACTGGCATTTATTGTTGGGGCAAAGGCTAGTTCGTATGCGCATTTAACTAGCTGCGTAGGCCAGTGAAAAAACCGCAACAATAAACAGCGAGTTTATTTTTTCTTAGATATTTTTCTTGGAGATTTTTCGTGATTATAGGGTAATAATCATTTTTAACATAGTTAAGGTTACTTATTAGAAGGGATGAGATTTTCATGCACTAAAAAATCGAAAATATGCACTAAAACCTCGAAAATATGCATTAAAAAAATAAAAAACATGCACTAAAAACTTGACCATTTTCTATAAAAAAGCGTTTGTTTTTTTATTTTATTTAAAACAAAACAAAAAAAATTCTATTGTTGTTTTTATTCTATTGTTATTCAAAGGTATAATATTTTTTAAAACTTGATTTAAATAACTACATAATTTAAATTTTTGCATAATCAAATAAATACTTTTTTATATTATCAAAAGTAAGAAGGGATGCAAACGATACATCGGCGATACATTGTCGTCAAAACTAAAAAACATCGACGTCGCACACTGGGGATTTTTGTATGGAGGTGAGGAAAAAAATATATTTTTCAAAAAATATAATGATTTCATCACAAATTTAGTTTTATTTATATAGTAATACACAAAAGTTATCAAAATAAAGAAAGTTAGAGAAATATATATCGTTACCTACAATGTAAAAAGCCCTAACTAACAAAAAATTTAAATGATTTTTTTAATTTTTAATTTATTTTAAATCTACTTTTTAATTTATTATTCTAAAAGAGCCTTAACTTCGTCGCTTATATCACTATGCTTTTTCTGGCTAAATGAAGGAGTCAAGTGTGAGATCATGGGATCTGATGTTACCATCATTCGGTGCATAATATCTTCTTTCGTGGCAATTCGACTGCATTTTCTGGAGTGTCTAAGGCGATATTTTTTATAGTCTTTGTTACGACTTTCCTGAGCCTCTTCGGATAATAAGCCTACAGGAAAAATACACTTTTCAATTATATATTTTCCATTAATCAGAATTTTATGGAGTGTTGGTGGCATATTGTACCACTCGTACAGTGCAACAAACTTTTTTGCCGTCTCCAGACAAAAATCACCAAATTTTTTCGGTTCTAGTGCCTCGGTAATGGTTATAACTTTCCATTGCCGTAAAACTCTTGGTCCTTAGTTTCAGTTATAATTAAAAAAACGGAGAAAAATCGGTTGTACTTTTCGCGTTCGCCAGCACTTGTTGAATGACAAAAATCGATCTGTGAACACCTATAAATACTACGTAAGTTTCAATATTTTACTGATAGGTACTTATGAATTCGCGCATCTTTTAAGGGTGGCTATATACCTGTTTCGTGTGCGTTTAAAATTTTTCGAAACGTTCTAAAACATGACCACTCATAAATGTGGGTGCAATTTGTGTAAAAAAATCATGCAGGTAGCCAACGAAAAAACCCAAATAATTAAAAAAGTGCACTTTCCTTTTTTCCTTTCAATTTTCCACGCACATTTATTACCGCTTATTACTTTGCTACCCCAATCATAAAAATCAAATAACCTTTTGTTTATTGCTTTTTTTTTTTTAATTCTGAGAACCATAAAAAAGTCATAAATGTTTTTGCAAAGAATTTTGTGCATATCTCGAGCAAATTTTTGAAATGCATACCTTCACTTAATTGTGAATAAAAGGGAAACGCGTTCATCGATTTTCATGATTTATGTGAAAGTAATAGGACTTGAAACTTTTTTGTACTGTTTTGGATTTTTTATGAATTAAAAATAAAAAATTAAATTTTTTTTGGCAAAAAATATTTTTTTTCTTCATACATTTATTTATAACTGCGAAACTGTTGCTTATGTAGCAAAATGTTATATAAACAGATGAAAGTAATTGTAATTCTTGATTTTTCTAAATTTTTTTCAGCAAAATCCGACTAGTGGTTCTCGAGTTATGTTAAACAAAAGAGCCTTATCAGAATTGAGTCCCGAATCAATCAGCTGAAAAATGTTGTACTGTGTAATGCAACAAATTGAGAGGTGGCACCTGGTGGCACTTGAAGTTGATTAATAATGTTAAAACAGATATAAGACAATGTATTAGGTGTGATTTCAAACTGAGGAAAAGTAAAGATAAAATTGCAGGTCCAAATGTTTGGAGAAAAATGGGATTTTTGTTATATGTTCATAAAAATACCCAAAAAAAAAACTTAAGTCTCTGCAGATTTTTTTTTTTTCAATTTTAGTATACTGAAATATACTACTTTAAATAGAAAAAAAAGAAAAACGTAAGCTCGCATAGTAAAATAATATTCGTATTTAAATTCTTAGGTTTAAATTAAGTTGGTTCGGTAAAACACACAAGTTCTGAGTTTGAGACGGATTTAAAAAAAAAACTGGCAGTCAGATCGGAGTAAATCTGTTTGATTTGATTGTACCATTAAGTCTAAAATTGCAACATATCACTGCATTTTGCATGAAGACTATGTTGACAATTTGACTTTTTTCCGCGAAATCCCCAGTGTGCGTCGTCCATTTAATATTTTCATTAATTTTATATTTTTTTCAATATTTTTACCAATTTTAATTTTTATTTTTCAATTAAACCTTTTATTTAAAATATAAAAAAGTGTTTTTCAAAGCATACGTTAAACGCAAGAATTTTAAATGTCGGGTTTTAATAAGATTTCTGTAATATCAGAATTTTATGACAAATATTATACAAATATTTCTCTATTATACAAAATTTTAAAATAAAAATTAAAAAAATTTTATTAAAAGTGTATTAAAATCGACTTCCAAATTCTTGCGTTTTACGTTTCCGTTTTCCAGCACACCCCTGATAGCCATAAGAACCACGTACATATGTATCTACATGCATGCATACTGTGTATTGCATAACTATATGTATGTATTAAGTTGGCTCAAGCAGCTGTGCGAACACATAGAAATCATATTTGTCAAACCATATTGCACTTATGAAAACTTTTTGTTTAATTTTATGAATCTGTCATTTGCTTAAGCAAAATGCGAAACTTATTGCACTTTGTTTTTGTGTTTTTGAATGCATTTGACAAGCTTTTTGTTAATTTTTGACAAAAGCTTATGCAAGCATATGTATATTCTAGTTGGGCCTTAATATTTTTAGTTGCGAAGAAGAATTAAAGCAGTCCGTAAGTATAATTGCAAAGTAGTTTTAAACATCTGAAGCATCTATCCAGGTTCCCCTTCTTGTTAATACTGACTGCGGTGGTGACGGTACCAAGAGATATATTTCATTAAAAATTGTAACTCGTGAAGGAGCCTTTAAAAATATTTTTCACGTATGAAACCAAAAAATCAATATTATCAAATCGGCTTCTAATTTCCTCTGTAACTCGTTGTAACCCATGTGCCAAGCAAGTAACATGTAACAGTTTTGGATAAATGGTTTTAGGACAATTGGCAGCCTTATCAATGTAAGGTGCTGCAGCCTTATCAATTTAAGGTTTTTTTTGTCGAAATCTTGTATTTTAGCAGAGCTCCAAAAAATTTATTAATTGATTTTAAAATTTTTTTTTTTGAAGATATTTTTTTTTTGTATACAATTTTGAAATTTTTGAAGAACTCTTTTTTTATAATTTGGCAATTTAAAAAAGTATACCCCTCAAAAATGTTAAAATAAGCAAAAATATGCATTTAAAACCAAAATATGCAATAATATACATTTTCACCAAAATATGCAACAATATGCAAAAACAAACCGATGCCATTTTAACGCAAATTTAATGATTCGGAAAGATAATTGGTCGACATCGATTTTAGACTGTTGACAAAAAACATGCATTTGCATGGAAATCGCATCCCTACTTATTAGTCTTCAATAAGATAGTTGAAAATAAAGACTGTAACATCTAGTAAAACCACTTTTGTTTTTAGTAACTAACTTCTCTGCACAGTCGGCATTCGGCTGGGCACAAGGGCTTTCTCCACTATGGTTGAACAAAATCCGGTAACCAAAGATTCTCTGCAAAGCCGGTCTTCGTGCCCCCACCCAGTGTTGCCAGAATTTTTAGAGGTAAAATCAGCAAAAACCCATAATTTTTCAACAAAAAATCTGCAAAACTGCGTCCATATTTTAAAAATCTTCAAAGCACATTTACAATTATTTCCGCTTAGTTGAGTTTCTAAAAATGCACGACTTTTGACGCAATTAAACGGGAACTCAATTAAACAGTACTAGGTTAATTGAATCGCCTACGCAATTAAAACGAAAATCGCTTAATTGAGCAAGATGTGCAATAAAGCGAAGCACCCATGTGTAGATAGAATATAAAGCTCATTTCTTTTTTTATTTTATATAACATTTATTTATATAACAGAAACATGAAACAAGACTTTCTTGCAGCAAAATATTTTTCTTTAACGTTTGTGGAGCAAAAACACATTAAGTAGACGGAAACAATTAACCGAAACATTTGCTCTTGATTTTCGCAAAGCGGTCTTATTTTCCGAAATTATTAAGCGGGTGACGCAGTTTAACGGAACTCAACCAAACGGGTATTTTTACATATACAGTTATACTGAATGATTTCGTTGCATGATTTTTAGTGCAATAAAATGGGAAACTCAATTAAGCGGAGCTCAATTAACCGAAAACAACATTTTTAATGTAGTTTATTTAGAAAAAGGTATAACAATTAATTTCAAAATATTCTGGAAAAATATAAGTGGTCCTCGAAGTATAAGGTATAAAAAAGGAAATGTTTTTTTGAACTTTCAATACAGAAAAATTTTAAAAATTTGTTTGATTTCAATTTCACTCGAATGCGATTTTTAGAACATGGCTGATAATTTTTGGATATTTTTACATTAAAAATATTAATCCAAATTTAATTACTTAGGCTGAGTAAGGATTAATCACATCTTTGTTATTTTAAACAGCAAATGAAAAGTTAAATGCATGTCATTTAAACTGTTAGATTTCTTATTAAAAATTCATAATAGATCAAATATTGCAATTATTAAAGATATTTATACATAAGAACATGAGGAGCCGCAGAACAAAACGTACTTTTTGACACATTTAAAATTTTTGGGAAATTGAGGTTTTTTTATTTCGACCCCTTAGAAACTGCATGAACCTTGAAATCGAAGCAAGTTTTTTGCTTACAAAAAAAGAATCAAACTGCCGTTAGTCAACACATTAAATTTCAAGGATATTTAATATCAAAACAATTTTATATCGAAAAAAGTACGTTTTGTGAAAAAAAAAATTAAAAAAGTACGTTTTGTTTAAAAAAATATTTAATAATATATTTAAACTTTCTACAGATTCTTGTAATGCTTTCATGTTTTAATTATACTATTGTATTAACTATTTTTTCATAACACTCATTCACCAAACAATAGTTAAATTATTGCAATTATTGGTGGCTATTCTTGAAAACTCGTCGAAGAAATACAAATTTACATTAAAACTAAATAAATAGTTTTTGTTTATCATAAATTTCTAAAATTAAATAAACGTGATAATTTTGACGCGTTTCTCTCTCTCTCTCTCTCTCTCTTTAAAAAACGGTAAATTGTATAATAAACACAAAAACAATATCTTAAAATTTGTGTTTGTTTTAATAAAAATTTTCACTTTTTCGACGCGTTTTCAAGAATAGCCACCACAATTTAACAGTTAATTTTAACGAAAATGAAATGACATAAAAAAACGTCAAACAAATTAAGAATATTAGGAAATGTTTTAATAACATAAACTACTACACCAAGGCGAATTTATAACAGGTAAGTGCAACTCTACAACTACAAAAAGCCCCATGTATTTTGTTTATGCAATTTTCTGACTGGTTGTCAAATTTCAGTATAGAAACAAAATAATATTTTGACGTTTCACCATTTTTTTAAATCGCCGTGGATACAGCTGATGAACGGCTGACGAGTTGGGCTTACCTGGAGTAAATTCGCCTTGCTACTACACGAAGAAGTGGCAAAAACAATGAAAAAAACCACGTTTAAAAAAAAAAAAAAATTGAAAAAGTACGTTTTGTTATGCACCAATTTTTTTAAGAACCCATTCTCTTGGTATACAAAAAATATGCAAACTAGATTTTTTCTTAAAGATTTCAACTCAAATATTATAAAAATATAAAAAAACCAATTTGTCAAAAAATGCGAAAAAGTACTTTCTGTTTCTGCGGCTCCTCACATATAAATATATACGTACATATGCATATTATTGCGTGTTCAGATAACATAAGTCCGCCGATATTAATGATTCAAGACAATGCGAATTTTTACTTTTTAAGTAATCTTTTGTCAAAAAAATTCTTACTAATGAATACTGGAATACTGGAGATATTTCGTTTATCAATGCAAGAAGTGGAAATAGTACAAACATAAGTTACAAGTTCAAATCTGCCCCCAGCCCCTTTCCACCACCTGTACCATATTTTTTTAATAATGGAAATTCATTCTTTTCGCAATATGGAAATAACATTAGCACTGTTATGACATTATGTCTACTTTGGTTGCTAAACGATTTATTATTGTTGTTATTTACCATTATTAACCGTGCCACCCATAATATGAAAGAGGCTTCTTAGCATAGGCTTTTTCGTGGTGGACTAATTTAACAAACAATTTGGTTGCAGAAATCATGAAAGGTTAAAATTATTACCATAGCGATTTTTTTTGCGGCGTATTGTTACTATTTCGTGTTTGGCGGTGGGATTTTCCGTTTGGCGACTAGCGATTTTTGATATAACTGGCGGTTTATTTTTTTTAAAGATTTATATTATTTCAGCGAATTTTTAACAGTTTGTCATTTTCTGTTATCATTACTAATTGAAAAAAAAATCTGGCAACTTTTTTCACATGCTTTTTGTTTTGTTATCATTATAAGGGTGGGTTTTTTACATGGAGATTAGAGATTAAGTCATCTTTAATCTGTGTTTTTAGTTTTTAAGATGAGGATTAATTTCTTTTATTTGCCAGTTTAAGCGGGCAATGTTGGTAGTTTAAACTTAATCATCAAATGTCAATACATACACATGTTTAACAAAAGCAAAAATTTTTTTTAGAAAACAGAAAAATGGATTGTTTTAGTAAAGATGAAGACTTTAGTGATTCTGAAACATATGAAAACCTAAATAAAATAATTATAAGAATTAATTTTCTTTTTATAAGAATTAAAAGGGCGAAAATTCTTCTTCTTCTGTATAAAATGCTAAGTGGATTGATAAAAAGTTGCCATTTTTAAATACGTTGCAGTCATTTGTTGTAATTCAGTATGGCAATGCTGCGAGGTTTAAGCTACCTCTTAAAAACGGCAAACACAATTAGTACTCAATTAAATGTTGTCTTAGATTAATTAATTTTAGTTTGCCGCTAAGATTAAACTCGATGTTAAAAACCCACTCCAAGTAAATTTTATATGCAGGCCAAAACACCAGTAATTAAATAGATGAGGCCAAAGTGTACGATCTTATAGACTTGTGTATGATCTCCATTTTATGTTATTTAAAAAAAAAAAATAAAAGAAACAAAACAAAATTAATTTCGGGGACTTTTTTGTTTATTTTTTCATTTTTGGCGATTTTTGATTGAAATATTACACTAGCTTTTTTTGTATGCAAAATTTAATTTAAAAAAATTTTACCAAAACTAAACAAAATTGACGTTTGGCAATTTCTGACATCCGGTTTCGCGATGAAGTTTAAAAAACATCTGACAACCCTGATCGTAAATTGATAAATCGTTGTTTGATTAATGCCCATTGATAAAGATTCTGAACCTCAGAAAAAATAATTTCGGAATTTACAAGAAATATGTGAACCAGTCCGTTATTATTTATGCATCATTTGAGAAGGAAAACTATGTAAGTCTGGGTTCACTTTATGAAAGTTTTCTTTCAGAAAGTGTGAGTTTATTGATGAGAGGGGAGAAAATAATAGCATGTTCTCTTTCCCTCCCACCTATAAGCTCAAAATTTCTAAAGAAAACTTTCATAGTGTGAACCGAGACTTAAAACAAGTTTTACATGATAAAAAAAATCTTTAATATTTCCTTTTGACATTCAGGAAGTATTCAACTAAAATTTCAAATCAAAATAAATCTTTAAACGCTCTAAATAATTTTCCTTTTTAAAAAAGTTTTAAATTGTAATGCAAATGCAACACCTTTTGTAATAGCTTTACACTAATGACTTTAATGCTACATTTAATGATATACACCATAAATGTAATTTATTTTCTGGTGAAATGTAATCACATTTAGTCATGATGAGTTTTAGTTATTAAGTATTATTGTTGTTTCATGTTCTAGAGTATCTATTCTTAATTCTGAGAAATTAAACCATAAAATCTAAGAAAATAGAAATTCATGCACAAGTATGTATTGCAACTTGTTGCCAACGATTATTGTTGCATTTAATGGCTCATCTCATATCTCATCAAAGTAGATGCAGCAACAAAAACAAAATCTGCACTAAAGGCAGCAGCAACATCATCATCATTATCGGTATTAATATCTATAAATGTATTTAGCATTACGTACCACTAGACAGATTCAAATAGTACATACAGCACAAATAAGTAGATGAGTGTAAGACTGTTATTGTTGCTCCTTGGTCTGGTTGGGTTGGGACGGGTTGACTGAGCCTGTAAAGTTGCATTTTGATTGCAATTGCAATATAATCTTAAGATATGCTACGTACTTTTTATTCATACAATTGAAGCTTGAAATAGCGATGCAACACTCGATAGCTTTCAATTTACATGTAAAATAATATTTGCAAACAGCAGCAACAACCACAGCAACATGGACTACTCGCACTTAAGGAAAATAAATTATAAACAAAAAAAGTCGTACAAAATATTTATACTCATGCAGATAGAAAAAAATAAATACACTCATTTACGGCATCTACGGCAAGTGCGAAAGTGAAAAACAGCCCCTTAAGGTGCTTTGGATTTTTTTAATTTACTTCTTCTCAGTTGCAAAGAAAAAAAGCCATATTTGTTGCTTGGCAACTTCTGTGCGTGAGTGAGTATGAGTACGTTTTGTGTTAAAGCATTTTCGTTTGATGACAATGAATTTGCAATATAAAACCAAGAGTCCTTAACATAAAGCCAACAACTGTAAACTTTGTTACTACTGCAGAGTTGGTCTTGCTGTTCATGAGATGAGGTTGATTGCTTACCAACACCATCACCACCAACACCAGTAATCATTCCATTAAGGCAGAGTAAAACAAGTAAAATGACACTCTTTTTTTAACATTAAACATATGAAACCAGGTGTTGCAAGAAACGCAATTGAAATTGCGTGTTCATATTTCATCACCAACAACACAGAGTAAAATTTGTATTCAAAAAAAAAAAAAAAAAAAAGAAAGAGAAAAATACTGAAAGAAAGCAGAAACCATTAAACTTGATGAAAATGTTAAGGAAATCCTCGTTTGTTTTCCATTTGAAATTATTGTGGCCAACGAGGAAAGGCAGAGAAAGATGGTACTGTTGCAAAAGATGTTGTTTGTGGTGCAATACAAAATTATGAATAACGCGTGCCATACACAAGTTTTATGGCCCAACTCACAAGCACACAGTGCGTACGAATATGTCCTTTTTGCACTTGGAAGTGAGTACATGTGTGTAGTGCAAGGGTAGCGGTTATGTGCATTATGTTGAAGTATTATTGTTGAAGGATGCAAATAAATTCCGAACAAGACACCGACAAAAACCAAAATGCCTCTTAAGTTGCATTATGGTAAAACGACAACAACATGTTGAAGCTTTTGTCTTTTAGTGGTTAAATGAGGCCTGAGTTTTTTTTTTATTGTTTGTCTTCTCTATTAAAGGAACAAAAAAGTAAACGAAGAGGGTTAGAATTATTCTTGCGTGAGACTTTTTTTAATTTGAAAAAAGTGTTGGGGGTATTTGATAATATTTTATTATATTTTTTATTTAAGAATAAAAATTATTAACCTAATCCCTGAAGAAGTTGGAAAGAATACCAAAGAAACGTCGGATTTTATTGAGAATGAAATAAATAATCTTAACTTTACATTAAAACAATGACCCCTACTAATTTTGAATGACAAGAAGCAACGCTAATTTTATGATGACCAACCCATAATTTCCCTTAGGTCCCATAAAGATCCAACTTTCGGAATACACTGTAGTCTTAAACCAAACTGGTAACGGCCTGGCCAAATAAGACAGTCTCTTGGACGACATGTTCGTTGACCCCTTAATCGGTGTTTCGACCGCTCGCTGTAGAACACTCATCAAACTTGAGTCGTGCAAATGTGATTATGACTTGCATTAGCGCATGCCACATGGCCCAATCTCATGGTGGATCTTAACCAATAGGGGATTCATTTATGGATTTACCAAGTGCCCCTGCGTGTGCTCGGATAACATTCACTTAAAGGTCGCAACTTTATTGTAAAGTTTGCAAAAAAATATACACTCGCCATTTGTAAAGGAGCTGGAGTTATCTTATCAAGCAGCTTCTGTTGAATACCAAAATCACCTATAGGTATATCTGAAATCTGAAAACATCTGAAAGTTTTATGAGCCCTGTCGTTTGGATGTTTGGCAACCCGGTTTAATGTTACGGCAAAATTCCTCAAGATTATTTTACTAGGTCAGCATGGGGCTGAATTATATTGACTACTACAGAAATTGTCATGATGAGAAGGAAACGGTGTTTCACTTTATCTGCCCATAACCCGGTCTCGGATTTATTAGGATGATTCATTTTAGGAGATCAGAAATTCTGTGCTTAAACCGTAACAAATAATAAAGATATTTGTTACGGTTCAATTTTATGTTGCTAGGTTCATCCAATCAGGACATTGCATGTTTCTAGGTCCACTATCAACGAAAATTAAAAAAAAATGCCAGTTGTATTACGGAAAAGTACCAAAAAGCTCCCCCTTACAGATTCTTATTCCCTCAGGACCATGCAAGCCTCATTTTATGTTTCTCGGTCTAATATTAAGAAAAACTCAAAAAAGTACCAGTTGAAAACTAAAAAAGTATCAACAATTTTCATCTCAAACAACTTCGCTCAGGACTCTGCACTTTTAATTTTATGCTTCCAAATTCAATATTATAGAAAATTCAAAAATTATCACATGCAGCACGGAAAAGTAAAATAAATACTTTTTTTCTCCCCGTTGAGGTAACAAAAATTTAAATTTTGCGACCATGAACTTTATTGCAAATTTTTACTTATTTGAAGTCGCTGATTTCGAATCTTCATTTTTCTCTATCAGCTCAACTTTTTGAGATATACCGTTATTTCAAAATTGAGACACAAAAAAAAATTTTTTTTCCCTTGTAAAAAGGACTAGATATCTGTTCGCTTATTGCTTAAAATATCTTAAAATAATTTAAAACAAAAAGAAAAATTCCCAGGTTCTAGATATTTGGGAAATACAAAACTAGAAATGAAGATTGGTTCATTATTTACCACACATCCCACATAAAGTTCGCTCTCGATAATTTTCTGTTGTAAAGAATAACAGATTGGGCATAGCTGAATAAATCTTTCTTACTGCTTTTTGTATTATATCTAAATTTCTTTTCTAAAGCTTTTGTTTTAATTAAGCTGGGCAAAATATTTTTTCATACACCTAATATTCCTCTTAGTCTTAAACAATAACAAAAAAAAAAGAAAGAACTTATGCGTATTTGCTTTTGAATGGGTTAAAATAGGCAGTTATACTCCACAAGGTTGACATAAAACATGTTGTGACAGATTATTGTGTTAGGAATTTACAATTAGGTGATTTTTAATAATAAGAAAATTGCGTTGCACAAGTAAAACAGTTTTTAACAATTCACTTTTTTACACATGTAAATTAAACAAAAGGAAGTCAAAGGTAAAAAAAAAAATTTATAGAAGCTACAAAAAAAAGTTAAAAGACTAAATTCTTGGAAGAAATATTCTTAAAATACGAATTTGAAAAATAATGTGGCTAAATTGAAAAGAAAATTAATTTCAAAATTTCATTTTACTTCATAATTAATTCCTTATCAACTCTGTTAAGAAAGTTTAACAAACAAACAAAACGAAGTAATTTGAACGAACCTTTGTCATAATTTTATGACAATAATTTCTGTTAATTTCTCCCACAGCTTTGTTCATGACATAGTTCCTGATTCTACTCTGTTCCTTTTATTTGGATGTTCTCAAAAACAAAAAAAAAAAGATAAGATAATTATGGTACGACAAAACTTATGACAGCTGTCATTAATAAATAGTGCTGCTTTCTGAAAATAAAAAAAGAAAACATAAAAAACAAAGAACTGGTACAATAATAAAACAACAAAGAAACTTTTTTTTTGTACAACCAATTAATAAATATTCTCAAAACTTATACTCAAGGGCAAAAAAATAAAAACAACTTTTAATATTATTAACCAGAAAGAGAAACAACAGCGGAAGGATGGTATACAACAAAAAATAAAAATTATAACAAGCATTCAAAATGTTAACTTTAAGGCTGTAGTAAATATGGAAGGATCGATTGCTGGCAGCAGCAGCAGCATGCTAAACTTATTGTGGCAACCAGCCATGTGAAATATTGAGATTGTTTTTGTTCTCAGTTGCTCTGCTTCATTGTAATATATAGCTGTCATAAACGATCGCTAAAATATCACTAAATTAATGTTTGTTTAGTCTGTCAAAAAATATCTGCAAAAAACTTACAAAGAAGAGCAATAAATATAAAAAAGGCCAGTTCTGTTATTCGCTTTATTATTTTACAAAATAAAATTGTTCTTTTTCCTTCTCGCCATTAAAATTGTAAACATTTTCTCGGCTGCAGTACGTACAGTATAATGTTGTTTATGCCACAAAATTGCTTTATAATGAAACACATAAAAAACAACATGTTTTTTCTCTTCAGTATAATTTTTTTTTATTTGTGTTGTTTTTACATTTCAGTTGTTAAACGGAGGTTAAAGATTGGTAATTGATCTTTTATGATCGTTTTATTATAAAATTAATGTTCATGGCGCTGTGATAAATAATACTTTAAGGTGGTTTTTTGGAATTTTTTTGTTTCTATTGAAATCAACTAAAAGAACTTAAATTTAAAGCTGCAGTGACATGGATTTAAAAAAAAACTAAAACCCTTTAACCAAAGCGCAAAACTTTAAAAGAAACGAGTGGACTTAGGACGTGGTGGTAAATTTTACCCTTCTAAATTTTACTAAAAAAATTAGTAAAAAATATTTTTTGATAATTTTTTGTTTTTGAAAAAAAAAACTACTACATTTTTAATTACAAAAAATAAAGAAACCAAAAATTACTTTTATTTGTTTAAACAAAACATGTACCTTACTTCACACTCTTTTTTTTAATATAAGAAAAACGATACATCAAAAACTTATCAAAAAAAATTTGAATATAAAAAAAACAAAAACTTAAAGGGCATTTTTGCACAGCCAAACATATACATTTAATGATATAAAAGAGATCATGAAGAAAAATAATTATGTGTAGAAACTACAGGTCAACCATTTTGGAGGTTTCTTACTCATCAAAATCTGCATCCCATACACATTGGCCTACTACTTTGCAGACAAATCGGCAAGAACTAAAGTTTCCAACTTTGGTCGATATATCTTGGTTATCAATACACAACATCTGGGCGGGACTGGAGAAATGGGCGAGGCTCCTCCCAAACAGAGACCTTATAGATATTGGGGTATCTGAAGAATGCCAAGAGTCAAAGTTTCGAAATAAGGTACAAGCATCTTGGTTAGCAATACATATCCCACCAAATGTGGGTGCAATTAGAGAATTGGGTGTGCCACAAAATACATTTTTAATATCTAATGAAGGGTAAGAGATTTGTTCAAATTTGGTACACATAGCTGGGTTATCAATACACAACCTCTCTACAAAACTGGCAGGGATTGGAGAAGTGGGCGTGGCATAAAGCACATTAGCTTATATCTAAAGAACGGCAAGAGAAAGCTATAAAATTGCCCTAGCGGGAAATAGCTTTGCTACCAATATGCAACATCAGTCAAAAAGTGGGCGGGATTAGATAAGTGGGCATGGCACAAAATACAATTCTGTTTATCTAAATAATGATAATTGTAAAATTTTCCAAATTTGGTACAAATAGAATGGTTAATAATACCCATCATCTGTCAAAAAGAACAAGAAAACGGACGAGTAGTGAAAATAATTCCATGTAGGGTTAATTTTTTCTACTAAAAACTTACGCTAACGCTGACGTGGTGGTAAAATATTTTCAAAGAAAAAATTACGTAAATGATGATTTTTACACCAGCATGTGCGTAGCTCCGCTCGTGCTAAGTCGAGCTCAGCCAAAACACAAGTGAATAACAAGGATCACGATATTAGAAGATACTAAGAGAATTAAATTGATTGAGCGCAACGGAAGAGCGTATGCTAAAAAAATATGAAAAGAGTGTAAAATTTACCACCACCTCCACAGTTAAAGGTTAAAGAAAAAATTAATAAAAAAAACTGACAACCGATTTAGTCTTGAAGAACTTCCCTATTAAACAAGTAAGAAGCTATAATCAGCTGTGCTGTATCTTTGATACCCTCAACAAAAATATGAGATCCCGATTTCTCGGCATATAAAAGGAATGTGTGCCAAACTTCATGACCATATTATTGTTAGGTACGACTTAAGGCATATTAAAGTACATGTATCAAAATTAACAGTTCAACTAAATATCGCAAATTTACTTTGATAATCTTTTTAAAAATAATTAATATGAACTAAAACTGGCAGCTATTCTTTTAAACCTAAAAAAGCATAACACTATTAAATTTGTGTTATTAGATTCGTTATTAATTTTTTACAATCACATTTCCTCCTTCGCATCAGCAAAAGACTCATTAAATATTTTTTATTGAGGAAAAACTAAACGAAACTTTACAGTTGAGTATAATAAGAAATTGATTTCATTAATTTGTATACTGATTTGTTGATATTTCTGTAAAAAAAAAATAAATAAACACTTGTACACACAAGGACTAGTTTTGTAAAATAGTTTTGTACAAACAAATTTACGTATTTTGCCATAAGGACGAAAAAAAAATGTAGTGAACAGCAGTAACAACAATGACAATAAAGTCCCTTAAGTAGATTAAAAAAAAGTAACAGAAATGATATTAGCAATGCCAACCGAGAAAAATGCAGACGTTTAAAAGGATTTAATGATTTCAATTTGTACACAGTAGAGAAGATTATATACAAACTATAAAAAATGTATTTGGGAAAATAATTAGGGCATGTATTCTGAAATAAAACCGATAAGAATAAGTAGAAAACATAATTTTTATCTATAAAAATTATAACGTGTGCGAAATTTCATCACACTATTATTATACTGTGTGTAATTTTTTAAGTCACGGAAAAATAACCATATACGGACACGACTCCGTTATAAGAGACCAACAAAAAAAAGACCTGTGTCTCCCAGTTTTGCCCAAAGTCATGCACTTTTTATTATGGGCCCCCAAAGATTTTGGGCATCGGTGTCATTTTTGCAAAAAGTGATCATTTTTTCAGGCTCGTATCTTGCAAACCGTTCGGAATTTTGATTTACCCTCTGAGACAAAGTTGTAGCTCTTGCCATAAAGAGCAAAAATTGTGAACACATAATATCAAAAAAACTTCATATTAAAATCAAAATCGCAAAAAACTATAAAAAAAATCGATTTTTTAATTTTTTCCCCCTATTCAGGTCCATAGGTAGCAAACCGTTCAAAATTCAAGGAATCAAGCAACTTAAAAAATGTACCTAAGATCTTAGTAAACAGCTTTTTAGAACATATTGCTCATTTGCTGCAAGATCGGCATAACTCAAAAAAAAAACCCATTGGAGATAAACAAATTTAAAGTTTTTGATTTGCTCTAACTACTTAGAAAAAAAGAAGACACATTCTCTTCAAACTGGGAAAGTATAATAGATATAAAGATGAATTAAAAACACAATATAAAGAAAAACAAAGCGAACAATTCTGCATCTCTAACTCCAAAATTTAATTTTTTGAGTTATGCCGGTCTTGCAGAAAATGGGCGATATGAACTTCCTAGGAATGATCCTTAGCACCGTTTAATTATCCGTCACGGTTTTAGAAATTGAAATGTATATGGAGCCTTAGCTAAATTATAGGCCAATTATCACTTGTGTAGCTTTACCTGGAGTTTACACATGCAAGTGCAAGTTCGAAAAACTTAATGCACTCACACATTTTTACTAACACCATCACATTTTTTGGACTTTTAAATCAACTTGCAAGAGAATTTACTTGCAAGTAAAGCTTTGACACTTGCTGCAAGTAAAACTACAAATGAAGAAACAGTGTTACCGTGGATGACTTTTGTAGCAATTTACTAGAACTTAGGGCTAAAAAATCAGAGCAAGTTAAACTTTCTTTTTGGTTTAAAATGTGTTTAAATTGGGCGTTTAAACAACCAATACAGACCATATAAATTTGATAAGATTTATCGAAGTGCTGCCACATGTTATTTTTTTAACAACATATAATACATGGGACACTGATTTATACTTGTTGAGTTTAAACTACTTATAAATTTAAGTTTAGTTCAACTAAATCAGCGTTTAAACCATCAGTGATTTATTAGCCATTAATAATATAAAAGTTATATTTAAAGCGGATAACAAATAAAAAAGAGCACAACTACACAACAACGCATCTTAATGGTAAATTTAATTAAAAATTTCTAGCATTTGGAAAAAAAATTGTTAGTCAAAACATTTTCTCAGCCACTACTGCAATACTTGAGTCACACATTTTATAATATAAACATATTTTTTTCATCAAGATGAACCGAAAATAAAATAGAGAATAATTTATTAAATTTATTTTGTTATATTGTTAACATGGTAATGTTTTTAAACCAAAAACAAAACCTTCTTTTTTCATGAGATGTTTTTGCTTCGAGAACCTTTGAAATGTGTAAAGACAGGGTTTAGTCCTTAGAACTTGAATGAGATCAACTTTTATTACGATGGCAGTCTTTGTCAAAGTTTACACCAAAAAGTGATTTCGGTGCATGCAAGTGTTTTTTTGCTTTTTTTTTTTTTTTGAAAGTTGAAAGTCATTGCCCGAACATAATTGAAGTTAGTTAGTGATTTTGGAAAAAAGTTTATTTTCTTCCATAACCGAACGGTTGCGGTGTTTTTTGTCTGGTAATGAGGAATGTAGAGTTGACTTAGGGGTAGATCAGTTCAAGTTGACTTGGTGAGTTTAAAATTCCTTTCAATATTTTAGATGTGTTAAAATGCAACAAAGTCATCTGTGGCAAAATTCTTCAAACGTGCGAATTGTCTCAATGCTTCAACATTAGATTTTATGTTTTTACGTATAAACGATGTGTACTGTTACAACTACTATTAACAATTTGTGTGAGTTCATTGGTTTGAATTAGTGTTCGAAAATAAACATTAAGGAACGATCTTAGTGTTCTGTTTGGTAGGTTTGTCGAAAACACAATAAAAATAATAGTGTAGAAAATATTAAAAAAATAACGTTTCTCTGTTTGTGATCTTCAAATAGAAAAATAATACGTATTTATCCAACTTTACAAAAATATGAGAACATTTTTAGGCCCTAATTATGTTAAACGCAACGCAACGCCAAATAATTACATTAAAAGCAAGAACAGAGCTATAAATATTTTGTAATTTTGTTGTTGCTTTCTACAGAAATTCACATTGCGTTTAAAAATTTCAAACCCCTTATAACTTGTGGCGTTGAAAATTACAAAATAATTATGACTTTGTTTTTGCTTTCAATGTAATTTGACGTTGACGTTGCGTTTTATATACATAGGGCCTTAATTGCGGTTTTTTTCTTTTAATAGGTTAAGAAGCGTTATTTTTGTATCTGTTACAAGTTGTTATTGTAACTCTCTGAAGTTGTTTGAGTTTGTTTTGGTGCATAGATAATGAGTGTAGAATATCGGTTTGTCTATTGCTGGTTTCTCTTGTAACTTTTGTTACTTAGGCAGATAAATATTGGTATTTCTTGTTACTTTAAACATTTGTTGGAAAAGAATTTTTGGAAGGAAATATTCAAAGTAAAATACGTTGTGATCAGTTTTTCTTTATTCAAAAAATAAGTTTATTCAATTTTGTCGTTGTCTTGTCTATAGCAATTGTAGAGCGTATTTTTTTTAAATCAATTAAAACAAAAAAATGTAAGAAACAAATTAGAAATACCAACTTTATGTGGTTTTTTAGATAAAAAGGACTTTGAAAACAAGAAAACGGTACGTTTAAGTGACTTTACAGTCAGTTAAGTATTTGCGTTGCTTTGCATATAACTCAACCGATCAGCTGTTAAAACAATATTTTCATTTCTACAATTACTGTCGGCAAACCCTGCCTTTATACTTATTGTTACATTGATGTCGCCCTTTAGCATGGATATAATTTTTAAAGCCTTCAGACTCCACCACTTTGTTCTTATTTTATATTTTAATGCAGTTATCTTGAGTGTAGAAGATTTCATCTGCATTTAAAAGTTCGCCAAAGCCATTTGATTGACCGACCAGATCTTTGAAATTTGCGTACGTTTCAGGTGGGATACCATCCTCGGCATCAAAATCCTATTATAACTAGCTGATGGGAATCCAGCATTCCAGAACAACAACACCAGTTAAACAAACAGCTTTTCCAAATTTTGAGCAATTTCTTTGCCTTTCTTTATGTTAACAGGAGCATCCATCACCAATACAAGTATTTACACAGATATGAATCAGGGTTGCAATAAGAAGAACTAATAATAATATACAGCTTTTGTTGATGTATTTCAACGCTTCTGTCCGTTTATGAGAGATATTTTGAAAAATTATTTTAAAATCTAGTGTCTGGTTCCGGCAATCATAATGTCCGGTTATGGGGGTTCATTTTGTATGGAAAAACTAATCAACAGCATAAATGTTATGCAGATTTTTGGTTTGTTGTAGCGTTAATACTTAAAAATAAGATTTTTGTAACTAAGCAACCACCCCCCAGACTTAATAAATTTGTTTAGGAAGAATGATCTACATTTCCAATCCATTTCGAACTCCTTAGGAAACAAGAAACAATTTTTTTTAAGTCTTTTAGGAGAAAACGTTTTTAGACACACATTTTGTTCTTTTAACCTTCTTATGATGGATTTTAGCCCCCCCTTGAAATCAAAAGAAAAATCAATCCATCCGTACTCAAATCAATCCGAAGCGTTATTAATAGTACGGTGGGTAAGGATTTTTTTAA
This sequence comes from Pollenia griseotomentosa, assembly GCA_963931875.1. Taxonomy (NCBI): domain Eukaryota; kingdom Metazoa; phylum Arthropoda; class Insecta; order Diptera; family Polleniidae; genus Pollenia; species Pollenia griseotomentosa. Next base: position 45,438,830 of record OZ007563.1, read on the forward strand.
ATAAAGTAACGAAAGATTGATTCAAGTACGGATTTTCAATCGCGAAATACTTAAATTATCCATTTTCAATCCGAAATTCGTACTTAAGATAATCCGAAAATTAGATTGATTTAAGTTAAACTAAGATTGAATTATAAAGTTAATTTAATCATGATTAGTACATTAAATAATCCGGTAATGAGATTGATTTAAGTAAAACTAAGATTGAACCAATCTCAAAACGCATTTGATTCAAGTATGTATTATAAAGTTGATTCAATCCCGAATTAGTACTCAAATTAAACCAAAAATTAAATTAGAAGCAGAATTTTAGTATGATTGATTTTCTTACTCGTTGTACACCTTACAGAGTGATAAAACACCAGCATCATTCCCTATATGGTTTTTACTTAAAAAACTTAATAAACATATATAACTGAAAATATTAACTAAATGAGAAGCAAGAGTTCTCAATTTTGCTTTCTAAACATAAAAATAATGTGTTTTCAACTTGTTCTGTTGTTTCTAAACACAACAAGCAAATCGTTTTTTAACTACTTCTGTGGTGTTGTTGTAGTGTCTACAACAAACTTTGATAAGTTAACTGAGATTTAAATGCTCACTTTGTAATTTTACTCTCAGAGCGGCATTAACTACAAACAAAAAGTTTAATCTATTTTTTACTTGGTTTAAGAATTTTGCACTTATTTTAAGAAATTCCGGGATTGATTTTCGAAAGCAATACCATTTAGGATTGTTGTAAAGCTTCGACAGACGATGGTCAGATCTTAAAATATTGGTAAGCAGCGTTGCTTAAATTGCATTAAAATTGGATAAAATGTCTTACAATTGTGTGAACATTGTAAGCTCATTTGGATTTGCAGAAGTGCAAAATTAATGCATCTGACAATCGCACCATTGTCAGAAAAATATTGCTGTTGGCAACGCCTGCTTACAATATTGTAAGATCTGACCATCGTCTGTACGAAGCTTAAGTACGTTTTATTCGTACGACTGGTACTTAATGTAAGCATAAAATTATTTAATTAATCCAGAGTGTGTTTCTTTCTGTGTAGGAGAACTCGAAAAAATTATTCTAATAGGTCTTAAGTTTTCATAACTTAGCCACACAAGTATTCATTCTCTAACATTCTGGTCAACTAAACACAAACCAACTCAAATTAAAATGTCACAATATTTATAAACGATACAATATGGACAAACGATATCGCCGTCACAAAATTCTGCCATGCCACAAAGAAACAACAACAGCAAAGTCATTGTATCTTTCATTTGTTACTATTATTATTGTTATTATTGATGATAGCCGCTAAATAATAACAAAAACAACAACAATATCACACCAACACATTTACAGAAAAAAAAAAAAAAAAAATGAAAGGAAGAAAAATAAATTATTAATACTCGAAGAAAAGAAAAGACATGATATTAAAGCGAAAGATGAAGACGGTGAGTAGGAAGAACGACAAGAAGGAGAAGACCGTAAAATGCCAAATGCCGCATATTGACTTTGACAGTTGAAGCGGAATTTGATGGTTTTTATTGAAGTGACGCGTAAGGAAATCCTAAAAAAATGTGACGGCAGGAATAAAAAATAATAAAACAACAACATCAACACTTTAAAATGTACAAGAAAATAAACAAATGAAAAAATCCAATATTTTTTAAAAGTATCTGGAGAAAAACACAAACAAACTAACTGCTCTTCTAACACCACCCCATAAAGCAAAACGGGAATATATAATTTTTTTTTTAATTTTAATACTGTAACGTAGAGAAAAAACACTAACAAAACATAAATCTATTCATTTGAAAAAAAAAAAATTATAAGAACCAGGACAAGTTACTAAATATGTCAGTCATTTAGGAGTCATGATATTGAAATGGGAACACAACTCATTTAAGGAAGGAAAAAGGGTGTTTTGGGGGAAGATACGAAAACAAGGCGAGGTGCCAAATAAAGTTAAATTAACGGAAAGTGCAGAAAAAGAGGAGTTTTTAATAATATGCCAAACAGACGTTACTTGTCTAAAAGGGGAGAATATATTGACACTTAATATATTTTATAGCTAAAAATGTAAAAAAAACGTTAACAGCCAGAAAATATATTAAGCGAAAAATGATTTATTGTTTCGGGGAAACTTGATAAAAAAGAAAATCAATATATTTAATATTTTTCAAGCAATTTACTTAATTTCAAGGAAAATTCGTGTAATAAGGAAATTCTTGTAAAATTATAAAAAATATATTTAACAGTATGAAATTTTAAATACTTTACTTAAAAAATTTTTTTATAAATCAAATTTAATTTGAGACGTAACAAAATTTTCGGAACAATAAAATTTTTCAAGCGAAAAAATCTTTAAGGTTGGGAAATTTTTGTCTTAAGTAGAGTTGTGTCGTTCCGGAACGACCTAGTTCCATTGAACGATTCCCTAAAAGGAACGGTGCGGACTTTTTCAATAGTTCCTTTTTTATTGTTCCTCGTTCCGCAATTGCAATCCGTTGAATCATCACATGTATTTCTGTAGGTTAATTTTTTCTGTGTTGATCAGTGTTGCCGACTTTTGTGTATTTAGATCGTGACACATAAAAAATTTCTAATTAAATCAATTACTGATGTGATTCAAAGCAATATATTTTAGCAATATACCACTCGTTCACCACCAGCAACGGCATTACGCGCAGATTAAAACCGGATTAAAACAGTTGTTATTTTGTACAAACATTTAAGAAATTATATAATTATTATTAATGTAGTCGTTACGCCACAACATGACAACAAACAATAACAAATATTTGTTTATTAACGTTTTTACGAACGACAAAGAAGTTTTATCGTTCCTCGTTCATTCATTGTTCAAAGTAAAAAACAGGAACGATGAACGAAAGGAACGACCTAGTTCCTTTGATCGAACGGATCGGTCGGAACGATTCCACAAAAGGAACGATTTTGCCCAACTCTAGTCTTAAGTCAGAAACTATAGTTTTTCGTAACCTTAAATGGAAAATAATTTTTTTGCCTCATTGTCTAAAGAGCAAATGGATACGATTGGAAGAAGTTGTAATAGACTTAGGTTTTGAAAGCAAACGAAAGAGAGAAAGAAAATTACTTAAAACCTATCAAACACTCAAGATTAATGTTAAGTTTTTTTTTGGCTTTAATAAATAACATTTATAAAGACTTTAAACGATTTTATTGGCTAAAATCAGAATGCTTTTACCAGAATTGAATCCAGTTTTAGATTGATTTTTTTGTATTAATTATAAATAACCTGGATCATATTGATAAGAGAGCGACCTATTTGCAAAGAAGATTTTGTATTATGTAAACATAACCATACCATATCAAAATGCTTGCCATTAAGGCGAATTCACGTACACGAGTAAATTCTAAATTGGTTGGATCTTTAATTAAGCGCTGCAAGCAAACACATTTTCACTAATAATTCCATAGTGAAATAGTGTATCCCTGCAAATAATAGGACCAGTCCAAACACGCTTGTAAAATGTAGCCCACAAGGGACTAGGACTAGTCCAAAAGTAACCCAAACGTATGGAAAAACATGGTCTATTAAACATTACGATGTCCTAGGGCAGGATCATATAACCCAGCTTTGGATTACAAAGGAGTAGTCTTAAAACTACTCCATGGTATACACAAGAGGGTTAGTTTTAACTTCGTTTAAAAACGAAAACATGTCGTTAAAAAACGAAGACATGTCGTCTCACTACAAACACTTTTTAACAGTGACATGGTCAATGCTTGCGTTACATTGGACCAGACCATGGAGTAGTCCATTTTATCAAAATGGATCAGGTAGTCCAATATTATTTGCAGGGTATGATGCCCTTTAGCTGAAGATCCAGTGTTGCCATAAAGGATAGACAGCTCCAGCTAAATTGGATTTCATAAAGATCGACGCATTTTATTTTTTTGAATAAGTAAATGTGGATTCATTAAAAAAATGATTTTTACTTCAAATAAAAGTCCAATAATTGCCAATGCTTAAGGCTAGTTTACACGGTAATACAATGTATAACGACTTTGTAGTACCAAAATAATATGAAATTCTCTCCGTGTTTAAGAGAAAAAAATAAAAGTTTGTTGTATGTATATTTCATGTTTACACGGATGGTATAAGTTAAATCAAAAATAATAACAAAAAAGCAGATGGTTACAGTTTTACAATTTTTACAAAAACAACATAAACATTTCTTGAGTTGATTTAAGTTGTTTTTGTAATTGTATAAAAATGCTACCACCTTCAATATATGCTGTTAAAATAAACCTTTTGTGTGATGAAAATACATAAGTTTCTAAAATGGCTTAGCAAATAAACATTTACCGATCGCTTGTCAGATTTTGCAGATAATGAGACTAGTCCATACATGCATGTGAAGCGTAGTCCATAAAGGACTACTCCAAATATATGGTTTAAAGGTGGATTAAACATTACGATGTCCTAGGAGTGGACCATGTAACCCAGTTTTGCATTACAACGGAATAGTCTTAAAACTACTACATGTTCATATATAATCCTAGTGGATTACTTTTGAAACTACTCCATGGTATACTCCAGAGGATAAATTTTAACTTCGTTTAAAAACGAAAACATTTCGTTTAAAAGCGAAGACATGTCGTATCACTACAAACTCTTTTTAACAACGACAGGGTCCATGCTTGCATAGCATTCCAGGGAGTAGTCCATTTGATCAAAATGGATCACGTAGTCCAATATTATCTGCAGGGTCGTATTCTCTCCTACTCAACATTTACATGATACGATTTTTCTTATTCAACATCATATTTTGCATAGTCGTAATACATTGTATAACCGTGTAACTAGCCGTGTAAACTAGCCTTTATGGAATACGACATTGTTTAAACTTTTAATCTGTATTCTTCAAGTTTCCAGTAAATGTTCTAAAGAAAACACAGAAGAAAACAACATTTACCTATCTAAAAACTAGAAACCAAGTTTCTGCAACACTGACTGACTAAATTGGTCGATGGAGGCCTTAAGTTCTACAAAACTGTCATTTGCAGGCTTCGTGGCCTTTTAGTATTAACCCAATTTTATAACAAGACTTTATTTTCAGATTCCCCATTGCATAAATGCCATATAAACTGAAGTTCCTAGCTTTGAAAAAACCCTTATTATATATTATATATTAAATTTATGAAATTTATGGCAATTTTTTTAAATATTTTGCTTAATTGAAGAAATTGCTCCGATGTTTTCAGAGATCTAGCCTCTAAACCCGCTCTAATCTTGAACTTAGTGCCATCATAGGATGCAATAATACGAGATCACAAATCGGCTGACATAAAAGGAATTTCAATTTCAATTGGCCTGCAGCTCTTCGCCCATTGTTTGCTTGTTCAAGTAGACCAGCAATTTATTGTAACCCAAACAGAATAAAGTATAAAGAGTTTAAATCGGGAGAAGGAGACTCGCTCTCCAAACTTGTGTTTAATAATTTGATTCTGTCGTTCGCTATATTGCACGTTGTACCGTCCTCTTAGATCCGCGTGCCACCCAAGTGCAAACACACAGAATCACCAAAATAAACCAAACTTAGCAAAAAACAACAACAATCACAACAGCAAAAAAGTGCTGTACTGTGCCATAAAATTTAAAAAAAAATACGCTTATTTTCTGCAGCATATTCAGTGTTCTAAAATAAACAGAACAATATTTAGCTTTCGGCTCACACACCCAGTAACGATATCTATTTTTTTTCCTTGCTTGTGTAGACGAACTCTTAATAGCGTTCGTTACTATTTTCAAGAAAGTAACGACCATTATATAGTGTTCTGTTCGTCGTTATAAAACTGAACAATTGTAGTAATACTGTTGACAAACATTATTTTTTTATCTTCTTTAGTGTTTCTTAATAAAGAACTAAGCAAACAAAATATTTTAGCAACGACCACAGGACTAGTAGCTTTTGTGTGTATTGTGTTTATGTTTTGTTTGTGTAAAATATTTCACTGACTTTTTTATTTTTTTCGTATATGTATGTTGTTTTTGTAAAAAATTTTTGGTTCTTTTTACCAGTCAAAAGGGCGTTAGATATCCACAACTGAAACGAAGGAACATTAACGAGCTAAACCGAACACAACGAAGTTTGTGGTTAAAAAACAGAACGGAATTAAATGTTCTCGTCTTTTTTTTGAGTTGGATACGTACAGTATTATTTTTGTGTTCGAAGATCACAAACAGGGAATAGTTTTTTTAGTAATTTACTACACAAACACTATTAGCCTTGTGTTTTCTACAAATCTACTGAACCGAACACTAAAGGCCCAACCATAATGTGCATAGCCTTGCTTAACCATAATGCAATAAAAAAACAAAAACAAAATTCACAAATATTTGATTCCATACGGAATGTACGTTCAGTTTCGCACTTTGCTTAAGCAAATGACAGTTTCATAATAAAGGGTGGTTAAATTTCAAGGGCCGATGTTGATTTTGAATAAAACACAAACTATTTAGGAAATTATTGTAATTTTATTTTATAATGATATATTGGTATTACTCAATTATGTATGGAACAAAATATCGGCCAAATGGGCGCCGCGACCACGGCGGCACACCTCCATCCGATGGTCCAAATTTTCGATGACCCTGAGGCATAATGGAGGTTCTATGCCGTTAATGTGCTGAATTATCTCATCCTTTAGCTCTTGAATTGTTGCTGGCTTATCGACGTACACCTTTTCTTTCAAATAACCCCAAAGAAAAAAGTCCAACGGTGTCAAATCACATGATCTTGGCGGCCAATTGACATCGCGATTACGTGACATAACACGGCCATTGAATTTGCTGCGCAAAAGAGCCATTGTTTCGATAGCTGAGTGGCAAGTGGTACCGTCCTGTTGCAACCACATACCGTCCACATCCATATCTTCCAATTCGGGCCATAAAAAGTTCGTTATCATCTCACGATAGCAAACACCATTCACTGTAACTGCCTGACCGGCCTCATTTTGGAAAAATACGGCCCGATGATGCCGCCAGCCCATAAACCCCACCAAACAGTCACTCTTTGTTGGTGCATTGGTTTTTCGACAATCACTCTTGGATTCTCATTCGCCCAAATGCGGAAATTCTGTTTATTGACGAATCCACTGAGGTGAAAATGTGCCTCATCACTGAAGATGATTTTCTCCGAAATTTATCATCCATTTTCATAATAAGTCTGGATAACTTTAACACGTGTGTATCTCTCCATGGTTCAAATTGAGTAAGTCTGAAATAGAGAAATGTCAAATAAAATTCGGAAAAAAACTTGGCGTTTAGGTGTGGTTCACATTCAACATCGGCCCTTACAATTTAACCACCCTTTATTTAACAAAAAGTTTCCTTAAGTTCAATATGGCAAGCCTCATTCGATTTACATGTATTCGTAAATTTGCTTAAGCCAACTTAAGCACATTATGGTTGAGCCTTAAGGAACGATATTTTTGTTTATTTTCGAACAATGAGCACAATTCCTTATAAAAAAATTTCACATTTCCAAAAAATTCCAATTTGAACATACACAATATATATTATTATTTTTTATCAAAAGTAGTTTTTGGGAATACAAAATTTTAATTTAAAGGATTTTGTTATTCGTGCTTAATTCCCAGTTTTTATTCTTGATAAAAACACTTGAAATTTATTATTGATGGGATAAGCTATTCCTATGCGTATTTCACTGGTTGCTTAGGCCAGATCATCAGGAAACTACATCCATAAAGATTTTAGAAAAACTAAAGAAGAATTCCAATCAATTGTAGTGGGGAATGTAAGAAGAGATAAACTCACTTTTTATTGTTGATGTTTTTGTTTAAACTTTGATATTGTTACAAGTAGAACTGTTGCTTATGCTTCTTATACGCTTATCAGTTTTATTTGGTTAAATATCTTTAGTTTTTCTAAAATCTTTATGGATGAAGTTTCCTGATGATCTGGCCTAAGCAACCAGTGAAATGCGCATAGGAATAGCTTATCCCATCAATAATAAATTTCAAGTGTTTTTATCAAGAATAAAAACTGGGAATTAAGCACGAATAACAAAATCTTTTAAGTTATTATTTTTTATTATTTATTAATAGATATATTTAAATATATTTACATTTTCATATTCATTTGTTTTTTATTATTACAATATTTAATATCTATATTTGTCATAACATATTTGTTGTGAGCCAGATTGGCAAATTGCTAGTATTTTCAATTCAATTAATTTTGTTAATTTTAACCCTTTATGGCGTCATGTTGTATTTCTGCAACATACCCTTAAAGTACGTGTAAAAATATAATATTTGGTAGCGTAGCAATTTAAGTCGATGTTGCAGCTTGGCAACATAGCATTCTTGCGGTTTAAAAACTATAAGCTTTCTAGACAGCAACAAGTTTGTATGAATTTCATTCAAGTGACGCGTGTTCAGAAATCTGTTGTGCGCTCTTTAAATGTATTTTCAAAAAATTATTTTTTTAAGTAATATTGATATTTGGCTATTGAAATTGGTTTGAGTGAAAGGTAAGAGGATATATTTCAATAATCAATTACATATTTTTTTCGCAAAACCAATTTCGTTTACGTTTTATACTGATTTTGGTTTTTGCAGGTGTTTATTTTACTATTTTTATAACATTGTAAATGATTTTTATTTAGTATCAAAATGAGCCGTAAATATAACTCCTAGGGACCTAGATATGATTCTATCACAATGAGAAGATAGTGAATATGGCCTTGATTTTTCTGATAACGATTATGCTGACGATCCGACGTACGAGTCAGACCGAAAGATGTCAGGTTGGACCAATACGGGCACTGTTAAGTTTGGGTCGATAAACACATGAGATGCAAATTTCCAGAATGCAAAGGCTATATGCAGACATCTTGCGAAAAATGCGGGGTTAGTCTGTGCTTCAATAAGCAAAACAACTGCTTTAAAATTTTTCATGTTCTTCAATTCAACTTAATCTTTTAGAGCTACTGCTGCAATGTTGCATTTCTGCAACATGTAATTTTTTTCAATAAATAAGATCTTAAATATGAATAAAAATTGTTTTATTAATTTTTCCATTAATAGTAGCCTATTTGCTACCTATTTACCAAAAATTTACGAAATTGGCGTTTTTGCGCCGTAAACGGTTAAGTGTTATGAAAAAATTTTTGATATTACAATTAAAAGAGATTTGACAAAAAAGGGTTAAAAACAAAAATGATTACAGGTCAAATTCGTTGATAATTAGTTTTCTATAATTTAAACAGACCTCTAAGTATTTAAACAAATTGTAAAAGTTGGAACCATTTAATATATTTATTACTTCGATTAGCTCAAGTTGGGATTTTCCAAAAAATGTATATATTATATATTGAACAGACACCTATGGAGTGGAAGTGGATTGTTGGGCATTGTGTATACGGATGCAGTGTTGTTACTGAAGGGCATTTAAGTTAAGCAAACCGCCTCTCGCTCTGACTTTCAAGCTAGTGCTACGAGATGAGTAGTTTTTAAGGCTAGGTTACACTATTGTACTTTGTATTAATACATGTCAAAAACTCAAGTAATATGACAAAGTGTGATAGTGTGAATGCAATCTGTCACGAAAATGACAAGTATTATGAAAAAAAGTTTGACATGCCATACGACTTCATCGTTTCTTGAAAAATTTCTAAAGAATAATACATTTCATTAATACAGGGTTGTATTTTATTTCATGTGTGAGTGTTTATAGTTTGTGTGATGGTGTGAACACAAACTGTCATGTTAAATTAGATTTATGACAGTCAAAACAAAACTCATTAGATTTCTATCTCACAAAGTATTATGGAATACGTAAGACTTGTGAGATAGTGAAAACTAGCCTTTAGTAAGAAGAGGTGTTACGGTATGATCAAGTCGACAGTAGAGGTCGAGGTGCTGTGAGTTTGTTGCCCAAAGTATACTATCTTCACGCTCTTTTGCAGTAAGTAGATTTAATATTGCTTTCCAGTCTGTGCAAAGTGGAAGGTTTGAATTCGAAGGTATAAATTGAATAACTTGTTGAAGATAAGACCACTACTTTGCCCAGAATTCGCTTTTGGCTATTATTGTTTCCGCTAAAATACGTGGTAATCGGTTTTGACCCATGTTCAGAACTTTGCTTATATATAAAATATATGAAAAGTGTGGATACATACAAGGTGTCAAGGCCTGTTTCAAGGTAAAGCATGTAGTTGGGTGTAGCTGCTGGTAGATATAACATCTATTTAATAAAAAATCTGAATAGCTTCCCTACTATGTCATATTTTTGATAACCTCATACTTGGGCAGCGTATAACATTATCGATCTAGAAGCGGAATGATTTATATAGACCAGGTAAGTTTTGAGGCAGCCAGTTTACTGTTCGGATGATTGTTTGATGACAAGATATACGTTATTTCAACGCCCATAATAATTGTAGCTGTTTACGATCTTGATGTTGTTAGCTCCAAACTGCCAGTTAAGATTTGATGATATTCTAGTACCAGAACGAAATATAACAATTTTTGATTTATTAATATTAGCTTTTAGTACCACGTCGTACAGTATTTAAGCAGAGCATCAATCATTTGTTGTAATTTAGTTTGAGAATCAGAAAGAATAACAATATCACCAGCATACAGAAGTATTTTAACATTTGTATCTGCAACATTTACACCATTTGGTAATTCATCTGCTAGGGCTTTGACGTACAGCGAAAATAGTAAGGGGCAACCTCGTTTTACTCCAAGCTCGACAGAAAAAGGTTCAGAAAATGTACTTCCGTTCTAAATAGGACTTTTATTGTTTTCATACACTGATAGTAAAGGCGTCATAACGCTGATGTATTTTGACATCAGTACTTTGACAAGTGTCTTCGTTTTTGACCCCATGACACTTGTCATCATTGTGATGTCAACCTTAGCATCACTTGGCCAAAGTGTCATCAGGGTCAAAATGAAATTATGTCATCAATGGGATGACACATCGGCATCACAGAAATGACGAAAATATCCTCAGTGCGATGACGCAGTAACATCGGAGAAATGACACATTAGCATCAATTTAATGACAGTTTGTCATTAAGTCAAAGTCATTGGAATTGACTAAAGTCAAAGTGAGAGAATATTATTATTTTCTTAACCGTTGCAGATGTTTGTTTCACGCTTGTTGAATTACGATCTTTGTTTACAGCAGAACTCTCAATAATAAGACACCAGCACCATGCCTCATGTGGTTTTCGTAATCATTCTACTTTAAAAATTTCATGTATTTAACTAAATAATTTAAAAAAATAGAATATAGGAATTTTTGCTTCTTATAATACATGGTAATCATGAAAATAATGTTAATAATATACAAAATGTGGCATCGAATTGATGTCACTATTGCCATAAAATAGATGACACTTAAAAAATGACAAAATTGTACTAAGTCGTTAGTCATTGGGTTGATGTTACTTTTTGCATCATTGATGCCATTTGTAGTAGCACTGATGTCACAATTCTGATGTTAGGGCATCATCAATATGAAGATGCATTTTTCTATCAGTGTATGCGCACTATATAATTCTTATCATTTTCGATGACAGCGCTAAACAGGAAAGTTTGTAAAACAAGGACTTTCTAGGTATCATGTCAAAGGCACATACAATATATATTATAATTATCAATATATTATATTGGTCAACTTGCGTTTAGGGTTCACAACAAAAGTGATATTTTTCATTTACCAGGATCTCAATATGTCCTTATGTAAAAACTTTGATAACGAAATATTCATTAAAACATTTAGCTCGAAATATTTTAAATGATGGCGGCCACACTCACTTCACGGGAAGATATACTACAGGACTCATCCGATTGGAAGAGCGCTAAACATCTAAGTAAACAGAAATCGTAATTAGAAGAATGTTCGTCTGGCATTGAAAAAAAGACTAAAAGAGGGATAATTTTTTGAATAATATTTTATTTTTATTTACCGATTAAATAAAAAAATCCCACAAAACCCGGTTTACTTTATACCTAAAGAAAAGGAATATATTGAAATAGTTTAATTTAATATCAATTTATTTATTTCCCTAATTTATTGTTACAAAGTATTTAATTGAATTCTAATTAAAAAAAAGAAAAGCAGTGTAATTTAAAATTCATGAAATGTTAAAATTTCATTTAAAAATTGCATAAAAACAAAAGCACGAAAACCCGTTTTATCATACATTTGACATGTAATTTCCATTGAATTTATTTATTTTGTAAATAACTTAATTTAAAATACATTTTTGAAATTACTTGTTAAAATCATTTAAAACACAATGTGTTGTATGTTTTTCATAATTATTATTGATTTTTGTCTAACTCTTTACAATGACATTATATTTCTATTACAATTACTGGCAGTAGGGGAATTCCATATAAATTAAAATTCGTTTACTGCATTTTACCATGTAAATGAATTGTATTCTAGTTTTTAGGAATTCGCACAAAGACTTGAATAGCATTGATGAAAAATGAATAAATTTGGGAGGCTTTAAGGCATTTATAATAATGTAGTTGCTATTACGAGCATATTTAATGTAGCCATATTTAATTTTATATTAAGCATATTTATGCATTGTTATTTATTCAATATTACTATTGTATACAATTATTTTATAGAGAACTTAAATTTGTATATGTTGCTGCTGTGTATGTTTAAAAAATAATTAATTAATTTTGCGAGGTTGATGGTTGTTGGATTAGTTGGATCAAAATGTTACAGTTAAAATTTACATGAAATTATATTAACATTTTTATAAATCCCTATGAATTTTTCAGTTAACAGTGATAAATAGGACCCACTGGATCTAAAAAATATTATTAATTCGCGTTTTCAGCAACTCAGTGCAGCCTATCGAGTTTAGAGGTTCATTAATGCTAGAACTTCTAAGTTATTGTTAAACCTCACTTAACCCTCTAATCGCCAATACTTTTTTTCGAATCGGTAGGCTAGCTGGTAGTGAGATAGTCTATCAGCGCCGGGGTTGCGGGTTCGATTCCCGCCAGAGACTCTGGTTTTGTTCCTGCAGACAAGCGTAAAGCTTCGCGGGGTTAGCTAAGGGAATTAAAAAAAAAAAATTATGTCATACTGGACATGTTTTAAAACTTAAAATTAATTTCCAATATTTAATTAATTTTTTTTTAACCAAAAACACTAAAACTAGAAAAAGCGTTTTAGGATTTGTTTCCAAAAAACAACTACTAAGCATTTATCTTCTCCCAAGATAAAATATATTTAGTATTTCCAATAGAGATTTTATAAATTCTGGTGAAGAAGTTATTAGTTCCACATGTTAATGATTACATATTCATAATGTAAATCATTTATATTCTTTGTTCATTATAAAAAGGAGCTCAACAACTTCTCTAATACTTTATACTTTATTTTTTAATATTATGAACTGAATAATAACATCCGTTGCACACAAATAGCAATATCATCTTTTGTGAAATCATCATCATCATCGTCTTCTTCAAAATGTGTAAAACTACATTTTGAAAATATTCCGCAACACATGCACAGCAGACAGACGGGTCGACAGACATTTACAAGCACAATTATATTTTAAAGAACAGCGACATACTGAGGAAGTCAAAAGGCCTTCTAAAGGGCTTTTTTAATTGTATTTTGCTAATTCTTTAAAACATAATTTACAATATTAACTTAGTTTAAATAACATAAAAATACGAAAAGCCTTAATAAATACAGTATAAGGCAAAATGAGGATCTTTTAGAGAACTAGGAGTGCATATAAAGCAGCAAGATGCATTTTAACTAGACAAACTTTTGTTGTCTTCTGAAATCGTATTAAGTCAAAAAATATCACATTCCTCAAACAATTGTTAAACCCCCAGAAGCAACGCTGTTTTTGTTTTAAGAAGATTTTTCCATTTCAAATCATATTAATTTTAAAAAAGTGTCAAGCCAACTTTTTTCAAAATAGTTCATTATAATAATTTCTATAATTATTATTTTTTATTTATTTTATTGAGATGTTTATGGTTTTTAATTTAAATTTTAATATTTTAATTTTAAACGACAGCATTTTTAACAACAAACAGCTGATATTCGCCCCATTTAAAATTTTCAGCAAACAAAACAGATTTCTTGTTTACAGCCTTGTTGTCATCTGTCAAATATCACACTCAAAAGAAAAATCAATCCATCCGTACTCAAATCAATCCGAAGCGGTATTAATAGTACGGTGAGTACGGATTTTCTTGAACCAAGTACAGAGAGATTAATTCAAGTACAGATTTTCAATCGCAAAATACTTAAATTATGTATATTCAATCCCGATTTCGTACTTGAAATTATCCGAAAATAAAATTGATTTAAGTAAAACTAAGATTGAATCAATCTTAAAATGCGCTTGATTCAATTATTATAAAGTTGATTTTATCCCGAATTAGAAAGAAAAAATTATTATGATTGATTACTTAAGCCCTTATGACACTACATTTTTAATGCATTGTTCAAGTTTTGGTGAACAGTACAAATATAATGTAATACAAAAATTTACCAAGTGCAAAGAGTTAAGCCGTATTAAGATAAATGGCAAACAGTCAAAAATTTTACTAAAGTTATCGATAAAAAATGAAGGTATGTCAAAAAAAATGTAAAATTGTTTAACTTAAAATTGACATTTCAAGCTTGAAATATTTACAGTGTTGCTGAATCAGCGGTTTATGGGCGAATTCGCTTTTTGTTTTTAGGTTTCTTATAAACAGAAAGTTGGCAACATTTAATAAAATAAACAAAACAGGGATGGCTATGTTGTTTCTGTTTACGTCTAAACTAAAGGCAACGGTGTTTCCAGCCCTGAGGTCTATTTTAGATGAACTTTGACATCTCGAGGAGCAACTGTCATCAAATGGTTTATTTTAAGCTCATTTTTCAATTTTTTGTGTATTTTTTCGTTAAGTTTTTGTTGTAATTTTTAAGGAAAATGAAGTTGTTCTGGCAAATTTTTTTTATTATTCATTGTGTAACCGCCATAGAGTAAAGTAAAGTTTTTTATCGTGGAAATTTTAAATATAAAAGCTCTAATAAAACCAACATTTTATAACGTGTGAAAATTAATAAGGAAAGTGTTTTTATTTAGAGCACCAGTCTTTTTTGTGGAAACTTTCACTTTTTTTTCCCTATCTTTATCTCTTTTTGCAAGTTTTGGCTGCCATTCTTGAAACAAACCCCCAATGTTAATCTACCATTGAATACAGTCCATCGTTTGAGAAGAAAATATCGAAGTTTTTAGTTTCAATTATAGTTTTTTGTTGATACTTTTTAAACTAAGATTTATAATACCTTTTTGTGGTGTTTTTTATGAACATAAATAAAATTAATTTCAACTAAAAAAAATCTTGTAGTACAATTAGGGTAAAAAAATAAAATTTTTAAAGGTTGTTGGTACAATTTCAAAAATTCTCAACGCCATCCCTGAAACAAAACCATAACAAGAGAAAAAAAAACTAAAAACTTTGTTT
This sequence comes from Pollenia griseotomentosa, assembly GCA_963931875.1. NCBI lineage: Eukaryota > Metazoa > Arthropoda > Insecta > Diptera > Polleniidae > Pollenia > Pollenia griseotomentosa. Next base: position 45,454,368 of record OZ007563.1, read on the forward strand.
ACATTTTTTATAGTTTGCTCTTTCTAACATTTACTGTTTCTTTCTATCAATTCTATATCAATTAATGAATAAAAAATGTAGTGTCATAAGGGCTTTACCCGTATTACACCTTACAGAATGATAAAACACCAACATCATACCCGTTATAGTTTTTACTTTAGAAATCTTATGTACGTATTTAACCAAAAATATAAACTAAATGAGAAGCAAGAGCTCAAATTTACTTTTTAACCCTTCGTGGTATACATGAGTCTGGCCAGACCTTTTTTAATGTGTATAGAAAATATAAACATGCGTAAGCAGGTGGGTTAAACACAACGAAAAGTTTAATCTTTTTTTACTTGATTTAAGAATTTTATACTTATCTCAAGAACTTCCGGGATTGATTTTCGAAAGTAATCCCATTTAGGATTGTTTTGAGTACGTTTTAGTGTTATTCGCACTTTAATTTTCGAGTAAGACTCGTACCTAAAGTAATCATAAAAAACTTGATTTATGCCGAGTGTTTTTTTTCTGTGCACAGAACTGTACTTTTATGGCTTAGTAATTTTTTTTTTTTTTGCCAAGTTTTATTTTAAAACTAGTGTTTTATTTGTGGGAAAGTTATTGTGGCAATATAATCATTTGACAAATATTAGAAGCGTTGAAGCTAACAACTGACAAGTCGATAGTAAGTGGGGCTCTAATGAAACCAATAAGGAGTGACCTGTTGTCGCTCGCTTAAGTTGTCGATCAACATGGTGTTAAGTCCATTACCATTATTATTTCTGCACAATTGCAAAGACAGTCGTAGAAATCGTAGTATGGGTAGTATGTCTGGCCTAAAAACTACAAGCCTTTCCACCTGCGATAGTTAAAATAGTTGTATTATAAAATACTACCACTCATGAAAGAGTGCATTTTACGTAGAAGTATGAAATATAATTATTTATAGTCTACTGCCCTTGAAGGAGACATAAATTGACAAATAATTGGGGGTCCATTCAATGAATGATTTATGGTAGATGGTAATGGTCATGTTAATGGTATGCTGTTACTAAAGTTCTTTTATCGCTGCCTGTTTGTTGTTTGGCTGCTTAACAATTTTATAGTACAACTATACAACTATTACACAATTTTCACAGCACATACACATGCAATCGCATGTACACCACAGTACTTGTCTATTTGGCCTGTCCATTTGTCTTTTCTCCATTCGTCGTAGACTTTAGGCGCAGTTAATATCAAGAACAAGATGAAGAAGACGACGATGATGGTACTGGAGCAAAGAAGTAAAAAAAACAACGAGTACAAGCAGCAAGAAGATTAAATATATGTTGCCAATATTTAAACAGCATAACACAGATCACAGCAGTGGCAACAGATGAAATAGATGAGCAGGCAAATGGACGGACTAAGAAACTAACAGATAGTCAGACGGACAGACGTGTATTTCCATAATAACTGCTAGTGTGTTGTTTCATCATCTACTTCATCCTATCAGCCAGAAGAAAAACGGAACCAAACTTCAGCCCAACAACAGTTACGGGCTTAACCAAGCAGCAGACAACCCACCCGTCCATACAATAAATAGAGACCATTTCCCATTGTACTACTTGTGTGGATGGCAACACACACAATAGCAGCAAGAATTCGTTTAAACATCTAGTAAAATTGATAAGTAAACTGTAATGAAAACAAGAGAAAAATAACCAACTAAAAACGAATGAAAAAGTTCGTACATTCAGCGTGATTTTGAAATTTCTAAGCAAGTGAGTTCGGAATCATTGAATATTAACAGTCAGACAGAACTTCATACCCATTTTATAAAATTTAAAAACTAAATGTATGTGTAAAACGATGATTTGGCTATTGTTCTATTTATTCTCTTTCTCTATTCTGTACTATTATAAATGCGTCTCTTACGTTTCAATAAATTCGAATTGTTTTATTACCATGAATACAAACGCATTTTATAAATAATTGATGATAATGACAATGAAAAATATTGTTTAATATGAGTAGAAATACTGTAAAAGTTAGTTTTGTTAGAACTCACATGAATAAGTTTGAAAGGAACAGTTAGTAAACCTTTTAATTAAGAATTTTTATATGAATTTCGCCACTACTGCGCGTTATATGACTTGTGAAATTTTGTAAGAGTAATTTTCAGAATTGAAATTCATGCTAAGCCTACAAAAATATATAAACAGAAACATTAACATTAGCCGGTGACTTGCGGAAATAAATGTGATTTTCAAAACGCATATGGGCCATCCACAGAGTGGCTTTCTTTTTGTCACGTTATGCTATTAAGCAATTAAGCATGTATTTCAGACCCATGTTGTTAAAATTTTTCGTTTCTTTACTAAATAAAAAGCTTGTTGCACTTTACAACAAAACACAAGCAATTTTATTTAAACAGTTTTCTTTGAAAACCAATTTCAAATGCTTGGTGGTGTAAGCGACAAAAAGTGAGCTTTTCTGTGGAACTTCCAATATAATTTTTTTTTTTTAAGATTTACAGTTTTATTTATTAATACCATATAAATAAAATTGGAACAAAATTTAAGAATTCTACTTTTATCAACGTTTTTCTTGGGATTAAAAAAAAAAATAAATAAACAAGGTAAATATTGTTCTTGTGTGGAAGGTTCCACGCTAACTTTTTCCGCTCGCTTTATGGCAGATGTGTGTATTGAGAACCCAACCGTTATCACCAAAAATTAAAACTTTTACTTTAACCGTTCTGTAAATATCTGATCGCACCGTGTAAGTGAAAAAGATGTACATGTAAAACTCTTACTACATGGTAGATCTTATCCACTGGGTGATAATCAATGCGTTTACCAACCGCCCTTGGGTGTGAGAGCAACCAGCAGATGTAAGTAGCACTTTGGCTGCATGATCCGGCAAGGCTATGCACTCGCCCCTTGTTTAGAAGCTTTCTTAAATCCACTGCTTTTGGCAATATGCTAGCTACATCTGTTGAGTCAGGACAAACTTTCACAAGTGGTGAAAAATCAACCTTTCCATTCCTTCCCGCAACGTTGGGTTTAAGCCACAATCATCACGTGAACCCCGAAAGTATCCCTTCGTTAATATTGGGTCGTTACATTCCATTTGTGAAAGCATGACTTACTGCGCATACACAGAAAAAATGAAAAACCAACTTCAATTAACGAAAGTATCCCTTCGTTAATATTGGGTCGTTACATTCCATTTGTGAAAGCATGACTTACTGCGCATACACAGAAAAAATGAAAAACCAACTTCAATTAACGTATTTATTGTACTATGAATTAAATTCTTTACTGATTTTCCGCCTGCAAACTAAAATTGATCATATCAATTAACGCATTTGTAAGTTTGAGCTTTTCTTGCTGTAAAAGAAGCCATATAAAACGTAAACGCAAATCAAAATATTTTTTCAATCAACACAGTTAATTGAAACAATTAAAAAATTGTTTGAGAATTTAAAATATTTTGAAGTTTGTGTGTATGTTTTCATATTTGCAAATATACACACAAACATTATATTTTTGTTTTCAATTAAGGCAAATTAATTGAAACAATTAAAAAAATTGTTTAACACAGCATTATTAAATTAATTGAAAAAATTGTGGTGAAAATTTTTTCTGTGTACCCTCATCGGACGAAAGCGCAACCTTGGAAATACTAATTATCAGAAAAGTAGAACTTCCGCAAAGGCAATTTTCCTTTAAGACAAAAAGTATATTTCCCCCAAGAAGTATGTATACTAACAGAGACCTTAATCAATAGTGAGTCCATGGTACCAGCTAGGATCCCTGGTCAGCTGCGACCGCAATAGATCGTAAATGTCTCTTTAAAACTGTCAATTTTCTCGGATGATGCTACAGCAGAAGGTAAAAAATCTTATATCTTAATATTAAAATTGTCATGTTGGCTAAATGTTTTTCGTGTTGGTATCTATATATGAGTAGTGGCATGTTGTATTTTGCTGGCATTTTTAATATTGATCCGAAGGTCAACCCGATTTACCTTAAATATGACCCAAGAACATTGGGTTCCTGCATTAAATCGTATTCTCGAATATATTGCTTCCCTGTCTAATAGTCTATGGTTTATTTACATATACTTTTGGCCGTTTTCTCATTAGTTAGCGAATATAATTTTTCCAACAAAGTAGTGTAAATTAAAGAACTCTGGTTTTCTTAATGACTCATTTGCTTCTATACCTCTCGCAAAGCTTACTGGCCTTCATCTGCCAATTTTTTATTTGCCGTACAGATAAATTAAATCGGCTGACAGCTGTTCTTTCCCATCTATTTGAGAGGCAAATAATATTTTGGTCTGCATATTGAAAAACCAAAATCGTTAACTGACAGTTGATCAGTCTGATGTCGACATTTAGTAACAGCCAGCTTGTCGGTACATTGAGAAAACGGGCACTTGTCTCTCAAATATTTTGATAAAAAGAAGTCTGGCGTAGGTAAATCTGGTGAACAATATGACCAAGGAAAATCTGAAACGACAAGAAAAGAAAAATTCGATCATTTAACGCGCGGCTTTGAAATTGTAAATTTTCAAAAATTCAGTTAAAATTTCAAAAAGAAAAAATAAATTATATTACAAAATAAAAAAGTTATACATGTTACCATTGGTGAGTCTTTTGTGGGCCACCCTTTGTAAGGTTTGCCTTCTGTATTGAATTATAAATATATATATAAAACTTAATTTGTTTTAGAAACGATTTGAAATTGGTATGTGTCGCATTTGGTTATGGCGAACATCTTGTGGTGGAAGTTTTTGAAATCGGCGCTTTGAAGGTATAGCTCTTATGGGGTTGGCAAAATACTTTTGCAACTCATACATACATAAAAACTTTGTTCCCCAAAGACACGAGTTTCCCATTATTATATACTGCTTACACGCAAAGAAAAAACATGGTCGTAGTAAACATATTCTAAGAGCAACATATTATCATAAGATTCGTGATTGTAGTCACAATATTACAATTGTTATTGAATCATATTAGGACTTAATATTTATATTCGTAATATTACATCATAATATTTTTCCCTAAATCATATTTTTATCATGTTTATCATATTAAGTTAAAAAGTAATCATAATATTATCATGTTAATCATTATAAATTAAGAAGTAATCATATTATGATACAGTGGTGCTGTCACAACAATAAAAAAATAAATTAAAATTTTTTTGCATCGATTTTTGATTTTGAGGCACCTTACAATTTTTTTTAATGTACAAAGGTAAAATTTTTTTTATTTTTAAATTTAACTTGCTTTTTAAATGGGTATTTTGTATTTTGTGCACGACAACAATATATTGTTACAATAAACATAGTGTAGTTGCCGTAACCATGTCCAACCATATTTTTTCTCTGCGTGTAGAATATATCCACTGTATGTAACCGGCCTCATTTTGGAAAAATACGGCCCGATGATGCCGCCAGCTCATAAACCCCACCAAACAGTCACTCTTTGTTGGTGCATTGCTTTTTCGACCAACACTCTTGGATTATGATTCGCCCAAATGCGGCAATTCTGCTTATTGACGAATCCACTGAGGTGAAAATGTGCCTCATCACCGAAGTTAATTAATTCTGACCATAGACAACGTTTGGAATGGTCAAGAGGCTTTAGTGCTTAAGTCAATTGCACCTTGTTAGCGTGTAAGTGCAAGTCTTTAGGCATAATGTTCATCAACGACGAGCGTGAGAGGTGCAATTGTTGGGCACGACGCACAGTGGCGCCCGTAGAGCAAACGAGGTTGCAAAAATCAAAATTTTCATGAGCGCCGACGAAGTTTTGAATAAACCCATGTTATAGGAAACTTTTCAACGATTTCAAATCTGCCAATCTTAATAATATCACATTTTTAGTTTAGAAGATATAACCGTTCAAAGTTGACCGACTTTCGGTTTTTAAAAAAACACACAATTTTTAGTAAATTTGTTGCGATTTAATTTTTTGTTTGTATTGATTGATGTATTTATTAAATGTATAATGATAAAAAAAAATTAACTGTTTGCTTTGAGTTTCTCCTGGTAAATCACTATTTAAAAACTATCCGTTTTTTCACTATTTTTCAACTTTGACGGAAAATAAAAAAAAATCTATATTTTTCTATATTTGCCATATTTGCAAAACCTGTTCTTTGATTATTTCTTTGCATAATTCAAAACGTTTTATCTGCCCGTACGTGCCCGTTTGGGTTCTAGAGGTTAAAAAGGTTAAAAAGACATGGTTGCAGAAATTGTATGGCGTCCATCCCTTATATGTTTTGACTGACAGTAGTTTGATCTAATAGTTTGAAAAAAACTACTCATTGAAATTAGCAGGTACGTACCTCACTTAAACAATACTTTGGCGTACAAATGGTCAAGAACAATATTGACTTATGGTCCCTACAGGTAGGCACAAATCTTATTTGGACACGTGCATAATATCAAAATGCATTATTCAGCCTAAATCCATATGTATGCAGGGAACAGGTAAATTTTTAGGCATGGTAGCATAAGCCTATATATTGCAAAATAAGCATAATGCCTGGATTAGTCTACAACTGAAAGTTGGCGCAACAATTACTGAAACCATTAAACAATTTAAGTACTGAAAACATGGCGTTGAACAATTTTAAATTATTTGAACTGTTAAGAAAGTCAACCACACCAAATTTTTTCACGGAAGCTGCTTTAGAAGAACTTGATAGCTTATACGGAAATATTGAGAGAAGCGTAATTATAAAAAATAATTTTTATCTGATATATGCAAATATTAAGGCAAAATGGGTGAAATCTAATCGAACCATTCAGAACTTCAACTCCAAATACGAGGACTGGCTTAATGAAGACACCGTCCTGGATATATTGGCAGTAGATAAACCCACCACATCAACCAGAGGAGCAGAAGGAAGGCCAAAAAAAAGTATTGAGGAGTGTTCAATTTTCACAAGAAAGAGGAAACTTGCCGATGCCACCAATGACTTGATATACCTTCTCTTACGAATTGTGATGAATATTTTACAGAAAATTGAAAAAAAAAATTTTTTTTTTTTAATTTGTTGGGTAATAATTTAAAACATAAAACCCTTAAGAAAAATATAAAAACAATCTAAAAATGTAAAAATAATTTTTTTTAGCTACCATAAAATTGATTTTTCTACTAATTTTAACTTTGATAACCCATAAGTAGGCCCCTACAAAGCGTAGCACCCTTTCCAAACACTCATTTCATAGGCTAAACAGTTATTTATCATATGCTGTTTAAACTGTTCAATTATCTTATTCGGTTCAAAAGACGGCTCTTCAGCCACACTATCGTGAACGGCAGCAATACTTTCTGCAGTACGTGCTGTACGAGCATGCACTGGTGTTTTCACATCTCCTACAGACCCGGTTTGCTCAAATTTTTGCACGATTTTTCCGACTGTACGCACATTTAGACGATTAAATTTATCGAAAAAATTACGAAGTGCGCGATATGCATTTTGATTGGAACGCCCATTTTCATAATAAGCCTGAATAACTTTAACGCGTTGCTCGATTGTGTATCTTTCCATGGTTCAAATTGAGTTACTCTGAAATTGTGAGGTGTGGTTCACATTCAACATCGGCCCTTAAAATTTCACCAGCCTTTATAACTGGCTGTCAGATAATTTATAAAAATGAAAAGTTTCTGTCCTAAAAACTTTTTTAAGAATTTTTGAAAATAGGAAAAACTAATTTTGCATGAAAAACAACATTTATATAGGAAAGGGTTAAGTGCTTAGGAAAAGTTATCGACCGAATTGTGCCATGTGTACAATAGACAGTAAGACATGACTAGATTGTTCAATATTTTAAAAATACCAAAAATTTAAACAAAATTAATTAAATACTTGTCACTAAATGATTTGCGTTGAATCTGGATTGTCCTCTTTAATAAGAGAAATGTAAAAAGTATATGGATTTACAAACTCATTGCATTACAACATTTTGTATAAAGAATATTTTCCGCATTTCTATCTCACTACTTTAAGCACACATGTTAACAACTTTTTATTTCCAGTCTAATTTTTTTTCTATTTTTCTTTAAACTTTGCAATCAATACTAAAAATTAATTATTGAAATAGTCTCAACCTCCACATTTACTTGTGGAAAACTTGTTGTTTAATTTCGGTTTCTTTTTCGTGGAAATTCACTGAGTTTTACATTAACAAATGCCTGCACACTATTAATCAGAAGCTTTTTATACAAAATCGATTTTTGTTGGTTTCATTTGCTGTTGTTTTTTCGAGGAGAGGGGACTTAAGCCATGGCTATCTTCTAGCTATAATTTATGTTCATTTAAGTGTATATATGTGAGTTGAAAACATATGATCATACAAACATAAAACAGGTAAAAATAATAAAATGTTTTTTATCAAATCTCAAACTATAACGTAGGAGGAGAGTTCCAGGAAACTTGTTGTTACCTCAGTCAAATCTATGCAGTACACCAAGACCCCAAATTTTCTGCTGTCCTCTACAAGCGTCTACTATTTAGTACGAGTAGTTACAGGCTACGCATAGAAGAGTTGTAAGCAGATATGGCGATACATGCATGTACGTTTGAGTGTGCAGGAATGTGTATTTATTTGTGTACAATAGAGGCAACAGCAGCAGAGAATGGCCATAAAATTACCACATCGTAATAATTCCGATACAATCAGCACTTGGGCCAAATGGTAATTGCGTATTGTAAATTAGTTGGTTGGTTTGGTTGATTGGTTGGCGAAATGTATGAATGAATGTTTTAAATGGTTTTGTGATAAAAATAATGTGCAAGGAACAGAGGAAGTAGGGAGTGAGAGGTTAATGTGTGTATATGGTCTTCTTAATGCATATTTACGCACTTAAATACACACAAGCGTACATAAATGAAAAAAGTACACATTCTCATACGAACGTTAATAAATATAAATATGTCGATGGGAGAAATATATAAAATGTTAATAAACATACACAATTTAATGAGCATACAAACTTACATACATATGTATGCATAATTATTAATGTATGTGTGAATGAACAAATGTTGGTCTGTTTATATGTAGGTATGTATAAATGTATACCTATTGTTGCATGTATTTGTTTAAATGTAGATTAGAAGATATTTAGTGTGGCAAATGCGGAGTGCAAATTACTAAAGAGTATTATGGAGGAAACTTTGCTACTGACACCTTCTCATAGTCACTTAGGCATACAGAGTTATATGCAAAAGTCGAAGGACTGACTCTAAATAACTTTTCTATAATCTACATTAAAGCATGCGACAAAAATTAGTAACAAATTCTCAAAATAGTGAACAGTTACCACAGTTTAATAAAGTTTAAATTGTGAAAAAATAATGAAATTGAAAAAAATATATATTAAAAAAATTATAAGATCTAAAATTGTTATAAATTCTGAACTGAGTTATGTCACTATTGAAGCAAAACAGCGATATATGCTAACTCTTCTGTGTATACAAAAATTAAAATGGGTTTGTTTGTTTAATCCCTTTAATTCATTATAATTTCCTGATTACCCGAAGCTTAACACAGGCTTTAAATATTTGTAAATTTTTAAGTGGGCGTGGCAACTCTCATTCATTGGCACATCGTATATGACATCAATAACTACTTAATTTTACAAAAATTAATTGTCTGGCGACGCTTAAATCTTTAGGGATTCCTCATGTTTCTTTACACCTTTTTATTAAAAAGAAAACAATATTTGAATAAAAATGCACCGTTACGTGTTTTTTGCACTTGGTTTGTTTCTGAACAAAAGTCGTTAAGAAAAAACTTGAGCCCTGGAATAGCACCTCTCTCAAAAAAAGTTAATTTTTTTCTAAGTCAAATGGTTCGGGAAAATAGTTAATGGGGGAGGAAAAAGGAAAAATTAAAGCGTATAAGAATATTGGACTAGCGAGTGCTGCAATATCCAAGAATATCTACCGAAGTCGAAAAGTTATTTCGTCACTTCTTTAAAATTAGTCCAACTATGGCAAAAATATGAAGGGCGGAACAAAAATTGTGTTATTTAACTCAGAGAAAAGACTTACAGCCGTACCTAAACAAGAGCGGAAAGTGAAACGTTTTCTTTACGCTGATATGGCATACCTAAACAGAAGCGTCAATGTTGTGTGAAGAACAGTTGTGTTGACGTTCTTCTTTAATCAAACACATATCGCTCATTTGCTGCAAGACCGGCATAACTCAAAAAAATCCATTTCGAGATAAACGCATTAAAAGTTTTTGATTTGCTCTAACTACTATTTCAAAGCGTTGCCGCCGCGCTATTAAGGAATCCTTCATATAAAGTGTATGGGCATGACAATAATTGACAACTAGAAAACGCGTGTCAATTGCCGATATAAAAAAACAGGAGTTAGTGCGAGCTTGGCAACTACGCGGCGAGTTATTTAGAAAGCTGATCATATAAAGAGATTGAATATAGAGAGGAAAACCACCTCTTAATGCAGGCATCAAGGAGAAACGGCTCAGGGTTGTTTCTCTGATGAGAAAAAGTTTAATTTAGAAGGGCCCGATGGTTACAGCTTTTACTTTCATGACTTTCAATAGAAATCACATCATACGAATTGGTAAAATAGTCGTGCGGGATGTTTAATGCCATTTGTGAGTTTTACAGCCTGGCCCACGACGTCGACCGCTATCGTTTGCTTGCATTCTAATCAACAAACCGCTGATTTCCGCTCCAAATAAAATTTTTTAGCACGACAAGTCGATCTACAATGCAAGCGAACGATAACGTAACAGTTTTTATACAAATTTGCGGCACACTAATTGCCAATTTTCAGGATTGATATTAAAACACATTTATGTTTAAAATCGTTTTAAATACAAAATTTTCTTCTTCACTAAATACTTAAATCAAACTTAATTCACCGATGTGGTTCACTTAATTTCAACTTAAGTTTCTATTGTAATAGTTTAGCAAGGTGGCCTCAATATCACGCCAATACAACAACAAGAGGCAAAGCAATAACAATCAGCTGTTTTTGAGACCTATATGCAAGGTGGTTGTGTGATATTTTTTGTAATTAGTAGTGCTACCATACTTTTATCTTATAAAATAAAACTCAAAAAATCAATCTGTATTTAAATACGATTTAAGTTTTTATGAAAATTAACTTAATTTATATTTAATTACTATCCTGAAAATTGGGCATAAGAAATATTATGCGAACACAAAGTGGTTGTGGTTGGCGGCAGAGGTAGAGGCATTTTGTTAAAATATTAAATGAAATATTTCTTTACACAACAACACTAAATATTTTTTTTTATATCTATTTTTTATAAAATATTTTTCGAAAAATGGTATTCTTTCTTTTTTGTTTACTGCTTTGTTTGTTTTTTGTATACTCCTTTTTTTGTATTGCTTTGATTGAAGCACATAGTTGTATTTTTATGTCATAATTTATATGTTTTGGCAATTTCAATTTTCAAACTTTTATTTATGGAATTTTTATTATCGAATTTTTTATTTGTGGAATTGTTGATTTGGCAATACAGTAGACGCTCACAAATTAGAGCTTTCAGTAATTCGAACGTCCAGAAATTAGAATCAGTGTTTTCAATACATTAAACGCTCTAAAATTCGAATTTATAGTTCTAATTTCAGAGCGTTTTTTTTTTTTTTTGTTATTTGAACACAAGAAATCCGCAATTTATTTTTATTCTGTTTGAACATGTAAAACTAAAAAGGGGAATTACCAAATTTTAGATGTGTTTCCTTATTTGTTGTTTTTTTGCCGCATTTATATATAGTTTTGGCTAGTTTATTCGTGAAATTCGAAACATGTGTACATATTTTGAGAGTCTCTATTAAAAAGTGAAAGTGTATCATTCGAAATGTCAAATAAACGTAAAAAAAAAAACACTTTATTATCGGAAACGAAGGTCAAAATATTAGAAAAGCTTGACAAAGGGTTTGAAAGGAATATTAATGTTACGACATCTTCATTCAGCTATATCAAATCACATAGAACAGCAATATTAAATGCTGTTTTCAACACATATCAGGAAGCAAGCAATAAATCTTTGCACAGCGCTGAATACCCAAATATGGTAAGTCGTCTGTATGAGTGGTTTAAAGAGAAAGCTAAAAAAATATTTAGAGAGGAATACCCCTATAAAGATGAAAATGCATTTCGTGGAAGCAATGAATAGTTTTCCAAATATAAGAAACGACAAGGTATTTTTAATTTTAAAAAATAGATTTAATGTATTGGAGTGAATTACGTTTTGTTTTCTTGTTTTTATCAAAAAAATTTAAGTAATTTTTATTTTCTATTCGAAATAAAAACGTCCAGAAATTAGAATAATTCAGAAATTAGAATTGCCTCAAAAACAAAGCGGTTCTAATTTGCGAGCGTCTACTGTACAGTTATTTGACAATAAAGGAATGGATTACGTTAGAAACTTAAAACATGTCGACCGACAAGTCGATTGTGACTCGACATCGTGGGCTAGGCTGTTAATTTTTAAGAACAAAAATGAATGCCATCAACTATATTGGCGTGCTAGAAAAGGCTTTTTCTGCTATAAATAATATTTTGGGACGTCTTCCTCGAAAATTTCCAGAGAGTCATGAGTAATGTTCTTATCCATACCGCTCGTATTGTAAAATCCTATTACAGAGTCAAAACTTAGAACTTTTAAAATGGACCCCATATTCATCGGACCTTAACCTTATAGAAAATGTATATGGTTGAATGTCTCAAAAAGTTTGCGAGGACGGACAAAAATGTACCACTGCTCCGAAACTTATTGAAGCCATCAAACTAACCTGGAGCTCAATTCAACTAGACTATATAGCCACGTTGTTCGAATCTATTCCAAACAGGATCTGAAAAAATTTAACTCACCAATAGGCGACAAACGATTTGAATGTTTAATAAAATTGAAAATTAAAAAATTGTAATAAAAGTTTAAAAAAATAAGCTTTAAAGAGTGGTGTTCTTTCTATTCAAATGGTGCAAACTTTATATTAAAATTTTTCAATATGTTAACAAAAAAAAATTTGTTACAGATATGATTTTTTCCTTGCATTGTATTTCAAATTGAAGGTATCCAATAATTTTGGCAAAAAAAATTTCGCTTGCTACTACCTTAGTTAAAAAAATTGTTTGTCTGGAAAAAATCACTTTATGTGTGCTATTAAAGTGGCGCAGAGTGTTCTTTATGGTATACTTATTTTGAGAACGGTAACAATTAGTGCTTCCAAATTGGGAACAGTTGATGACCAAACTCATCAATACAAAACTTCTGTCAAAAAGCGAGCTAAAGCCCTTATGAAAAATATAAAAACAAAACAAACAGAAAGCGGCAAATAGCTGAATTTGCCCCTAAACTGCTGATTCAGCAACACTTTTAATACTCAAGTTTAAAAAGTCAATTTTAAGTTGAAAAATTTTACATTTTTTTTTTTTTTTTGTCCTAACTTTAAAAATTGTTGACAGTTTGTTATTTATCTTAATACAACTGAACTCTTTGCACTTGGTAAATTTTTCTCTTACACTATATTTGCACTGTTCACCAAAACTTGAACAATGCATTAAAAATGTAGTGTCATAAGGGCTTAAACTTAAAAAATTAACGCGAAGTCATACAAGAACAATATCATTGCCTAAATATCTGGGAAAGAATAGTAGCAAAGTTTGAAATTTTGGTACAAATTTCGCTATTGACACACAAGATTGGTTTTAAAAATTTTTTTACCAGTTTTATTTTTTTTATGGGCATAGCGAAGCGCACCGGGTTCAGCTAGTAAATACATATATGAACCATTAACAATGCGTTTTATTACAACGTTTTTGTAGTTGTTGCCTCCTAACGTTAGTATGGGTAAATTGGGGAGAGTTAATATTTTCTGTAGAATGGGCTTATTGTGTGCTTAAGCTATTATTGTAGCAACATCAACAGCAGCAGCACATAATTATTGCTGATGACGACTATCACGATAATAATGATGATGATTATGATTATGCCGTTGTTACTGGTTCTGATGATGCTGCTGGTGTAGAAGTGGAGTTGGCAATGATGCCCCTTAGTTATAGTCAACTAATAACTTAAATGCTTATGTTCATAATAAACAATAACAATAATAACAATAACATCATAAACAATTTGTTATTATTTAACACTACGTACACATACTCATACACATAATTAATAATATTTTTTTTTTGTTTTTGTACAACTTCCTTTAAAATTTGTTATTGTTGCTATTAGTATCAATCATAAAACGTTAAATGACCTTTAAATCCTGTTGTTATAAGTACAAGAAATACACGTAAAAAGCACAAAAATTATGTTTTGTATTGTTTTGTAAAATTGTAGCTTCATTTTTATTAAAACCATTTAAAGAAAAAACATTTAAGGAAAATTAAAACTTATACTTAAGGGGCTTAAGTAAATTTGTGGTTAAGAGCATTTTAAATTGAGTATTTAAACTTTAATTAAATGATTAAAATTTATAAAATATTTACTTTTCAGTGCTACTTATTTAAATTGGTGGAGTGCAATAATGCCTTACGTAATAAGGCCTTTATTTGCAAAAAGGCTTTATTGCACTTTGAAAGTGAAATAAGGCCTTTATTAAAATTTAGCCAATAGTGCAATAAAGCCTTTATTTTATTTTATTTTTTTTGTGCACTTCGTAGGAAAAAGCCACCTAAATCTTCACTTAATACAGTTTTTCTGCGGGGCGGTTTTCTCCTCCATAGGACGCGGCAGGTGGCTTCGCTGAATACAGTTTTCCTGCGCGCGTCTCATTGTCTTCCGTAGTGTGACGCGCGCAGGGAAACTTTATTCAGCGAAGCCACCTGCCGCGTCCCATGGAGGAGAAAACCCCTAAGAGCGGCCGCAGGCCGCCACGCAGAAAAACTTTATAAAGCAAAGATTTTCAATATTGTTGCAGTTAAATTAATATTTGTGTATCCTTTTTTCCAGACATTTCCTTTTATGTACATTTTAATGTCAAGCAAATCTTTCAAAGCATATATCCACGTACTACAATATATTCAAAGTAATATTTTTGACATATAAAAAGACATTTAAGTGCAATAAGGCCTTTACGGCTTTATTTCACTTTCAAAGTGCAATAAAGCCTTTTTGCAAATAAAGGCCTTATTTCTCAATTGAATGTGAAATAAAGCCTTAAAGGCCTTATTTCGTAAGGCATTATTGCACTCCACCCTCATATAAGACCCTTTAAAGTACACAGAGAAAACAGATTCGTGACAATTACTGAAAGTTTCGTTGCTTAGCATAATATTTTTGATAGCAACATTTGAATTTTAGTACACTATCAGTTCTAACCACAGATATTGTTAGTTGTTAGTATGGTTTTTAGAAAACAAAAATATGCTTATAACCGAATATATGATAGATGCAACTGAATTAATATATAATTGGTGTTCATAACAAAAGATTTGATTGAGTTTATCAATATATTTTTCCCACCGGTTACATAAGCCATTTTCCCGATTTATTAAATAGAAAATGAAAATAATTTTTATAACCTCCATTTTTTGTTTGTTTATTTATTAAGATATTTTATGTATCGTTTATACATTCACCCTTATCGTGTTTGGCGAATTTGAAATACGCCTGCGATAGGAAGTAACGTGAATTTACTTCCTTAAATATATTTCCAAACAGTCGGAGGCGTATTTTAAACCCGCCAACCACGATAAGGGTGGTTATTTAATGTTATAAAACACATACATACATTATTTACCCGACCAATTCAGACAAATTTGAGAACATCGTGGGCCTACTCTCTTAAACGGAAAAAATTGCTATCGCACCTAAAAGAGTTCCAATTAGACCAAGCGGGCAGTATTAAGGAACTGAGAAAGAAGTGGGCTAAACTCATAAGTGGCGAACATGTTGGGCTTGAAACACAGCTCTTTTTAGAAATCCAAACTAAGCAGGAAGCTCGCCCAAATTCCAAGTGACCCCGGAGCTAAATGTAGTGGTAAAATCACCGGTAGAGGAGGAGATTACTAGGATCTGGAACAAATTTGTTTTAAATATGAATTACAACTTATTTAATTAAATGACTTACAAATTACAACTTATTTAATTAAATGACTTAGAAATTTGTTTTTTACTTTTGACAGAAAATTCAGTTTATAATTAGTTTAGTACTCACAATAAACAATTGGGACATATAGCTTTTTTTTGGTTGTGAATGCCAACAAATTATATTTTCATTTGTTGTACTCGAACTAAAACTATACTAACAATCGATAATTAGCTGCAATAAATGAATTAACATTTTTTTAATTACAATAACTAATATTCAGTATTGCCCTGTTTTAAATTCGGTTGTGATTCTAACCATTTGTACTAATTTTTAGAACTAAATTAAACTAGTTCATAACTAATAAAAGAATTGAAGGAATCATATTTCAGTTAGAATAACGTTTTAATAATCAAGATAATTAAGAACTATATATTTTTAATAGTTGCAATAATAAATTATGTAACTTGATCAATATTTTATAACTGCAACCGTTTCCCAACCAACTTGTTTTCTGTGTGTATAAATTTTGTATGCTTGGGTAAGTCGATTGGTAGGCCAATTTCGAACGCCTCAACACGAAATTTTTTTTCACAGCAAAAAAAGATTGAATCTAGTCCTCCTAAGCTCTTTAGAATTTAAGTCCACTCCATCAATTCATATTGTTTTATTACGACAAATTTAAGCGCCAGAAGTCACGCCTAAGCCAACTCAATCAACGCCAAAAATTCATGCGTTTAGGGTACTGTTCTTCATCTATTACGAGCTGTTGAAATCAGAACTAATGATCGCAATCAAGCACGATAAATACGCTTGAAGCAAGAATTATCCGTTAATAGACCATTTATTAACTTTTTAGAAAACAAGATGAGAAGATTTTCCATACCCGCCTTTTAGTCCATTCCTCTACCCGTCTAAGGCTCATTGTTTTTGATCAGCGATGATAGATTATTTATTTATGCTCAAATTGTTGATTTGAAAGCTTGTAAAAAATATGATTTGGGGATTTTATTTTAATCTTGTGGATTTTTTGGAGATTTTTTCTTATTTGTATTTGCATTCAGTTTTTAAAGCAACAAAAATAATTTTTGGAATTTAACTTTATGACTGAAAAGACTTTAATATTTATCATGTTGAGTGTATTTAGTGAAGACGTTACAAAAATAATTAAGGCGATAGCAACAGATTTATCTTACTTCGCATAAGATTCAGTGGATTTGGACTCCGATTTGAAGATGAAATAATATCGATAGATTCAATGGTGTAATTAAAAGTAAAGAAGATGTGTTTTTTATATCTAAAAATGTTATTGCAACAAATTTTCAATATAAATCTTTCAACAGACATTTATGAATAACAACGGAGAAAACTGCCGTTTGGTAAATGAAAAGATTTCTTTGACGTGCAAAAATTTAATAGTTTGACCTGTATTTTGACAAAAGTTTATTAATGTATCATGATTTTATGTAAAAGCAAGTAATGCTTGTATTTAACGAGTTTTTTCGGCAGCGAACCTAATTTAAACAAAAATAAGAAATAAAATGCAGCGCGAATTTAAAAGTAATTCAACCTGTTGCGACTTTTTTGAACCATCCCCAAAAATGATTAAGTTGTTAAATGTAACAAATAATGATAAATTTGTGGTTTTCATCCGCTGTCCATTTTTTCTTTTTTAACTTTATAACAAAGTTCAAAAAGTGCCCTTAGTTTGATCTAGAATGGTTTTCGTCTCCTCTGAACAATTTGATTTTAAGACATACGCGGTTACCCATTAAATCACAGAAATTAGCCTGTGTAATTTTTCACTTTGTTAATGATGTATAATTTAAATGTCAAATAAAAAAAATTTACAAATGAAATGCAATATAAATAAAAATTAAAACAAAAAATGACAACTATTTTCGTCGCCGTCTTCCGTTGTATTATGTTTAGAGTCTAAACACAATGTTTGCGATTTCTCGTTGCGGAGGAGAAAAATAAACATAATACAACGGAAGACGGCAACGGAAATAGTTGTCATTTTTTGTTTAAATTTTTATTAATTTATTTGTGCATACATTTTTATCATGTTGTTTGTTTTCAATAATGTTGTGAACATAGCCAATTATTCAAAAACTATGGCAACATCAGAAAGAGAACTAGTATCAAAAATTGAGAGACAAGGCGAATTAAATTCGCCTTGTTGAGAGAGAAAGAAAGTCCGCAATGAAAATAAAATAGAATTTAATTTTATGCCGTTCCGCACTGCGGTTTTTTACTTCAAAATCGTATGAAAAATCGCACCGCAATAAATTATCGTTACATTGTGTTTGGACTCTTATTTGTCTCTCCCGCAACGAGAAATCGCACCGCACCGCAAACATTGTGTTTAGACTCTAAGCCTAATTAAAATTATTAAAAATTTGGATTAAAAACCATAAATGGTTCAACAAAATAACCACAATACTAATTATTACTAATAGATACCAGCAGAATTTAATGCATTTTCTGACCCGCTACGGCCTTCGTCAGCATTCTTTGTATCCTACAACTGGATAGTGCCTATTCTATAATGTATTATTTTCGAAAAAATAATAACGCATTCATTGGAATCGAGAAGGTAATTTTATTGACACAATATAGGTAGTTATGCAATGATTACCACCACGTATATTCTTAAGCTACGGTCACACTTATTAAATATTTGATCAAATAAGCGTAACCCCGACTTTAGTTAATAGTTAGTGAGATTTAAAATGGTCTTAATATTACAAAATAAACTAATTATACTACTAGACATAGCAAAAACACTTTTTTGTAAGATGTGGTATTTTAATGAAAATAAATATTGATATTAAGCGAAAAGATTTTTTAGTTTGGTTGTTGGTCCCGTTTTTTTCGTCAAATATTTGATAGGTAGCTTTACATTTGCAGAACGAGGAATGTATTGTTTCTGTTCGTAAAAATTATTCGTGTTTTTTCTTCTGTTCGTTACAATTATTCTTTTTTTTCAAACGAATTATTTAATTCATTAGCAGTGTATATTAAAATAATTTATTATAATCCTAGGGCATGTTCTGTGTTAAGAGTAATGAGTTCTGGAATCAACTAAAGGGTGGTTAAATTGGCCGATGTTCATTTTGAATAAATCACAAATTATTTAGGAAATTATTGTCATTTCTTTTTATTATGATAATATTGGTATGGCTCAATTATGTATGGAATAAAATATCAGCCAAATGGCGAAAACACCTCCAAATTTTCGATGACGCTGAGGCATAATTGAGGTTCTATGCCGTTAATGTGCCGAATTATCTCATCCTTTAGCTCTTGAATTGTTGCTGGCTTGTAGACGTACACCTTTTCTTTCAAATAACCCCAAAGCAAGAAGTCCAACGGTGTCAAATCACATGATCTTGGCCGCAAATTGACATCGCCACCACGTGAGATAACACGGCCATGGAATTTGTCGTGCAAAAGGGCCATTGTTTCGTTAGCTGTGTGGCAAGTGGCACCGTCCTGCTGAAACCACATATCGTCCACATCCATATCTTCCAATTCGGGCCATAAAAAGTTCGTTATCATCTCACGATAGCGAACACAATTTACAGTAACTGCCTGACCGGCCTCATTTTGGAAACATACGGCCCGATGATGTCGTCAGCCCATAAACCCCAACAAACAGTCACTCTTTGTTGGTGCATTGCTTTTTCGACAATCACTCTTGGATTATGATTCGCCAAAATGCGGCAATTCTGCTTATTGACGAATCCACTGAGGTGAAAATGTGCCTTATCACTGAAGTTAATTTGTTCGAAAATGGATCATCCACTGTTGCCATTTCTTGCCACCATTCTGACCATTGACGACGTTCGGAGTAGTCAAGAGTCTTTAGTTCTTGAGTCAATTGCACCTTGTAAGCATGTAAATGCAAGTCTTTATGAATAATGTGCATCAACGACGAGCGTGAGAGGTGCAATTGTTGGGCACGACGACGAGTTGAGTTGGTCGGCTCTTCAGCCACACTATCGCGAACAGCAGCAATATTTTCTGCAGTACGAGCTGCACGAGTATGCACTGGTGTTTTCACATTTCTTACAGACTCGGTTTGCTCAAATTTTTGCACGATTTTTCCGACTGTACGCAAATTTGGACGATTAAATTGACCGAAAAAATCACGAAGTGTACGATATGCATTTTGATTTGAACGACCATTTTCATAATAAGCCTGAATAACTTTAACGCGTTGCTCGATTGTGTATCTTTCCATGGTTCAAATTGAGTTACTCTGAAATTGAGAAATGTCAAATGAAATGCAGAAAAAAACTTGACGTTTAGGTGTAGTTCACATTCAACATCGGCCCTAAAAATTTATAAAACAAGATATGTATTACATTCTCTATTCCTATTGATTATATTTTTCTGCTGGGAAGTTGTCTCTCTGTCTCTCAAATACGCCTCGCTACAGAACAGAGTTTTCAAGGTTGGCTTGATTCATTGTTGACCTTAAAAGGCCCGATACATATTTGTTGCAAGAAAGCTGATAAAAAACGATGACGAGTACTTTTAATAAATTCATAAGTTTTATAGAAATGTTTAACAATAAACACTACAAATGAACCAAAGATACAGTATTTTCAAATTGCACACCAAATTTCCCCGGGGGATGGTTTAAGGCACCTTGAGGAGTCAGACCTCTGGTTGTTTCATCCCCTGGTGGAAAAAGGCTTTTTTAAATATTTATCAAGCACGACTGTACTGGCATTCTTCGGAAACACATCCATTTTTAAAGCAGGTGAATGCAAACTGAAATGCACCATACATTCAAATAACAGAGCTTCTTGGGGTTCAATGGCCTTCATTCGATTCGAAGTTGTACTAAACTGATGGTGCCACGAGATTCAGAAGCCCCGTTAGTATGCTTCTTGCGAGAATTGCTTCCTGTCTTTTAGGATGATTGTCTTTTCGAAAGCCTTGCTTTTCTGATGGAAAGTTGTTTTTTGGTAAGTTGCTTACTGTCTTTCAAGGAATGGACACATGAAGGGTTCAACGAAGATCATCCTTTTTGACGAGGAGATAATATCGAGGTGCACGTGGCGACTGTGGCTTAAACCCAAAGTTCTGCGGTAAAGTTCGCTTCATGGAGGGATCCCTAGGTGCTGGAATAATGAAAAATGCAGTGTAGGTTAGATAGCTTCTGCAACTAACAAGGGGTGATTATATATTGTTTGGTAAATTACACACCCGAATTGCTACCAGTGTGTATTCACGTAAATCGTTATCACAGTTGTACACCAAATATGAATTACAAACGCATTAATTTCGATATATTGATGGCCTTTTAAATAAAAATGTTGTGCCCAAAGAAATTATTCTTAAATTTATACTTATAACATCATTGTAAACACCAGTCTTCTATGAGAATCTATCGCGTCATTCTTTCCTTCTAACTCAAAATAAATCGTCTATACGGTAAAAGAAAATAGATTTAAAACAATCAAGCTTGCTTCTCGATAAAATTATGCAACAATTTTAATGACTCTCTCGTTTTGAATTAAAAACACAGACGACAGACACCACAAATATGCCACCCAGTATACACCCAGTTTCATTATGAAATTAATTATAATTCTATAGAATTTCAAAGATAGTTGCGAATAACATTGTTCAACTTATAACACGTTACACGAAATAAATAAATGAATAACGCAACAACAACTTTCCAAACGCAGGCTTGTTGCAACGTGCAATAAATATGTATGTGTAGTTGTATATAGAAAAGACGACAAGTTCCATAGAATTGTGGTTTTTATTTTGTAAAAACTTCATTTTTATGTTTATGTCATGTTTCATGTCCACCTCATCATCATCAGTATTCTTTTAAAATACACTCGATACGGGAGAGTCAGGCTGCATAAATATTTTGCTATGGCATTTTTTGCTATAAAAATAAAGAGAAGGCTGTAGTGGCAACCGCTACAACTAACACCATCACCACCAAGTTGGATGTTGGTGTTGCAATTGAAGATCAATTTGTCACAAAATATAAAAAATGACCTTCAGTGTGGCTGGAAAAAAAGATGCAGAGTTTAGATTGCCAGGTACTCTAAATTTTGCCATTAAAGCTGTAACGCCATTCTATTGCCCGATGGTAAACACTGGCGACTCCCAAATAGAAATCTCGTTTAACGCCTTCTGTTATTTTGTAAGGAGAACTGAAGAGAAAGAAAAGCTTACAAATGATTTTGCATGAATCTTTTAACATGCATTGTTTGGAATTAAAAATCTGTGGCATAAAATTTCTAATGGAAAAGCGTCCATATACAAAGCATATGTTTGCACACTTGTACCAGAGTAGATTGGAATAGAAACAGCGAATACACAGTTTGACAGGTTTGTTGGTTAACTACACGATATAGTTTAGTTTCGTAAAAGTGTAATTACTTACAAGTACACAGTCATAAAAAGGCCTGTGTCTGTTCGACGTAATAGAATTCCTATGTTGTAGTAATGGAATAGGAAAAAAGGTGCGTTGCTAGCAGCTGCATAAATTGCAACACACTTAAATGCCGCTAACAACAACCTGAATGGAATACACAATTTGTTAAGCAATTTATTAATATTCCATTAACATTTTGTTGGTCATGGATGAATTTTCTTCCTCCTCTACATTGCTGAGTATACCAGCATTTTGCGAACTTTATTATTATTTTTTTTTTTATTTTTTCAAAATTTCATCCTAGTTACTTCTCACAGAAAGACTATAGTTGGATGAAGAGACCATAACCCATCATCATTACATGTCTATTTGCTTAGAATGAAAAATTCGTCTGTGCACACAGTCAAATAGAATGCAACACAATGGGTTGATTAAAAGTTATTTTCTAAAAGAAAAATTTTAATAAGATATAGGTTGTGAACAAAGTCTAATAGTACAAAAACCTATTAAAGTCTGGCAATATTCTGCTAAAAATATCGATATTTTTTCTTCTGGATCTCAATTGATCATACACATCACCACAATTGCCACAAATTATGAAGTATTTAATGAAGTTTGAAGTGAAAATCGAATGGGACTATAATGGTGTTTTCTTTTCTAAAAAAAAGTGTTACATGTGACTCGGCAACATTTTTAAATGCACCCCTAATTTTTAAGAAGTGTTTCATATTTAACGTTTACAAAAGAACACAAATTTCGGCTTTAAACCATAAAGTACAATTAGCGCAAGGTAAATTCAATTACAGGTGGTGGCAAGACTAAAACAATCCAAAGCCAGCAGAAACAACAGATGTTTTTGTATTGTATTGTTAGTGTTTACTTGCTACCACCTTATACTGAATTCGCCTTGATCTAGTGCTGCTGAGTGTTGAACACGTAGCATTTTTTTAATTTTAAAGGGAACATCATCAGAAAAGAACGCTTTACACTTTTAAAATAACACATGTTTTTCAGAAAAGAACATAAAAAAATGTAAAAGGCTGAATAAATGCAGAATTTTACTCAGCAAAGAAAACGCCATAAGTGTTGGACTTCTTAAATTTGTTAGTCTACAATTTTTAGCTTACACATAAATCTATACTATTCCTAAATTTGGAATGGAAACTATGGATTAATCGATATGCTCCGTAAGACAAAGGCAATGTCAAGACATCAGGTTAATACCCGCTAGAATCCCATCTATAAGCATAAAGTAGAGTTAAATTCTTTTAAAGCAAAATAAATGCTATTTTTGCTTTAAAAAAATCAGAAAACATTTATAAGAATAATAATTTTACATACATACATGTATATAATTTATTGGAAAGCTAGGTATATAATAAATAAAATTAGCCATTTACCATGAAAATAATTATTCTATTCAGAATTCATTGAAATTTTTATTTACTATACGTATACGCATCGAAAAGATGTGAAACAAAATATTCCATCGTTTCTCGAAAAGTGAGAAAAAAGTGTGTCTATAACTCATGTTTACGACGTAACGTTATAAATGTCATAATATTCTCCTCGAAGCCAATGTGACATTGCAGACGTTGAGAACGCCAGTCACACATATCGTTGACGGCTACCAAAATTTACAAAAATTGAAAATTTTTCAACGACGGCGGCGAAAATACAACCGTCGTCTATACCAAATAATGTAAAGTGCGACTTTAATTTTTGTTGTTTGCAAACGAGCTTTCAAAAAACATGCGTATATTTTATCAAAATGTTAAAAACAAAATAATTAAACAATGAAAAAAATGTGCCAAGATCAAAATATTATTATTATTATAACCTGCCGGCCTGGGTTCGAGCCCAGCTGCAGTCAAGAATGAAATATTATCAATAACAATTTTAATTAATTTTCATGTTGTAAAATTCCTTACTTCATAAAAATAATTTTATGAAAATTAAATTTGATGAACTTAAGCCTAATTAAAAATATTAAAAATTTGGATTAAAAACCATAAATAGTTCAACAAAATAACCACAATACTAATTGCTGTTATTATTATTATTACTATTCTTTGTATTTTGCATTTTGAATTATTTTTGTGTTAAATTTTTTTCTCGCCCCATTTTTATTAGTCAGTTTATTTGAGAGTTCAAAGCGAGAACTATTCTCACAAAAATGTTACAGACACACTTTTTCTGTAAATTGGCGAGTAACTTCCTTACGTGACAGCTAGTACAGACACAGTTTAGTGAGAATAACAGATGTTTGTTTCAATATATGGCATTTTTGTTTCATTTCACAAATTTCAATCGAAAAGTTTCTCGACGTTAGAGTGACAGAACATAGGCACTGATTAATACAAAGATAGTATACGCATTAAAACAAGTGGCAATTTCCAAGTGCACTTGCCTGCAAATATTTACATGTTTACATAATTTGTTCGCAATAAATACATGAACTTACCACGCATTACAAGAAAAAAGGTAACTTGCATTAAGTCTAGGATTTTAATAAAACAGAAAGTAAAAAACTTTTCCGTACATTAAGTAAAAGTATCAAAAAATAGGCAAGAATTGCAAAAAGTATCACATTTGGGTGCATTTTGTAAAAGTAGCCAAGCAGTCGAAAATGTCGATAATTGCTACTTTAGTAGCGCCAACGGTAACGCTGCTTGTGGACTTATTAAAGGTGACTAATGCCCAATTTTTAGGATTGATATTAAAACACATTTATGTTTAAAATCGTTTTAAATACAAAATTCTTCTCTTCGTTAAACACTTAAATGTAACTTAATTCACCGATGTGGTACATTAAAATTCATTTTAAGTTTCCATTGGAAAAACTTAGCAAGGTGGTCTCAATATTAAACCAATACAACAACAACAGGCAAAGCAATATCAGACAACTGTTTTTTGAGGCCACCTTGTAAATAAATACAATTTGTTATGGTATTTCTTTGTATTTAGTAGTGCTACCATACTTTTATCTTAATTAAATAAGACATTTTAAACAAAACTCAAAAAATCAATCTGTATTTAAATATATATGAAATACATATATTGCACTATTGTCTTTTAAATCAGTTCGAAATATAACGAGAGATGACATCTTAATAAAAATATATATAATATTCAACATTTTTTATTTTCGAATTTATTCTATGAGCTAAATTTGAATATAATATAAAGTAACCTACGAAAGGAAATAATTCCCAGTTTCTAATATATATAATATTTAGAATACTGTCCAATTGCTAATTACTTTTTAAGCTGAACATTTTTTTGTAGTATTTTAAATTGTTTTTGGTTTTTGTTACAAGAACACACGCTTATAAAAGCGATTTGTATTGACATTTCTCATAATGTTTTTTGACTTTTTTGTTTTGTCATTCTTCATAAAAAGCTTAAATTTGCCCAATATTCAATTAGAAACATATTTAAATTACGAGTACATTTATAACCAAAATAAAGAAAACGTATATAAATTACACATTACTAATCAATTTTTCCCCTACAGCTAGTAAACTGATTTTTTCGTATCTCCTTAATCGGAAGCAAACCGTTTTCCTGAATGGCTTAATGTCAAATTGCCTTGAAGTTAACAGAGGGGTTCCGCAGGGTTCTGTTTTGGGTCCCCTTCTGTTTTCGTTGTATATAAATGATCTGCCAGATGTATTAACCCATTGTGGAATACAAATGTATGCTGATGATGTACAATTGTACTTAAGTACCAAAATAGACAGTGTAAGTTCTTGTATTCATCATATAAACCATGATCTTAATAAAGTTCATCACTGGGCGTGCATGAATGGTTTGTGCATAAATCCATCGAAATCTAAATGCATTTTCATATCCAAAAATAATAAGAAAGCACTTAATAATAATGCTTCATTATTAATCAACAACGATAAAATCGACTTTGTGCCATCGTCATCAAATTTAGGAATTACGTTTAATTCTGAACTTTCTTGGTCTAACCATATCTGTATTATTGCAGGAAAAGTACACGGAATGCTTAGGAACTTATGGGCTATACAATCTTTCACTCCATTTAATAAAAGATTGTTACTAGCTCAAACTTATCTAATACCGGTTTTACTATATGGATGTGAAATATTTGCCAATTGCGACATCTCCGATTTTCATAGACTTGAGGTAACCTATAATAATATAGCTAGATATGTATTTAACCGTAGGAGAACTGATAGTATTTCGTCGTACTCCTTTCAGCTTTATGACATGAGCTTTAAAAATCTACTAAAATTTAAAAGCCTCCTCATGATGCATGAGATAATATATATACAGGAGCCCGAATATTTATTTAGGAGAATTATTTTTGCCAAATCTCCACGCGGTCTTATCTCTTCGAGACAATTTTTTAACTACACAATTAGTCCTTGGAACAAGTTACCATCACGTCTTCAAACACTAAGCAACACTTTGGCCTTTAAGAAGGAATTATTAAAGTATTCTAAAAATCTTTAATATAGCTTAAATATATCTATATCCATTTAATTATTAATTGTTTTTATTTATTATTTATTTATTTTATTGAACGCATTGTATAACTTAATTTAATAATTCAATTTTTATATGTTTAATTGCCATGTAACTTACTATCACTGTAAATTATAAGATTTATATCTTGTTGTGATAGGTATTAAAATAAAATAAAAATAAAGTAATCGGTTTATTTTACCAAAATAACTGGTTTATTCGATATCCGAAAAATTAACATTTTAAAATATCCGACTTGGGCAAAACTAAGATAACCGGGTAAAACCGGTCGAATACATTGGAAGCCTTAAATGTATTTACAAGTCCTTGATTTTTAGGTAGATTTTTTTTTTTCGAGTGTTCAGTTTATTTTAGCATTTTACGAATGACTATATCCACAGGTAGCTAGAACTCTTAATAGTCTGATCTAAATCGAGAAAGTTTGCTGAAGGGTACACTATTACATACGTCTTACGTATTTTGATAAAAATGCTTCCCTGATCTAATAATTCCTTAAAATATATTCAAAAAACAATAACAATTTTCAAAAAACAATAAACTGCTCTTAACTAATATTTTGGGAAAATGATCCCGGATTTTTAGAAAATCAACACCTAAAGCAAAAATTTTCAAAAGAAGTGTATAAAATAAAATCATCCGAAAAGGAAGTTATAGTCAGTTATAATAAGTTTTAAAAGTTAGAAAGTGAGCTAATCTTTCGCTATGACCGTTTTTAGATGGGAACGCTGATCTCTTTCTCTATACGCGATAAAGGTCTAAAATACTTTTTATTGCTCGTTGCATTAAGTAAGAGCACAAGTTCTTAGTTTATTACAACAATTACATAAATAAATTTTAATATCAACTAGCCACTCCCAGTCCTATTGTGCATTGACACTGCATGCAAACAGTAGCAAAAACTAATCACAGCAATGCTGGAGAGAAATTTTTCTTCATCTTGTCAAACAATTTCTGGATTTTAGTAATTCATTTTTCTGTATTTGCACACTTTTCGAAATTCAGGACCATTTTCGTAAAAATGTTGAAGCATTAAGAGACGCAAAAAAAACAGACGCAATAACTGCAACAGAAAATTGCAGTTTATTGCCAACAACATTTACCAAAGTTTATTTTTCAGAACTCCTTTTTAAAGTTATTTTGTTTTAAGGTTGAAGGAAAAACCATTTTAAGGCGCTTCCAGTTTATAATGGATTATGAAAATAATGGCTAAAGAGAGAGAGAGAGAGAGAACAGGAGTTTTTTTCAAGTCATGACCGTGAATTATAAATTTATAAACTTCTTTATATTGGAACTTCTATATACATTTAATCTTTTTTATTTCCATGCCTTAAAATGCACGTGTTGTATTATTGATTTCTATTCTTCATCATCATCAAAATTGCATCTTACCTTCATTTCAATTTACATCAACCGGTGTCGCCTCAACTCTCACGTATGAAGCTTAGCGGTCTGATAAAAGATTATGCGATTGTTGCTCATACGGCAGCATTTGAATTATGAAAAATCCACAATGAATTGTATTAAGAAAACAATGAAGAAAAAAAGTGGAATAGTTTAAAAAACCAAACTCATATATAGACGTACTTGCAGCAATGCACTTTAATATAAATGTGCAGGAATTGTATAATTTGAACGAGTTTGTATGAAAAGTTGTTCAATTGCTGGTTGTTATTGTTGTTTATATGTGTGTACTGCAAGAAAGCGCATGCGCGTGTGCGGCCTTTATGGCAATTGCAATTTATGATTGAAATCATGAGCTTTAACTCTGTATATGAAATGTGCAACTTTTGCATAAGCATGACAAAGGCAATAAAATAATATTGCCAAGTTGCTTGAAAATTGTAAAACTGATGGGAGATTTTGTAAAATGAACTTTATAACTAGTATTCATATTTAAAGTAGGAAAAATTCCAATTTAGAATTTTACAAAGCTTCATGGAAATTGTAGGATTTCAACTGTTTTAACACAAAAAGAATAACGTCGTTTTTTTAATGTATTAACTTTGCACGCCTTCGACACCGAGGAGCTGCAGCCTAAATATGGGACAGGTGGCTCTAGAACAGAGCACGGAACAAGTACTGCACCAAGGTTTTTTCAAATAAGTCTTTTAGCAACACTTAATTCACTGATTCCTATTCTTACCAGTACTGCTTCAATATTTCAATGTATGTCTTTGCCAGACTCTGCTCTAGAACAAATACATCTTTATGTTAAACACACAAGCGCAATCGCATAATGTCGTGCCCACACACGCTGGTGAGGGTATGAATACCAGAATTTTTTGCATTTATCGACAGTTAAATTGATTTTCTTGGACTTATACTATTAATCGTTTTAATATATCACCTTAGTTCCGCAAAATCTTGCTATAGTGGCAACTCTCTAACCCACACAGACTTTAGGGCATGCGCGATGAAGCATAGCGATCTTTTCATAAATTTTGTGGCATCGTCTATTCACTGAATGTTGCTGTTGCTGGCTGTTGAATTGGTTCATTGAATTGTTGGCTGGCTCGATGGTTCGTTGGTTCGTTGGTTCGTTGGTTCGTTGGCTGGTTGGTTTTTTTGATTTTTTGGTTGGTTGGCTAAATTTGCTTCGATGTCTGGCTGGATGATGATGATGGTTGATTAGTTTTTTTCGAGTTTAATATTTTAAACATGCAAAAAGCAAAAGAATGGCATGTGCAAATAATCAAATAACAATAATAAATTATTTACTGAGTGCTGACTTTTATTGTTATTATTATGATTACAATAACAACAGCCAACAACAATTGAAGTAATAGTAATACTACTAATAACAGCAAAGACGACGGGAGTTGGTTTGTGTGTTCGACGACAAACACACTCCTTTGTGTGAGTAAATATTGTCTTGAAGGATTCAAATATTTAAGAAGTTGCAACAAAAAAAAAAAAAAAAAAAATATGATGAGAAATCACGATGAATTGTTGGAATATTGGCCGTATGTTTCTGAAAGAGTACAAAAGTAGACCTTTTGACAAACTTCATGGTCTTGAACTAATTTGATAGATTGTAACTACGTGTTCACATATACACACATACAAAGGTACATATGTATATATATTAACAACTACAATGTCCATGACTCTTTAAATAAGATGTTTGTGTATCTTTGGAATGCGATTTATTTGGTGCGGGCTTTACCATCCACTACTAGATCACCGCCATATTATTTCTTTTATGAACTTTTGTAATGCGAATGTCAGTTAAATGAGATTTTGTCGGCAAAATTACAAACAACTAAAATCAAAGACAGATGCAGATTTAAGGCAATCAACATTTATTTAAACAATCTTTGTGTTTTGTATTACTCCAGAGGAGCTGTGCTATAATTTAGTGCCCTTGTAGTGTGGCATCTTGGGAGTAGATGATGTAAGTTAAAGTATTTTTAAATAAAATTTCGAAAATTTTTCAAATTAAAATCTTTCTTAAAAAAAAACGCCTTTAATTATCTACAAAATAAAGAAACAACTGAATAAAATAATGGAAAAAAAAAACGAAAATAAAAAGCAATTTAATCGAAATAAGAATTGCCATTTGCAATTTTATATTAACAAAAAGTATTTATACTGTACGTTGAACAATAATACTTGATAAAAATGTTTGTACATAAATACGAACGTTTAAACCTTTTAACACCTAAATACTTGGAAGGAAGTAATAGAAATTAACCCATATATTCGAAAATTTTTTTTATTTTTTCAGTTTTTAAATGATGGAATTCTTAATTTTTTTATTATATATTTAATTAAATTCTTAAATCAGGATGTAGCTGAACAGATTCTATACATTTAAAAACACATTTGGGTAGTTTGGGGTAACTATTTGCCTATTAGAAGTTCTAACCGATTTTAACAGAAACTGAACTTAAAAATATGTACAGTGGCCGACAAAAGTCTACATACGACCCTCATTCCTTCCACCTGACGAGACCAAAAGCATTATGAAGAAAAGTAATGATGCAGGTTTTTTTGAAATCTGGTTTTATTAATAGAAAACGAAAAAAAACAACTTACTTCAATATACACTTTAAAAAATATTTACAAAAAACAAAAAAATAGCATTGACAAAAGTCTACATACGGCTTGTAAGCTAACATAAAAAACTTCATTGAAACATTAAATAATATTTTTATTATTAAATTTAGTATTTGGTTGGGCCACCATTGGCATCTTTAACAGCCTGTAAGCGTCTGGGCATTGAATTAACTAAATGTTCCAATTCAATCGGCGTAATTCTTAGCCATTTTTCTTTCAGCATCTTTTTCAACATTGGCACGCTAGTAATATGATGCTTTCTGATTTTACATTCCAAAATCTCTCAAACGTGTTCAATGACATTTAAGTCCGGGCTTTGAGGTGGTGTGTGCAAATGTCGGGGGGCATAGTAAAGCAGCCATTCTTTTACAACTTGAGCGTTGTGTTTCGGGTCGTTATCTTGTTGGAAAATCCAACTCTCACCAAGATCTAATTTATTGACCGATGCTCCCAGATTTTGTTCTAAAATAGACTTATATTGAAACGGATCCATATAACCTTCGACAAATACAAGATTTCCTACACCAGATGCAGCGACAGCACCCCAAACCATCACGTTGCCACCCCCATGCTTAACAGTAGGTACTAAGTGCGTCGGATTCATCGCTGTATTAGCTTTTCTCCAAACTTTCGCTTTTCCATCACTTCCAAAAATATTGTATTTTGACTCATCTCTAAACAAAACTCGTTTCCAGAATTCAAATCCTTTGTCAAATTAATTTTGGAGAATTCCAAGCGAAGTTTTCGGTTTTATTCGCTTATAAGGGGTTTTTTGCGCGGATTTCTGCTGTGGAAACCAGTATTATTTGGGGTTCTTTGAATTATTCGTGGATGCAGAACCGTATTTGATCTTATTGTTAGCTCTTGGGCCAGCGTTGTGGCATTCACTTTTAGATTTTTTTCCACTTATTTTATTATAAAGCTGACATCTCTGCGACTAAGCTTTTTAGGGCGACCACTACGCGGTTTATTATATATTATATTTTCAATAGAACCAGTGTTTTTAAAATTATTTAATACAGTTTCAACTGTTGCTTTACTTAAATTCAACAGTTTTGATATTTCCCCGAAAGATTTTTTCTCGTTTCTATATTTTACTACTAAGTTTCTCACATCAGTTGAAATTTATTTTTGCGAGGTCGTTGTTATAATTGAATTATGCTGGAAACTGTCCAGAATACAACCGAATGCAATTGATTTGAAATGTAAAACATGCAGAAAAGTAAATTTAAAAAAATAACGGTAATTAGCCGTTATCATCCAGCAGCAAGCAAAACACAAAGCATGACATGTTGTCCGTATGTAGACTTTTGTCAATGCTATTTTTTCGTTTTTTGTAAATATTTTTTAGAGTGTATATTAAAGTATGTTATTTTTTTCGTTTTCTATTAATAAAACCAGATTTCAAAAAAAACTGCATCATTACTTTTTTTCATAATGCTTTTGGTCTCGTCAGGTGGAAGAAATGAGGGTCGTATGTAGACTTTTGTCGGCCACTGTATATTAAGCCTAGTACTCTGTTCAAATTTGTGAAAAATGTTGAGCAACATTGATTATTTCACACGTTTTTATTCCAGCAAAGTATGCGACATTGTTTTGCGTATGTAAACAAACCCCACATGTATTTTACTGAAAATATTTTTTTTTATTAAAAAATTATGGATAAGAAACTGTTACCGGTTGTGTTATTTCAATTTTTATTTCGTATTTAATAATGAGTTCATACTTTTTTGCTTTTGCTTAAAATTCCACGTGAAATAAGTGCACATGGTGGAATAAGCAGGTGGCATCGTTACGGCAACAAATACAACATTACAACAAAAATGGAAATTACATAACCGGTTACGTCAAAAAA
This sequence comes from Pollenia griseotomentosa, assembly GCA_963931875.1. NCBI lineage: Eukaryota > Metazoa > Arthropoda > Insecta > Diptera > Polleniidae > Pollenia > Pollenia griseotomentosa. Next base: position 45,487,266 of record OZ007563.1, read on the forward strand.
TACATTAAAGAAAAATCAAAGCCTGCCGCTGAACGTGATGAAATAAATAAATTCTTAGCCAATTTTTATTTAATTATTGTCAATATCTTATCAAAATTATCAAAAACTTTAATAAAAAAAAAAAATTCACAGCACAAAACGTGGACTTTTTGTAAACATAAACAAAACTTTGACATAAACCTAGACAAACAATGCAAGAGCAAAAAATCGTCATCTGGCGTAGTGCTGCCACCTGTTTATTTCACCATGTAAGTGCAGTTTACATTATTTCGCAGTTGTAAAAAAATGTTGCCAGAAACATTTCGGAACTTTTTCACAAAATGAACAGAGTACAACTCTATCAACATTTTTTCATACATATTCCGCACAAGTTTTTTTCATATGCGTTTTGACAGCATTTCACGTGAAATGTTGAACAGAGTACCAGGCTTTAGGGTGGAATAGTGCACGACTTATTGATTTCGATATGCTAGAACCCCCAATTTTGTAAAGTTTATAAAAAAAACTAATGAGCCACAAAATTAGGTGGGTGTGATGGGGGTAAATGGCTCCTCATCGGGGTCAAAGCTAGGGGAAAACGATACAAAAGCCAAAAAAGGCTTCACAACTGTCCCTGAGTCGCTCCTAGAGGGGTAAAATGTAAGACTGACTCCCACTAATATTTCCCCCCTCCCTACTAACACTAACCCCCTATCTGTACTCCTTAAGGGGGCGCCATACTAAATATTATTTTTTATAAAATAACCCGCCCCCGCCCAAACTAGCCCCAGAGTGCCCCTAGAGGAGTTAAATATATGAAGGACCCCCAACATTTTTGCTACCCATACAAAAATTTCGAAAATGGAGAAGTTGCACAACATATGTTCGCATAACTCAAAACGCTTTAGCCTATTGAAAAAACTAAAACAACCGAAATTCCGCAATATAATTTCCTTTAAGAAAGGTAAATTTTTTTTCAAATATGCGTCGTCGTTTTAGAAACATAATTGTCTTTTTTTTAAATAATTTTTTTATTAAAATTTCGAAATTTTTGTTTTTTAAAAATTCATAAAAAATTGGACCAACCCCTCTTTATTTTGCATCCCAATCATTTATTTCTAACATACCTACCCATTTCTCCATTTCTTAAGGGGGCTCCTATACAAAATGTTCGATGCAGACTAGAAATATATTGAAGAAAAAGTCCCATAAATGCCCAGGAGTCCCCCTAGTGGGATAAAATGTATGACTGACCTCAATTAGTTTTTTGTCCTTAACCCTTTCCGACCCAAGCAATTTCAAAGTTTTTGGATTTCAATGAAATTTTCTGTATATGATAATTCGCCCTAAGATAACATAAAAATGAATTTTTAATGTACATAAAAAGCCCAAGTCCTTAGAAACAGGACATACACATATGTGTACCTTGGGACTTCACTTGGACAAAATATTAGCATTTTTTGGCAAAAGTGTAGTTTACGGGGCATACGAAAAAAAACTTGTTACCCCTCTGGAAATGGAAAAAAAACAAAACAAATTTAAAATTTAAGGGGGCTGAGGCCTGTGAGCCCCCTGGATCCAAAAAAACGGAACCGACCACTTAGTGTTATGTGTAGGTACTCGAATTATAGGTAATTGTACGGGAAAAAAATTGGAGTGGGCAGGACTTTTGGGGCCCTCTGGGGCAAAAAAAGAGTGTCCCCTCCACTTATATCTTTGTGTGGGTACTTAAATTAAAGGTAACTTGCTCACGATTGTAAACATTTTGATTTAATTTTGTTTTTTTTATTGTTTTATGGGCTGTATTTTCAAAAAATTATCCTTCTTTTTTCTTGCGAAAATGACTTGTTAGTTTCCGCAAACGACTTGTTTACATTGTGCCTGTTCCATGCACATTCATTTCCGCCAATCGCTCCAAAAGTAGTAAGCTGGTAAAATACCGCACAAAAAATATAAAGGAATTATTTGGAAAAGTCCTCAAAAAACGCTTGAACCTAATCACAGTTTTCTTTCGCAAAATTGAGGTAGTAGAAACCCATATTACACATATGTGTAGGTACACATTGTGCTCACAAAAAACACAAAAATTGTTTGTGCATTTTAAATATTTGCATATTATTTAAATGTATGATGCTTTTGTTACAAAATAATAACAAAATATTTATATATTTAGTGTAATTTAAACAAAATAATGATACTTTCATATCTTGTCTTCCGCACTGCGAAACATGATCATCTTTTTTGCACGCGTTTACACAAATACTAAACTAAACTTCGCAAAAACTTATAAGACAACGATTTAGAGATAACACATAACATGTAGAGACTAAAAGAAGTAAGAAAAGTTAGATATTTATATATAAACTTCTCTCTTCAAAATACGTTAAATTTACCTACACGTATGTGTAGCCTGGGTCGGAAAGGGTTAACATTTACTCGGAACATACTTGCCCCTTATCTCCACTTCTCAGGGAAGCTCCCATACAAATATTGCGTTATAAGAAATTCTTAAATTAATTAAAATTTTTTGACTTTTGTAAATAAAATCAAAAGTTGCTAACAGATTTTAAGCATTTATGGCTTGTTTGGTTTGTAATTTCGTTTTTTATACGTTTCCATTTTCGAAATTTTTGTATCGGTAGCAAAAATATTGGGGGTCCGTCATATATTTGATTCCTTTAGGGGCACTCTGGGGCTAGTAAGGGCGGTTTTTTTTAAAAACTTCACAAAATTGGGGGTTCAAGCGTATCGAAATCTTGCTGCTAAGGATTTCCATATAACACACATTTTTAGGTTTCTGGAAGCAGGAGGACTACATGGGCGTCTATATATACGCTGGCTATTACACACTACTAAGAAGCAGCGGAGAACTGAATACCATTTAAGTGAATTTTTAATTTAATTTAAATCAGCAGTGCACTATCACTAAATAAAACTGCAAAAAATTAGTTTGCACTCTTTTTTACCAGCTTTAGTGATGTTTGTTATTTGTTTAACTATCACCAACAAAATTTTGTAATAGTGCTAATTTTGTTCACTATCACTAAACGCAGATTGAATGCAAAAATCTGCCCTCAATTCAAATAGTGCAAAATTTGGACATGCATTAAAAAAGGCTGCATACAAATATTGTCTGACTAAAATTTAAAAAATTTACCTTTGTATGTGCATGATTTTTGATTTCTTTTGACGATATGCGTAAGCAAAGAACATTAAACAAAATAAAATTTTGTCAATAACTGTATAATTATTGACTTTGATCTTGAAAAAACAAGTTTTTAATTTTAAAATTAGTGCAACAATTTAAGTTGCACTGAAATGAGTGAAGAAAAAAAAGTTGCAATAAGCTGATGATTGCTTTTTTTTAAATCAAACTATTTTTTTTTTTTGAGTGCAAAATTTTTTAACATCAATATCACTCATGTTAAGTAAGGCTGCAAACTTTCAATTCATCACTTTACATCAACAAAATGATTGCAATATTTTTGCACTATCACTAAGTCTGAGTTAAAACTGCAAAATGAGTGCACTACCCCCATCTATGGTTGTAAGTGAATAATTAAAATCATTATTTTAAAGAAAAAAATTCAAGAACAATGTTCTAAGTGCTTCTGCTATTCCCTAACATGGAAGCAGGTTGAGTTGCAATGATTTAAAAATGTGTTTACGATCATTCCCGAAATATTACCGAACATGGACATTAAATTTGTTTTGTTAACGCAATTAGTCATCAAATTGTTTTTTACCAGAGAGGAAAAAAGTAGTGCTTCCAAGTCGGAATTCGCCATATAAAAATCACACCTCTTGTAAGCAGGTTTATAAGGGGGTATTGTGCTTCTCTCCCTTACAAAACTTCTTATCAGTAAGCTCCATTTTTCACTGGGTACTAAGTCGTTAAGTGTTTAAATTTAAAATTATTTATTTATAAGTCAACTGATAGCACGACCTATATTCCAAACTGAACACGATACACTTTTCTATTTAAATACAAAATTAGGTTGTCCTTAATGTTATCTGATACCTCGCGAACCAGTAGCTCCACGAAATAAGACAGGACATGAATTGGTTATTGATGAGAACCACATATTTGTTACGATTTAAGCCTGGCATATTTTTCCTTGTGCTATTGATGTTTTGTAGAGGAGATTAATTACACTGTACAACAAATTTGGAAAAAATGACTGCAGAATCGAAGCATATTTTCTAACTAATCTTGGTGCGCTGAATTCGAATCTGGCATAAAAAATCTGGACTATCACGTCTTGTTCATTTGTTATCGCATGCTGGCAATACTGGCAATACTCTACAATTTCAGAATTACTAATTTGACAGGAGCCTACATTCATTCTAAATCTTCATAAAAGTAGAATTTAAGCATGTCAGGGAGATCGTGTGTTACTGATTTAAGCTATTTTTGATTTGTGTGTGGTGAATCTTTGGTTGGTAAAAAAGGATTTGCAATATCAGAATCCTTTAAATATGCATATTTACATTATTATTTTGATCATGCAGTTATTTTGTTTTGCATATCATTCATTCGAATTTACACTGAACCAAAAATCCAATGAAAATGTACGTTAAACAAAGGAAATTACGTTTATTAAAATATTTTCGTTGGCTCAACGAATTATTCGTAAATATAATGAAAATAATACCTACATTTTCATTATATACACCAATTATTTCTCTGAGCCAACGAAAATATTTTAATAAGCGTAATACGTTTGCTTAACGTACATTTTCATTGGATTTTTGGTTCAGTGTAGTTTTTTTCCGTGCTCACTAAAATTTAATGAAAATTTAAATAAATTTTTGAGGATTTTGGACAAAAGCATGCTGGAAGACTATTGCTGGACTCTAATACGTGAAACCGAAGCAACAAAATACAAACGACGTTCAAAAAACGCTAGTAATTTTTCATGTAAAAAATGAATAAAACAATCTCGAAAACCAGACGTGATAGAGAAAAACCAATTACAGATTCGAATTCAGCCCACCAAAATATTCTAGAAAAGATATTTGGTTGATCCAGTCAAAAACTTTGTGGGCTTATCTTCAGCTCCTAATCAAAGAGTATGTAAAAAATCCATGCAACTAAATGCTTAAAATCAGGAAAATTCGAATGTCATACCAGTTGCATGAATGTTTACACAGTCAAGTGAAAGTTCTTTAAAAATCAGAGCTACCAAGTGAAAAACGGAACTTCATTTTCTAAAAAATAGTTGCATTTATTAATTATTATGACTTTTTTAATGACATTAATATTTATAAATGAAACCAATCAATTGTATTAAAAAACAAATTATTAACAATATTTTTAAATTTATCTAAAATAAATTGAGTCTATTAATATTATTTCTATTAATACTATTTCTACAATTAGGTATATTTGGTAGCACCGTTTAAATATTTGGCATTAATAAGCTAACCTACATTTCCAATTTCATCAAAATTGGTTCAGCTATTTAGCCGATAGAGCTAACAGTCACTTTCTTATTAAAATGGCTGGGTTTTTCATTGGAGTACGAAAACTATTGCTTTAATAAATCTCTTATAAAAAGATTATTAATATTTTCTGAGTATAGAAGGTTTAGCCTTATATAGCCTATGTCCGTTAGGAGGTTTCATTCTTCATTTTGGTGAAAAAAATATTAAAATCGGACCGGCAGTTCCGGAAGTTACCTGTTACAAACGTACAAACTATTTAGCCTTATAATCAGGCCTTTTACAGAAATCAATTCCGATCGAAATCAAAATCACTTTCGATCAGCATTGATTTCTGTGACAGGCCTAAATAAAGGGTGTTTTTTTAAGCTAGATAGAACTTTAAATTGTAAAAAGTAACACAAAAAATTAAATTTTGATGAAATATTTTTTTTATCGTTTCAGTATACTCTGACAAATCATCATGAATAGACTCACGCTTGAACAACGCTACGAAATTATCCAAATTTACTTTGAAAATCAGTCGTCGATTCGCGCAACTTATAGACGACTTCGTCATTTTTATGGCGTACATAATCGTCCATCTGAACAAGCCATTCATCGAACTGTGGATAGATTTCGTACCACATACTCTCTAGAGGATGCAATAACACCAACACGTCGAAGAAATGTGCGTACTGAAGAGAATATCGCCGCTGTAAACGAAAGTGTGGAAGAAGATCCAAATTTATCGATTCGTCGTCGGTCGCAGGAATTGGGGCTCTGTCCGTCCACTACGTGGAAAATTTTGCGCAAAGATCTCGGCCTACACCCGTATAAGATCCAGCTGGTGCAGGAATTAAAGCCACGAGACCATTATATGTGTCGTTCTTTCGCCGATTGGGCTCTAGAGCAGCTGGCAACTGACCCGATGTTTTATCGCAAAATTGTGTTCAGCGATGAGGCGCATTTTTGGCTTAACGGGTTTATTAATAAGCAAAATTGCCGCATATGTAGCGAGACCAATCCACAAGAGACCCTACAGACTCCATTACATCCAGAAAAATGCACCGTTTGGTGCGGTTTTCACACTGGTGGCATCATCGGACCTTATTTCTTCAAAAATGAGGCCGGAGCTCGCGTTACGGTCAATGGAGATCGTTACCGCACCATGATCAATGATTTTTTGTTTGAAAATATGGATGACATTGATCCGGAGGAGATGTGGTTTCAACAGGATGGCGCTATGTGCCATACGGCGAACGCACCCATCGACTTATTGAAATCAAAATTTGGCGATAAGTTGATTTCGAGAAATGGACCTGTCAATTGGCCTCCAAGGTCGTGCGATTTGACACCTCTCGATTATTTCCTGTGGGGCAACGTGAAGTCACTGGTTTATGCTGATAAACCAGCAACAATAGACGCCTTGGAGGCCAGCATTGTTCGTGTTATTCGTGACATACGGCCAGCAGTGCTCGAAAAAGTGGCCCAAAATTGGACGTCCAGAATGCGCTTCGTCAAGAACAGCCGCGGTGCCCATATGCCCGAAATCATTTTCAAATGTTAATGTCACGTATTGATCTTTCGAATAAAAAAAAAATTTTGATTACAATTTAATTTTTTGTGTTATTTTTTACAATTTCAAGTTCTGTCGGGCTTAAAAAAACACCCTTTATTAGTAGATATAAGTAGTTTTATATAAATAACTGTGAAAAAAAGTTTCAGAATTTTCAAAAGAGAAGAGTTTTCAGACGGTCTCTTGTAGTACTCCGCCTTTTTTTATAAAATCTTCAACATCAAATTTAGTCATACAAAATTAGTTAATTTATATATTTATATAATTTATAAATAATGGTTAAAAAAATTCGATGTATATCATTTACCATATTTCCGAAAATTGATCGTTTTATACAACAAATGTAAATCCAAACTATTTTACAATGTTCAAATGGGCGTTAATATATTCATTCGATGTTGATGAGTAAAAAATAACACGTGATAGAAATTGACACTTTTTTAGACAAGCTGGACACTTGTCGTTTTAACCTAATTCGGGTACACTGAATACAGTGGTGCTAGCCGTTTTTTTAGGTTAGCTCTGGTTTTCGAGATATACCGTTATTTTGCAAATGGAGGAGGTTGCACAACATATGTTCGCGTAACTCAAAAATGTTTAAGCTTATTGAAAAAAACTAAAAAATTCCGCAATAAAATTTCTTTTAAGAATAGTAAAACTTTTTTCTTATATGCACAGTCGTTTTAGAAACATATTTTTTTTTTTTTTTTTTGGCAAAAAATAATTATTTTATCAAAATTTCGATATTTTTGTTTTTTAAAAATTCATAAGAAATTGGATGGTGTAGATAGGTCAAATGTATGACCAACCCCACTTAATTTTTCATCTCAATTATTTGTTTCTTATATACTTATCCGCTATCTCCGTTCCTTACGGGGGCTCCCACACAAAATGATCATTGCAGACTAGAAATATATTGAAGAAAAAGTCCCATTAATGCCCAGCTATTCAATATGTTTCTAGTCTGTATTGAACATTTTGAGTCGCCCCTAGTGGGATAAAATGAATGACCGACCTAAATTAGTTTTTTACCTTTCTTAAAGGAAATTTTATTGAGGAATTTCGGTTTTTTTTAGTAATTTTAATAAACTAAACCGTTTTTGAGTTACGCGAATATATGTTGTGCAACCTCCTCCATTTTTGAAATAACGGTATATTTTGAAAACAAGAGCTAACCTAAAAAGTTAGCACCATTGGATTCAGCTTACCCGAATTTTGTTAAAACGCCATGTGCCCGGCTTTTCTATCTTTTCAACAAGCACAGTGTAATTTTTCAATACCATTAAGTGGCTAAATAAAGCCATTTTTTTACTCTTCACCTCTAATTGTGAAGAGGTTTTACCAAGTCAGTCATTCCCTGTTACACCTTTTGAAATATTCATCTAAGATCCGACAAAGATTACATATACTCCAGGTTTTTAAATAATTCGAATTCAATAAAGATATGGCTACTTCTCTTTTCCTCTGTTGAAATCACGCTCATTTTCGAATGACGAAAAACTTTTGAGTCAAATCGTTTTAGTTCTCATAGACATTTTAGAATTGAAATCTAGCAAAACTTGTTCAGAAGGAAATCTATGTACCTTAATGTGGAACAATCACCCTAAAAATTTAACATTTCTGTTACAAAAACTAACATAAATTGGTGCGAATGCACCAATTACTGTTATTATGTTTTTCACAAACCTTATATGTTTTATAACAACAAATCGCACAACTGAATTTCATAAAGATTGGTTCATAATTTACCGTACCCTCCCGATAAGGCCCACCCTCGGCAAATACCATAGTACGCCTCAAACCGTAACGAATAATGATGTTGTAGTACAATTTGGTCTGCTTAACGACAACTTTACCACAGCGCGATTTAAAAAAAAACTTAATTTCCCCTCTATTTAAAAATACAACCCACTGTTCATCGACTTACCTACATACTTAATTCCTACACAAAAGGAATTTTCAGAAAAACATTTTAAAAAAAAGTTATTTAAAAAGCGGACTTTCTAAGGATCTGCTCGATGTATGTCTTCTAGAATGTATAAAGTAAATTAAGTGATTCTCAATTAATGTCTTAAAAATTCACCACTTTATCAAAACTTTTTTAATGCAAGCTGAATAATAAAAATTAAAATTTTTAAGACCTTAATTGATTAAATAAACTCCTCCTGACGTTATAAATGAAATTTCAAATATGTTTTTAAAACAAGTTAATTAAAGGGTTAAGTATTTTACATGCTCGTAATGAAGAAAATGAAAAAATAAAAAAATCGAAAATAAAGAAAAAAAAAAAAAAATGAAAATAAAACCTAAGCCGACATTTACCTGTCGATTATATGACACTAAGGTTTTTATGTTGTCTTGGCATTGCTGGCAGGGCTGTAGAAGCAATTAAAATCCACACAAGCTAATTTAATCGCTAAAAATGACTACTACAACGAGGTGCCAGAAATGTGCGCTTTTCACACTACACTCAAGCAGTCAAAGGAAGGCGAACAAACAACAATCCAACACCACACCAAACCAAGCAGTCAGACTGGCATATTAGAAGAATTTAAAGGAAAATGTTATAATATCAGGCTAAAGCAATTCATTTAAAGCAAAAAAAAAAAACCTAAAGAAATGTGTTCTACTCACTTTGCTACGCTCGCTTAGTTATTGTTAGAAGAGATATAAAGTTAAACAAGCATTCATTGTTCTGCCAGTGCAGTGCAGCAGTACACAGAGCAATTTAAACCGAGATCTGCTCAACACTCAGGTGCGATCGTATATTTAGACATCATTTCGTTTATATTATCTGTTTGTGTAGAAGTGTGTGTTGCACATTCTTATCTTTCGTTATTGACCAAAACAATTTTAAGCGGCTTATAAACGTCCTTTTAATTCAACCATACTATTTTTATACGAATTGCAACTCCCCCTTTAACCACAAAATGTATAAAATAATTCGGGTTACGGGTACTGCAAGAGTAGGGGAGGAAGTAAAGTATACTTGTATGTAAAGAAGCCTCTTTTCATTGCCAATGTAAATTAAATTTTTATTTTATTTTGCGGTGCTTGTCAGTTTGCATTTGGCTCTAATACACTCATTTTGCAGCTTAATTTGAACGGTTTTGGCGGGTGTTAAGTTTCACAACACTGCCAACGAGAGATTTTATTCTTTTACTTTTTTGTAGTTCATTTTACAATCTGCAGATCTTTTTTCTTATTATTTGTATGCTTTTGGTGGCTGGGGCTTGAAAAATAAAGAGATTTTTTTTTGGGTTGGCGGCATTTTATAGTTTATTGTTGCTGTATTGTTGTAGTATTTAATTTTATTGCTTTATTAAATAAAAAATTGTAAAAGTTATTTTTTTTTTTGTTAATTTCTATAGGCTAAGCTTCGTTTGTAGAGGATTCTTAAGGTAATATTATAAAGACGGCCCTTTACCACAAATAAGGGTATTTAAGTTTTTAGATAAGAGGCTCATGGTCAAAAAAATTTTATATCAAATTTTGTTTAAAAATAATGACCCATAATCATAGTCAAAAATAAAGTCGACTTTTTCTAAAGTATACTTAAGAACAATGGTGTTCACATGCATTTAAAACCGGTTTTAGTTTAAAGTACGCATTATTTTGACTATGAGTATGGGCCAATATACTTACAAGTTTCGTAATTAATTGTTAAATAGGCCTTATTTATTATACCACTTTTAAAAATCTTCTAGGAATTGTAAAAATATGTATAAGACACCAATATTAATTTACCTGCATCATCTATGTAGTGTTAATATAGTGATGAAAACGCCAGCTGACAATTAAATTTGACTATACAGGACGCTGGTGTCAAAGGCTACACCGATGAATTTTTTCTCCTGGCATATACGCTTAGCGACATGTCTCAAAAGTTTGAACTACTGGAGCCAGCGACAACAAAATTTGGATTAAAAATTAATCTAGGCAAGACTAAAACCATGCGTATGAACAATCACAACAGACAGCGCTTTGAGCTGAACGGTACCGTGCTTGTAGATATAAGCAGCTTCTGTGATCTCGGCAGCATCGTCAACAACAATAGAGGATCTAATGAAGATGTCGTCTAAGGTAGCTATTGTGCAGGATGGTTCTTTGGTCTTTTGCGTCCTGTCTGGAAGGTTTCCCATATTTCTAGAAAAATAGATCTCAGCTTTTTCAACTCCAACGCGTTTTAAACTCTAATGAACGGATGCGAGACATGTAATGCAGCTCCTCGCGATATAAACGAACTTCAAGTTTATGTTAACCGATCTCTGATTAGTATTTACAAAAATGTTTAACCAAGTTTGATAATCAATTACACCTAGGGATGACAAACGGGAAATCCCGAAATCCCGGGAATCGAATTTAAGTAATATTCAGAAACTAAAGAATACCCCCCATATTCTTAAAAATATTTTTGATTTATGAAAGGTCTATCAAACAAATTTTCCTAGAAAATTCGTTTCATAAGCCTGTTATAAGCATGAAAAATTTTGTATGAATATGGGGGTAAATATATGCAATTAAATCGTAATTTTAATAAAATACCTTCCGGTCCATTAATAATAAAAAAAATAAAAATTGGCTTAAAAAACATACGTTAAATAAAATAACAATCTGCCGTTTTCATAAAAAAATGCATTTAAACTTTAAAATTTAGTTTTAAAATAAATTTCAAACGTAATTAAATTATTAATTAGGAATGCCGCAGTAAATGTAGCCATATCAGTACCCTGGAGGTATACTGTACTATGTCGACATAGTGTTAATGTTTTAAACTCAGCGGTTGAGATAGATGAGAGAGTACACTTTGCTGTGTATTAATGTCGTCAAAACTTAAGGTAGCAGCATACCTCCAAGTTATAGATATTTAAGCTTTGGTTAAATAATTGCATGAATGTAATACAATCCATGGTTTAAAAACAAAAACATATTTTGATTGATATCATTACATACAATTTTTTAACATAAGTAAGCATTAAAAATGATAAACAATAATATGATTATATACATATGTATAAAATAAAATTGTTTTGTTACCCTTCAGGAGATTGAACTAGTACCTAATTAGTACCAAACTAGTACAAAAATAACCAGTACTAGTTCTCAACTGTAAACTTTTCTATACCATCTTAATGCTCAAATAACCATTGAGTGTGCTTGGAAAATCACTAGTAATATTGGTTCTAGACGTGTACTAGTACACTTGGACCACATTGGGTGCTTTTTGCATTAGCATTTTGCATCTTAACATATTTTTATAATAAAAATGCCATAAATAAAGGATTTGAAAGGAAATTTAAGAAACAGTATCAAAATAGATATATATACTGGAATTTCAGTTTTGTTTTAAAATATTCTATCAGTCTACAAGTAGTGCCCTTGTACTACATCATGTACTGGAACACATACACACAGAAAAAAATCAAGTTAAAAACGTAGAAAACAAGGTTGATTTAAAATTTTTCGGTGGTGATTTTGCTTTATACGTTTTTCATGTTAATTCAAACTGATTTTACAATAACTGCGAACAACATTTTTTTCTTTTAAAATAACTTTAATTCATGTTAATTTAACATTGCAGTAAAGTTAGAACAAAATGTAATTTATATTGAAATAACAATCCGAATCACGTTGAATGAAAGTTATTTCAAGTTGAAACAACGTGAATTTAATGTAGAATCAAATTGGTTTGAGTGTGTTAGAAGAGTGTGAAGAAGCTTCAGAGACAACATATGCATTTATTTAAGTATAATTCAAAACACTTACCCCTGTAACACATGTTTCACTTACTTTGTATTCTCCTTTGTTAATAGAAACATCAGCAGAATGGCCCGATATGGTTTTCGTCATCATTCTACTTTGAAAACTTGACGAACTATTTAACTAAATAATTTTAACTAAAAGAATACGGGAATTGTCTTCTTTTTTTAACATATTTTAAAAATGAAAATAAAAAATGTACATCTTAAGTTTGTATGCATGTTAATTTAACAAGATAAACTTTTGATTTTAATATAAAACAGGTTTTTATGGATTCAATATTGAATCCATATTTATTTATATTTTAATATATTTTTTTTTTTTATTTTAACAGTGAATAATAATTAATAAACGTGATTTAAGTTTATTTTATTTAAAATTAATATGAAATAATGATACATTTAAATAAAGGGCATACTTTTGCAGAAAATTACTATGATTCTCAATCAAAATTTTTGTTAATTTTACATTGGTATTTTTTTCTGTGTGTATGCACTAGTATTTTTATATAAAAACTCTAACCCCGTTAGCACTAGTACTTCTTGTTTTAGTAATTGTACTAGTGGCATTCAGACAATTAGCTCTTAACCTTCTGCAGGGTATGTTTTCTTTTTTAAAAATATATGTTATATATATAATACCTTTTGAAAATTTATAAGTAAATAAAAAAAGTGTTGTTTATTTAAAAAAATCCCAAAATCCCGGGAAATCCCGGGATCCAGAAATCCCGGAATTTCGGGATCGGGATTTAAAAATCCCGAGTCCTGGGATTTTCTAAAATCAATTCCGATTGGCATCCCGTATTACAACCTCTGCGCACCGGAACATTGAAACGTAAGTAGAATTGGTCACACACAACCTAAAAAGCCTATAATACCCCTGACAGACATATAGTTTCAATATCATGGTATGCATACTACAGTAGTATATAAACCATCAATATACCACTTTCTTTTATGATTTAATTGTAGTTTAGGTTGACACACATGAAGTATACCATGATAGTATAGTATACAAATCCTGTGTCTGTCAGGGGTATTAGACGACGATCATACTTGGCATGTGAGAATGGAGTGCCATCAAACCGTCATACTCGTGTAATAGCAATTCTGACATACTCAGTACAAATTTCATTTGAATTTTTACGGGCAAACAGTAACGATGGCACGCAGCTTTAAATGGTTTTATTGAGGAATAATGGAAATTAAAAAGTGGTATATACCAAAAAAGACATTTAAAGCAAAGAGGCTATGAAAAACTTTTAGAAAAATTAAAAACAATTGAGCCGAAGGCAATAATTGAAGAAGTAAAGAAAACAATGAATGCATTCATTTATCGCGTTATCGGCTACAAATAACTAATTAATTACAAAAGCAGCAATTAATTCATGCGCTAGCATATAATGGGTGGTCCAACTATAATTCACGATGTTAATTGTGAGGTACATCTTAAGGTCAAGCTTATTGCCCAACTTTATTTGACATTTCTTTGTTTCAGTGTTCGACAAATTCAACCACGGAGAGGTACCCAAATTCAATGGTTGGTTGAACAGACAAAAATGTTGACTTAACAAAGAAAACCATTTTCAGCGACGAGGCACACTTTCACAAAAGTGGATTCGTTAACAAGTAGAATTTTTACATTTTCATTCACATTTTCACATAAACGCAGATTGAATGCAGAAAGTCAAGATTGAGTTCAGATGGTGTAAAATTTGAACTTGCAATCGAAAAAGCTATATATAATACGAATAATACAAATTTTACATACTAAATTAAATTAGTTTTATTATTATTATTTTGAGTGAAAACTACGAAAAAATTTTCTTTGGATAAAAAAATTCAACAACAAATTCTACCAAACTTGGGTATAAAATGTTTAAAAAAAGTTTTAGAAACAATTTAAAAATTTTAAGTTGATAATTGTAGATAAATCTCATAACAATTTTTGTTATAAAGATATTTTAAAAAGTAGACTCCCCCACCAGATCAATATTTAAAATCATACTGAATAGAAATAATGCGTTGTGGCAGAACCATAATTGCATTAATTTTTTGAATGTTTTAAATTTTATTCAATTTTCTTTAAGTTTAAATTTTAGATCGTGACTCTGTTATCTGCGCTAAATTGCTGCAAGTCGTCTATAAACTGCAATTCATTACATAACAAACAAATAAATGTTGCAAGCAAGGTTGCCAGATTTAATGATTTATCGCCATTTTGACGATTTTTTGAGTTTTTATGGTTTTAATATTGTCCACGAATTACATATTAACAATTTGACAACTGGTACGAACGACGAACTTCGCACAGTACTACGAGTTCGTCGGAAAGAATTCGTTGCGTAAATTCGTGAAATACCGTGGAAGCTAAATATTATAAAAATTTATTATTCTTAACTTCTTTAATTAGCAATAAATAATAAATTTTATTAAAATTCCATTGTAATTATTTATTTGTTTGTTAACATTTATCAAATCATATTTAAAAAAAAAAAAAAAAAACTATTAATCGGGTGTGTTCTAGAATCCGAATCCACTCGAAAGTGGATTACTTTAGCAATTTTGCATTTCTTCTGCATTTCTATTTAGCGATCTTAAATTCATTTTTGGGTTTTTTTTTATATTTTGCAATTTTTCGCGAGTTTCAGCCATGTTCGCGATAAAAGCGGTTTGTTCCTGTAAGTTTTCTGCTTCTTTACAGCATTAACGATTAATAATTAATAGTAGACTTTGCTTTCATACTGCGGTTATCTGTCCCTGTCCCAATTTATTCGTCGTTCGTCTGCATAAGAAATAGAAACCTAACCTAACGAATTTCGGTCTACCCAATCATTGTGTGCATTTTCATATACACCAATGTGTTCTATTTCTGGTGACGAATATTTGTTGCGAATAATTCGTCGTTCGTCCCAGATGTGTTCCTAGCATTATGTCTAACTTGACGATTTTTTTAATGAAAAATTTTAAATTCAACATTTTTTTTTTTTTTTTTTTTTTTTATTATTCGAAATTATTCTATGAGTTAAATTTCAGTTATGTATTTTATAAAGCTTTTTTGTAATAGTTCTATTCCTTAAATTTTTAGGAATGACTTTTATACACTACCAGACTATATACTTCATTGCTATCCAAAGGATAGCTAAGGTAAAATGTAACAAGAAAATACAATATAATAGTCTGGTAGTGTATAAAAGTCATTCCTAAAAATTTAAGGAATAGAACTATTACAAAAAAGCTTTATAAAATACATAACTGAAATTTAACTCATAGAATAATTTCGAATAATAAAAAAAAAAAATGTTGAATATAATATAAAGTAACCTGCGAAAGGAAATAATTCCCAGTTTCTATTTGTTGAAAAATTTTAAATCTATTTTCACTTGTTTTAACAATTTTTTTGGTCTTCAATTGTTGAACTGTTTGGGAATTTACAATCTGCTTCAACATGAAAATATCAATTTTCAAAAGCCTCCTTATTAACTAAGTTAAAGAGAAAGTGTTCGCCATAAACATCTACACGACCATAGAAGACTGAAAGAGGTTAGAGTTAAGTTTTTTCGACAGTTGAATTAAGTTTTTTTCTCTTTCTCTCTCTCTCCATTCTAAACAATTTTCTATGACCATGATCTAGTTGGGCTAAAATATCGCATTTTCTTTACAGTAAAAACTGAGATGTTTCAAGCAATTCTTAAGTGATTTACTTCTCGGTCTTGGAGAAGTTAATTTTATAAACTAGTAAAAGTTTTTAAATTATAAATGGAAACTGGACTAACTGCACCTAATACGCGTACTTTTCTTATTATTTTCTTAGATTTTATCTAAAGAGGCTTTCAAGGTCATTTGTATTTAAATAAAAGATTATTTATTTAAATTTTCATCCTACGTTTCGTTGGTATTTTACACTTACTTACAACTACAATTAATGTTGAGAGAATTTCAACTAATTGTAGTGGGGAATGTAAGATGAGATAAACCCACTGTTTATTGTTGATGTGTTTTGTTTAAACTTTGATATTATTACAAGTAGAGCTGTTGCTTATGATTCTTATACGCTTAACAGTTTTATTTGGTTTAATATCTTTAGTTTTTCCAAAATGTTTATGGATGAAGTTTCCTGATGATCTGACCTAAGCAACCAGTGAAATGCGCATAGGAATAGCTTATCCCATCAACAATAAATTTCAAGTGTTTTTATCAATAATAAAAACTGGGAATTAAGCACGAATAACAAAATCTTTTGAAATTAAAATTTTGTATTCCCAAAAATTGAAATTACTTTTTGGTATTTTCCAACTTCATCAAGGATTTTCAGTTTATTAAATATTTAATCTTTGTTAAATTTACATTTTATAATAAAAAACACACAAGTTTTACAACATAAAACACGAAGTTGTTTAAAATTAATAAAAAATAAAAAAGTAATTTAATATCACAGGTTTATTGTTAATGTATCACAGTTGAACTAAAACTTTTCTTTATGTTCTTAAAAATATTATTGTCTCTATTTTAAGATTTTTTTTCCGCCAGATATGACGACCTTTTACCAACTCTATCTGGCAACTATAGTTACAAAATTTTAAGAAAAGGAAATGTCTAGAAAAAATAATTATTTCCAGACAGTGAAAATTCATGAAAACAAACTTAAATTGCAATCTCAATTAATTGCTTTGAAAGTGAATTGTAATAAAACATAAAATAAAAAAAATATAACTAAAAATAAAATTAAAAACCAAAGTAATTTTTGGGAATACAAAATTTTACAAGTTTACAAGATTTTGTTAGTCGTGCTTAATTCCCAATTTTCACTATTGATAAAAACACTAAGATTAATTGTTGAAGGGATAAGCTATTCCTTTGCTCATTTCACTGGTTGCTTAGGCCAGATCGTCAGGAAGCTTCCAAAGATTTTAGAAAACCTAAATATATTTAACAAGTTAAAACTGTTAAGCGAATAAGAATTACTTATAAGCAAAAGTCTTACTTGTAACCATATCAAAGCTTTAACAAAGACAACAACAATAAATAGTGAGTTTATCTTTTTTTTATCAATAATGAAAATTGGGAATTAAGCACGACTAACAAAATCTTGTAAAATAAAAAATACTTACATATCGTTAGCTAAAATGCAAAAAGACTAAACACAATATAATAAATGTAATTTTACAGGAGAAACAAAAAACTATGTAAAGGAAAAACTATAGGCATTTTTAAAGAAGTTTTTTTTTAATGTCACTTTTACTACACTGACGAATTTATTCTTAAACTAAAAAAATTTGTTTTTTTATTATTGGAATAGATGATTTTTGCCATCGGATTTTCTGAAACACAAAAAGACGTTTCTACAACAAATAAGCTTAAAGAAGGTTTACGAATTAATGATTTGAAATTAAATGTTTTTCATTATACCCACACCACAATAGTGGAGAGGGTATTATGCATTTGTGCTGATGTGTGTAACGCCTTAAAATATGGGTCCTGGACCCACCTTTAAGTATACCGATCGACTCAGAATCACTTTCTTAGTTGATCTAACAATGTCCGTCCGGCTGGCTGGCTGTCCATGTAACCTTGTGCGCAAAGTACAGGTCGCAATTTTGGAGATAATTTAATTAAATTTAGCACATAGGTTCCTATTGGCACAAGGACCAAACGGGCCGAATCGTAGGACCACGAGGGGAGATAGAGGGCAATTTCTGCCTCTCAGAAACTATCAAATTGATTTTAATGAAATTTAAAACATAGATAGATCCATATAGCCATAAACTCTCGCAAAATTGGTTTTAAAATACTGTGGTGTAGGGTATTATATGGTCGGGCTTGACCGACTATACTTTCTTACTGGTTTTTAAATTGATTTTGTTATATAATATATAATTTTATTCATAAGTTGAGTTATTTAAATAATTTGAATTATTTTATATACATATAAGTGCATTTGAAAATTATTTTTGAAATGGAATATTGTCATAAAAATAATGGCGATCTACAATGAAATTTTTATTTCCTGCTTATGTAATTGGAAAGGCGCAACAAAAAACAATCTGTTTCCAATTCTTTTTGGAAGCTGTTTCTAACCTTTAATTATATTTGTTTTGAAGTAAATGATTCCAGTTATATCGTATGCCAAAGTAAGGGTCATATTGTCAGTGGGATCTCCGTTCTTACTACTTCAGCTAAGAAACCGCTATAAACAATTATTGCAATATTTACAGAGCTCTGTCAAGGCTACTAGACTTGGGGATTTATCCCCAAAGTTGGGGATTTCATGGAAGCAAAAAGGACAAAGAAAGTCATTTGGGGATTGGATATTTGTTTGGGGGTTTATAAACAAATTCGGGTATTTTACACATTTTTAATATATTTTCCCTGCTGTTATTATTAATTACGGTTATTTTTCTTTGTTTCGTATATAAAATATGAAAAGAAAGTAGCAAAACTTTTATCTTACAATTATCAACAACTTATACGGTGTAAAGGGTCTTTATTGAGATTACCATTTTTGTTAAGTGTGTACAAGGGACTTAATAAACTAATGTTATTTTTATTGAGTAAGTGTTTTAAAAAGGAGATTAAAAAAAGGAATTTAAAACCGTTGACAACACACACAATTTTAATTTTTTTAAGATAATTTTCAAGCAAATATGTCTTCCCCAAAAATAAGTAAATATGACAGACAATATAAGAAAATTGGGAAAAATAATGCCGGGCTATTGGATAATACGTATGATGCATCGAAGTATTAAATAATTGACGGAAATATGTATTTTGATTGTTAATTTTAAGGATGACAAAACCGATTGAACAAGCTCCAAACTCTTATCAATTGGCTCATTCGTCTTTAAAAACAGCATATTGCTTTGCTTGTAATTCTTCACTGGAATCGGATAAAAAGAATTTAAAAAAACATGCTGAAACCAGTCGCTGCAAACAAAATAAAATAATTTGTTTCACTAAAAAATTTTTCTTGGGATTTTTGGGGATTTCTTATTAAAATTTTTCATACTAATTTAGAAAAAAAAATTAAATTTTGTCAGAAAAAAAAAACAAAAAAAAAATATAACTTTTTTAGGTTTTGTTTTTTAATTTGAGGAGTTTCGGGAATTTTTTTTTAATTTTTTGGGGACAAGGAAAAAAATACCTGGCAGCCTTGAGCTCTGTTAAGTATGTAACTGTACCAGTGATGCCATTAGGATACGAAAGATAAATTTTTCGTATCTTTTGATGACTTTAGGTACCATGTATAATCCTGACATTTTTCGTATCTTTTGAAACTGTACTCAAAATGTACAGAAATAAAATATTAAACTTTAGTTTAACAGTGACATGGCCGCTGATGAGTATTGGGAAAAAGTGTTTAATTTAAAAAATGTTGTTATTGAGCCGATGTTTAAAAATTTGAAAGAGTAGTTTGTTTAACATTTGTAATTCCATTTTCGAATGCATTTGTGGAGAAAATTTTTAGCCAACTAAAACTTATTAAGACTCAGGACTGCCAGACTTGGGGATTTATCCCCAAAGTTGGGGATTTCATGCGAGAAAATGATAAAGGAAGTCATTTGGAGATTGGGGATTTTTTGGGGGATTTAAAAATAAAATTCAAAGATTTTACACATTATTAATATATGTCCTTATTTTTATTTACGCTTATTTTTTTTTTTTCTTCGTATATAACATATCAAAAAAAGGAGCAAAACTTTTATAACTTTTATTAAATAAATGACGGATATATGTATTTTTATTGTTGATTTAAAGGATAACTAAAACTGGTTGAACAAGCTCCAAATTCTTATAAGTTGGCTTATTCGTTTTCAAAACCGGCATATCGTTCTGCTTGTTATTATTCCTCACTGGCATCGCATAGAAATTATTAAAAAAAACATACCGAAACCAGTCGCTACAAGCAAAATAAAATATTTTTTTTTACTTTAACCTTTGTCCAGCGGAAGAATTTTACAACGTTAAAAGGCGGTATGGGTACAATTGTACCCTTATATACTTAACGCGATATGTATGGCTTTTCCTATTAATAAAATTAAATTATTGTTCTTATTTAATAAACAAATGATAGAACAGGCCCGTGGCTAAAAAAAAACTTATTTTACGTACACATGTATACATTTTTTGCAATTCCAATCAGATATGTTTGACTTATTTTGTTTGCATTGTTGTTGTTGCACCAGTGCTATCACCTTATACATATAAATACACTTGAATAGTACTTTGTTGTGATAACATACAAACAGGGGAATACCCGTAAAGTAAAAACAAGTAGTAGAAAAATTTAATACCAAAAAATCTAACTCTTACATTGGTATCAGTGTGTCTTATTGACTTGCGTGCGTTGTAAGAAGATATTTCGGTAAATTATTTTGATTTCTTACTATGAGTGGTATTGAAACGGAACAACGCAACCGCGTTTGTAGGTAACCGTAATATCATCAAATACTTATTTTAGAATATTGTTATATAAAGAAATTTTTTCAAATTTTTACCACCCAAACAGTATATCAAAAGATCAACGACAAAAATTCTTGAAAGATCTTTCAAAACACCTATGTATGCACTCAGTCAAAGACCGTAGTGGCAACAAACTTATAACAGGTAAATATTTTATTCGAAGTGCTATAGAAATGGTACTTGGACGACCTATAATGGCAGCACAAAGTCCAGAAATTGGTTCCAAAGTACCCTTTGGTAGACGGGGAGCATCAACGGGGGTTGGAAGATGTTATGTTTGTCAATGTGAGACACGCAAACAACGTAAGACTAGAAAGGCGTGTGCAATCTGCTTGAAACCTGTGTGCGTTGAACACTCTATTCAAAGTACCACATGTTTTTCATGCAAGGAAACACCATAAAAATATATTGTTATTTCCTAAATATTTGGTCATATAGTGTGTATTCGTTTGTTCTTTTCAAATAAAACTAATAAAAATAACTCTGCTTTATTTTCTTGTTTTTTTCTTACGACTTATATGAAGGTACAATTGTACCCCTTCAGCCTTTTAGGGATATCAAGTCAAAAAAGACTTATTTCGGTATGACATAATCAAAATCTTTTTTTTTAAATTTCAAATATGTAATCCGTAATAAAAGTTTAGAGATGTCAGAAAATTTTAGACATCTAGTATTAACAAAAAAAAAGTTATTGCAATTTAAAAACGAAAAAGGTACAATTGTACCTCTTCCGCCGGACAAAGGTTAAATTTTAATTTGGGGATTTCTTATTTTTTTTTTTAAATTTTAAGTTTGGTCCGAAAAAAAAAAAAAAAAAACAAAAAAAAAATATTATCTTTTTAAGGTTTTGTTTATTAATTTGGGGTTTTATTTTTTGGGGACAAGGAGAAAAGTACCTGGCAGCCCCGTTAAGACTGATCATCGTAACCGAATTAATATGTAGCAGCTTTAATAATGGTAAAAGAAAACATTAAGGAAGTTTCAATATACGATCAAGATGATTACTAGTAGGGCGAAGTTGTTCTGAGGAAATATTAACATCTTTTTTATTTTCAGGAAATTTATATGAACTTTTTGATATAATCGCCTTAGTATAAACGCCTTAACTCGTTTAATAATTTTTACAAAAATGAATTTGTTTTGAAGTTTGCTTACTGTATTTTTAAAAATTACAAACATAATATTTATGACTTAAGTAAATATAAAAATTAATGCATATGCTATCATTTTCTTTACAATATTCATTTAATATGAAATAGAAATGTTATGGTAATAAATGTTAAACGTTAAAAATTAATTTTCAAATTTTTTTAAAATGTTTTTTTTTTGGGAAAAAGTGTATCTTTTTGGAAACTAAAATGTATCTTTCTCGAAATTTCACTGGCAACACTAAACTGTACTAAAGCGTTGTGTGTTAAAACTCTTGGTTTATGTCCTAACTTTATAAATTCGAATTTGACTTCACACTAGAGTTGTCAACCGATTAAGAATAATTCGATTAATCGATCAAACAGAACCAAACTCTTGTTCGAATAATTTAAAAATGGCGATTTTCGAATAACGAATAAATCGATTTATTAATGTCGGTAAATCGAACAATTTTTTTATTAAAAAATAAATTAAATAAAAGTTTAGAATTTGATTTATTCTCATACGTTTTTAGCGATTTTATACAAAATGTAGGAAAGTTAAAAAATATTGTAGCCATAGCCCTGACTGTATTTAATCTCAATTTTAATTAAGCAAAAACTCTGTTGAGTAATCAAAGTATTTCAAAAATGTATTTTATGTTCTTATTGAACAAATCTTTGACAAAAAAATTGTATGTAGAATTGATTTACATATGTATATTAATCATGACATGAAAGTAGAAAATGTTGTTATTGTATTATTCTTTTTTTAAATAATATATATTTTTTAGCATTTGCGTAAGTGTCATAATATTACCATTGAAAACGATGTAGTGTAAGATAATCCAATGACACCGAAAAATGTCGAACTTGGTCCAATGGAAAAATACATAAAGAGAGACAGCGGTTGCTCTATAGAAGAAATTGTATGCATAAGTTCAGCTGAAGACGGCAGGTCTGCCAACGCCAAATTAATATCGGATTATTATGGAATTAATTGTTTTACAATGCCATTAAGTAAAACAAAGTTTTACGATTAAAAAAAAGAAGAATTCATAGCAGATTTAAGTAAAAATAAAGAAGAAAATTGAAGATTTTCTATAGTTGTAGATGAATGGATGAATGTAACTTTTTAAAAATACGTTATTTTTTTTGTAAAAATAATTCTTTTATTCGTAATTCTCATCGATTACTCGAATAATTTTATAGATTTAATCGTTTGATCGCATGAACAAAAACCATTATTTGAATTATTCGAACAAAGTTAAAATGCGAATAATTGACAACTCTACTTAACACACACGATTTTTTGACGAAAAATCTCAGGAATTTTTCTCCTAAGCATCCTTTTTAAAATTTAGAATATTTCGAGAGCTAAAAACACATTTCATATACTTAAAACAATTAAAAGCATAACTAAAAGTATACAAAAATGCTTTCAACTATTTTTTTGGAGGTATATAGCTGCATATTTCATTGTTTTTCTAAGCTTATTTGCTTACCTTTTTAAAAATTGATTTTAAATATTAAAATTTTCCTTTTAGATAACTTAAAATTATTTGTATGTACAAACATACATTATTCAGGCAAATTTTAAATGCAAATTTTATTTTTAAACTCGTCAATACCTCAAACTTCAAATTGACAAGCCATAAATCCATCAATCGTGATTGCATCGTAGTTCTTTTTTTTATGCAAATCTGTTTTAATTTCTTTACTGCAACAAATTGCATGATTTTAAAATGCAACCAACCAAAAGCAAATTAAGAAAAAAAAATCTCAGATTGATCAATTTGATTTGCGAAATAAAAACTTTCTAAATGTAAATAAATGATTACCTTTCATTCTTGGGTGGCTTTTCAACATTCAACTAAATCTGAATTGATACCATTTTCTGTAGAAAATTAATACTGTATAATGAAAAAACAAAAAATACTCTGTATTGTGCACAAAAAATAAAAACTAAATACTCGTACATAAGAAACACACGATTTTGCTGTTGTGATAAATAAAAATAGATAAACTATTTTGAATATTAATTATACATTTTTAACATGGCAATGAAACAAGAGAACCAGTTAATTCCCAGTTAAATGCAGTTGGTTTTTTCATTTAACTCCACCATTAACAGTGATGGAAAAATTTACTTGTAAACATAATGGAAAACTGCAAAAAAAGCTACAGCAACAAAAAAACAGCAATTTAAAAGTAATTTTGCTATTCATATATATTTTTTTTAAATATATTTTACTAAACAACAGGGGATTTTTTCACAACCACGATTCAAAGAGATGCGAGATTCAAAGGCAGGTTTTTAAGGAATGGGGTCTTCTTAAAAAACTTTACAAAAATCTTTAGATAAATAAACAGTTTTTAGTATAAGCAAGGTTATAAACAATGTACAGTGGGTCAGATGTGCAGATGAAAATCAAGGCTGTGGATTCGTCAAGAAATTGTTCTACCTCCGACCGCAACCCCTGAAATTTTTTAAGACCGAATCCAACTCCCACTCTGCTCTAACCTTGATGCTAAATGTATATGAGACTGGTCCTTATTTGACCTTAAACTTTTTTTTAATGCAGTACCTTTTAAATGGCTTAATATAGAAAGGAAATGATTCTGTAAAAATTTTAAATCGATACTTTAATTCTTACACGTGCCTAATTGAGCTTTAATTTAGTAATTCACATATATGTAAAATAGGTTAGTCCTTATTATCCGACTTCAAAATTCTTAAAACTTTTTTTATTTTGAAAACCCCTGAAAAATATTTAAAAATGTTTAATTCTTAAATGTCCTTAGAAACAGGACATACAAAAATATGTATCCTGGGATTATGCTTAGTTAAAAAATAACAATTTTCTTTCAATAGTAAAAAAAAGATAACAATTTATTTCATATCGCAAAAACTAACCAAATTATTGATAATATAAATAAAACACAAAAAAAAATTCATAGATTTTCTATAAACATGATGTTTGCAGAGGTGTTGTCGAATCTAATGTTCTAACAGCCGCAATATGGGCTTACAAGCCGATTAATTCAAGATATCGCACAAATTTTTGACCAACATATTTTATTGAAAAAAAAAAAAAAAAAAATTAAGAAACTTCGCTTAATATTGGAGCAATGGCTTTTGCGACTACGCCTTTATACAAACATATTTCACGAAATCCGACATTTTTAATTTGAAGTCATATCGAAGTTATTTACACATTACCTTCATGGTATACATCGTAGCTATTGCGAATTATAAGCCAAGTCGCGATCAAGATTGCGCCCTGCGTATGATTTTCTATTTAATGTCGTATAATGTATGTGATAACGATTTCCAAGCCTTAAAGACCTTAAGATTGGCGTTGCAGGGATCATCTCCAGGATATTTCACCTTTTGGTTATACACTCCCCGCATAATGATATTTCACCTTTTGGTGAGATTCTGCCGAAGCCAAAACCAAAAATGGCTGACCAGAGACTCTAGCCGCTGGTAAAAGGTCACTAGTCTGATCATTGATTCTTGCGAGAAATGCCTCCTCTCTTTCAGGGAGATTGTCTTTGCAAAAGTTTCGCCGGTCCACTGGTTGTGGATTAAGCCCAAAGTAGCAGGAAGGCATAGTACTGAAAGGCCCGCTAAAGAGCAGATTTTTCACCACTCCCACAGAGTTCGGCGTAAGGGAGAACAATCGCTAGGTGCGGTTGCTATTCAAAAAAACTGCTGGTATTTTTGAAAAAGCAGTGGAGGTTAAAAAGCTGCAGCTCCTGAACAAGGGGCGAGTATATAATTTGGGCGGATTATTCCCCCAAATTGTTAAATTGTTCAGGAGCGAAGCTATGGAAAACTTTGGAGCAATTATCAAAAAAGTGGGCGTGTGATTTTTAAGTATAAAGAGTCAATAACTAATATTTCGAAAGTAACGTTTAAAAGCCCCAGCAATTTTTATAAAAGTCGTGTAAAACTAACTGGATTAGGCCAACTTAATGACGATGGAATCATTTATTACAACTGAAACTGTCATGCAATAACGAATTTACACTAAATTAAGAAGCAAAGTATCAACGAATAAATTATTCCTTTAAATCACTGTTTCTTAACAGCATTTTTTTTTTTTTTCAAAACATAAACGTGTCTTAATTTATTGTCATCATTTTAATATTAGCAATAACTTTATAATAGCAGTCAATCAGTCAGCCAGACGGAGTTTAAAAAATAAACTCAGCATACAACGCTTTAGCGTTGCTTACAATTGTTGGTTAGTTGCCTGTTTTAGTTTGGTTTTGGCCTGACTGGTGGCATAGGCCACCCATACAGTTTAATCATGAAACGCCAAAACTTATTTGACTTTAAGTTTAAGCTAGAAATACTTACATACACACATTCATACATAAGTAACAAAAATTAAATCGCGAAAAAATATTTAAGAGAACATTAAACATTGTAACAGTGATGCTTACTACCAGAGTAGTGAAACCGCTAGTTTTTTAAACATTAAGGGCTAAAAAATCAGAGCAAGTTAAACTCTCTTTTTGGTTTTAAATATGTTTAAACCAACAAATCTATAATTCACCAAACATATTAACCATATTTAAACGCATGTTATTTTTGTAACTAACATGGGACACTGACTTATAGTTGTTGAGTTTAAACTACATATAAATTCATGTTAAGTTCAACTAAATTAGCGTTTAAATCGTCAGTGATTTATTAGCCATAAGGGTACTTGGTTTTAAAATTTTTTTGTGTTTTTTTCTTTATGTAATGTGACTTTAGTTAAATATTAGTAATATGTATAATGACTGAGATAAAATGAAGTTGGCAGCACTCTAATCAGTGTCAACCGTATTCTCAACTGTAGTTATTATTCTTAATTTGCTTCCATTATGAACTCCTTACTTTTTTGTTTATATCAGTTTTATTTTTATGCATCATAAGTACGAAAATGTACTCATTAGTGCTTCCAACACAGAAAAAATACTCGCCAATTTTTTTTTTAAATTAAACCATTAAACAAAAATGAAATAAGTTTTAACTAAACATTTAATTAAGTGAATTAAACGTTTACTGATATCAAAATTATTGCAGCAGAAAATATTTTTAAAATCAAAAAATATTTACTGGCTACTATTTATTTGTTTACTGGTGCAAATATTATTAATTTTTTTAATAATATCACATATTTTTTAACTGAATTCAATTTATATTTTTTTTTTTCTACACGTATTCCCACTTTTTTTAGCCAACAATTTTTAATTGAATTTTCAATTCTGCACGTGAATTTTTCTTATTAAGTACTTTCGACAATTTGGTTCGTATAATTTTTGCCGAGTATCAATACGAAATTAAGCTTAACCCTGTATCTCAAATTTAATTGAAAAAATCTCCCGTTTGTGCCGATAACAATAAATCGAAAAAAAAACTGTCACACTAGTAAATGAACAGGGTGGGCCATAGGTCACTGAGCATTGTATTTTTGAAATAATTTTATTAGTTTTCAGTATTAGAAACATCGTTTGGAATATACAGTAGCCATGTATACGATTGATGAACGAAAAACAAATTGCTATAATAATTCCAACCCAATCGAACACCAGAAGTGCATCATCACGAAATTAAGTACGCAATCTTGTCGCTCGTTTTCAGTCATCGGTATCTGTGTTATTGACTAATCTCGGAGTGAAAGACCGGTTGAAGCACAAAGTTAAGATAATATCAGACGATTTCCGGAGAGCATAAATAAATTCATTGAAAATGTTCCTTTATTATTTTATATGAACATTTTCAATTCTTTTATTATTTTAAATTTCAAGAAAAAAAATGTTTTCTTTTCAATTAAAAAAACAAAAAAAAAATTGCAGGAAACAGTCCATAGAGTAGCGCTCGCGATTGTATCCATTTTGCAACGAGCATTGACCACAGTCAGAAGACTAAATGGACGTCTAGAGAACCTAGATTATGCGGATGGCATCTGTCTTCTAGCACACAGGTACGATGCAGGCCAAATTGAATGCCGTGCAGCTGGAAGCAGCAAGACAGGGACTTAAAATTAATACCACGAAAACAAAGATAATGAGAGTAGGTACGGCAAATAACTCTGACTTGTACGCCAACAGCCAACCACATGAAAATTTTACGTAATTTTTTGCCTGGCAGTCTGCTTCAGAATAAGCGTCAATTACCAAGCGTTTTGACGACTCAACACCATTTGGCGATCAACACTCATCTGACTTAACACCTAATTGAGCAACTTTAACTCATATGTTAAATCTATATGAATGCGAGCCACAGAAAGCGGCTGTTAGAGATACAAATAGCGTCCAAGTCTTCATAAACCGTTGCCTTTAAAAAATATGAAAAAATCTTCAAGTCAGGTTTTATCTCAAACAAAAACGGATGGCAAAGAACACACCTAATTTCAGAGTATAAACACAATGTTTGCGGTGCGGTGCGATTTCTCGTTGCGGGAGAGAAAAATTAACATAATACAACGGAAGACGGCGACGGAAATAGTTGTCATTTTTTGTTAAAATTCTTATTAATTTATTTGTGCAAACATTTTTATCATGTTGTTTGTTTTCAATAATGTTGTGAACATAGCCAATTATTCAAAAACTATGGCAACATCAAAAAGAGAACGAGTATCAAAAATCGAGAGAATATAATTCGCCTTGTTGAGAGAGAAAGAAAGTCCGCAATGAAAATAAAATAGATTTTAATTTTATGCCGTTCCGCACTGCGGTCTTTTACTTCAAAATCGTATGAAAAACCGCACCGCAATAAATTATCGTTACATAGTGTTTAGACTCTCAATCGGAACTAAAGTCCTCCACTGAAAATGGAGATGGAAGCCTGATGGCGATGTAACCAAGTCTGCAATTGTGAAGAATCCTTAAGGAAACCGAAGAAAAGGTCGCTCGGTCATTAATGGGACGCTAAATAAAGAAAGAAGCTACCACTTTAATATTCTGAAATGAATTAATACTGTTAGCTGCGGATATACATACATTAGTGGAAGCAATTTGCAATTGCCCTATGATTGATAAAATCTAAAGGAAATGGTAATATAAAACATTGTTTAACCATACTGAAATTAATGTGTAAAGCAGACCATACACGATTCAATTCAATTCAAAAGCGTGTATGGCCTTGTCAGTTGATTAGTTTGACGGTTGTCGAGTTGGTTGAAGAAAAATCAAAAGATTTTGATTTTTTCAAGTTTACTACTAAGTCTTTCAATTCGATTGTACTGTGTGTGCTCGAGTCTCTTGATTTGCTGTCAAAATTAATTTTTGTAGTTAAGTATTTTAAAAATTGTCTTTTATTTCATTAAATTTTAAAATTAATTTAAAATCTTTCAATTCAGTTGATGAAGTTGTCAACTGAGTTGAAAGACTCAGTTGACAACTGAATTGAACCGTGTATGGGGCGCATAAGAAGCTTAGTAGATTTTACATGGACTATAATTTTCAAGTCGGCTCTAAAATAAGAACGTGTCGTTGATTTAGATTTTGCGTATAGCCAATATGCTCTACTTTTTTAAGACCCTTTTTAAAAAGGTTTCATAAATAAACTGTAAGGCTAGATAGTCGCTAATGAGAAAACGTCCATTAGACTATTCTTTAAAAACTTAAGATTTATTTCTTCTTAAAAAACGCCTAAACGGAACTTGCTACATTGACATCTTTCTTTTCAATTGATGCACCTTTGGCTCAAAACTTAAATGATTTTATGTAATTTTTTTTCCATCTTATAACGCTGTATACAATTTATTCCCATGATTTTGGTTTTAAGAAACATACTCGTCTAGTGTGTTACATGCAGTTTTAGGATTTCTCTAAATATTTTTCTTCATTTAACCAACTCCTATGTTTACTTTGGTAATTTTTTGTGGCAATGATCTTTTTTTTTTTTTTTTTTTTTTTTTTTTTTTTTTTTTTTTTTATTTTGTTCAAATTATTTGTTTTAACGTGGGGTAATTTAGTTTATGGTTCTCATGTTCAAACAAGATTTTTTTGTTCTTTGCACTGTTTTCTGTTTTTTAAAAAATGCTCTTGATTGCGTTCGTCAACAGTTGGTGTATTATTTATCTAGACTAGAAATTAAGCAGGATGAACAAGCAAGAGAAGAAAACTTTACAGGAAAAATAGAAAAAACAAACGCAAAACAACAGAGCAATTATGTCGAAGAGCGATCAACATCATCAACAACTTAAGCTACAGAAGAAAAAAAATAAAACATCTAGAGAAAAGAACTACGTCATTGTCATCCTCATCATTTTGAATCCACATCGGCATCATCGTCATCATCATTATCGACAGCAGCATTTCAAACCCGGATAGCATGGTCTTGTGACTGAATTTTTGTTGGCAACATTATTGAGTTTTAGCTCGATTATATGGTTTTACATGAACGATTGTCATGTATAATTAACCCATTAAAAGATATTGCTTCAAAAATTACAAACACAGAGAAAAACAAAAGCAAACACACATCGTCAATAAAAAAAAAATCAATTAAAACAAATTCATTTTA
This sequence comes from Pollenia griseotomentosa, assembly GCA_963931875.1. NCBI lineage: Eukaryota > Metazoa > Arthropoda > Insecta > Diptera > Polleniidae > Pollenia > Pollenia griseotomentosa. The sequence continues at coordinate 45,518,124 of OZ007563.1, forward strand.
TAATTTATTAGCAAAAATATATTAACAAATATTTATTTAATAATTTTTTAGTTTAAATTTGAGTAAACATTTCTCCAATTTCCATCTCTTAATGTGTTAAAGATCGTATAGCGAAAAATTACATCACGATTTGTTTAGCTTAATAAAGTATTCAAGTTTTTTTTTTAATGTTGGTTTCGTATTTTGGAAAACTTTTCTAAAACAAACGTGTGCTCGTGGCCAGTAATTTTTTTATGTGTTACACACAGCGTTTTTATAACGTCTCCCTTGGAGGCCCTACAATCGAAACCAAGAAACGAAAAAAAATGTTAAATAGTCTTAAGCTAAGACTGTCAGTGTATGTATGTATCTAAGAGCTTCAAAATAAACTTAATGTAATATGATTGTAAAGTTTTATAGATCGTTGGGATTTTCTTTTTTTTTCGCTGACAAAAGCAAAAAAATAAAAAATCTGTTTATTTTGGATTTTAAACAATAGCAACAATAACGAAATACAATATAAAGCCGCTTATCAATAAATTTTTTTTTTTAAGTTGTTTGTTGAAATTTTGTTTTTAATGATTTTTTTTTTGTTTTTTTTGATGTTGCCTTTTGTACAACCACTAAAAACAAGACGAAACACATGTTTGTGATTGTTTTAAATGATTATATTAAAAACACAACACAACAACATGAGCGTATAAAAAAGAAGTTTAACAATTTTTTGGGTAAACTTTTGTTTGTGATTTTTTACACCATTTCTGGTTATTTCAAATAAAATACAAACATGCCTAAAACTTTTAAACTTTTTTTTTTATGGCCCAAAACGATTTATGTAAGTTATTTGACAAATTGTCATTCCAAAATTATCTTGACGTATATACACAGAAAAAAATGTTGCACCAATTAATCAAAAATAAAATCAGTTTTTATTAAAAATTTAATCAAGTAAATTAAACGTGTAATCAAGCCAATTATACGTTTATACAAGTGAATTAAACGTTTAATTGATACTATTATTTGGTTACTGGTGCAAATTAATACTGTTAAATATTTCAAAAATTTTTAATGCGTTCAGAGGCAAATTCAGATATTCTCTATAATTGTTTTTAAAATTATTGCAATTAGTTTTTGTTTAATGTTTTAAAAAACGAATTGTTGTTCAAAAAAATTAAAAAGGGGAAAATAAGCAATCACAAGAATAGCTGCTGAGTTTCACCTGCGATATCTCTGAGAGTCGTTGTAGAAGGTAATTCCCAAATAGTCCATGTCGTGTTGAATTTAGCGCTGGGCAATTACATAGAAGATGAAATACTGTCTCCTCAGTTCCAGGTTCACTGAAGCTGCGGTAGAATTCATTAAAAGGGAGGCCGAGTCTCATAACGTGCTTACCGATCCAGTGACCAGTAAGCACGTGTTTAAGTCTCGACACGTCTCTCCGATTGAAGTTGAGAAGTCGCTCAGAGCGACCTAAGTAATATGTGGGCCACATTACCTTGGTAGCCCTGCAGCCACCCAGTTCCATTTATCGTCAGTCATATCCAGATAGTGTCGGAAGATTTCGCTACTGATAGTTCCCAGGGGTGTTGCGACTGGCACATCCTGTTAATAACTATTACATACTTTAAACTTAAAATAAGAAATTTTTATGAATATTGCCGTAAATTTTAAGATATTTTCTGATTTTTTTTTTTTTGGAATTCTAGGATTACCTTTTCTATAGCCTCCACTACAGGTCGAAAAGTTATATGTATTTAAGTTTGTATATAGTTATATATATAGTTATAACACTACTAATTATTTTTAAATTAAAAATAATTTAAAGTAGAGTTACATATTTTATTTTATCTTTTTGTCCCGCGAGACATTCAAATACCTTGTTTTTTTAATGCTTTTTAAAATTAATATATCTAGCAACCCAAACTTGTATGTACGTGTAATTAAAAAAAAAACACTAAAGAACATTAAAATATAATGTTTGTCTACAGTATCACTACAATTGTTCTGTTTTTTAACGAAAATTTAATAATATAGTGTTTGGCTCTTTCTTGAAAATAGCTACGAACGGTTTTAGGGGTTGTGTTCGTCTACACAATCACCTTAAAAAGTATATATCGTTCTTGGGTGTGTAAGCCGAACGCTAAATTATGTACTGTTTATTTTCGAACACTATTAAGATACTTCAATACACCTACATTGAAATCATTTCTTTCTGGCTGTTTTATTGTCTAAATTTTTAAGGTACATGTCGTTATTGAGAATATGGGTGCATCATATAGACGGATTTTATCAGTTTACTTTTCTTCTATTATATTTTATTAACCTTGGTAATTGAAACTCTGGTTCATGCTTGTCTTCCCTTTGTATCGTTTAAGCAGTTGACATCATTACATGCAATTGACCCAATATAATTTAAAGTTCTGCACAACATCAACGATAAGAAAATATCTAATTTCTTTTGATATAAAGGATTATGCATTATTGCGTTTTAGGCTTCAGTTTCTTACGGTACTAAAAATGATCTTAATCTTTTCATTACTTTACAGGGTTCTCAAACTAACGTCTGCCGAAAATTATGGATTTTGCACGATAGCAACCGTACGAAACAATTTAACAATAAATTAAGAGAATGCCGCAAAGTATCTTCGTTTTTGCTACAAATCTATGGAATAACGCTTCAAAACTTACTTAAGGCAAAATTTCATAAGATAATTACATAAGATAATTTACACCCAGTAACCTGATTACTTTATAAGCGACTACAATTTTCACGATCAAATAGGGGCAGAAGAATTTAAATACTTCTATTAAATACCCTAACATCCGAATCGCAATTCCTTATTAACGCTATCCGTCTATGGAACTCCTTTTAGCGTGTAAGCTACTCAAAATGTAACAACTTAAAAAAACTCAACATGAAACAATTTACTAATGAATAATTTACTGCCTGTTTTTAAAGGGTGGTTAAATTTCAAGGGCCGATGTTGATTTTGAATAAAACACAAACTATTTAGGAAATTATTGTAATTTTATTTTATTATGATATATTGGTATTACTCAATTATGTATGGAACAAAATATCGGCCAAATGGGCGCCGCGACCACGGCGGCACACCTCCATCCGATGGTCCAAATTTTCGATGACGTTGAGGCATAAATGAGGTTCTATGCCTTTAATGTGCCGAATTTTCTCATCCTTTAGCTCTTGAATTGTTTCTGGCTTATCGACGTACACCTTTTCTTTCAAATAACCCCAAAGAAAAAAGTCCAACGGTGTCAAATCACATGATCTTGGCGGCCAATTGACATCGCCATTACGTGAGATAACACGGCCATTGAATTTGTTGCGCAAAAGAGCCATTGTTTCGTTAGCTGTGTGGCAAGTGGCACCGTCCTGCTGAAACCACATATCGTCCACATCCATATCTTCCAATTCGGGCCATAAAAAGTTCGTTTTCATCTCACGATAGCGAACACCATTCACAGTAACTGCCCGACCGGCCTCATTTTGGAAAAAATACGGCCCGATGATGCCGCCAGCCCATAAACCGCACCAAACAGTCACTCTTTGTGGGTGCATTGGTTTTTCGACAATCACTCTTGGATTATTATTCGCCCAAATGCGGAAATTCTTCTTATCGACAAATCCACTGAGGTGAAAATGTGCCTCATCACTGAAGATGATTTTCTTCGAAATTTATCATCCATTTTCATAATAAGTCTGGATAACTGTAACACGTTGTTGGATTCAAATTGAGTAAGTCTGAAATAGAGAAATGTCAAATAAAATTCGGAAAAAAACTTGGCGTTTAGGTGTGGTTCACATTCAACATCGGACTTTACAATTTAACCACCCTTTAGAAGGCGAGCGCAAAAGTGACTAGCATTTAAAATAAAATTTATTATTATTATTATTATTATTATTATTATTATTATTATTATTATTATTATTATTATTTTTATTATTATTATTATTATTAATATTAATATTTAATAGTATTATTTCTTAATTTTTGTTGTGTACTTTATTTTAAATATATGCAATTTTTATAATTTTTAGTTTTTAACAATTCTTAATTCACTGATATTAAATTAAATTGTTTACTATTATTTTATATATTCATATATATATATTCATAAAAAATATTTTTGATTTATAATGGGTTTATTGAACACATTTTCATAGCTAATTTGACTTTAAATAAATAAATTAAAAAAAAAAATACCAATTTGTTAAGGAGTTCCCAAATAGGCCCTTTTTATTTTATTGAAATTAAAAAACCTGCTTAGCTATAAAACAAATACTAAAACTTTTTCGACATCTTAGCAACAAAACCTAAAGTTTGTTATCTAAATATTGCAGAACATTTTTGCCTAAAAGTTTACACTCAGAATTTAGAAGAGCTGCTTTTAAATTCGGCAAAAACGGATATAAGACTCTAAATCGTTTTTTTTTGTGCAGATATTTAAGAAAAAAATGTTAGTGTTTTATATTTTCTAATTTTCAAGTGCTTTTGAAAGAAGACCTGATGTGATCATGAAAAAAGAGTCTGCATTGTGACAATGTTTCATGTGTAATTTTACTTTTTTGTGTTTGAATGGAAACAGTGTTTTTAATAAAAACTATCAAAACTAGGCAACCCGACAATCGTGGGTGTCTATAAAAAAGGCTCAAAGAAGATTTCTTTTTGTTTTCTTATTTGTTTGGTTTTTTAGGTTATTTTTGTTATGCAACAGACAAAACATTTTCTTTACAACTTAATTTGTTAAAAAACATTTAGCTTAAATATTTTTGCTTAATTGCTCTTACTTAATTATTTGTGTTACATGTTTCACTTTATAATTTTTTCATTTTACATTTTTTTTGTTTTTGCTGTTATGACAACATTTACATTTCTTACATTTAAATTGCGGCATGAAAACAATGTAATTGAAAATGTACATTCCCATACATATTCTACAAGAAAAATTAAAAAATAAACACATAAATAAATAAATACACCTATGCACAGAGGTACAATTCGGCCCAAAAGCTCCAAAATTTTTTTTTATTTCTTAATATATTTTAATGCAATATTAGAGCAAACACACAGCAAAACAACAAATCATGTCGTTACAAATTTCCATCAAAATGTACAGCCTACTTTGAGTGAAGGAGTGCCGGAAATGGAGCACATATAGGTATAAGTTCTTAATACAATTATTTGGCTTATTGAGCGATAATAAGGCTAATTTTTGATATTTGTCAGGTAAATTAAATTCTTTGTTCGTTCTTTCAAAACTGACACCGTTTTAAGTCAACCACTTAGTTTTGATAATTTTGACCGCATCGTTTATATAAAATTTCTGGTATATAAAATTGTCTAAAAATATTAAACTTCAATAACAAAGTTCAAAGTTTGGTAAGCTGGGAATTTTTACGAGTTTTTAGATACTTAAGGACTACAGTTTAGTACACTCACAATAAAGTACTATTAGTTTTACAACCATCTTTAGTCAACTTTTTTAATTATTAGCTTTTAAGTGATAGCCATTATTAAAAATTTAAAAGATTTCAAAGTTATTTTTTGGGAATACAAAATTTATTATTAATTATTAAGATTTCTGTATGACGTGCTAAATTCCCAATTTCTCATATTTGATAAATACAGTGAAGTTTATTGTTGGGGAAAAGCTAGCTTCTATGCGCATTTCACTGGTTGCTTAGGCCAGATCGTCAGGGAACCTTTTCCAAAGATTTTAGAAAAGCTAAAAATATTATACAAATAAAACCTTAAAGCGAATAAGAATTATAAACGCTCAAAGTCTTACTTGTAACTATGTATATCAAAGATTAAAGAAAACACTATCAATAAACAGTTAGTTTATCTTTCCTTACATTCCCCTTAAAGATTTCAATAAGTGAAAAATTTATTAAATAGAAACAGTTATTATTGAAAACCTCGAGCAATTCTCAAAAAAACTTAAAAAAGTATTTGACCAAATCACAAGCTTTCTCATATGTCTTATAGTTTAAAAAATACAGTTTTTGTTGATGCACTTGTGAATAGAGAAATTTATCGTCGTATTGCTAAATGTAAAAATGAAAAGTGACAATTCAATGTACATTGTCAATTAACTTTGAGTAAACTATAGTTAAATATAATGGAAAAGATTAACAATTTTCTGTTGCCAAATAATAAAAAAATATGAAAGATAAAACTAAAAATAGGAAATTAGTAAATTCTAGTTTTAATTTCTTACTTCACAATTGATTTTTGTTTATTTTTAATTCTTCTTAAAAAAAATTTGCCATTCACATTGGTTGATACCATGAAATAAAACCAGGTATGGGAATTTTAATTTGAGTTGCAATAATAATAAACATTTATTGATAAGCAATTGTAATTAAATTAGTTTAAAAAATTAATTAAAATGATCAAACCTATATTAATCGTTCAGAAGAATTAGATTTGTGGTCACATTCTAAAGAAGTGTTTACAAATTCACCAAACAAATTAAACATTTCCAGACCTGGTATAAATACAACCTTTTTCAAAACACATAAAAATCAATTGTATAATGAGACAAACTTTTGTATGAAAATTACCAACAACAAATATATGTATAATATTGTGTAATTATCTACATATACATAAATCGACAAAGGCAAAACAGTTAAGAACACTTTCCTTCTCTGTATGTCAACCGATTTGAACAAAATTTTAACGATATTTACTTACAGAAGTGCACAATATACACACATATATTTTATTAAAATATCCCAGTTGGCCATGTCGTGCACGAATCATTGATGATTCGTGCACGACAATGTTAATTCCTGCACGACACGTAAGGGACAACTAATGCAAATCGTCGACGACATTTTCAAACAAGTGTCGCGTAAATCGTGCACGACACAAAGAGAGATAATGTCGCTCAGCCTGTCGTTGATAACTACATGCACGACATTGTCGTCCATATAGTCGTTGATGACCACATGAACGACATTGTCGTTCATATTGTCTTTGATGACCACATGAACGACATTGTCGTTCACATGTCTTTGACGACTATATGGACGACAAAGGATTCTACTTTATCGTCAACGACTGCGTATAAGACAATGTCGGTGAAGTTATAGGAGTTACAGCTTACACGACAATGTCGCCTATAAACCTAAACGAAAAAATAAAAATATACAATAGCACATACATATTTTTAGAACAAGACCTTAGTCTTTGAGTTCTCAGACTTGACTGACTGATTTTCTTCACTTTGCTTTGGAAGTTTTTTATTATTATCGTTATTTTACAGTTATTTTTATTATTTATTGGGAACAAATTATTTTTGTTTGTTTAGAAGACAGCTTACAAGACAATGTCGCTCATATTGTCGTCCTTAGAAGCTGATAGAGGACACCTAACAAGACACTGTCGGTCATGTTGTCGTGCATACACTTTAATACAGGACAGCTTACAAGACACTGTCGCTCATACTGTCGTGTATAGTTGTTGATAGAGGATACCTTACAAGAAAATGTCTGTCATGTTGTCGTGGATAAGCTTTGACAAAAGACAACTTGTAAGACAATGTCGGTCATGTCGTCGTTTATTAACTTCTTTAAAAGACAGTGCACTAGACAATGTCGAGTATTTTGTCGTCCACGACATTTTCCTCAAAATTGTCTTCCAGAAATCCTAAGTGATAGAGGACATGTCGTGCATAAATCGTTGACGACAATGTCGTCGACGGCAGTTTGGCCAACAGGGATGTTTAATAATTTCAGACTTATAAGCGTTCAAATTTGCTACTAACACATATGCAGAACACATATATACAAAATTTTTATTTTTCTATTATCAAATAAAAAAAAATTGGGTGGACGATTATTCGAAATTTTTTAGAAACCGGTTTTCGGATATTTCGACTATATACATAAATCTTATGTATTAATCGGCAAAGCAGTTAAAAACGCTTTCTATCCTTTTTTTATCAACCGAACCTTTATGGGGAGAAAAAAGTACCAAAAAAGGGAAATACGGGAAATTTACTTTCTTTTACTTTTCCGTGCTTCATGTGATAATTTATAAAATTTCTATATTATTGAAATTAGAAATATAATATTATAGGTGCAGGTTACTGAGTGAATGAGAACTTTTAAGATTAAAAATGTTGGTACTTTTTGTTTTTCATCTGGTACTTTTTGAATTTTTGTTAATATTCGACCTACAAAGATAAAAATAAACATGCATGGTCCTGAGTGAATAAGAATGTATAAGAAGGAGCTCTTGGAAATTTTTCGGTCTACATCTGGTACTTTAATTAATTTTCGTTAATATTAGACATAGAAACAAAAAATTTAACATGCAATGTCCTGAGTGGATAGCAATTAGGGTTTTTTCCCGGGATTTCCCGTCCGGGGAATTTCAATTTTTCAATTTCCCGTTTTCCCGGGAAATAAAAAATTCCTCATTATTTTAGAAAAATTAGTTTTCTATTCTCTAAAAATTAGCATCTGTGGATGGGTTGTGGATTAGATCAATTACAAGAAGTGAATACATGTATTTAAATGAATGTCTCCTGATGCAATAAATCTACTAAAAGCAGAATGGGCAGTGCAACAGTTGATAATTATTACATTTAGTGAAGTGAAGAGTTAATAACGTACATTAATTCCAAATAAGATGCAGGCAGTAAAGTTTCATTGTCCATGAACAAGTCTTAAAAATATGAGATACCTCAACATATCGCTCCTTTTCAAGTTTTCAAAATGTACCGACTTAAAGATATATTTTGCTATAACTTCAGTTCAGTTTGAGATAAGACTATGATCCCTGCGGGAAATTCGTGTCAATTGGTCTAACAGACTGCTCCTGGGATTTGTGAAAACAGAACAAGTACAAAACGAAAGTACTCATGACCAGTGAAAGAAGAACTAATCCCTTAACTGGTTTATGGAGAACAAAAAGGTAGAAAAAGTAATGAATTACTGTACAGTCTTCTCCGGTGCTGTGACACATTTTTTGGTACTTTCTTAAATTTGGTTCTTGAATTTAATTCTAGGACTTGTTTTATTGAAATAATACTACATTTTAGTAGTTGACATTAAGCACGTTCATTGAGAATAGATCTGTGACTGGTCAAATGGTGTCAATTGACCCCCTCCAATGACAACCCCATGTAAAAGTGATATTTCTTATTCATATTAAGTGTTAGAACTAGAACCGGTCCGTACCACCAAAGACCTATCACGGGACTACTTTGGTGTCAGTTCGCTTCCCTTTAGGGATGCAATGAAGGAGCGATATGTTTATTAGGTGATAAACACAAATTTTTAATTTCAATTTGTGTTGGTTTATATACCCGTGAAGTGCGGGGAAACCGAAATTAAGTAACATTTTGGAAACTCGTGTAAGAAACTACAACATACAACTTGAAAAACACATTGTCCAAAAGATTACCAATGGACCTATTAAAATAAAAAGGTTTGTAAGAAGCAGTCCGTTTGATGCTTTTTTTGCATAAACCTGGACATACATTTGACTGATTGTGAATCCGAAGCATGCTACAACGGTGCACTTTTAACTATTTGTCCAACCTAGGTAAAAAATGAACGAAATTTTTTCGGAAACATGATAATTAGTAAATAAAATCAGGAATATACTTTTTGACGACTTATAAAGCGCTTTGAGTGTGTCAGAAAGTTATTTCCTAAGCCGTTAAAAAATGTTATATATTTCTTTAAAATATTTTATCTTTTTTATTAATTAACTTTTTAATTTCATATCTTGAGTACCTTAATTTTTATTTTGTTCTTATTATTGTTTTATGAATTAAATTGTTATGTTTATGTTATCTTTTTATCTTGTATCCAGAACATAATAATACTGAATAAAAGCATAATAATAAGGAATAAAGGCGTGAGGTAATAATAACTCAAGTTGCTATTTTAATCTTCAATAAATTTTTTAATATTGAACCATTTCTTTTACTTTCTTTGTAAACAAGTTCCCTTACGTTATTTTATAAAAGTTTTTTTCATTTATTAATAACAAAATTTACTTTGTATTATTTATATGGAGCGGGATCCCGGGATCCCGGGAAATTTAAAAAAATTTCCCGCTTTCCCGGGAATCGAAAAAATCCGGAAAAAAAACTCTAATGACAATCTATAAAGGAGACTTTTAGAAACTTTTTTGTTTTTCAATTGATATTATCTAATATTTTTTATATTGTGAAGATAATATTGAATATAAAATATGAACCGGAGGTTGATCCCTCGCCAAATCGATCCACTTAGACGGAAACAATAAATACTCGAAACATGAACTATGTTTTCTTCATATTAACATAAAAATTTATGATCGAATTTTGACCATTAGGCGAACACTAGTATTTTTTATTTGTATACATGAATTAATAAAAATTAAAATACACAAAAACTTATAATTTTGTCACCTATAAAAGGTTTCAGAGTCACTTATTTGAGAAATATAGCAGCGTCGTAATGGGCACTACAGCATAACGGACATTTATGGACGTGGCAAAAATTGCAAAAGTTCAGTACAACTGACTTCAGCTACTTCACTTACGTACTAAGAGTCATCGGTTTACTAAAAGAAAAAAAGCTACAAGGTTTTGGCCGCACTTACAAACTTACATATGTATACCCAATGGCATTTATGCGAAAATTTCATGTTGTGTGAAATCCTGAAATCGAGAAAAATATATTTTATTTTACATATAATTTCAAATATGACATTGAGAATATTTGGTTGTAAAAAAAATGGAAAAATTAAATTAAAAAAATATGTTTTAAATGGATTGCAGCAGAGAAGAAATACTAGTAAACCTACTTTATGTATGTACATATGTATGTGTGTTATTAAAGCAACATAAAATATTTGGCATATTTGAAAATGTAAGCACTCAGTCACTGACATATACATACATAAAATTGTAACTTACACATAAATATAATAAATACTGGATAAATTCCATTTGTATTGCCAAAGTAAGGGATTTGTTTCCAAAGCAGGGATTTAAGTAGACCGACTATCGTTAAGAAGGTATTTGGAGATTTTTAAAATTGTAGTTTATATGAAGTTGCTGACACCAGTTGGAGAGACCAAGTGCTGTTAGGTTTTGTTGCATCTGGTCGTTCCAACGAAGATTTGGTCGCCCTTTTCCTTGTTGCCCACCGATGGCTACTTCCTTGTATGCCTTACGGGCCGGAGCAACATTTTCCATTCGCTAAGTGTGTCCAAGCCAAAAGAGTCGTTGTATTTTGATGCGATTTTCCTTATCTACATCGGCATAAAACTCGTACAGCTCGTGATTCATTTTAATTCGGAATCCATCATCAACACGTAGAGGGCCGCGGAGGATCTTTCTCTCGAACACCGAGAGAAATGTCTGAACGGATATTTTAACTGTCCATGATTCAGCACCATACATTAAGTAGTACGGGCAGGATGAGCGATTTGTAGAGTATTATTTTTTAGACACGAAAAGGTTTTATTTCTTAACTACTTACCAAGCCCAAAGTAGCATCTATTGAACCCTGAAGGGTTGCTCTTTTTTAAGTACATTATGGTTACTCTTAGTCGTTACATCAGCTAACGTTGTTGAATAAAAGATCCTTAATTGAATACACATAAAAAAGTTATGTTACCATCCAGGGTTAAAAGCATTTCACAATTATAAAAGCTTTGAAGCTTTTATTTCTATGGCCGCTTAAGGCACAGAATTAAAATTTAGGTTTAATGATGAATTTAGGTTAAGAAGTCAAATAAATTACATTTATACAATTTTGTAGTCTTAAATATCGTTTTTTAGTTAACATGTTCTTGGGTTAAATGCTTAACACTTGAGGGAAACTTTGGAAAAACATTTAAAATTTATGCTCAAATACCAGAGCTATTTTTAAAACACAAATTCAATTTATAAGATTTTGTTGGTTGTGCTTAATTCCCAATTTTTTTCTTGATCAATACCCAAAATTTTTTGTTGTAGGATAAGCTACTTTCTATGCGCCTTTCACTAGTTTATTAGGCCATATCATTAGGAAACGTTGTTATGTTAGTGTCAGTTGTAAAAAGCGATGCTAAAGAACAAAGGATTCTTTGTGACTAGGCCTTTATATAAATATATAAATTAGGGGAAAATCTATTAACAACTTATTTAAAATTTGCATTTTTTTGAACAGACTTTCTGTGTATAAAGGCCAAATCAATATAATTTTGTAAGCCAGAAATTTTAAAACAAAATATATAGACAATTTCATCACGTATTACCTTTGATCCCTTTTATTGTAAGTTTATAAAAATATTAAAAATTGAGGAACAAACGGGGAAACACGATTTTAAGATGAGGATTTTTGGGAAATTTTAAAGCAGGGGACATGAGCCAAAAATTTCTGGCAACACTGAATACCATCACAAATATCATCAGCACTTCAACTCAGTGAGCCATAAAGTATGCAATAGTTTTTTAAGCACTAGTATGTATGTACATATTGCTCATTTGCTGCAAGACCGGCATAAACCAAAAAACACAATTTTGGAGTTAGTGATGCAGAATTTTATGTTATGCTATGTTTTTCTTAATATTGTGTATAAAATTCATCTTTATATCTTTTATACTTTCCCCATTTAAAGAGAATGTATCGTTATTTTTTCTAAGTGATTAGAGCAAATCAAAAACTTTAAACGCGTTTATCTCGAAATGGATTTTTTGAGTTATGCCGGTCTTACAGCAAATGAGCGATATATACACTCCCACAATCCTTTATAGTTTTAACATGATTTTATTGCCACAAAACCCTGCAGTTTAAAACATGACCTTGTTATGATAAGCCGACTGTTTTTTTACCTTTTGATATAAAAAGAAATGGTGGTTAATCACAATTTCTTGGAGGTCGATTCTGATTACAGAAACGATAAATTACAAGACCAGTAACTGTCTCATGTTGTTATTACTTCACGGGCTGTGTGGCATGCAGCATAGTCTAATTAAAACCATAAATTAATTAAATCACTATCATATAATTTCGGCAAAAAAACCTGTGTAGTCATGTCGCGACTAGTCTAATTTTTAAAGAAGTGCTTCGAGAAAAAAATTTGCACTAAGTTGTGACATCTTATAATTCTATTTGTTTTTCTATAATCTAATCTAAGATCTCCAAGCTAAAAATGCACTTAACTTTAGCAATCCCAGGTGCAAAAAGTACCACAAAAAAAATTAAATGAAGCCTAACAATTTTGTTTGTTTTTCGGATGTAATAATTATTTAATATAAAATAAAAAAATTAAATTTGTCATTATTTTTCGGATTTTTTGGCCATTTTAACTGGGAGTTCTTTCATTGTTTTGAGCCTTGTTTTATTCCTTTTCGATAGAATGTTTTTGGGAGTTATTTCATTAATTGTTTTGGGAGATACTTCCCTATGAAATATTACCCAAAAGTTGGGATTTGTTTCATTTTTGATTTGGATACTACTTAATTTTTTTAATACTTTCTTTTTAAAGATTGAAATATTTTAGGATTTATTTCATTGTGAGAAATTTCACTGGAACTTATTGCACATGGGAGTTATTTCGCTGTGTCTTTAGCGATTAATAAAGCCATTGAGATACCATTATGCATTATCATATTAGATGATTTTTGTTGATAACTAAAACATCCTTTAAACGAATTCATGGTATCTAACTTTAACCTAACAGCTGTTAAATTATTGTTGTTATTTTAGGGTTGACCATTCTTTACTGCACAAATTGCGTAAAGTACAAATTTTGGCTTAGCCAAAAACAAACTCTATTGAAGTCAAGTTTGCCTCTTCTAACAAATTTATATTTCGTTTTTATAGTCCATGTAGCGTTTATGGATTCTTTAATGTACTTTACAAGGGTTTATTAACCCTTATTAAATTAAATTATTTATAAGAATTAAATTCAATTTAAGCCACACAGTTTTAAAAAGACAGTCTCTTAATGGATTTGGAAATAGTCGTTTCCCTTATTAAAGATATCTGTAATGCACCAGAACAGCGGGGATTGCTGCAAATATTCACCTTCAATTACTACTTTTAAAAGTTATGCGGAAATAAACAACAAGATAAAAATAAACTTTAGGAATTCAAAACCAAAAATCTGAGCTGAACAGTTGAAACCTGTAAAAAATGTAAATAAAATAAGTATTTTAGTTATTTTATATACAATTTCTTTTGCTTATTTTATAATTTATAGAGCAAAAACATTAGCAAATATCAAAAACAATAACAATAACAAGACACTGTGGTAACAATTTAGGTATGTGTAAAACTACCTAAATGAAATATTCATGTGTGTAGTTCCTTTGAATAAATGTTCAAAATAAACCATGTACTTATATTAGCAACTTACTAGAACAGGGTGGTCCAAAAGTCACCATGTGGCTTAAAAATTTAGTAACTCTTTGGTTTATATATTTTTTATTTTTTTTTTATTCATATTATAGAAATAACACCTACAGAATTAATAATGGAAAGTTTCACAACTGGACAAAGAACTCGGACTTTATTCATAAGTCAGCAATCAATTATTTTGGCGCAAGCATATCATGGACATTTTAACGTCAGAAGTTCACCCTCTGAAGCAATGATTCATTGCTAAGTTCGTCGTCACCACCAACATGACACCGTACAAAATTTGTCTCGAAGCGGTAGACGACGGTTTCATTCGCAATGCGGAAAATATTGGACGCGTAGAGCAAAGTGTTAACGAAACACCAGAAACATCTACCAGAAGGCGTTCTGCTCAGCTTGGAATACCTCATACGTCACTACGGCGCATGAAAAAAAAAGATTTTTTGATATTTCCCTGTTAAAATTAAAATAAATCCTGTGTGAGTAGCCAACACTCTACACACACCAGCACAACACCAACGCACATCTAGTAAATCAGAGAAATCGCACACACACACTCGAAATCCACCAACAGCATCAACTCTACTTTCTGCTAAGAGACTACTAAGTCCTAACTACAACATCAATGCACCACATTCTGACTTCACACAGAATGTATTTATTACAGAACTTATCTTTAAGCCAAAGACACCTTAACTCAAAAAAAAATACTCTTAAAAAGCCACCTTTTCGTGGCAAAAAAACATTATTTTTACAAAAGGGAGTATGCAACAGCGGACCTCATTTAAAAGTCAGACAGGTGCCGTGTCGCCGGGGCAACTGACTTCCGTATTATCAGATAACTCTGGTGAGTACCCAAGACTCGTACTATCCGACAACTACAAGAGCCCTACACGCAGAGAAAAAACATGTTTAAATATGGTCACCTCCAATAATACTTTGTTTAAAGAAAATGTTAACCATGTTTAATTTAACCATATTTTTGTCACCGACAACCATATTATGGTTAAATTAGTCCCCTATCAAGAAGCCAGAACCATATTATGGTTGCCTCTAAACATGTTATGGTTAAATATGACAATAATTTGTTTTTAAATCAACAATAGTATATTTCTTTCAAGAGCAACATGCTATGGTTGAATCAACCATGCTATTATAAGTGTTAAACAAATTTTAGTTGTTATTATTCAGAGGCAACCATAAAATTTTCTTTAAACATAGTATTGTTGGAGGTGACCATATTTAAACATGTTCTTCTCTGGGTGTAGGCTTCCATTGCTTACCGCAATTTTGGTATGCCTATTGATGTAACTCCAGGAGGTCTTTCTACTTAAGATGCTTTAACTATGCCTCCCTTAAAGGCGCAGCACATCCCCCGGGGGTTCTAGTCGGTCAAGTCGATCCATTTGATACCCTAAAATTATATTCAAAAAAAGTAAAATTCTAATGTATCTAAAGCGTTTTGTAAACTAAAAAAAAAAAACCGGACCAAGAGTAAGGAAAGGAAATGTTTGGCCTGTAATGAAATCTCAAGGGCGAATAGCAATATATCAAAAATTTGGCCTGTCTTATAATCTCTGTAAAATCTCTAAGTACAAGTGAGTTTTAGAAATGGAAGTTTTTCTGTATAAATAATTGTTCAGAGATAATTTATCTTCATTAACAAAAATGGTGCTAAAAGTTTCTGTATACTAGTGGAAGCTCATTACTGGCATATTCCCTTAGAATAATTTTAAAAGGTTAATTACGATGCTTCAAACATGGCTGTCATAGAGACGAAGAGAAATAAGTACTGGAAGGAATAGATTGAAAATTCGAACTATGTATTTTCAGTGTTCGAAAATAAACACTAAATATCGCTCCTTAGTGTTCGGTTCGGTAAATTTGTGGGAAACACAAACGCTAATAGTGTTTGTGTAGAAAATCATTAAAAAAAATAATGTTTCCCTATTTGTATTTGTTTCGAACACAAAAATAATAAATATCCTGCTCAACAAAAAGATGAAAACATTTAATCCCGAAGAAAACTTCGTTGTCTTCGGTTTAGCTTGTTAATGCTCTTACGTTTCAGTTATGCCTAGCGCCCTTTTGCCTGGTAAAAAAACCAAAAATTTTTTACAAAAACAAAATACACATACGAAAAAAAAAAACAAAAAGCAAGCAAAATAAATATAAATAAACAAAACATGTACACAATACACAAACAAGCTGTTCGTGCTGCGGTCGTTGCTAAAATTTTTTGTTTGTTCATTTTGTTATCAATGTGAAAAAGACACATTGTAGAACATTTAAATATAATGTTCGTCTACAGTATATAACAATATATACGGCTCTTACTTGAAAATAGTTACGAACGGTATTTAGGGTCGTGTTTGTCTACACAAACACTAAATAAATAGATATCGTTGCTGAGTGTGTGAAGGCAGAATTAGTCTTTACTGTTTCTGTTCTGGTACGAATCAACTGATTTGTTTTTGTTATTAAAAAACCTGTGAAGTTAATTAGTTTTTCTGTTCGGTTGCGGTCTAATTTGTTAAAATCAAAAACTTTTTAAGTTATTGTAAGTGACAACAAGATAAATAATAAAAAATACATATTAATATTGAAATAAACTGTTTTTTGATTTTAAGAATTCATAAAACTTAATTTCTTCAAATTTATGTGCATTAAAGTAATTGAAACAAAAACAATGGACGGTGCAAAAATAATAAATTTGTTATTAATTGCTGATAAGTTGCTATAGAAAAAGTAACTATTACAATTTCGTAACAGAACGGCACGGAACATAACAGAAAGTAAAGACTTATTCTGCATTGAGCCGAACGCTAAATAACGTTCTGTTTATTTTCAAACACTGCTAATAACACTTTTAAATCTACATCAACCATATGAACGCAATACAGAAATATATGAAGTTATCGAGTTTACTACGTTTATTTTTTTTTAAGTATTTTAGAACTTATTAAAAAGCAGGAGAATTACTAAAATGTTCATGAGAAGTTGAATGCTAGTTTTGGAAATGTTGCACTTAGAAGAGAAAAATGAAGACTGCATTTCGGCTAAAAATAAATACTAAGACATGATCCCACCATTCAATGTGCAAATTCAAATTCAAATTCCAATAACTTCAATTTAAGAAGTTAAGCTTATTAAGAAACACATTACTTAAAATGAAGATATAAAAAATTACATAATAGATTTTAGCACTGAAAAAAAAATTATGTATGGAACAAATTCCCATCTAAAGATGGTCAATACTTAAACGTACAAAATGTTATAAAAGCCAAAACTTACGGTCATGATTCGATATATCATACATCGCTCCCACGTAAAAGTAAAGTACTATCAATTCGTGTTCAGCTTTATTTTTCCTTACTTAGCGTGCAATTCCTAACCATAACAAAGAGAAAACTTATTTAGTCCTGATCTTTGCACCACCTGTTGATATGTATTATTTATTTTTTTTTTTTTCGCCAGTAACTTTTACCCTATAGAAAATATACTCTATACAACACTTACACAATTTACAAATAAACAATTTGTATTAAGGGTTTTCTGGAATGTGTGAAATTTTATGATTTTGTCATAATTTTTTGTATGAAGCCACAAAAAATGGAGTTGTAAACAACAACAGCACAAAAAAATTTAATTGTTGGGAGTTACTGAAAATTTATTTAACCTTTTTTGTTGAAGGAATATGTGATTTTTTTTTTCAACAAAAAAATGTTAACTTTGTTTTGGAAAATATTTAAATGATTGGACAAAATTGGTTGGGTATACATACATGTATATTTTATAAATTAAACAGTTAAACAATTTTATATAATAAAATGTATTAAATTACTTTTAGATTTTGAAACTGTTGTTCATATTCTTTTAAAGCAGACGAATAATTAATAAAAATAAAAAAATATTACTCATACGTTGGGTAAGTTTTACTATAAACAAAAAGTTTGTTAAAATACCACTTTCTCTGTTACCTAGTAATTTAGTATGTCTAGCGTTTTAGAAAATTGTTTAGTTTTAGAAGTTAATTTATTTTTTATGAATTTTTACTTTGTGTATCTTACTCAGTATTTCTGCAATTGGATTTTAAAGCGAATTTCC
The DNA here is from genome assembly GCA_963931875.1 of Pollenia griseotomentosa. Classification (NCBI taxonomy): domain Eukaryota; kingdom Metazoa; phylum Arthropoda; class Insecta; order Diptera; family Polleniidae; genus Pollenia; species Pollenia griseotomentosa. The sequence continues at coordinate 45,536,596 of OZ007563.1, forward strand.
TAACTTATTAATCCCTCCTGTTTCAAGATGCGCTCTACTTCATTAGAACGAATATTTTAAAATTTAAAATAATTTAAAATATTGCATTATGCGACATATGGTAAATAAAGATAGAAAAACAAAAACTCATATCTTAAATATAAACGACTATACGTAAAGAGTGTGTTGGAAATTTTGACGCCTACCAAGGCGCTGCGAAATATGGCACCAGGAAATATGGCCCATAAAGATTTCAGTTTACCCAAAATTTAGGGCTATTTTTTAATGAAATGTCATCCCATAAAAATAAAAAATAGCCCTAAAAATAAAATGAAATATGACCCTTAATTTGGGTAAGGTGGAAGGTTGTTCTTCATTTTAGAACATTAAGGGGACTCTTCGTCGAATCGACGAACTTTTTAAAAAATAAAAAAAATACAAAAATCTGTTTTATATAGTGTTTTCACACCTAAAGTTAAAACATGGTTTTAACATTAAAACTATTAACAGCTGATTTTGCGTTCACATTACAAGTTTTATTAAATCAGGTTCTAACCAGTTTGCCTAATAATTTTGTGCAAAATAAAATTTATTTCCCGTAGAAATAATTAAATTTGTTTAAGAAATTTATGAAGTGAATGCTTGAAAATCCAACAATTTTATATAAAAAATTCATTTTAGAATATTTCATCGGTTTGACATTTTTATTTTTTTAAATTTATTTATTTTTATTGAGCGCCATCCCAGCTAGCATTTGGGTGATAATTTTGTGTTAATATTACCTAAATAAGTCTTCTTAGATCCAATTTGATGAGATGATAAGAGATTGAAAGAGTTCATATGTCGTTACCTAAATCGCAAAAGGACCGCACTAACAAAAATTAGGCATTGTGTTTTTCATTGATTCTGATGTATTCCATCAACACAAATGTACGCAAAATTTGAAAATGTTGGAATCTTTCCACAAAAATTTGCGATTTTCTAAACAAAAAACAAACGACCCAATATACAAAAGATTTAATGATTAACGCTAAAAGGACAAAATAACCGTGTGCATAATATGCACCATTGTCAATTTTACTAACGGTAGGTTTTACAGGAAAAATAGAAGAAAACTAAATTATAAACAGTTTAAAGCAATTTATTGTTTTAACTAGTTTTTTGCTTCTCCTGTAAAATTTTTAAAATGTTAGATAGGCTATTTTGCGTTTTAGGTAACGATAAGATCGTCTTTATGTCAAAATAATGATTTTTTAACATTTCCAAATATCAAAAATTTCAAATATTTTGCATTTTTGTTAATTCTTCTTATCAAATTAAAAGAGATAAATAGAAATTTTCTTCTCAGCTAAAAAAAGCCCAAATATTACTGTCAATTAATGAAAATAATTGTAAGTGCGAATGGTTTATTATTTCATTTACGAGAACCCGATAACATTTGTTTGGTTCAAAATAAAATTTGTTCAAATAATCGAGGGGCACTTTTATCAGAGAAAAAAAATTCAAAACATGACAATTAAAAAACTTTTTAAAATATAATTAAAAGCTACATATGTATATAATTTACGATTTTTAAAACTACCATTAAAATGCTCAAAAAAGAATCAGAAAATTGCATCACGAATAATTCTTTTAGGTGATACATCGGTAGTGTAGCATTTTCTCACAACAAGAGTATAATTTATGATCGAAAAATGAGCTCATATGCGGTTATGTGAAGCTGATTCCGAAAAGATTCGATTGTGATAAAAAATGCTAGCTGGGATTACACATTAACAGCAGTTTTCAATCTTTTTAACTTGGTAGCACTGAATTTAGTACAACTAAAACATGGTTGTGTTTCATAAAATCTACTTAAAACCAAATCAAAAAAGGTTTTAAGATGGTTTTAACAAAATTATTTTGTATGGTAAAACCAGGTTTTATGATTGGTTTTATCGTTTAAACCAAAATTAGTGTTAAAACCTCTAGTGTGAAAACACTATTAGTTAAGTGTTTTATTAAAAAATATAATATTAAAAATCAAAATTCTTTTTACCTATAAAATGCGATACGAATTTGAACTCTTTTTTTTTTTTTTTTTTTTAAATTAATTAACTTTTTAAAACCACAAAACCTAAAAAGTTTAAAAAAATTACTTTTTCCTTACTCAGCCTTTAAGATAATCAGTCAAATAACACTGTGGAACAAATTCAGGTTTACAGAAGTTAGATCGATTCTGAGAGTTAGGGGTGAAAATAGAGGCTAAATTAGAAGACCCGTATCGCGGCGTTTGTTTATGTTAGTTCGAATTTTTTTTTTTTAATGTTTTTTTTGCCTATAACTCGTCGACTAATTTATATTTTTTTAATCTGTAAAGGCCAAATTATTGCTAGAGACTTGTGCAACAATTAAAATTTTTTAAAAATTTATTGATTTTTGTGGTGCTTATGAAGCAAAATGTTGGAAAAATTATTTGTTTTTCATGCTTTTTGAAAATATTTTCCACAAAACTCAGTCTTTTTTGCTTTCTGTTTAATCTATAATATGCTTTTCAGTTTCTTCAATAAATTTTATTTGAAAAGAAAACAGTCATAATACAAAACTTGCGTTTTCCAGCTTAATATTAATTTACTTCTCATTTTTTATCTACGAATTTTGTTCAGTGTTGGTTTTGAAGAAATATTGAAAAAGAAATTATAAAAAATATGGAAACAAATATAATTTTGAAATGTTAGTTGGGAAAAGTTCTTAGTTTTTAAATCCCTAAAGTGAAAACTAGCCTTCGTTAATTTTTTAATAAACATTTTTTAGAACATAAAGTAATGTATGAGACCCATTTAACTTTTTTTACGCCTTTAAAATTTATCTTTGAAAAAATTAGATCAAAAGTTTTTTCCCTGTAATTATAACTCTTCGTTTTAAAATCCCTAAGGTGAAAACTTACCTGCGTTATTTTTTAGAACAAAAAGGAATATATATGACCCATATAACTTTTATTTATTATGCTTTTACAATTTAAAATGCATCTTTATGTTTAAAAAAAATGAGTGAACACGTTGTTGTTACTTATTTTTTACCAGAAATTATTACTTTTCGTTTTAAAATCCCTAAGGTGAAAACTTACCTTCGTTTTTATGGCACAAGCGAATTAATCTCAAAAATAAAGATTCAGTAATGACTCGGAACTCAGCCGAAGCTGATGTCTTTTAATTAAATTTTAATAAAAAATGTCGGAACCAAAATGTAAAATGGACCATTTTTGTAAGTTTTGTGCACGTTTCATAGCAAGCGATGAAAAATGTGGCAATGCGAGTGATTTTTTTTTTTTGGAAAGAAGAAGCTTTGCCTTTTGGTAAACCAATGATGTGGTTAGACAACAGCCCGCATCAAGAAGAAAATTGCTATGGATGTATCAACTACCATAAAACTTTTTGAATAGAAGGAAAGCAAAAAATAAAACTGCCAAGTGCCCGTATACCATTACCGCACACAGAATTCGTTCCAGTACCAACATACCGAAGTATTGATCTTCAAACAGATATCAGTACTACAACCGCTGCAGCTACATCCATGGATTTCTTCTCAGAATACGACCCTGGTGAAGGTACATCCTATGAAACATCAAAGGACCCAATCCTAGTGACACAAAACCAATTAGATGGAATTGTTGCAAATTTGTGTTTGATTCAGAAAAAATCAGAACTACTGGCTTCATTTTGGAAAGGAAATAATTTGCTGGCGAAAAGTACCAAAGTAACAGCATATCGAAAACTCCAAAAAGAGTTAGAAAAGTTCTTCAATGTGAATGATGTGAATGAATTTTGCATATTGCAACGTAATTGAAAATTTAATGGAGACGATAGGGTAAACCTATAAAAAAGATGGTTGGCGTTTATTCATCGATAGTTCACTAATCAGCTTAAAAGTTGTGCTACAACACAAAAATAATGCCTTCGGTTCCGATTGCGTATAGCACTGTCACAGGTGAAAATTTCGATAATTTGAAACACATTCTGGAAGTAGTCAAATATAACGAACACCAGTGGCGCATTTGCTGCGACCTCAAAATAGTTTCATTGATTACAGGCTTAACAGCATCTGAGCGTCCAAAATATCCGTGTTTTTTGTGCGATTGGGATTCACGATACGAAGAAGGTATTAAAGGGAGAAACCAGGACAAACAGCATAACTGGAATAGTCGCATTGGACGGAAATGGCCTTAAGACAATAGGCTATACGAAAGTATTGTTCCTGAAATGAAAATTTTGTTGCCGTTGCTCCACATTAAACTGATTGCTAAAAACTTTTTTAAATGTATCGCAAAAAGACCAGCAGTATTCAACCGCTAAAAAGATATTTTCCCAAGACTTAGTAACGCCAAAACTCAGGAAGGGGTTGTTAATGGTCCCGACATACGGAAACTAATGAGTCGTCAAGATTTTGACCAAGTTCTGACCGAGAATTAAATGCATGGCTCGCATTGAAAGCAATCATTAAAGGACTTTTGGGTAAAGAAGCCAAAGACATCAGCATCTTGATCAACTCGCTCAACAGTTGCCAACTGAATCTGATGAGCAAGGCGAGCGTTATCACTAAACTGCGCTTCCATTTGAAATAAGGTACATAACTATAGCGTGTGCATATTTTGAATTCCTAGATTTTTCTAATATCTTTGTCAGAGTGCACAATTTAAACATTTTAACGATTGAAAACTATTTTCGTTTCAGGTAAAGATATCTCCACATGCAATACTTGCTGAAATTTATTGGTGGTATAAAGACACCTTTGAAGAAGAGGAGGACGAGGAAGAAGGGGAAGACAAAGATGAAATTCCAGAATATCTGTTGGACGAAATTATCGACCTTTCTGGTGATGATGGCGATGACCAAGATATTAGAGAGAGCAGTTTTGTGGAAAATATTTTCAAAAAGCATGAAAAACAAATAATTTTTCCAACATTTTGCTTCATAAGCACTAAAGGCCTGCATGAACAACTTCTTTCATAAACATACTAAAATGCTTATTCACTGAAAGTCGTGTTCGAATAAAATTGTGATTACCGAACAAACTGTTGTTTTATTCATGCTGCTATGAACACATTTCGTTTCATATCGTAAACACACAGAGGTTGTTCAATGAAACGGGCCTTGTTTCATAATTTTCATTCTCTCTCATTTATTTTTATTAATACTCAATAGCAATGTTGCCACTTCAGTAAATTCATGTAATTATTTGCATGCGTTGCCCATGTGTAATTTAAATTTTAACACATATGTAGATATACCTATGCACATATATGTATAGTATACATATTTGGAATATAAACAATAAATAATATGCAATATATGTTTTTTTTTGTTTGTAATTTGAATTTTTTTTTTTGTGCTAGATGATGTATATGACACTTTTTTGCCTAGAATTTATCACTTTTATTTTAACCATGAATAATCTCATTTAGTTCTCATTATAATAATATCTATAGATTGTTAAGCATTTTGAATTTATCAGCTATCTACTTTTTTCTGTTTAAGACAAAAATATTGCCGAAAATTGTTTAATGTTAGTGATTGTTTTTGAAAATAATATTAAATACATTTAGTTTTATTGAAAATTTACATTGAAAACAAAAATAAATTTGAGTTTTTATTTCAATATTAATGTATCTCTTAAACATGTTGCATTTACCCCTCATGGTTATTTCTATTTTTTTTTTTTAAACTTTCTTATGTTTTATTTTTCTACAACTGGCAACACTGACATTTAAATCATACTGTTTTTTCATGAACTTATTCGAGATTTGTTCAATGGTTGTTCTGTTTCATGGTTGTTGATGTTCATATTCTCTTGTATAAGCAAATAAACTAATTTCATCTTATTCGTCTCTTAAATATCGAGTGTTCATTGCTTTCATTTCATAGTGTTTCATCATACTGAATACGAATGAAGCGAACACAAAATTATAATGAAGGTTTCATGAACATCATTATTAAGTTTCATGCAGATGTTTAATAAGCACCACAAAAATCAATCAATTTTTAAAAAAATTTAATTGTTGCACAAGTCTCTAGCAATAATTTGGCCTTTACAGATTTAAAAAATATTAATTAGTCAACGAGTTATAGGCAAAAAACCTATAGGCAATATGCTGAAAATCGGCTCTTGACTGCAAAGGTTAAAGGTCGATTAAAAACAAACGCCCCTCACTCTCAGAATCGACCTAACTTTTGCTAACCTGAATTTGTTGCACAGTGTTATTTAAGTTCTGAAAATAGGTGTCATAATGTGCATCAGAGCAATTGTAAAAAATTTCTATCAATAAATAATAATTTTTTTTTCTTAATCACTTGAAATTTTACCCATTTTAATATTTTAGCTTATAAGTTAAGTTGTAGACATTATGACACTTTTAAAATTGTCACAATGTCCATATGCAAAGTGTCATAATGCCCGCGGACATTATGACACTTTTAAAAGTTTCATAGTGTCCATGGACAAACAATTTGTTGATTTTCCACCTTCATGTTACCAAAATGATTATATAGATTACTAAAAAGTGTAAAAATTTTAAATTGTAAATATTTTTTTTTTTTTCAGTAAATGATATTTTTAATCTTTATAAAAAAATGATCAAGAAACTTTGCCGTTTCAAACAATGTGTTAACTGATTAAATTAAATATAGCTTATGTTTAAACAATTCTTAAAGTTTAAACTATTTTATTTGAAACGAAAAAACCAATTAACATTTTTTGTTATTTAATTAAAAATTTTTCAAAACAACTAAAATGTTAATTAAATAAAAATTATATTTTTAATTTTCTTTAAACAAAACAAATAATTGATTCAATTATCTCATTAATTAAATTAAAATACTTTTAAACAATTTTTTTAAATGATAAAAAACTACTGATAGTTTTTTCTGCGTTATACATCGTAAATTCTTGACAATGTAAAAGCAAAAATTTCATTTAAGATTAACTTAATTCAACACACGCTCCTTCAAACTTTAAAAATCACCTTAAATTATTTGTTAATAAGCAAATAAAATTTTTAATGTATTTTTAATGTTGAAAATATTCAAATATAAAAATAAAATAACAAAATAAATACACGCGATGAATAAATTATTCGAAAAAGAAAAACTTTTGCAAATTTATCTTAAATTTTTCCTTATCATAAAACATATAAAAATTTTTAATGCAAATATGTATATGAATAATTGTGAGTAAATTATTAAAATCTTAATGAATAAGTTATTGCAGAAAAGCTAAAATTAAAAAAAGTTCAACAAAAATTAAGCACTTTTTCTTTAAAAAAATTTCTTGATTTGAATTAAAAACATTTTATTTAAGAATATATTTGGCATTTAGTTTAGAATACTTTTGTTAGTATTGACTTTTCGCATATATTTGTGCTTTTTATTATTTGCATTCTTTCTTGAACTTCCTTTAAGACTTTAGTTTCCGTTTCCTTTGCCATTTAACACGTTCTGAATAGAATGAAGACTTGTAGTTTTTACTACAACTAGACAAAATACCAAAAAAAAAAAAAAATCTAAGAAAACTACAAAAGAAAAAGCTAAGAACTGTAGAGCAAAAGCCTTATTGATAAGGATTTATAGTATTATTTGGCATGAAAGCTTCTTTTCGTAGCATTTACTATTAACATTACCATTTTGCAACATTAAAATTGTAGCTGTAATGCCGTAAAACATTTCAAAAGATTGCATTTCTAAGATTTCAAATACAGGAAAATCCTTCTTTCCACACTTTGCTTGCGAGTGTATTTTTTCACTTGCTTTTTTTGTAGCTAACAATTTAAATGGAAAATAATAAAAATGCATTTTTTGTGTCCTTCTTATGTAAGAAGTTTATTAAGATTTAAAAAAAATTTAACTTTTTCTTACACTTCTAACTTAAATGTTGAGCTTAGTATAAGAAGCCAATTTATCTAAATTCCATTTTCTACAAATTCTATTTACTCACAATAAATTCTAAAATCTCTTAACCTTTTCTCATACTATCATTTACTTTATACACATACAAATATACAATTATAGGAAAAAAAAAAGATTCTATATTCTTTGCTTAGCTTAAATTCTCATAACTTTATGGCAGTGGGTGTGAGTGTTTTAGCGCTTAAGTCTCTGTCTGAGTGTGTGTGTGTGTATCTATGAGAGTTCCTTTTTAGATGGCTGCTTTGCGACTCTTATGCGTTTTTTAGTCATTTTCTTTTCGCGTTATAATGGCTTTAGTCCTGAATCTTAAGATAAACTCACTGCAGTAAATACTTGTAAGAATTCAATTTTCTTTCGAGGATAAAGTGATATAATTCTTATAGTTTAAAGTTTTCAAGTGGCAAAGTATTTAAGTTGAACGTAGCTAAAAATATGCTTTCTTAAGTACGCCTTTAAGTATTTTTACTTAAATTTAATATTTAATACTTAACGATTGAGCAAAAAAATTCCTTGTGAACAGGAAAGCATATTTACTTTAGCTGTTTGGAAAACAATTTATGGTAATAAAAATTTGTTTTTAAATTATTGAGGATAATGTGATATTTACACAGAAAGCATGGTAGAAAAGTTGCTAAGATAAAGAAATCCTAAGATCTCTATTAAAAAGAAAAAAAAAAAATACAATCATCTGCAAGCTAATTCCACATTCTGTTTCTAGTGTCTACAATGCTCATCTACTATTGAATATGCTGTACTTTATGTATTCTTATAATTTAGGGAATTATTTTCAATTTTAGAATAAAAGAGTTCCAACTAATGTTTTAGTCAGAATGCCGTTTCAAGTTCATATGCTATCTTAAAAGAACTAGCTAAAATTGATTCAAACTCACAGATTTGGTTAATTTATTAATTTAACAAGTAAAGATCTTAGCAGCTTTTACTTTATTACTTTTGCCGTTCTGTGGAAATATTTTGTAATAACTATTTCTGTGAAAGAAATCAGCTGCTTTAAAAAAGGAAAGCATTGAATTTGTAAAAAAAACTTTTCAAAATAAATTTTCATATTATTTCGGATGTGAATTCTACATCAAATTACAATTTATAAAGCTTTCATACTTTAATAGTCTTATTCCTTCAATATTTTTCATGAGAAATAAATTCCCAGATTCTTTTTGTTAAAAAAAAAACTTTTCGTAAAAATAAAATTTTTTTGTCTACAGTTTTTCTATATTTAAACAAAAACTTACTATTTTTTCACATCACAACAAAATAATGCATACGCACTTTGGCTGTTAATTAATGTTGAATTCTATTTTCAACATATTTGTCCGCAACAGAACAGAAAGACAAAGGAAAAACGAACTACACATACAGACTTTCAAGTGTTTAACAGAACAATATTTAGCGTTCGGCTCACACACCCAGAAACGATATCTATTTTTTTAGTAATTCTGTAAACGAAACCGTTCGTTACTATTTTCCAAAAAGTAGCGAACATTATATATTGTTCTGTTCGTCGTTATTAAACAGAACAGTTGTACACTCAAAATATTATGTAGTTAAATTCAAACGAAAATTCATTTTAAACAACTTAAAATTTATTTAAAAACGGATCATTTACATTTCATTTAAAAGAAATGATTTTTAAATTATGCTATAAACACATTCGACACAGCAGACTGCCGACTTCAATATGTCAAAAATAGAATACATGTGTGTTTATGAAAATGATTATTTTCACGACGGCACGGATCCATGGCTGCAGGTTGTTGTCTGTGTTTATGTTGTCGTTGTAGTCAAATTGAACTAATTTCTATTTTTGTCCACTACAAAACAGAAAAAGTGTTGCTAATATGAAAAAAATATTTAAAGAATGAGTGTTTAAAAAATTTTCTTTTTTTTTTGTTTAACAGAAAAGAATCGGCTTGAAACAAGAATATTAACTCGCCTCAACACCAAATTGATATTTATATAATTTTTTAGCAGGGACATAACAGTTATAACCAATATTTGAAAAAATCCTGAAATAATAATTAATCACGAATTTTTAAAACCTGCTCTCTGAATAATTGTTACAAATAACCAATATTTTTTTGGTCTTTGATAACCGTTATAGTTTGTTTTTGTTTTTTTTTTGGGCTTCCATAACCATTACAAAAGATTTTAATTTTTTTTGGTCTTCCGTAACCAATACAAAAGACTTTTATTTTTCTTGGTCTTCTATAACCATTATAAAAGATTTTAATTTTTTTTGGTCTTCCGTAACCATTACAAAAGATTTTTATTTTTTTTTCGGTCTTCCATATCGAATTTCACACAAGTTTTATGAAAATATTCGCTGGAGTTCAGCCAATGACACTCCTAATAAAATCTATGAAACAGGTTTCTTTACAATCAATGTTTACGAAAAGCTTCATAGAATTAATGAAACTCTTTACAGAAACAATAAATCGTCAGGTAATGAAGCATTTTATAGAATCTATGAAACAGTTTCATAAAAGTCATTCCTAAAAAGACCTTCATTAAATTATCATTTTTATTAACATTTGTATTAATAGCAATATTTGCATTTGAAATTTCTTTCATTAGTCCGCTCAAGCCAACCGACAGTTGAGAATGTTAAGAAATAATTATTTCTTTTTGAAAAATGTTTTTTTTTGTCGCTCGAGCCAGGAATCGAATTCGGGTCCTATCGGTTTCAGAGTCCACATCTTAGCTACTACACCAACAGCACTGACTACTCAATGGTATATAACTACAATTTTAGTGCGAAATTTCTTGTATTTAAAAAAAAATCGGGAAAATAAACTGGAGCGATTTTATTTAAACTCAGCACCATGATTGTGTGGCATAATTGGTTTCTATTTACCAAATATGAGAAAGATATCAAAAAATTTGCGGATCCTTACCAAAATCATTAAAAAAAAAGTTCGTCCTTGTGCAAATATAAGTCAGTGTGCGAAATTTTATAAAAATATCTTAAGATTTGCGAACTGTAGCGTGGTTATAGAAGACAGAAAAAATAAAAATCTTTTATAATGGTTATAGAAGACCAATAAGAATAAAAATCTTTCATAATGGTTACCAAAGACCAAAAAAAAATAATAATCTTTCATAACGGTTATCAAAGACCAAAAAAAATAATAATCTTTCATAATGTTTATGGCAGAACTATAATTTTTTGGGTAATTTATAATTATTATTACAGGACCAATTTTTTTTCAGTTATTTTTTCCATAACCTATTGGATATTTAAAATATAATAATAATTATTTCGGGTCCCTGTTTTTAAGTATTCTTGAAAGAAGTTCCATAGGAAGATGTTTTTGTAGAAGTTGCAAAATACTTTATCCATATCTAGGGCTTCCATTACCGATTAACCGATTTACCGGTTAATCGGTAAATTGCTAAAAAATTCATTACCGAAAAACCGGTAAATTCATTATTTTTTACCGGTTTTTTCGGTAAAAATTTATGCTTTATATTTTACAATATTTTTCGTTTTGTTCTGTTCCATACGTACCTACTATTTTATAAGTAAATAGTTGAATTTAAATATTTAAAATATATAATTATACTATAATAAATAAATTCAACTTTATTTATAAAGTAGTATGTACGGAACAAAACGAAAAATATTGTAAAATATAAAAAATTTCTTTCTCTTACTCGCAAATCGTTGAATTAATTGAACGGTTTACGTTAAATGAAGAATCCGAAACTGAAATTTCAGATTCAGAAGCATGTACTTCAGATGAGCGTGCAACTCCGTCAACATCAGCATCGCCAGCGTTAACAATGAAAGAAAAGTTGCAACTTACAATTCAGCAAAAGATGAATAAATCGAATTTGGAAAGTAGTCGGCCAAAATCACCTAAAGCTAAAGGATTAGCGAATATTATTAAAAGGGAAATGGAATTTTTCCAAGAACAGAACATCCGAGGTAAATATTTAGAGAAAGCATTTAAAATGTTGTTGACTGTTCGACCGACAAGTGTCGAATCGGAGCGCGCATTTTCAGCAGCCGGTCTGATCTGCACCAAGTTGAGGTCGAGCTTAAATGATAACACGTTAGACACAATGTGTTTTTTAAGGCAGCTTTTAATCAAAAACAAGAGTTAAAATGAAGTTTTAATTTTTTTTCCAATTTACGTTTATACTTTTTATTATATATTATAATGTTATGAATTAATAAAATGAGAATGATTTAATCAAATAACTGAATGAATTTTATAAAACAAAATTTTATAATTAATTAGTTTGAATAAAATATCCACTAACTAAAATACTCGCAAAATTACCGGTAAATTCCCGGTTTACCGGATTTTTCCACATAAATTACCGAATTACCGGTAATTGAAAAAGTCGGTAAATTTGCAAGCCCTATCCATATCACTTTAGGTATAAAATGAATCTAAAAAATAGGGGAATCATTAGAAAATGCTTCAAAGTGTGTTTCACATGGCGTTTAAAGCATACCGATTTACCAATTAAGAGCTAATTTCATATATTCATACTCCATGGCTGACTTTTTTTTTAAATTGTATTTATCTTTGAATCGATATAAAAATAAATATTTAACCCTTAGAAATTTGCTCAATAAAGTGTTTCGTTATTGCGGGTTTTCGGCGTTGCCGATAACTTATTATTTATGTACATATTACTATAATTAAATATGTATCAAATACATAAATTACTACCAGATATATATTTTTACTCAAACTTTAAAAAAAATTGAGTAATTTTTCAAAATACAATATTTTAAAGCTTAATAAATTTTATATGATGAAGTTACTAAAAATATGATATATAAAAGCGTGAAGTGTTCTTCCCTAAACATATAATGTTTTAATAAATATATATATATTTACAAAATTTTAAGTTTTGTAGAAAAATCTTTCAAAAAATATTTGTTTTTGAAATTGGCTCTTAACGGGCTAATAAATCTGAATTTTTAATACATCATAAGAGAGATATTTCAAAGTAGTTTCTAATTATACCAATACTTCTTAGATCCAGTTTTTACTTAAAAAGTTATTGATAAAGGATACGTTCGTAAATGCAGTTGTGTCACTTGCGCAGAAGTAAAGTTTAATGTCCGCAAAAGCATCGCTTGTAAGAAACTTGGCATCACTCTCATATGTCAAAAGTTTTTATGCGGTGATGCCGCAGCTCTTATTACTTTATTGCTTTAGTTAATTTTTTTTATTGTAAAAGCAGTTTATCTGGCTTGTACTAGAAATTGACATTAAGTGGATTTAAAATCGAGCATATTTTAAAAACGACCATGTACCTAAAGTTCATACAAATATTCCATCTTATCAATTTCATTTTGTGAGTACCAATTAGCTTTACAAGAACAACTCTTAAAACCAGGAAAAACTACGGTCATTTTGTAAATAATTGAACTTAAAATCACGTTCGATTTCAACTTCGCTTCATTTCAATTTCTAGAACATGCCCGTATATGTATTTTTTATTTAATCTGCGTTTAAAATTATATTGTTTATTACTTCCAAAAACAACAAATTAAAATATATTAAATGGTTTTAAATAAATTCATTTGTTTTTGCGTTATAAAATGTATTATAAATTAGTATTTATTTATTTGTAATCTTAAATTAAGTTTGTATAAGAGTCTGCAATTATGCATGTTTTTCCACTTTATAAAATTAAAAAAAATGATAGTGGCACCACTGAAATATAAATACATAGTAAACTGAAACAGCTGTTTATATTTTTTCAATTGTAGCTGCCGTCTTCAACATAATTCAGTAGCTGACTACATGACTATAATTGCACCTAGCAGCATTTGTGGTCGTGTGTTCGTGTCGCCTGCTGTGGTGAATGTGTTTAATGCATTAATTTGGAATTTTTTATTTATTAAACAGCATATTCTTTAAATTTGAATAGTTTTTACTTTTAAAAAATATATTTAAACCAACAAAAAACATTATTGTTTCGTAGTTTGTTTTTTGAATAACAAACATAAATGTTAAAAAATAAAATTATTCGTAAATAAATACATCTTTATTCAATTTTAACAATACGGAAAACGAATTTAATAACCCACAATCAGTTACTGTAATAATTTTATGAGTAAAGTGTCTACAGTCAAACATTATCTTTTAATGTTCTTAAGTGTTTTTTTACATTAATAAAGAAATAAGCAAACAAAAAATTTTAGCAAAGACCACAGCACGAAGTGTTTGTGTGTATATTGTGTATGTGTTTTGTTTGTGTAAAAGTTTTTTGTTGGCTTTTTTCGTGTATGTATTTTGTGTTTGTAAAAATTTTTGGGGTTTTTTTACCAGCCAAAAGGGCGCTAAAAAACACACAACAGAACACAACGATATTTGCGGTTTAAAAAAACAGAACGGAATTAAATGTTCTCATATTTTTGTTGAGTTGGATACGTGCAGTATTATTTTTGTGTTCGAAGATCACAAACAGGGAATAGTTTTTTTTTTTAGTGATTAACTACACAAACACTATTATATTATTATTACAGAACAGAACGTAAAAACTAATTCTGCCATAAGAGTGCTACATTCGGGTATGCCAAATCTTATATACCCTTCACCATGGTACGACAAAATTTATATAAAAACCGTTTCTTAGGTATAAATAAATTTATTTTTTGCCACGCCCTCTTCTCTAATCCTGTTCAAAATTTGTCGGATGTTTTAAGTTGTTAACCGAGATGTTTGTAGCTAATTTGGAAACGTTTCCGTTTTCCTGATATAAAGAAATTTATAATGTGTTTTGTATGGAAAGTGCCAGTGCCTTTTTTTAAAAAGGTTTTGCATTGAGAACCAAGATGCTTGCACCTTATTTGGAAACTACGGCAAGAGCCTTAGATGTATAGAAAAAAAAAACAGCAACAACAAAGGAATTTTTGTATAAAATTAGGGGTAGTCGTGGCTTTTGGTCCGATCTGGATGAATTTTAATAAACATATTTAAGTGAGCATATCAGACTTAAATGTATACCAACCAAGTCTCCATCATATCTAGGGTCTTCGGGAAACCCATTTCAACAGACGGGTGGACAGATGGTCAGCATGATTTGAACTTCCGTTCTCATAAGTATCCAGAATTTATATATAAAAAAAGTTATATACACTCTTTTTCATATTTGGTGAAGGGTATAAAAAGGTTCTATTTGGCAGTAAAAACTTTATTTTATTACTATAAACTTTAAATTAACGAGAATACTTAGAGTCAGCACTGACTTCAGAAAAATTAATGAAAATTTAAAAATGCAATAAAACAGCAGTAGACCCTGTTAAATTTTCTATGTAAAGATCAATTTTCAATATAGAAATTAAATCATACTTTCATATGAGAAAATCTGAAAGGTGTGATCTCTGCAAAGAATGTGACGACTGGCAAAATAGCAAAAGTGCATAAGTTGCCTAAAGCTAAATTTGAGCTAATAGTACCATTGCAAATTTAATAGTCAAAAGTATTCATGGGCAAAGTTCCCATTATTTTGAACGATTTTTCAGGAAGTTAAAGCCAAATAATTTTTTGCTTATCTTCTTTAATGGCTAAAAAAAATTGGAATAAATACTGATTTATCCTTCCGAACTGTGACACTAGAAAAATTTTAAAGAATTAAAACATAAAAAAAACTAAGACCGCATAGAAGTGAAAATTATGTTAAAATAGAAAAACAAAGAAACTAGCTTATCCTCCAACAATAAATTTCAGTGTTTCTATCAAGAATAAAAATTTGGAACCAAGCACGACAAACAAAATCTTGTTAATTAAAAATTTTTTATTCCCAAAAATTGATTTTATCAAATTCCCTGGGATTTTTTTTCCCTTTTACCATTTTTACAATTGATTTTACATAGGAAAAATTGGAGAAGGGAGAAAACTCCCGGGGAATTATCATTCATAATTGGGCTGTATAAAATAGAAGTATAAAAATAGTCTTAAGCTATTATTCCTTATTGCCACAGATATGATATTGCCAGTAAAGAAAATAAAGCTTCAAACAATTATGAGGAATATGTGATTGAGAATGAATTGTGAAATTTCTGTTTGGTGATTTGACTTGTAGAATGTCATAACTAGGGCAACCAAAAAAAAGCACTAAAAAACAGTTTTAAGCTCTTAAAAAAAGCGTTTAAAAACATGAAAATAAGCTGATAAAATTAAAAAAAAAGCAATTTAAACTTGTTTATTTTCCACTTAATTCGTTTAAATGTCCAAACACAATGTAACGATAATTTATTGCGGTGCGATTTTTCATACGATTTTGAAGTAAAAAACCGCAGTGCGGAACGGCATAAAATTAAAATCTATTTTATTTTCATTGCGGACTTTCTTTCTCTCTCAACAAGGCGAATTTAATTTGTCTTGTCTCTCAATTTTTGATACTAGTTCTCTTTCTGATGTTGCCATAGTTTTTGAATAATTGGCTATGTTCACAACATTATTGAAACCAAACAACATGATAAAAATGTATGCACAAATAAATTAATAAAAATTTAAACAAAAAATGACAACTATTTCCGTCGCCGTCTTCCGTTGTATTATGTTCATTTTTCTCTCCCGCAACGAGAAATCGCACCGCACTGCAAACATTGTGTTTAGACTCTAATACGTTGTTATAGTAAATTATAAGTTGATGCAATAAATTTTCGAAAAGAAAACTTTGTCCGTTTGGGGTCAGCAAGTTCTCGTACATAGAAAAAGTTCTTCCTACGTCTACAGATGTTAAGGTAGCATATTTAAAATTGAGTATTCGCTCTATAGTATATTTTATACGATTGGACTCATAATTCCGATTGCCTCCCAAAGTATCCCCAATATCTTTTAATACCGAAAATCCTTCATTTTTTAATGAAACTGATTCAAATTTTGTATTTACTTTGTCTAATATATCTCCTGGAACGCGGGACATTTTTCTTACGATCCACAACTATGTTCACTTAGAAAGCCGATGAAAGATTTTTTGTTTCCAAATTTGTTTCAACTTCGTGTAAAACCCCAAAATTTGCAGAAATTAACAATATTTGATATACAGAGAATTTCTTAATAGCTAAAACTATATTAAAAAAGCAAAAAATTAGACGCGACTATACCACAGAGAGAAGGGGAACTAACAGACGTTACTTTATACAAAAACTTTATTTAAAAAGAAATAAGACGTTACAAAGTATGTTTACCATCATAGTTGACGTTACAGACTAAGGAATTTGATCGTAAGAATACAGCTATAAAATTTTCGAGAGAAAAGAACTTAAACAAGCAAATAAAAAAATAAGTTGATAAAAAGGCTTAATACTAAAAACATAAACACATACAAATTATACACAACACTATAAAAAGTACGTTACAGTACCGCTAAGACAGAGTTGCATAAAAATCAAGTAAGAAAGTATAGTCGGTCAAGCCCAACCGTATGATACCCAACACCACAGTATTTAAAAACAAGTTTCGAGAGTGTTTGGCCATATGAATAGGAATCTATCTATGTTTTAAATTTCATTAAAATCGGTTAAATCTCCCCTCGTGGTCCTATTTTTTAAAAAATGCATACCTTACGTCTCCATATAAATATGGATATATCTACATATGTCTTAAATTGCATTAAAATTGGTTTGATAGTGGGCACAAAGACCCTCTTCCGGATAGCAGCTTGTATGGGGGCTATATTAAATTATGGACCCATTCGCCCTTGTGCCAATTAGAACCAACGTACCAAATTTCATTAAATTATCTTTAAAATTGCGACCTATACTTTGCACAAGAGGTTACATGGACAGCCAGCCAGCCGAACGGACATCATTAGATCGACTCAGAAAGTGATTTGAATTGAGTTGATCGGTATACTTTAGGACCAATATTTTAAGGTGTTTCTCACATCAGCACAAATGCATAATACCCTCTCCACTCTTTAGTGTAGCTATAATAACATTCAGAGATAATTTAGGTTTTTGGGATGATACTGTTCAAGGCAAGCACAAAATATTGAAAAATTTTAAAAAAAGTTGCACATAATAAAATAATAATAACGATTTTTGCAAAATTTTATTAAATAAGTTTTTTTTCATATGAAAAAAATGAAAAATTATCTAAAAATGGCAAAATATGTAAAAAAAGCCGATATCGAAAAAATAACTAAAAAAAGCCTATATTGCCAAAATAAGCAAAAAAAAGCTCTAACAAATATAGCTCATTTTCTTTGTTTTTTAATGATCGGAATTTGTGTTCAATCAAAATGTTTCTATCTTGTAAAGCAAAAAATAAGCATTTGCTTTTTTTTTTGGTCGCCCTAGTCATAACAGTACCACATTACATAACATTTTACATAAGAAAATAAACAGGTGATAACTTTACTGCTCATATCTCCATATCAAAAATCAGATTTATGGACATATCGAAATGAAGTGGAATTGAAATCGAACGAAATTTTGATCTCAATAATTTACAAAATGGCTGTAGTTTATACGGTTTTCAACAGTGGTTTTTGTAAAGATAACAGAAACGTGACAGTTTTTTGAACAAATGAATTTGACACTTAATCTTTATGTAAAATTTTCCGCTGAATCCGAATTTGAAGTCAGAATTGTCAAAAGTAGAACAGTTTTTGAGATACTCATAACCGTTATTTGTGTTTTTTAAAAAAATTATGTGACTGAAATGCAAATATCTTCAAAAATTTTAAACGGATTATGTATTTCTTTCTTTTTAGTGAAAGGTTATAAAATTTCTAAAATAAATAAAATAAGATGAGTCAATAAATAGCAGAGTTATAGTAGATAAAATTTCAAACTTCATTATAAATTTGATGATTTTTTGCAATTTTGTTCTTTTCATTTATTTTTTATAAACCAATGATTTTAAACTCCTGACTTCATAATCGGATTCAGCGGAAAATGTTACATAAGGATTATCTGTCAGATTCATTTGGTCACGACTTTGTTGAAGTTTTGTCACGTAGTGTAATTAGTACCGAAGTATGAAGTATATTAAAAGGAGTATTTTTAAGAACTTTCTTTACAGGATCGTTTTCAAAATCTATGCGATTTTAAATCCACTTCATTTCGTTTTACAGAACATGCCCGATAGTTTTATATGGATGTAGTAAGATTTAGGCCGTGAAAGTTATATGTAAGTAGGCTAGTGCATTAAAAAAATTAAATAAATTTGCTGAACAAAATCACTTTACAAAACTGTACTCCACAGAACCGAAATTCATATAAAGTTCAGCTAGTTTAAACTTTCTTAGAGATAGCCCCCATGTATCTGAAATAACTATGAAATATTTTAACAAGGGTATTCAATTATTCGATGTTTTGTATTAATCGATTAATCACGCGAATTATTATTCGAGATAAACATTTAATCGAATTATAATCGAACAATTTTATATTTTTCGATTAATCGAATAATTTTAATTTTGTCTAATAAGACCAAAAATTATAGTTTTTAACATAAAAATTTTATTAAAAAAGTAAAAACAATTTTACAAAAGGTACTTCATCTAATAAAAGAGAAAAGCTTTTTAAATAAAAAATCTTCTAAAATAATCTTTCTTTTGTTTTGATGAAATTTGATTTAGAAAAGATTTTTTCACTTATTGTTGACGTTGGGGAGATTAAAAGTAAAGCGTTATAAAGAATACCCAATTTCTCTGTTCTTTTCTTGTTTTTTTCTTTTTCTAAAAATAAGTAGTCCTCCTCCATTATACCACTTGAATCTCTTTTTGATTTTTTAACAATTTTAATACTTTGAATAGTCTGGTAGAAGGTTATTTTCATTCGTCTCAAAAAAAAAAATATCTTCTTCATGGTAAAAGTCTGTTCTAAGCATTCTTAAAAATAAATTATTCCCAAACTCTTTGGTTTCATTCTTTTGAAAAATTGTTACTCGAAGTTAATGTTCCTGAGTTAAAAAAACGAAAAAAGGCTGTTTAAAACGTACCGGCTTGTTTTTTTTTACATTAAAGAAAAAAACTTATACTGTGAAAAAACGAACTTCCGATTGATCGATTAATCGATATAAATTATTCGAAATATTCGTTAATCGAAAATAGGCAATTTTAAATTATTCGATCAGTTAATCGCGTAAAATTAATCGATTAACCGAACAACGGTTAATCGTTTGAATAACCTAATTTTAATCCAGGACACTTCTGTATGCAAGAGATAGAGGTAGAGGTGCTTGTAGTGCTATTGAAAATGCTATGTCATAAACTGAGAATTCACATGCTGGACTAAAAGGCTATTGAAATTAATTAAAAACAAACTCTATTTAAGGGTTATTCAAATGCTTCAAACCGATTTTAAGGATTTATGTGGCAAAGTCTATGTATTTTAAAGATGTCCATATTACTGATGTATATTGCCTGACACTAGTTAGACAAAAACACGGATCTTAATAATATTATTTCTCATAATTATACCATATGAAGATTCTTTGTGCACTTGAAAATTTTTTAAATTACAATGTGTCTTTAAACTTGATTTAAAAAGGTTCTAACTAGCATTCGTAATTTTTTAAGATTGCAAATACAACGCAAAATTAACACGAAACTTGCAACAAGACTAATAATATAAGTATATTACTTAATATATAAAATTAAAATAATATATTAATACATTGTTTATATGCCTATATAACAAAACCATGGCGATTATCAACTTTGATCGCGTTTTTTAGATATTCATATAATGTAACATGGAACCTTTTTATTTTACGAGCTCGATTTGTCGGTTGAAATCAACCTGAAACAAAATCTTCATAACAAGCTTTATTACAATAGATAGATTCTGTTTTAAAGGAACTGTAGCACAAATTTTTTTAAAGGATAATAAGACATCTGGGCTAAATTGAAATTATTCAAAAACTGTCTTTAAGTTAATTGGAAACGGACAAAGTAAAGCGATTGACAATATTCAACCTTGGTTTCCTTAAAAGAAGTGTTGGAGCAAATAGTAGCATCTTGTTCTCAGGTCTCGAATTGTTGTTATTTTTAAATTGACTTACTCTAAATAATCACAAAAGCACTGCTGTAAGGACCCCAAGGAGCCGTTCTCGCGTCGGCTGTTCAACTTACTTTAAATAATTATAATATCAAATTTTATTTTTTTACTAAAACAAGAAATTACAAAATTTGCTCCTCTTCAATTTAAAAGCAATTTAAATATTTTCCTGTAATTAAAATTAAATCCTCTGAATAAGAATTACACTTGTCAACAAAAGAAGAAAAATTGTGTGTTTCCTAGGATTTTTTGTTTCTATCTCAGTTAAACACGTATTAATCAAATATGGCAGTAGTTTTTCTCTAACAGCTTTTGTTTTTGCGTAATAGCTTAATACCCTCATTTGCTAAGTTTATTTGGATTTTCGTTTTTTGTTTGTCACTTAATTATGTTTTTTTATTTTAAATATGGATTCGCCAGGAATATATTGTACAAATAATCCAGATAGTTTTCGTGTTGTTTTTGATCATTATATTTTCGCAAAGTATTGAAAACCTTTATGGCTAATAAATCAATGAATGTTTAAACGTTGGTTTAGTTGAACTAAACTTAAATGTATATGTAGTTAAAACTTAACAGCTGTAAATCAGTGCCCCATATATAATATGTAGTGCAAACAATAAAAATGTGGCAGAACTACGATAAATGTTGTCAAATTCATATGGTTTGTATTGGTAGTTTAAACGCCCAATTTTATGCGTTTAGAGATGGTTTAAATGTTAACTGAATTACAGATTTGCTGGTTTAAACACATTTTGAACCAAAAAGAGGGTTTAACTTGCTGTGATTTTTTTGCCCTTAGACTTCGCATATTTCAAATATTTTAAAGTTAATATTTCCAATCAATACCTACAGACAGTGGGTGCTACATACTGTTTGGCAAAACTGCGCTGTAGCTTTACGGCAATGGTCAAGTGGGAAAAGAACCACTCTAAAATTTGCGACATCAATATTCTGGCGGGAGCGCCGTAATTATGATGCCGACTCGCTGCGGAAAATTGGTGTCAACTGTCCCAACAGAACTGGTTCTGGGATTTGTGAAAATAGAGTGAGAACAAAAAGAGAGGAGAACTAATCAGTTAACTGATATATTGAGTAAGAACAAAGAGGTAGAAAATGTATTTTAATATGTATATTAATGTACTTATTTTTTGAATCGGATTTTTTAAGTTTTAAAAAATTTTTTAAAAAATGTAAAATTGAAAATGTAAAACTTTTGAAAAAAATGCACCTCTAAAAATGTTACACAATTAAATATCTAGACTTACGTATTTATAAACCTTTTGAACCAGATTTTTTAATTTACTATATCGTCGGCTTAACATGCAAAGCTGCTAAGCCCACTTCTTAAGTAAATTGAGATTTTGATTACGTGTGGTAGAGAAAGATACGCCTCATCGACCAGCATGTAGTTTTTCTTCAATTTGAGTCTTGGAGTGTGTTAAACCAACAATATTTTTCTCTCAAGCTGCTCATATGAAATACAGAAAGTTTTTGTATGTCCTGTAAAATTTACTGAAAGCAAAGTGATTTTCTATTTATTTAAAAGGACTGTTTTTGTAACAGGCTCAGTGTTTACCGGTTGTGTGATACACTTCTTTGTTGTTGTTTAGAAATTGTTTAATAAAATGAGTTCTAGGATTTGATTTTTAGAATTTTATTGGAACGAAGGACTAGCATTGTAGTAACTAGCACTAAACACGTTCATTGAGATTAGAGGTGTTACTGGTCAAATAGTAGGTATCAATTAAACCCCTCCAATGAAAACCCCATGTAAAAGTGATAGGTTAGATTGACCCAGGAAAAACTTTTGGATTTTTAGTAATAGGTGGTAGTTATTTCATACGTAACCTGGTAAGTAGTTGTCATTACAATTGTCATCATTCTGAAAACTTCAATAAGTACTTACTAGTAACTTATTATTTCTATTATTTTCACTACTGAACATTTTCTTACTAATAATCCGCTCAATAACACTATTTCACAAATTTTAAACTTTTTGCCACAACCTCAAAAATTAGATGTTCTAACTGCCTGTTTTTAGAAAACGTAAGCAAGTGAGTGAGTGAGAAATTATATTGAAAACAAATTTTCGTTTTTATTGTTGTTTTCAATATAATTTCTCACTCACTCACTTGCTTACGTTTTCTAAAAACAGGCAGTAAGATAAATCGGGGCTGCTGATCACGAATATGCCATTCATTTATTTTTCTCAAGAAGCGTTTTCGAGATATACTCGAAAATCATGTTTTTCTGCAGTTGTTTTAGGTATTTCGAAAAATCTCGAGAACTGTTCAACTGAATTGTACAATTGTACATTTAACATTTTGCATAGACATCTCTTTTCTCTTACAGAACATATCCAAACTGTGTCGATAGGATAAGGATTAACTGAGTAACAGGACTTTAAACTTTTTGTTTTTTTTTTCAAAATTCACCATTTTAATTCGCTCTATTAAGGCAATAAAAAAATTTTTTTAATTTTTTTTAAAATGTATCTGAAATAATAATTTGTTTCAAACGTAGTAAACGTAAAATTGTTATCGTCGGACAAAGAATAAAGAAATAACAGCATATTAAGTGAAAACATCCGAATATGAATTTTCATAAAATTTTTTTTTTAAGAAAGCTACTATTACATTGCGGAACAGTAGCATTTTTGCAGAAACTTAATGAATGCAGCCCCAATTTAGCTTAGAAAATATCTAATTTTTGAGGTTCATTTTTTTGTGGCGTAGTATAATTACTTATTAGTTGTTTTGTTTTCAGTACTGAATATTTACTTACTGGTAACGTACTCAATAACTACTTAGTAGGTCTATTAACTAGTGATTTTTTGGCTTCTTTAAGGTATATTGTAAGTACTTAAAATTCAACTTATTCGCAAGTAAATAATAACTAGATATTTTTTGACTTCTAGTAGGTGTATTGTAAGTACTGAATTTTGTAGGCGCCTCGAACAAAAATAAGTAGTTATTGAGCCGAAAAATAAGTTGTGTTTATTTTTCTCCAACATTACTTGCTAACTTACCAGGTAAGTAAAGTTTTTGCTGCGGATATAAAGTGTTAGAACTATTGACGGTCTCTACCACAAAAGACAAATCACGGGTACTTTAGTATCAGTTCGCTTCCCTTTTGGGTTGCTATGTTTGGTACTATTTAAAACATGTAGAAATAGTACCAAACATAGGGTTGCTATGTTTGGTACTATTTAAAACATGTAGAAAGTTAGATAAAACGTGATGTTGATTTCTAAATATTTCAGGACCCTTTGAATGGATTTAAAACTGAATAAGAATAATTCGTTGGAATGTCTAGTTAGTGCATACTAAAAAATATAATTTTGAACGTCCTTGCAATACATGTTAGATATTCTCATATTCTCATATTCTCATATACTCATCAATACGGCTCCACTGAAATGAACGAGAATTTTGAGTAGATTTATAATCTAAAAAGTATTTAGAGGTGTGTAGGATCGTTCGTGAAGTATTTATTAGGTGACACAAAATATTAAATGTCACTATATCTTAAAAACTAAAGCTGCTAGAAAAAAAAAAACAAATGATGCCGTCGAAATCAGCACTCTTAATTTAACCCAAAACAACGGGAAAAAGTCCGAAAACTTTTGGTTTGTTGCCCTGTGTTATTATTTCAACTACTTTCTATGCCTTCAACTAAATTTTTGTTTAAAGTTTTCCAGTAAATTTCTATGAGAACCTAAACACTTGCGTCTTTTTTTGTTTTAGTGTAAAAACCAAACTAAATAAAAGGTCTGACAATAGAAAATTTAAAAAAAAAAACTAAGTAAAACAATAATACGAGAGCTGTGTGGCTTTTATGAATGAGTTTCTAACCCCCCTTCCTCTCTCAAAAAAAGGTGTATAAATGTTTACACAAAACCGAACACAATGGGGAAAAACTTTTCATGTAACGAATAAGTTTTTGTAATTTTTTTTTTTCAAAACAAATTTTAAAAAAAGCACAAATTAAAAAGGCGTTGTTTCTAAAACTCTGAACCTGGACGGGGGAAAAAACTAAATGTTTTCATTTCGTGTGCAATGAAAAAGTTTTCGGCTACAAATTCAATTAACAAAACAATAAAACATGATTAATAATTAAAAGCATTTAACAACTTCAATTTCACAAGTGAAAATCAAACAGAGTTCAAAGGAATATTAAATGCCTGCAGCTACAGGTAGACAAACAAGACATGTTTTACTTAATTTAAGGAATTAATTAAAATTTTAATTAAATAAAGGAAAGTACATAATTCCTTATGTAAATCTTAGATATTCGCAAGCAAATAATTATGAGCAGTTACTACCAGAGTTTAGTTTATTTCTTGGTTTATTGAGGAAACGGCGATGATCTGCCTTAAGTAGTAATACATTCACCCATTATGAAATTTTTATTTGTAGTTTATTCGTTTTTCTTCTCTTCCTCTTTGTTGTTGTGTTTTTGTTTTTGCAACTTTAAGATTTTTATCTCAAAAGTCATTACCACTATTTTAAAATTTCAAAATGTTTTCTTTGTCTGATTCTGTTACCATTTTTCGTGCAACAAGTTACCAGCCACTTTAAATGGTTGTGGAATAAATTGTGTCTTGAAGAACACAAGCAAAAAATTCTCTGGCACCCAGGCGGAAAATTGCTGCTTTTGATAATTTTAATTTCTTGCCAGTATATTTTTCTTTTTTTTTTTTGTTTTGCAGTCAACTTGTACAATAATAAACAGCTACCTTTTGTTCTACTTTTTCAAACTTCAGATTTCAGATTTTTTTTTCATTTTTTATTGTATAAATTTCTTAACATGTTGTAAGCCAGGTTTTTTTTCGTCCATTTAAAAGACATTGTTGGTTGGAAAAACGTTTAATTTTTTTTAACATTATTTAGTGGCTTTTTACTGCGCAAGTGCAAATGCAAAGTGTTTTTTTAAACACAAAAAAAGTGCAGATTTTTGTGTGATGGGAAATTGTTTTATAGCTTTTGGCTTAATATTGTGCTACTTGTATAATTTTTATAGCCAGCATTATTATAATGTCTATTGTAATTTTTTATGGCAGATATTTGCAGTAAAATTGTCTTTCTTTTTTCAACTTGTAACAAGTGAGAAAGTTATTTCAAGAGCTGGTAACTTTTGTGTAAATCTTATGTTTATTCAAAAAAATTAGATCAAATACAAATACTTGCAAATTTTATTTCTATGACTACTATTTTAAAAAGTTTTTACTAGGGATTTAACAACATACCAATGCAATAAGATGGGCACAAAATTATTTTCCGGAAAGATTTTTGTATGAGGGTTAGTGTATTTTTGGACCGATTCTTACAATTTATAATAAAATATTGTAAGTAAAAAACACGCGATTTGACTGAAGTGTGTTGCAGATACAAATATATTTTATATTTTAAAGTCATTTGCCATGAACAAAATTGATTTACCATGTCGCATTATTTAAAAATTCCTAGCATTTTTTAGTTCTTGTGATATTTTTAGTATATTTTATTTTTTATAATGTTTAATACAAATATTAAAAAAAAACGGCAGATTCTAACATTGAATTTGATCTATAAATTGCAACAATATAAAGGCTTATTAATTTTTCACTGAAAAAAAAATCAAAAGAGAAGAAAATTTTAAAAAATTAGTAAAAACCTTTTCAGAAAATTTTCGCAATCAACTAAAGTAAAAAGAATGGGTGAATGAAACAGATGACTAAGAAAAACCCTTTTGCAATTACTGCAAATGCGATATTGTCTAAAATTATTGGCCTTAAGCAGAAATAAGACATCACAAAAGTGTTACGGGCATAACTTAAAACAATCCTATCGCTTTCTTAAGAATTTGTTACAATGTTCTGCTTATGTGCTGTGCATAGTTCGATTGCACCTGTCGAGTATCTGACAAACCTTTATTAAAGGCAATTTGACAACTCGTCGTTGAACCTGAAGAACAATACGAAGCATACTATAAAAAATTTACTGGCACTTACTTTAATGAAGATTTTGGTATAATTTTCATATACATGTTTTTAGGATTTATTTTAGCATTTATTAAGCATTTCTCAGAATTGCTTTCTTAACAAAATCTAGCATTTTTTCCACAATAAGGAACCAAGCGATTTAATCCGTTTGGCTGGCTGGCATACACCGAACAAAGTTTTTATTTCTAGATTGCAGTCGATTGCGTCGACTGCTGGCCCATATTATTATATTATACGAAATTTTATTTCACCACCATGACAGTGATAATCCTCATGTTGCTTCACCATTTAAACAATATTCTGATAGTAGACGATTGGAAGGTTCTGCTTTATATGCCATAACTTGCTATTATTTGTTTTATTTTTAGTTTACAGATAAACAAATTATAAATAATTCTAAGGGTACCCCGGTAGGCTAGTTGGTAGTGAGCTAGTCTATTAGTGAGAGGGTTGCGGTTTCGATTCCCGCCAGATACTCTAATCTATTTCACTACAACAGGCTGAAGGCCTACCTTACTATTAAATTAGAATATAATTTGAAATTGTATTTGTCACTCTCAATATAAAAAATAAATAATAATAATTTTTTAAAGCTTTTTTAATTTCGCAAAACAACCGCAAAATTCACAAAAGAATAGTAGTAATAACTAATTAGGGACAAGTTAGAAAAAAATTAATTTCTACTATGTAAAAAATCCTATCATGTATAACAGCCTTTTCACTCTTGAATACATTTGGGAAGAGCGCATGAAAGATATAGAAAATGTAAAATAACATCATAAGCTGTGAAACTTACACATCGTTTGCATTTGTCAGTACTTGCAAGACAGTAAGCATATACATATTAGTTGGCAAAACAATGCAAAAACAAAATAGCTGTAAAAGAGTTTATGTATTAGTGAAAAAGTTTGAATGAATTGCTACTGTCTTGCCAGTACTGGCAAATGTAAACGCCATGTAAAAAAAATTAATTTTAATGTCATAACTCAAACAAAAATATAACACAGAAATAAAATTTAGGAAACAACAACAAAAAATAATATATATCGCACTTGATCAAAAAGGCATAATGCAAATTTTAGTATGAAAAATTTGCTTAATAAACGTTTGTTAAATTTAATAATCGTTTATGAATACGGGGGTTAAACTTTAAAACGTTTCAGTTGAAGCGAATATTTAAGGCATAATAGTCGTATCTACGAATTTTAAATGTCGATTTTTTCAAAAAGTGAACAAATAAAAATTTTTAGTTAATACCCTGTTAATGATCAAGTGCGACATGAAGTTTAAAATATTATAAAAAAAAACATTTTCTTTCGTTATGTCATTGATGCCACAATAATATTATAATAATTGGCACTTTTCTAGCGATGACACTAACAATATCGATAACAAGCGTTAATTCGTCGACGTGTGTCGTGCGTTTAAAAACTTTAGCGCATGAAAAATTGCAAGTTACACAACGCGCGCTCCAAAATCCGTTCCTGTTAGCTGTTTTTGTTTGTTAACTTATTTGTACTTTAAAAACGGATTCGAAAGTATATCAAGATTTTTTTATTATACCCAAGGGGATGTAGGGGGCAATTTCTGCCTCTCACAAACTTTCAAACCGATTTTAATGAAGTTTTTAAACATAGAGAAATCCATATTTATATGGACACATAAGCATGATGTGTTTTTAAGTACTGTGGTGCTGGGTATCATATGGTCGGGCTTGACCGACTATACTTTCTTACTTGTTTTATTTAATTTATACTTTCTATATAAATATTGTATGTTTTTTAAGCTCTTCAATAAGTTTTTCTTTCATGATTCACAATTTTGTTAAATTATTCTTTTTATTGTCAGCTGATTACTTGTCAAAAATACACAACGCGTTAAAAGTTCAAAGTTAACCAACTTTCTGGCGCAAACGCTTCAAAATATTTTGCATGTAGCTTGAGCTTTTAAAATACACTAGTTTAATTTTTTTTTGACAGAAGTCTACATGGCGCGCGCTCTAACGCGTGTTATGTACTTCTACCTTTAACCTTAATAAGCGTTCCAAGCGTTTTTTTATATCAAATATTTTCACTACCATTCAAATTGTAAAAAACGTGATGACATTACTGAGGCGTTAGAAAGTTCGCCTGTTAAACAACTGCTTGTATTTCTTTTTATACACTCCACCACAAGTGGCGAATGATAATAAGTTTGTAATTGCATGTGAAATTTTTTAACATCCACTTAAGATCCTATAAAGTATATCGTTAGCTAAAATGCAAAAAGGCGTAACTAACAAAAAATTCAAAATCGTGTTTTTGATTGGTAATTAGAATGTCATTGAACTACATGTCTTGACACAATTTTACAATTATAGCGATTGAAAATTACCCTTTTATTAACAAAAAACAGAGGAATGTAACTACAAGAGTTTTAATTTTATAAATGCAAAATTACGTATTACCCATTTTTTTCTAACAAAATATATTAAAATGGTTACCTTTTAAAATTGTTTGTAGAATTCCATGGACGACTTATCAATGCATGTCTTCTGAAATGTTTATAGTTTTAATTTTATAAAGTTTTTTGCTTCTCCTGTAAAATTATATTTTTTTTGGTTACGCCTTTTTGCATTTTAGCTAACGACATATTGCTACTTTAGGAACTCTAAGTCGATTTAGCGATGTTCGTTGAAAACACGCTCACTTTCGAAAAACTCCAAAGAAAAGAGCAATGTTGGTGTTCAGTTCAGGATTGAAATCAAGCAAAATTCAAATTGTCCAAATGTGGAACAACCACTAAACATGCACAATTTTTCTACGAAAACAAGCATGCATTTGTGGCAGAATGCATCGATTGCTATTAAGTTTTGAAGAAACTCGTTTTATATCAACAGTTACAATTACTCTGCCAAATAAAACCAACTCACCCAAAACACTTAAGTATGCCTAAAAACGAACGAGAAATACTATTAAAGTAAAATTTGCCAAATTTCGTGAAGATTGGTTCATAATTTACCAAAGCTCCAATATAAAACCTCCTCCTGAAAATCTCTTTAATACGCATAAGCCCAAAAAAAAAAATCATGCTATATTAATGTTATTAGGTTCAACCAAGTTTTTTATGTCAAAAAAAAAAAAAAAAAAGAAAACATAGGGGTTTGTCCATAATATAATATATGTGACCTTCTCCTAGAAAAGGGACCTTGTGTGCGAAAATGAAGTTTTAAGAAAAACGCATGTAAAAAGTAATATTCACAAACGATTATTAAATTTAGCAATCGGTTATTAAGGCTAATTTTCATAGAAAATTTTTTCTTTAAACCTTTATTAAATTTAAAAAATTTTTATGAATACATTAATGTTTTTCTCATTTTTATCGATTTTCCCAAGTTCGTTTTGTACGTTTTTATGGGGTAAATAAATTTTTATCAGAAATCTAACTCATTTCATCATATTCTACACTCTTTTAGGTACCGGAATCCACTCTTAAAGTCCCAGTTAGGCGAACGTTGCTGTACCCGTAATGTACCGCACCGTACTGTAAGCACGTTGGTGCACTTATAGAACATTTAAAAATGTGTCATATGTATTTCCCATACATAACCAAAAAGCAATAGTATACATAAAACAAAACACACAGTGATGGGAATCAAAAATGTTTAAATGGTGACCGCTGTGCAGAAAAAGTACCAAGTGATTTAAATGGTATTAAAACAGTATTTTGTGTATGTAAAAAACATTAATAATTTATATTTATATTATAGATTTACAATAAACAAATTTGTATTTTAGCATATATATTTTTAGCATACATATATTGTATTATGGTGTACGCACCAAAAAGGTTTTGATACTATTTAAAGCCTTTTACTTGTTTCAAATTTCCATTGTATGTGTATATGAATTTGTTTATTTTTTCATCTTAACATAAATATATTTGTTTATATGGAAATATGTTGTATTTTAAGTGGTTTTGTCTCAATTCCATAGCTTTACTGGAAAAAGTTCAAAAAAAAAAAATTACCCGCATTCTATTAAACATACGAGCAGCCCATCACTGCTTTACAACTGTCAGGTAACAACGGCATAAAAATCTGTTTTATACAGATCGAGACGTTCCTTTAACGTGACATTTAAATTCAGTAAGCATTTACATTGTTTGCAAATAACAAAACGAACCAGACGTTCCGTTAGGGGACGTGGACGTTCGGCTAACTCTGCTTTAAGTCTAAACCCGTTTTTTCACACACTGGGTCCCTTTTCTCGGAGAAGGTCACATATAAAGCCTTCTCCTTAAATATTCCTACCCATGGTGGAGGGTATAAAAGATTCGGCAGAACCGAATGAAGCACTTTTGCTTGTTTTTTTTTTTAATTGTGTGGGCAAGGAAGAATTTGATATTTAAACAGGCTTGTCGCCTTTATCATATTGGCTTGTAAAATACCACTTTTATTTTACGGAGAAATTTTACTTTGTTCTAGTTTAGTGCATTTCCATATCCAATTTAGAATCCAAGAGTACTTTACTAATTTAGTTCTATTTTCTATAAAAATAAATGTTCTTACGCTCTATTTTGTTTTCTTATTTTGGTTTATATTCCATCATAAGCAAATAAATAAATTTAATATAAAAATATAAATCATTGAAAAACACAAAAAGAAATTTAATTTAAGAAAAGAAAAGAAAGCAAATATTTTTCAGTTTTGTTTTTCTGGTACAACTCAAAGTTTTGCAAATTGAATATATTTTAATAGAATTCATTGGAGTAAACAAGTTTTATTTAAAACATTTAAAGAAAAACAAATATTTAACTTAATATCAAAAAAAAAAGAAAAAAAAACAGCATCACAACAAGGAAAATGTTTAAATTAAAATTGTAGTCCAAATGTCTGTTACCACACAAAACTTGCTTTATCTGGCAAAAGAAATTATAAAAGAAAAAACATTTCTATATCCAAAAACACTTAAAATAAACTATTTATTGTTTTCTGCAAATAAAACTTTCAATTGTGTTACGTGTCATTTAAGATTATATTATAAAATAATACAGATAATACATACTGACAATATGTTTTTGGAAAATAAAATGATAAAAAGTAATAAAAATACAAGAAAAGTTGAAAGGAAAAAAAATTAAAAATATCCAAAGATATTGTAATAAACTGGTATAAGGTCAAAGCGATTTTTGAATACCCTGGTCTGCAAAAAAACTGCTTTTAAATATAAATATATGGAATATTAAAGTTTTAAAGCACTTAACACAAATCCGTTTTCCGCTTTTTTCTATCGTGCTCAGCTTTTTTTGAAGGGCTGGACTAATATTCCGCCCGAAATAGGGCGGTCATGCTAATACATTTCATCATAACCAACAAATGACACATTTCTCAGTAGACTTTCATGGTTTATGGCTTATTTATTTATGGCTTTCCGATCAGTTAAAAAATGTAAAATGTTTGCACCATAATTTTAATGAATTTTTTAAAACAAAAAAAATTCTTTGATTTTGCATTAAAAAAACCAGTAAGAAGATATAGTCGCTCAAGCTCAGCAAAGTATACAAGAAAACTTTTTTGCGATTGTAACCTGTTTGGGACCCATGGGAAAGCATAGACCCGCCAGAACAAAATTATGTAATATAGGTAAAAGGCCCAACCAGAATGTGAATAAGGTGGCTTCAGCAACTGACCGAATACATGTAAATCACATGTGTCAAACCATATTGAACTAAAGGACATTTTTTTTAAGTTTTATGAAATGGATTATTATGGACCCACCAGCGCAATATTTTGTCATGAAATAGTTGATATCATAACAGTCATTCTCGGCAATTTGTATGTCAAAATTCCGACCTGTACTTTGCGCACAGGGTTTATATGGCATGCCAGCCATCGAACCAGCCAGATGGACATCGTTATGTCGACTCAGAAAGTGATTGGGTCTAGAACCAATATTTTTAGGTGTAACAAACAACAGCACAAACGCATAATACCTTTTTCACCAAATTTTCCGCCACTAATTTCGACATATCTCGAAAGCTGTTGAAAATAAAAGATACTATTGTTAAGATAACTTAAAGGAAATGTTATCCAAAATCATTTGCTGGTGATTTTATCGGACAAACTAGTGGTACTCTAATGCTGAACTCCCGCAATTTTCAAAACGGTACACCAAGGATGTTGTATTTGTCACTGATAAATTATTTTGTTGCCAGCGTTTTGTTTTATTAAAAATTTTCCAATTCACTCACATTCAGATTATGTATTTATATTTAACAAGCGGATAACTGGCATGTGCTACCACGATCCCATTCTCATATTCCATTTTTAAAAACATTCATAGCATATGTTGGTATATAAATAGGAATCTACCTATGTATAAAATTTCATTAAAATCGGTTAGATTGTTTCAGAGATTCAACC
The DNA here is from genome assembly GCA_963931875.1 of Pollenia griseotomentosa. Classification (NCBI taxonomy): domain Eukaryota; kingdom Metazoa; phylum Arthropoda; class Insecta; order Diptera; family Polleniidae; genus Pollenia; species Pollenia griseotomentosa. The sequence goes on from OZ007563.1 coordinate 45,569,904, forward strand.
TCCTCTCGTGTTCCTTTTTTTTTAATTGAAGGGCTTATGTATCTACATAAATAGGGATTTATCTACGTTTTCAATTTCATAAGAATCTGTTGGTTTCAGAGAGGCGGAAATTCCCACTACCTCCCCTTGAGATTATATATATATATTTTTTTTTTTAATGTATAGCTAATTTGTTGATTTGTTTTAAATATTCATCTGAATTTCATCAAAACCGGTGAGATTGTTTTAGATGCAGAAGTTGCCCTCTTTCTCCCCTCGTGGTTCAATTTTTTAGAAAATGTATAGCAAATGTCCATATAAATAGGGATCTACCTATATGTTGTGAATTTCATTAGGATCATTTCGATAGTTTCGCAGTGGCGGAAATTGCACCCTAAAACTCTCGTAATTACAGAAAAAATGAAAAACCAACTTCAATTAACCTATTTGTTAGAAACTTGTACTATTAATTAAATTCTTTGCTGATATTCCGCCTGCAAACAAATTGATCATATCAATTAACGCATTTCTAAGTTTAAGCTTTTCTTGCTGTTCAGTTTCAATCAATAGGTTTAATAGGTTAAATTGTTTAAAACAGCATTATTGAATTAATTGAAAAAATGTTGGTGAACATTTTTTCTCTGAATCCTAGTTTTGAAAAATAAATAGCCTAAAACCATCTTCACAAAATTGCCTTTTGATGGTACCGGTTTTAATGGTATCGGTTGATTGGGTGCTGAGTCTATAACGTACATACATAGTGCGAACATGTTTTATATTTCATATACATATGTACTATACATATTATATATAGTATGTTGCAGTAAAATGGATCAACGTCTAAAACGGGAAACGAACCCACAATCCTCGCAGTAATTAAATAACTTCCTACAAACGAGCCTATCGCGGCACACTATAATTATGTACAAGATCACAGTTTCCTTTAATTAATTCTTTGTTCAATAGTAAACCTTTTCTATTTTCGTGCGATCTGTTTCGCACTTTGCTTAAGCAAATGACAGATTCATTAAACTTAACAAAAAGTTTCCTTAAGTGCAATATGGTTTGACAAACACATATTTGTATTTATTTATATGTATTCGCACTGTTGCTCAAGCCAACTTAAGCATATTATAGTTGGGCCTCAAGTAAAAATGTTGCTGCCATTTTGAATGAAGTTTAAATGTTGCCCTTTTTATACCCTACACCACTATGAAGGCATGAGGGTATACTATCCTTGCTATTTCGGGTGAAAGTTTTTTAACAATCATCTCAGACCCCATAACGTATATATACTCTGGTACGTTGAGTCATTCTTAGCCGATTTGACTACACCTATCTGTATGTCCATCTGTCTGGACGTCTGTCTATCCGTCTTTTGAAAACTCGCTCACTTTCGAAAGACTCAACATAAAAAACAATTTTTTTTTGTTAAATTCTCTCTACTTACCCTAAGATGTTTTGGTTTCAAACACAGCAGAATCGATTCAGTAGGAAAGCAATTTTAGAAACTAAATATTTCTGTTAAAAAAATAACAAAAATTGGGGGCGAAATGTACCGATTGTCATTAAGTTATGCACATTAGGGCGGGTCGATTTTTTTTTTTAAATCGTATAGCAAAAACGTAATCTACATCAAATTCTAAGAAAATTCTCCAAAGAAACCATGTGTCTAAAATAAAATCCTAATCCGCGCCTCTCGTCTTTTGGCAAAAAAAAAAAATTTTTTTGAAAAAAAAAGCTTTTTCCAAAAAGAAATCGAATTTTCTGAATAAAATTGTTTAGTAAGGTAGTTGTTTTGCTCTTTATATTTTTCTAAAAAATTTTTTTTTTGGCAAAGGCGGGCATATAAATTTTTAAGTCGAGAGGCGCGGATTAGGATTTTATTTCAGACCCATAATTTCTTCGGGGAGTTCTCTTAGAATTTGATGTAGATTACGTTTTTGCTATACGATTTTTTATTTTTTTTTTCATCCATACAAATCGACCCGGCTTAATGCACATACTCGTCTTATATAACTAGAAATCATAAAACTTAATTTCTTAATGATTGGTCCATATGCCCCAATCTAAAGGCCTTTCTCATAAAACACTTAAGCCCTTATGACACTACATTTTTAATGCATTGTTCAAGTTTTGGTGAATAGTACATATATAATGTAATACAAAAATTTACCAAGTGCAAAGAGTTTAGCTGTATTAAGATAAATGGCAAAATGTCAAAAATTTTACTAAAGTTATCGATAAAAAATGAAGTTATGTCAAAAAAAATGTAAAATTGTTTAACTTAAAATTGACATTTCAAGCTTGAAATATTAAAAGTGTTGCTGAATTAGCGGTTTATGGGCAAATTCAGCGATTTACCGCTTTTTGTGTTTAGGTTTCTCATAAACAAAAAGTTGGCATCATTTAATAAAATAAACAAAACAGGGATGGCTAAGTTGTTTCAATTGTATTTTTCTGTTGATAATTTTTAAACTTAGATTTATAATACCTTTTTGTGGTGTTTTTTATGAACATAAAAAAAATTAATTTCAACTAAAAAAATCTTTTAGTACAATTAGGGTAAAAAAGTACAATTTTTAAAGGTTGTTGGTACAATTATAAAAATTCTCATCGCCATCCCTGACACAAAACCATAACAAGAGAAAAATACTTTGTTTACATTTATTATAGTTTGCTCTTTCTAACATTTACTGTTTCTTTCTATCAATTCTATATCAATTAATGAATAAAAAATGTAGTGTCATAAGGGCTTTAAGTGCGTCTTAGCAAATAACGTAACCAATAATGATATTGTGCTAAAATTTGGCTTGTCTTAGTTTTATAAAGCTGGAAAACAAACAAACAAATTTCGTGAAGATCAGTCAATAATATACCAAAGACCTCAATGCCTCAAATGCCTATCTATGTATGTGTACTTCTGAAATACGCTTAAAATCGCAACGAATTTCAATGCTGTGAGGTCAGCTTGTATTAAAATTAGTTCATAGTAAATAGATTGCACATTGAACTTTTGAAATATTCCAACTCTCAGTGAAGGGTATCAAAGATTCGGATATTGCTCTTTTACTTTTAAATAATCCAATTTGCTCTTAATAAAAATAAATATTTTTACCAACATTTCTGCTTTTTTAGACATTTTTATTTGTCATTAAATTGGTGTTGCATGTTTTAGTTATTCAATCTCCTGTCAATAACATCCTTTTTTTGGGTTCGTTGTACGTATTTAACTTTTTGACAAAAACAATTTGTAACATGTCCTGCCATTTATTTTATTAATTTATCAAATGTGTCATATTATAAATTTTTGTCTCTTGACAGTTTTGAAATATTTAATAAAACACAGTGATGACAATGTGTTTTGCAATATTTTTTTTATTGTAAATTTTTTGGTAAAACATAAAAAAAAAATAATGAGCGCGTAAAATGTCAGCACATTTTCATTTGACAAATTATGTTATTGGTTGTTTGGCTGATTGCATGTTGCAGAAATTTTGAAAATGTTCAAATAAAATAAAAAAACATTGTATGTATAGATGGCATGAGATGCATTTGTCTACATTAGCCATCATCATATGTTGTTGTCATGTTTGTTGCAAGCATCATCATAATCAGCAAAAATCCAACATACTACTAAAATAGCATTGTCACTATTATATCAAGCACATTCAAGCACTTATCGTATACATACATCCATATATACAGACATTCATCACACACTTCACCACAGGTGGAAAGGGTACACATAAGTTTATCATTTCGTTTGTAATTTTTATATTATTGATCGTAGATCAAAAGTCGGTAAGCAAATACATTGAAACATTATAGCAGTATAAATAAGAATATAGATCAATGTTAGCAGTGTTGCTAAAAGACTGCTATTGTAATACTAATTTGGTAGAAAATAGAGCACACATATGTTGGCGTGAGATTAAATGGGAAAAAGAGCACAACGTGAAAATTGTGCCGATACCAGTCCCCTCGTGATATCCCTGCCACATTTCCCTAACAGATGACATAAGACATAAATAATACAATAATTCATTGGTGTCCAGCCCATACCACGGTTGTCAGATGTGGCGATTTCTCACCAAACGTGGCGATTTTCAAACTTGTTTGGCGATTTAATTTTTGATTTGGCGACATGGCGACATGGCGACTTTTTGGCGATTTAATAAAATAGTTGGCGATTTTGTTGGCTATTTTTGATGAGCTATGGATTTTTTTTTTAAATTCGTTATATTCAATAAGAAGGAAAAATATTACTTTTATTCTAGTATTTTTTATGTATGAAATTTAAGGCATTCATATGTATGGTCAGTATTTGAAAGTATGTATGTTCATAAATAATAAAATAAAATATAATTATAATAATAATTAGTATTGTGGTTATTTTGTTTAACTATTTATGGTTTTTAATCCAAATTTTTATTATTTTTATTAGGCTTAAGTTCATTAAATTTAATTTTCATTAAATTATTTTTATGAAGAAAGGAATTTTACAACATGAAAATTAATTAAAATTGTTATTGATAATTTTTCATTCTTGACCGTGGCCGGGATTCGAACCGCGGCCGGCAGGTTACCATGACATGTTTCGATCGCAACCACTCGATCTCCTCAGATGGATTTGCCGTTTTACAATCGCAGGCATCTACGACTGCTGACGTCAAAAGTCAAACACCAACCCTTAAACCAAATTGTATTTTAACCTTTGGTAGATCGAAGTTTGCTTTTTTGAATGATTATCCATTTTTTTAATTGATTTTACATGTTCTTTCTTATTATAATAAAAATTAAAGATAATAAAAATCTTCGAAAAAAATTGTTTTTAGTTTTTAAAAGTGCTCTTGAAAGAATCAATAAATATAATTCTTTAAAACATGAATATATTTAAAGTCCATGAACATTTTCCATATTATGTATGTGGCAATTTATTATCATAGATAAAAAACGTTGTTGCTAGAGATTTTTATGAATCCTAACGTACCTTTTGATGTTTACGAAACACACTCGAACAAATTAGGGGTTTTTAATTGTAAAGAGGGTTTTTAATGATGATATTGCATCTAATTTATATAGGTTTAGCCCAAAATATCTACATGGATACGGCAGGTACGTACCATTTAAAGGAACTGGTACTTTATATTCTAGTAATTACAACAAGTATGGCCTGTGTTGAAATAATGAACTCCACAAAAACTCGCCTTCGAAGAAGAATGCATTACGAACTTCCAGACGCGTTTAAATTATATGAATGTGAATAGTACATGTTGCACTTATTTTGTACGTACCTTCATTGAATAAATGAAATTCTCTCACAATGTATTCCAAAAAGAAGACAAATAGGGAGTCTTGCCAGTGAAGCGTTTTAGATAACTGCAACTAATATACAAATGTATATCCAATATTTGTTAAATACTAACTGCAAAAATTATTTTTTTGTTGCTTTAAGTAGACTACTATAAGCTATTTTATAGTAACCATTGCACCCCATATGTGTTCACTAACTATTTTTACTGTGTTCTAAATAAATATTAAACAAAATAAATATATGGCGACTTTTTTAAAATTTTTGGCGTATTTTAGCGATACGGAACAAATTTATTTTTTAGAATTTATAAAAAATATTTTTAATAAATCTAAAAATATATATTTTATTGTCAAAAACTAAAAAACAAAGGCTTTGGCGATTTTGACGATTTTTGAAATTGAATTTGGTCAAAATCAATCTGACAACCCTGGCCCATACCACAATTGTGCAAATTAATTCACACACATTATTCACCAGGGTTGTTAGGCGTTTTTCTTCAAAAATCGTCAACAGTTAACAAAATTCGTCAAAATCGTCACGAACATTTAACAAAATCGTCAACAAATCGTCAAATATTTAAATTTGCAAATTAGAGACAATTTATTGCATTGATTGGTTCAAAAATAAAAACTTTAAGCAAGAAATTCTATTTATGGTAAAGAAAGTTTAAGTTTTATTCTATTTATTTCAGCAAGTGGCCTTAAATATACATATTTATCATTTGAAAAGAAATACATAAGAAAAAATATATATTTTTATAAAAACATAACAAAAATTTATTTATTTCATTTATCCATATTCAAAAAAAACATTAAAAAAAAATAAAATCTCATTTGCTATTAACTCGAGCAATCTTTAAATAATTTATTTTTAGCGCTTTCACTATTGCAAATTGTTTTTACTGTTGAAGGTGCTAAGCCAAGGGTTCTGTCTATATCAACAGTCTTTTTATTCGAATTGAAACGTTTTATTACGTCCAATTTTACGGCCCAGCCATAATGTGCCTAAGTTGGCTTAAGCAAATGTACGAATACATGTATTGAACCTAAGGAAACTTTTTGTTAAACTTAATGAAACTGTCATTTGTTTAAGCAAAGTGCGAATCTGATCGCACATTCCATACGGAATGAAATGTTTGTTGATTTTATTTTTGTTTTTTTTTTTAAACATTTGAGACACTTTTTGTTAATTTAGATTAAGCAACGCTATGCATATTATGGTTGGGCCTTTAGTTCCAAACAAATGCATTTTCATCCCATTGCACACATTTTTCTACACAACTTCTTATTAAAAATCTATTTCTTACTTCTTAACACGCAACTACACTCATAATAACTAACCTAACAGAATTAAATGGGAATTCGCCTTTTTACACGCAAATGGAAAAATTCTTCACATGTGATTATGACTTCAGCGAAAAAATGCAATCGTAAATAATTAAAAAGCAAAGCGAATTTTACCAATTTTTAAAAAGCGGCCCAAATAGGATCGACGCAAATCGGGGCTCTAGTATATATTTTTGGCAGTATCGATGGCATTCATATAATTGTAGATTTCGAATTACTAATGCTTCTAATGAAAGCCACCTGGTTTGTGATGTGGGAAGAATTTTTTTGGTTTAATTTCCAATAATTTTTATATTTCGAAATTTGATTTTTACGTTTGGAACTGTTCCCAATATAATTTCTTGTAAGTGTTTTATTGATGCCAGAAAATCGTCATAACACTATGACTTTTAGTAAAAAAAAATCGTCAATCGTGATTTTACTGTATTTTCTCAAAAAAATCGTCAAAATGACGAAAAATCGTCACATCTAACAACCCTGTTCTTCACAGGCATTCTTACGCTCTTCCATTTAGTCCACGAGAGTACACAATTCCGTCGTCGACTATCAAGCGACGAGTGCACATGCGGCGGATGCTTACATATTTTTTGTATTTTTATTAAGAATTATTGTCTCTTTATTCACTAATACTAATATAAAGCAATACAACCAGCGTTGCCACGACAAAAAAAAACTTGTAACCAAAATGTAAAAATAAAGTAACCAAAAGCGAAAAAAAAGTAACCAAAATTATTTTGTATCAAAAGTACTATTATATTTGCACTTCAGTTTAAAAATATGTCTAAAGAAGAATTGTTTTTGCTTGTATCTTGTAGGCTCATAAGCCACTGAACCGATTTTTATAAAGCTTTGACAGTATATTACCGAAAGAACCGGAAAGAACAATAGGCTATAAAATTTTTCGAAATTTTCGTTGCAAGTGGCACCACCCATGCAAAGATTACACTTGTTTTCGTCAATTTTAAAACCTATATGAGCTATAGTTTTCAAACTATGGTAAAATATAATCATATTAAAAGGGATGGGATCGGAAGGCCTTTGACCTTATCGTTTATTTAGAAAAGTGTTCCAGTTAGCCCTATGAAGCATGAAGAGTAGTAGATAATGGTCATCTACACTTCAAAGTATAGACTTAATATGGTTAACTTGATAGTCTATTACAGTTTAAGCTTCTAAAAAAACAATTTTTAAGTAGATGAAAAAAAGCATTGGTTTTAAATGCAAAAACACACACAATTTTTAAGGGTCAAAAAAGCAAAACGGCAACGCTGAATACAACCACAATTAACATTTTGGACATCACTGCAATAATTACAAAAATAATAATATATAATTGGAAAAGGTTAAGGTGGGTCGAAAAAGAGTTGTGTCAGTCAGCCCTTGGAATGAAAGATATTTCAATGTAGTTGCTAAAACAGGAAAATATTTGCCACGCCCCCAAAAGCAGCCTTTTCAGTTTTATATAAAGCGCTGCCATTTAAAGTCAGATCTCATCATATCGCATATTTTCAAACTTTTTTTATGTAAATCCAAAAATACTCTGTTTTCCATATATAATTTTAATCATCCTCGATTTACGGATTAACATAAATAAATCTTTCTAAAATAGGGAAAGAGAACAGTCCCATACTACCGCTCTCATCTATAAAAATGATGGCTTAGCAGTTTAACAAAAGTATCATATGGGTCACAGAACACAGGGATATGCTTGGATACATTAGGGCGAATGAGCTTGCTAGAGTTGTTACGACCTTATTAGTTTCATTGGATTTGGAAGGCGCTCGGGTACCTCTGCTCTCCTGCAAACGGAAACTTCGGTGATTGACTATCAATGTTACTAATAATAGATAGGCCGCGAACTCTGGATGCAGGATAACCAGGCAAGTGTGTTCCGTCATGGATGACGTGCGTAACATGTCCTTACTACTGATGACTAAAAGAGAAGTATCAGTTTTGATTATATTGTAATACTACTCTGCCGATAGAAAATGTTGTCTTTTTTGTTGATTTTAATCGCTCTTTTATGGATTTTGATTTCAGATCTTCGCACTTTATTATTTATTTGTTTTGTTCATTTTTATTTATTTAAAAAACAAAATATATAAATTGAAATTAATGACAACGGCTTGTTATAATGGCTCAGACTAAAAAGCCGGCCGAAAGGAAGACAAAAAAATGGAGCCTTAACTTGCTTACAAAAAGAAAAGAATAATGAATAAAAAATCAAAAACGTTAAAAAAAAAGAAAGATTCAGGAGCAAAACAATATGTCAACAACACAAAAGTTAAACGACAAACTGTTAAATAATATCACAAAGGAAAAGTTACGAGTCCCTAAAATACAAATGTGTGACCATTAATTTGTACTATTTTTGTTTCTCCTTTGTGCTTTTTGTGCAAGAGTTTTTAGGCTTTAGTTTATAAAGGGTGTCCAAATTTTAGGTATCATCGGTCAATGTAAATCGCTACAAAGAGATGTTGAAGCTTTGTGTGAAGAAACACTGATGATTTAGACATATAGAATATGGGCATTTCCATTTTGACGTGTCGTGATATTTGTACCACAAAATGTAAAAAAATTAAATGAAGAATTTGTGAAAAAGGTTTTTATGTATACAAAGTAATGAAGTAGCACTATATTCAGAAAAAAAATTACAGCAATCGACGCTTAGGATTTGCAGATATAAGCAAAAATATGTGCTGGCGTGACGTTAAAAAAACGGAAGTGGATTTTGAATAAGACTACGAATTAAGCAAGACGGTTTATATAAAACCTTATTTAGTAAACTTTTGACTTATATATATTTATTTTTTAAGCTATAAAATTTAAAAATCTTTGCTCGTTTTAATGTACATATGGTCATTTTCAGCGAAAAGTCTACTTTTTTTAATGTAACGCCAGAATGCAAATAAGGTTGCATTTTAGGACCATGTTGTTCAACCATTATCCCTTTTGTTACTAAATGTAGAGCAAGTTGCGCTTTACACCAAAATATTAAAAAGTTAACTATACATATTAAATTTTTCGAGAAACAATTTAAATTATTTCTGGCGTTACGTTACAAAAAGTAGACTTTTCGCTGGAACTGCCCATATGTGGTTTCAACAGGATCGTGGCACTTACTCTCAGCAAGATTAACAAAGGATCTTTTGAAAGAAAAGGAGGAGTGAATTGGCACCCAAGACAGTGCGATTTGGTACCTTGAGACTATTTTTGTGGGGTTTTTTGAAATTAAAGGTGTACAGCAATAATCCGACAACAGTACAAGAGCTTAAAAACCACATTACAAGGCAGATATCAACCAATAAAAACAATTTATTGAAAAACGTGTTGAAGAATTTTGGTAAAAGGGAGCCTGTCGAGCCAATAGGGGAAGGGGGTTACTTAACCGACATAAGTTTTAATTTTTAACTGGAACCTATTTGTAATAAACTGAAATAAAAATATTATTTAAATCTTATAAAAATTAAAATGATACCTTAATTTTTCGACACCCTTTACATATGTGCAGATGTTTATTCGAGTTGTTGGACGTCCTTATTTGTGTTTATTTGTTCAATACTCAAATGGCAATGAAACGATATCAAAACTATTTACATTCAAAAATTCCTAACACAAGAGATTCGATTACACAAGGACAACGACATAAAACATAAACTTATAAATGTTTATACATGAAAAAAGCTCACAAAATATGGTGTTTGTTTTCAGGAGCGTACCTATTTCTAGTTTAAGAAGCTTTTCTTCAGTTAACATTTAGAGAGCTGTTCTTTCAGCTACTTTTAACATGTCTTTGTAAAAACCAGCTATGGACAATTTAGTGCTCTTGTAGCCCTTTCAGAAGTTTTAAAGATTAAAAATACTGTGGTACTTCCTTAACTGCTGAAGTATCTTTTGTATCTACACTCTTTCTAACAAGCATTCAGATTGCCTAATATATTTTGAAAATAATAAAAGATATTAACTGCCTATCACTCAATTATAAACGAAAATTTCGTCCGCTTAACTTATATTTACAACCGAAAAAATATCTTAAAATGTGTGTTTGTTTTAAATGTAAGTAAGGCGAACGAATAGAGGGACAGGTAGTAAAAGTTACAATGTTTTTCCAATTATTTAGTTTCTAATCATGGTACAATAAGTACAAAGTAGGTTTATAAGGGAGAGTTGTCTTTATTTACCCACGTAATGTCAAAGAAATTTATTTGATTTTCGACGCCTAGTTTTCTTTATTTTCTTTTGTTTTAAAATTAAGAACAAAATCTCTAATGACTATACTTATTCTACCATAGTTTCTAATAACATTTAGAAGGCATGACATAAGAGAGAAAATATTGAACTGTACACAGAACATTTAAGTACTTTCAAACGAACAATTAAGAGTGTAATTATTGGTGTAATTGGTCTAAAACTATCGATAATGGACACTATCGATAGTATGCGATAGTTTTTTTAAAAACCATCGTTAACTATCGATGTTTTTCGATAGTTTTTAAAACAATATATCCTACAAAGACCAAAACATTTATAACAAATACAACTTTATGCCATAGAATACGTAGAGTCGCAAGTAAATTGTCAGAATCCTAAGTCTACTATATAAAGTTGTGCTTATTTTATTTCTAAGTCATCGTGAAGACTTGCAATTCCGATTGCTGCAATATTTTAAGCTTCTGCTTTGAAATTGTATTAGTGTCCAGATTATAAAATTCTAGTCTCTTGCGATTTTTGTATTTTAATCTTGTCTTGTATATTATAAATATGAACACAATTACACCTACAGCTAACTTCAAGTTGAAAAGTGTAAGAATTACGAAACAAAACAGAATAGCAGAAAACATAACACTGAGTACCTCTTACCAATCTTCTTCTCACGCCTCTCACCAATAAAATCATGAATTGCTTCAACAAAAGTTGCAGGTCTAGACGATTTTGTGTTTGAAAAAATTAAAAATTACACGATATTTTGCAAAAGAACAGTCAAGAACTGGTTAAAAACTAACTGCATGTTTTTAGAACGCGATTACAAAAGTTACTTGTTTAACTAACATTTAAAATAAAAACAAATTTTGAAATTTTATTTTAAATGTTAGTTAAACGAGTCACTTTAATAATATTTCGGAAACAAATCAGGATATTTTATTTAAAATAGGCAACGAATTATAATGCTGTAAATTCCGGCTTTATTAAGATTGCCTTAAAATGTATAGATCCTATATAAAGCCCACTACTGAAATATTTGTAGTCTTACTTCTTTTTTTATTTTGTTTCCAAATGAAATTGTAAAAGACAAAAAATACTCATTTATATTATTTTAGCATTTTTTTTTTTTTTTTTTTTTACATTTTAGCATTTTTTTTTTTGCAAAAATCTAGCATTTTCTATTTATTAAGTTTTGGCAGCACTGGTGGTAACACTCAATAAAAAATAATTGGTCAAACGTATCATGTTTTTAAAAAGGAATTGTAATAGTTTTGGTCGCCATTTCGCATACAGAAGGCATCAATTTTATATGGCGAGTTTTCAATTTAAAGCAATACATTTCTGAAAAAAAGCGATTTCTTAAACTCACAATTAACTGGCGAGTGTAACAAACATCTAAATTTCTTGTTAAGACAATTATTATTCTTATTTGCCGTGGTCCTTCAAATTTATTTTTTTTTTTTTTTAGAAAATTTGCTAAGAATTTGTTCATTTACTTTACTGCAGTATTTTTAAATGCGCAGTGCATCACGCATGCTCACTTTAAAAAATTTAACATTAATGCTTCGCGAAATAAGAAAAAAAAACTGCTGCACGAACAGGCGAAACAAGTAAAACGTTAAGCCCCCCTAAAATAAAATTCCGGTGTGGTCTTTTAAAACGCCTACACACGTATATTTTTTTTTTGACTCCTCTAGCAGAAACCATTGTCAGAACCCCGTACGTACGAAATTGCTTTGAATGGACTTTGTGAATTACCTGTCCAGCATAGGCATCGTATGTAAACCAGAAGTTTTTCTAAAAATCATGCTAATAGAAATTGATAACAATACACTCTCCAAGAACAAAAGATCAACAAAATACGCATAAATATATGTCTTACTGCACATAATTTTTTTTCGTATGTAAGTATTTTTCGAAAAAGGTCACTAAATTCAAAAAAAAATTGTTTTGAAAATGTCCTAGTTTTATAACTTTAAAATCCAAAAATATTGATTTGAATCAGTGTCAAGATTAACAAATTTTTTTTCAATTAATACTTCCAAAAAGTATACATTTCAGAATACTAACTTTCCATGCCGAATACAAATAGAGTGATGTATAATTTTTATAGAAACAAATTAAAAATGCTCCCATTATATGTTTCGCCCCTGTCTTTCTATCATACTCGAGCATACCAATCATAAAAGTTATTGAAAGACGTTTTTATATGACTTATGTTCTCTCTCTCTCTTTCTTTCATTACTTTAATCGAACAGAAATCGTAATCAACACAACAAATAATACAACTCAAATGACGGCAAGGATCAAAGGAAAGTTAAAGGACTAAAAAAAATTTAAAACAATTATTGCTATTCCCTAGAATTTGACAAAAATTATGCAAAAAAAAAAAACAAATCACAAAGAGAAAATAATACCACATTAAAACGAAAAAAAAAACATGATATCAATGTCAAATACGAATTGTGTTCTTTTAAAGGAAATAAAAAGTGAATTGTGTTTTTTAAACCAAAAACACTCGAGCTACAATTACATTAAAACCTTAAAAAAAAACTTATCCATGAATGGGGTATTGTTTTGGAAGCTTTTTTGTTTCTAAGGTAAAAAAGGGTTGTATGTGTTATTTAATCAACCCTCTTTACAAGTTTAAAAGGCAAATGGAGTGATTCATTTGATTAATTTTAAGCCATTAAAACAAAACTTAATTTCTTTCAAAAAATTAAATTTTTTAAATGAGAACTCAAATATGTATAAATGAATCATCAAAAATTCAACGACCTAAAATTGTATTTGGGAGAAAGAAAATATTATACATTTTCAAGAATATTTGACATAAATTCATATAAATATATTAACAAGGTTTCGTCTAAATGTGCTAAATTCCCATATCATACTATTGATAAACTGAAATTTATTGTTGAAGTGATAAGGTATTCCTATGCACATTTCACTGGTTGCTTAGGCCAGGTCGTCAGGAAACTTCATCCAAACATTTTAGAAAAACTAAAGATATTATACAATTAAACTGTTAAGCGAATAAGAATTATAAGCCCCAGTTTTACTTGTAACAATATCAAAGCTTAAACAAAAACAACAACAATAAAAAGTGAGTTTATCTTTTCTTACAGTGCCGACTACAATTGGTTGATTTTTTGTCAACTCTAAATGTAGTTGTAAGTGGGTAAAGAAAAAACAAAAATAAAAACAAATCACTTTATTTTATTTTGCCAGTTCAGTTTTATTTACACTGCCACATGCATATTATTAATATATTTGAGTCATTTATTTCGAAAAGGGCTCAGGTACAAAAATACAAAGTGTTCAGGAGACACATAAAACTGAATATCTCTTAAGCCATTTGACGTTTAGAAGCAGAGTTTTTTCCTAAAATTGAAAGCTTCTGTTTATATTATAATAATGAAATCCGAAAATTATTTTAAGTTATATTTGAAGGAAATATGGGCATTACAGTTTCCGGAGATGAGCCTTTTTCGAAAATCATTTTTTAATTTTCGCCGTTTTGGTCGCAAAATGTTATCCTTATGGTGTTTTCTTTTCTACAAAAAATGTGACATTTTATTTTAAAAAAATGCAATTTGGTGTCTGTTTCCTAAAAATTTTGCTCCCGAAAAGGATGAGTTTTTGAGAATAAAACAAGCCACCCTTTTCGGGAGCAAACTTTTTAAGAAACAGACACCAAATTGCATTTTTTTTAAATAAAATGTCACATTTTTTGTAGAAAAGAAAACACCATAAGGATAACATTTTGCGACCAAAACGGCGCAAAAGAAAACACCATTAGTGTATGTTATTTATTGAAACACATAAATACTCAAATAATCTATATCGTTTAAATATATATTTGCATTATAAGATTAGATTAATCTCTTTGAAAGTTCATAAAAGAAATTCAAAATTTTAATAAAAGTAAACAACATTTTCAACGAAAACTTTTTATTTTAAAAGAACATAAGAATGGTACATTGTTATCTGTTTATTAAGACAACAAATTAGAAAACACATACATACATAAAACAAAATTAAAATACATATAACTACCATCAAGGTAAACATATGAGTTCTATATGTGCCTTTGAGTTATGTCGGTTGGCGATGAACTTAAGCCTAATTACAAATATCAATAAAACATCAATTCAAAACCAACAGATCAATAAAAAATCACAATTTTTATTGCAGAATAGCTTCATAAAAAATTTGGAAATCTGCAATATGAATATCATTATCCTCCGAGCAGCTGGATTCAACCATTTTTAAAATAGAGTCGCAAATAATGTGTATTAATTTATATTTTTCTCCTGAAACGGTGTTCACTATTCAGATTTTTTTAATAATGGCAAAATCAAAAATAGTTCTTTATATAAAATTGACCAAAAATTTAAAACTTACCCCTCACGATAAAAAATTGTAAATGCAATTTTTTTTTAATTCCTAACTTAGCACTAGGGATGCCAAACGGGATCGATTTTAACAAATTCCGGGATTAATTTGTTTCTTTAATATACAACTTTTTTTTTTAAAAAAACAACAACACTTTATTTATTTCTGTCTGAATTTTTAAAAATGAAAACTTAACAAAACAATTTAAAGCAACTTTTTTTAAATTAGCTAAATTTTATTTATTTTTGAATTTTTAAAAAAGAAAAATTAACAGAACAATTCTTTTACAACTTTTTCTTATAAACAAAAGTTAAAATATATATATTTTTTTATTTTTAAAAAAGAAAACTTAACAAAACAATTCATTTTATATACAAATTTTATTATTTCGTTATTTCTTAATTTTTTTTTCGACGATAAAAATTTTACGCTTACTACGTTTAAAACAAAATATTATTTAAGATACATGTTAAAAAAAAAAATTTATTTTAATTTTTTTATTGCATTACTGGAGCGAATTAAAATGTGAATTTGGAAAAAATTAAAAAAATCACATTTTTTTCAAGTTTAAAGTCCTGTAGCTCAGTAAATCTTTATCCGACCCACACGGTCGTTAAATCTTGTACAATTCAGCTAAACAGTTCTCGAGATTTTTCGAAATACCTTAAACAAATGCAGAAAAACACGATTTTCGCGTATATCTCGAAATAGGTGCTTGGGAAAAATAAATAAATGGCAAATTTGTGTTCAGCAGCACCAATTTAGCTTAGAAAATATCTCATTTCTTAGGTTCATTTTTTTGTGGTATAGTGTATTTGGCAGATGAGCTGGTTAGCTTTGCGACAGAATAGAAAACAAATGAGACATTGAGAAAAGCAAATTTCTTTAATGTGCAGTTTTTCGTTGGGAAAAGGAAAATCGCGTAATGAGAAAACGGCCATAAAACAATGAATAATTAGAAAGTATAAAAATTCAATTAAACGAATATTTTTATACATATGGGGGATTTCATGTCAAGTGACCCAATTTTGAAATCGATGTCTTCCGATTTGGATGAAATTTGCACCAAGGTTAGTCCTATTGGATAGTAGTTTAGACACAAATTTTCAACAAGATCGGTCTAAAAGTTTCTGAGTTAGTGGGGGTCAAATTTTGACATTTTGGCCATACAGGTGTTCTTTCTTATCCATGTAACTTATTACCTATTGGTGTTAGCAAAATTTGTCCCAAGTAGCTTCGATAGCTATTTGATCCATCTTTTGAAAAAAATTTTTTTTGTTTTTTTAAAAAATTTTTTTTATTTTTTTTTTTTAAATTTAAAACTTTTTTTTATTTTTTTTTTTAGCGGGTATGTTTTTTTTTTTTTTTTTTTTGTTAAAAAGAAAGCTTATGTCTTTTCCTTTAAGGTAGTTTTGGTCCTTTTTTGGGATGCGAGCGGCTTATGTATAAAAAAAAATAATTTCTAACTCTAGACAAGGGTTTTTCAATTTTTAGCATATGCAGTGTTCTTTCTCATCCATTTAACTTATTACCTATTAGTGTTAGCAGAATTTGTCCCAAGTAGCTTCGATAGCTATTTGATTAATATTTTGGAAAATTTTTTTTTTTGTTTTGTTAAAACTTTTTTTTTATATTTAAAATTTTTTTTTTTAAATGTAAAATTTTTTTTTTTATATTTTTTTTTATCCGAAATGTTTTTTTTTTTTTTTTTTTTGTTCAAAAGAAAGCTTTTGTCTTACCCTTTAAGGTAGTTTTGGTCGCTTTTTGGGATGCGAGTGGCTTATGTATAAAAAAAATTATTTCTAACTCTAGACGAGGGTTTTTAAATTTTTAGCATATGCACTATTTTGAATTTTTTCCTATTTGTGTTTAAGTGTTTCTAAAGCCTTAAAAATAAAACGTTTGCAAAGAAACTAGACAAATTAACCTTTCCCGACGGTATGTTACAAACCCAATTACTATTTTATACCTTCGATACTATAATGCCCACAATATGGTAATCCCAGGAATAAAATCACTTTTTTCTGTAGAAATGTTGACAAATAATTCTTTTTTCAATTTTTCCTACATAAATTTTATTAAATTATTTATCTTTATCTTTTTATTATTATTATTAGAAATTATTATTATTATAATTATATATTAATTTAATTATTATTACAAATTAATAAAAAGAATTTAATTTGTCAACATTTCTACAGAAAAAAAGTGATTTTATTCCTGGGATTAACATATTGTGGGCATTATAGTATCGAAGGTATAAAATAGTAATTGGGTTTGTAACATACCGTCGGAAAGGTTAATTTGTCTAGTTTCTTTGCAAACGTTTTATTTTTAAGGCTTTAGAAACACTTAAACACAAATAGGAAAAAATTCAAAATAGTGCATATGCTAAAAATTTAAAAACCCTCGTCTAGAGTTAGAAATAATTTTTTTTATACATAAGCCACTCGCATCCCAAAAAGCGACCAAAACTACCTTAAAGGGTAAGACAAAAGCTTTCTTTTGAACAAAAAAAAAAAAAAAAAAAACATTTCGGATAAAAAAAAATATAAAAAAAAAAATTTTACATTTAAAAAAAAAATTTTAAATATAAAAAAAAAGTTTTAAAAAAACAAAAAAAAAAATTTTCCAAAATATTAATCAAATAGCTATCGAAGCTACTTGGGACAAATTCTGCTAACACTAAAAGGTAATAAGTTAAATGGATGAGAAAGAACACTGCATATGCTAAAAATTGAAAAACCCTTGTCTAGAGTTAGAAATTATTTTTTTTTATACATAAGCCACTCGCATCCCAAAAAGCGACCAAAACTACCTTAAAGTAAAAGACATAAGCTTTCTTTTGAACAAAAAAAAAAAAAAAAAAAACATTCCGGATAAAAAAAAATATAAAAAAAAAAATTTTACATTTAAAAAAAAAATTTAAAATTAAAAAAAAAAAGTTTTAAAAAAACAAAAAAAAAAATTTTCAGAATATTGATCAAATAGCTATCGAAGCTACTTGGGACAAATTCTGCTAACACTAATAGGTAATAAGTTAAATGGATGAGAAAGAACACTGCATATGCTAAAAATTGAAAAACCCTTGTCTAGAGTTAGAAATTATTTTTTTTTATACATAAGCCGCTCGCATCCCAAAAAAGGACCAAAACTACCTTAAAGGAAAAGACATAAGCTTTCTTTTTAACAAAAAAAAAAAAAAAAAAAACATACCCGCTAAAAAAAAAAATAAAAAAAAGTTTTAAATTTAAAAAAAAAAAATAAAAAAAATTTTTTAAAAAAACAAAAAAAATTTTTTTCAAAAGATGGATCAAATAGCTATCGAAGCTAGTTGGGACAAATTTTGCTAACACCAATAGGTAATAAGTTACATGGATAAGAAAGAACACCTGTATGGCCAAAATGTCAAAATTTGACCCCCACTAACTCAGAAACTTTTAGACCGATCTTGTTGAAAATTTGTGTCTAAACTACTATCCAATAGGACTAACCTTGGTGCAAATTTCATCCAAATCGGAAGACATCGATTTCAAAATTGGGTCACTTGACATGAAATCCCCCATATACAAATTTTTGATACACAAAATTTGTAAATTGAAAAATCCCGGGATTCATAAAAATAAATCCCGGGATTCGGGATTTGTCAGTCCCGAAAAATCCCGGGATTTCGGGATTCGGGATTTCTTGTTTGGCATCCCTACTTAGCACATATTAAATATTCTAAATGATTATGTAGATGAGACCTTTTTAAAAACTTATTAATTTCAAAAAATTTGTACCTGAGCCACTTTTAAAATAAATGATTCATTTGTAATGCCTGTATGTTGAAAAATATTCTTGAAGCCGAAAAGAGACTGTTAAAAAACTTATTATTTATCAAATGTGCAACTTAATGTTTTTCCATTCAGTTTTCAAAACCGAACACTGTTTTGTGAGCCTGTGTACGCGCAGAAAAAGCATATTTTTCTAGAATCATCGCAACTTACTGATTTTAGTAGTCCGTTTTCTTAAAATAGATCACTGTAAATAAAGCAAAAAGAGCTTAATGTGATATTTCTTATGTATTGCCAAATTTATAATCCTTAGTGCAAAATTTCAGGAACTTGCTATCTATACAGTGAGACCTCGAATATCCACAGAAACAAATTTTGCGCCAGTAAAAGCATTAATCAAAAATAAAATCTGTTTTTATTAAAAATTTAATTTTTAATCAAGTGAATTAAACGTTTAATTGATATTATTAATTTGTTTACTGGTGCAAATTAATACTGTCAATTAAACGTTAATAATCTTGATTAAAAGTTTAATACACTTGATTAAACGTTTAATTTACTTGATTACATTTTTAATTAAAACTGATTTTATTTTTGATTAAAGCTTTTACTGGCGCAAAATATTTTTCTGTGTCCGTAATGAGCCAGACCAGGAGCATTCTGAAAAATAGTGTAAAAAATATAGTAATAGTGTATTTTGAAAAATAGTGTAAAGTATTAGTTTCAGGCGCACCCTTACGTATACAAATCGTCTAAAAATCATCGCCGTCAGTTAATGTAAACTTTGGCGCGCAAAGTAAAGGTTGCGATTTTGAAGGTAATTTAATGAAATTTGGAACAAACATTTTAATTGTGATACTGACATGGCCTTTTGAAAATGGTGAGAATCACTACTTAATGTCACATTTCTCCCATACAAGCTGCTTTTGCATAAACCATCTTATTATGCTGGTATTAAGCAGGGGCCGTAATAACTGTTGGTTTAGTTAAAAAAAAATCAAAAAATAACTGTTAATTTTGATCGAAAAACTAAAAATTAATATATTTTGTCATAGACAAGTTCATAAGGATAAGTTTTTCGACATTTACTTCTATACTTCTGCTTCTTTTGTTTTTAAATTCCAAAATATTTTCGGTCCCTGGTATTAAAATTAGATTTGGTCCAAAAATATCGTATACAACCGAAATCATCTCACTAGTACATAAGCAGCCAATAAATTGGGCTATTTTTGTACAATTTGTTGACGATAATTTTTGTAAGAGCTACTATGTTACGGGAAAATTTTGAATTCATATGTGCAGAATCTACTATAGGTTAATTATAGACACCCTCTCTAAAATCGCTTTAAGGCAAAAAAGTTATCCCGGATATTGGAAGCAGTCGCCTCTCATAATCAAGGTAAACAAAATTTTCTACGGGGAACCGGGATTTTAGATCCCTGTTTATATCGCATAGGAAATCACACTAGCAAACAAAAGATTCTTGGGGCACTGTGATAAATAATCATGTTATCAGTTATTTTGTGTTGTAATTTTATGATTTGACAATAGAAAATGAAAAATTAATTTAATCGTTTGCTTTAAGCAAATTTCGTCGTGCATAATTCGCAAAAATAAAACACAAATCCTTAAATATTACAACAAATTCAGTTATTTTTTATGTTGCTTAATATTTGGGAGAGATTTAAAAAAAAGTCTTTTTGTCACTGTAAGCGGTTCACAGTTTAACTAATTTAGTTAACCTTTTTTCATATTTTATACATACATACACCGAACGAAAAAATTTTTATATATTAAATTTGTTCGCCTATTTTATTTAAGTACAATAAACACCAAAAAGTACTTAAAACAATCCAAATTGGGATTACTTTCGAAACCCACTGCATTATATATGCGTGTGCTTGTAAAAGTTTTTTGTAGAAACAACAACAACACAACAAAAGAATTTTCTTGTTTCGTGTAGGAACAACAACAACACTACAAGAAGAAAAATCATACATTGTTTTCATGTTTAAACAGTAAAATAAGAAAAAAAAATTCCTCAATTCTATTTGTTTAAACTTTTTAGTTAAATACATCAAATTTTCAAAGTGAAATTTTTATGAAAAGCAATCCCGTTTTCGGATTATTTTATGTAAGGGGCACTTGTATAATCCGTACTTGAATCAAGCATTCCGTAATTGAATTAAAGATATCCGTAATGTTGATATCGCTTCGGCTTGATTTAAGTACGTATGGATTGAGTTTTCTTTTCAGTGTACAAATTTTCATACGTTATTTTATTATTTAACACATTGTTGCTGAAAAGCTTTTATTTTATGTTTTTTTTTTTTTTTGTTGTATAATGTGAAAAAGCATACTTTTTCACACGCATGAACATATACTTGCACAGTATCTGTATTACACTTTAAAGTAAAAAACATTAACTTGAAGAATAACCAAAAAAAAAAAAAAATAATAATAAACGCATTACAAAAAAGGACAAGTACATTTAAAAGAAACAAAAACTCACAGCAACAACAACAAAAGAACAAAAAGGTACAAAGAGCAAGACAACAAACACAGCAATATCAAGACAATAATGGTGATGCGTAGGCACTTGATTAAGCAGAAATTATGCGATTACACTTTGTGACATAATGACTCACGCCAACTGCATAAAAAACAACAACAACAAAAAAGACAGACGGAAAAAAAATATAAATACACGAATAAAGAAGAAAAAAGAAACTTAACTGCATAATGAAGTGAGTTAAGAAGAAAATCAGTTTAAACACTGACTGACTGTCAGTCACAATGTCAACGTGGTTGAGTTTTTCTTAAACATGCTTCTCACACATTTGCAATAAAACGCATGCTAAATAATTTCCTGCTTGTTTAGTGCAGCTATGTATGTGACAATTTTACATACCTTGAACATGTTGCACGAGACTTATGCATGTTGCACGTGTATTCATTATTTGTACAATAAGTTGCAATTGGGGTGCGTATGCAAGTCTGATATATTTTTGTAATTCAATGCATTTACAATGCAATTCTAGACGTGTACTTTGCATGCGGAGTGGGTTTTGGTGATTGTTGCTGCCGCTGTTGTTGTTGCTATTGTTTGTCGCATTTATGCACTTTCTGTTTATTGGTTAAGTTGCACTTAGTAGCATCAGAGTGCAATTGACTGATATCGAAGGTGGGTAAATCTAAATATGTATTGCCCAGCTGTAATGTAATATACTCTTATCATTTCCTTTTTACAGGGAAAAGGGTTTCTTCATTATGCAATATGGGGAACGTTTTGCAAACAGGATTTAAAAGGCGACGGCAAATTTAAGGAAAGTTAAGTTTTGACGAACGAAAATTAAGAAAATATGATTGATTTATTAATTCTAAGAATACAAAACTAGCATTTTTTTACTTTGAACCTGTTTTAACTGGTATGGCTGTCCACGTGATAAAGGCTTAAAGAAAATTGTTAGTATAGACCGAATATTGCAGAGATTCTTAATCCAGTGTGACTCATATGGAACAACATTGTATGGCTCCTGAGGTAGCTATCGTTCAAAGTTTAAACTGTTATCTTTCATCCCTTTTTCCATAAAAGTGAATCACAGAAGACTTGGTGTTCTGTTCTGGGTCACAGTTGCTAAAATATGGAATGATATATTGAACAGTACCGTCTATCTCCTTAGGCAGATAAATGTTTCAGAATCATGTCAAAGCTAAAACTGCCAAACCAGTTTCCTTTTTCAATAAAACGAATCAGTAAAGCATGCTGATAAGTTCTTGGTTAATGATGATAAGATTTTCTAAATGACACTGTAAAGACTGTGACATGTGGACCAGATGCTCATCACAACGGAACTTGCAGTATTTAAATAGGTGCGTTTTAAGTTTAGTCGAACCTTCCTATAATGAATTTGCATGGGACCAGAAAATCACTTCATTATACAAAACTAATATGTTTTCGAATTTCTAAAAAAGAAATCCTGTATTTTTTGGAATACTCTCCCACGTGCAGCGGTAATCCATTTGAGCAGTGCCGCCATAGCTGTCAGATAAAATGTGTCGAAAATCGGCAAATTTAGCAAAAAAAAAAAAAAAAAATCGTCAAAATCGTTAAAATTGATTTATTTAAATTGTTAGAAAAATCGGCATTATAAAATAAGAAAAGCTTTTGTTAGTTTTTTAAAAATTTTCAGTTATTTTACATTTGTTTCAATTGGAATAAAGAAAAAAACATATATATCGAGCCCTAACCGCAAACATTTTACAGGAAAGAGTTTTTTTATTTTATTTCTTATAAATTTTGTATGAAATTTGTCGCTTACGATAAAATTGTTCTTGCTATAAAATCGTAACGGCACATTTTGTGACCATGACATTTTAGGAGATAATGCAAGTGTTGCCAATAAAGTCATTTATTAAAAAAAACGAAAATTTAAAACGATGTCGCTTACGTTATTTTCGCGGTTAGGGCTTGATATGTATTTATTGTCGCAAAAAATCTCTAAAACCGCCATTTTCACTTCCATTCTTTCAATTTGGTGCCATATGAACTGAGAGATATCGAACACCGATTCTGTTTCATTGCTTAAATAATTTTTGAAAAAAAAAATTTATCTATTACCATGATCGCAATTGTAAACCATTAAACATATTTATATTTCTACAATGAATTACTTTCACGGAATATTTACTGTCAATCAAATAAACGAAAGTATTAAAAATTACGAGATAATACCTAAAAGTTTTGTTCATTAGTACAAAATTTGCCATTTAAAAAAATTAAGGTATAAATCTTCAAAGCGCCGTTTTTGGGCCCTAAAATCGTCAAATCTGGCAGCCTTGATTGCATTAATAATATCCTTAACCCTAGAATGATAATCTGCATTAAACTTTCAAAATATTGCTTCTTTTTAAATTAGTACGAATCCATCAGAAGTGTTTCCTCTTTAAGCAAATTTAATCGATTCAGATATGAACGCAGTCGAATTGCTAAGCTTCCTGATATAATCCCAATTCAGGAAACATGGTTAAGTAAGGACTGCATTCGGCTTTATTCACTTCCTGGGTATCAGGAAATACACTCTTGTAGAAGTGATGGATTCGGAGGATATGCAGTACGCTGTCTGCAAGCAGTTGTAAAAATTTGTTAGTGAATTTGTTAGATCACAAGGCCTATCAGTAAAACTTGCTTAGATTGTGTGTTCACTAGAGTTGTCAATTATTCGGCTTTCAGTTTTGTTCGAATAATTCAAATAATTGTTTTTGTTCGTTCGATCAAACGATTAAATCTGAAAAATTATTCGATTAATCAATGAGAATAACGAATAAAAAAAAATTAAAAAAAAATATTACATATTTTAAATAAGATGCATCCGTCCATTAATTTACAACTAAGGAAAATCTTCCATTTTCGTCTTTATTTTTTTTTTCAAATCCCCTATGACTTCTTTTTTTTTAAGCGTACAACCTTTCATCTTAACACCATATCTTTGTATTACTTAAAGGAATCGTAAAATCCTTAAATCTTAAATAACCCGATACAACTTTGGATTTTCGAAAGGCGTTTGAAGACCTTACATCTTCAGCCAAACTTCTGCGTACAATTTCCTCTATAGAGCAACCGTTGTCCCTCTTTATGTATTTTTCCATTGGAACAAGTTCGGCATTTTTTGATGTCGTTAGATTATCTTCTGCTTCATCGTTTTCAATGGTTATATTGTGACACTTATACTATGTTTAAGCTTGGGTTCTTAAACGCGTTTAAGCAACTCGAAGGTGATTAAGCTCAAATTATATCAAAATCGAGATGATATTGAAGTGATTTGTTTATCACTTCAAATTACATGATTACAAATAAATCACTTCATTAATCACATCGAATCATCTGAACATACCTCAAACCTAGTATAATATAAAATCGGTCACCATGAACTTACACCTCATGTGTACATCCGACCACGATTTCTTCTTAATGTTCTTATTTTTCCTTAAATAATTCATAAATTTTCACAATTCCATCATTAATATCATTAAAATAATCTTCTAATAACTTTATGAAGTATGTATTTGTAATTATCGCAAATGTAATTTGACCGGCTTTAAAAACCCAAGTGTGAACATAGCATTTCGCAAATGGCAAATATAAAACCAATATTTTCTACTTTCATGATAATATCATATTATGATTTCTATAAATCAATTCTTTATTTTTTACCTTTTTGTTTATTTCTAAATTTTTCACCCGAGAGTGAAAGATCCCATTTCTTGAACATTGTTTAACGTTTTATTTAAAAAGAAAACAGCTGTTACAATTGCTTGTCAAAGATTTGTTTTATAAGAACATAAAATACATTTTTGAAATACATACTATGAATACTCAACAAGGTTTTTGCTAACTAAACATTGAGATTAATTACAATCAGGACTATTTTTTTTTCCTTTCCTACATTTTGTAAAAAATCTAAAAACGTATGAGAAAAATTCAAATTCTAAGTCCTTTATAATTAATTTTTTTTTAATAAAAAAAATTGTTCGATTAATCGACATAATCTAATCGATTTATTCGTTATTCGAAAATTGCCATTGTAAAATTATTCGAACAAGAGTTTGTTTTTGTTTTATCGATTAATCGAATTATTCTTAATCGGTTGACAACTCTAGTGTTCACTAATATATCTTTCAAAATATATGCACAGTCAATTAAAAATGAACTGAGCGACCACAATATCATTAGCTGTGTGATCAAGGGAAAGAGCAATATTGAATATTTAGATAATAATCTAATAAACTTATCTTAGAGTTCTTCTTCGATTATGTGTAATGATTTCACTAATATCTTTTCCTCTTTATAAGTATAAGTAATAGTACGAAAACAACAGCAAAAGCAATAGAAATTTGAAGGAAATTAGGTCCGTAGATATCAGATAATTGTCTGTCTTTAATCTCTTATAAAGAATCATTACTTAAGGCTAGAGGGAAAAATCGTAATTCTAATTCTGCAGATGAAAGGTTTAGAGAAATTAGCAAGATAATTAAAACATGTAAAAAACAGTTGATGAACAACTATTATATAAATAATTTGAAATCAATTAATTTTGATCCCAGAAAAAGTTGGGCTTTTTTGAATAGGGAACTGGGTCGAAATAAAAAAAAAATCTGCGGGAAGTTGTAAAGTCGGACAGAAGTTTAATTTATAATGATGATGAGAAAGCTACAGGGCGATTCCATATGTGACTGCCTCTACATTTGGCACAATTTGCATTTTGTTTTGTCTTATATTACGATTAGTAATATTTCTTTAGTATCAATTTAAACATGGCTATGTAGCAGTTTCAACAATTATCCGATAGAGGAAAAAATGGCAACCATTGATATTTTGAAATATCACTTATTTAGTAAAATATAAACGTGACTGACACTGCATGCAAAAGGAAGTCGTTTTCGAGAGTGTATTTAAACTTCTAGATATAATCTTCCTCTGCACTTTCCTTATAACTTTAATTTGTGTTTTTATCGAAAGTTAAAGAAACAAACTATTATAAAATGCTGAAATAAAAGCGGTAAGTTATTTAAAAAAATATTTATTAGTAAAATAAATTGTGACTGACACTAGAGCTCAAAACGTGACCGACACTACACTCACTTTGTGCAGTATAAAAGTCAGTATTTTCAATGAAACGTTAGAATTGAAATCACAGCGCATAAAATAGGAACTCTTAAATTATTTGAAAGATACAAAATTGTAATTAATGAACTCGTTAAAATGCTATTTTTGAATATAAACACCACCTAAACGAAATCACTAATAATAAGTTGGAAACCAACATTGAAACTAAAGTAATTCAAGACAACCCCGTTTCAGAAATAAGAATTATAAATGTGTAATAAACTTAAAAAATTTAACAAATAGAAACTGGGAATTATTTCCTTTCGTAGGTTGCTTTATAAAGGGTTATCCATATTGCGGTTTCAAAAGTAAACGTAAATAAAACACATATAAAATATTTTTTTTCATGATATTTCTTTTTTATTATAAAGTTTGAACGTTGACATTATGTGTGAAACACTATATCATTTAAATGACCACCACGAAAAGTGTTGCAAGCATACTTCAAAAATGTTGATTCTGGCACAGCCACATATCGTGCTTTAAGAGGAGATTATGGTTTACATAATCGTCGAACTACGCAAGCAATTGGCAAAATTGTGAAGAAATTTGAAGAGACTAGAGCGGTTACAGATATTGTTAGGCCAGTGCATCATCGTTCCGCTAAAAATATCGCTGCTGTAAGTGAAAGTGTTGCCGAAGACCCGAATGTGTCGATTCCTCGTCGTTCTCAGAAATTAGGACTGTATGGTCGTATGATAACCGAGTTTTTTTGCCTGCTATTGAAGAATACGACTTGGAGAACAAGTGGTTTCAACAAGACGGTCCCACATGCCACACAACTCGAGCGAATATGGCTTTATTGCAAGAGACATTTCCTGGCCGTGTAATTTCTCGTCGTGGAGACATCAACTGGCCACCAAGATCATGCGATTTGACACCATTAGGCTTTTTTTGTGCGGCTACGTGGTGGTCATTTAAATGATATAGTGTTTCACACATAATGTCAACGTTCAAACTTTATAATAAAAAAGAAATATCATGAAAAAAAAATATTTAATATGTGTTTTATTTACGTTTACTTTTGAAACCGCAAAATGGATAACGCTTTATATGCGTACAATGTAAAAAATATTACATTTTTTTGGAAAACTTTTTATGTATGCGGATGACTTGTTCTTACCAAACCAAGATTTTAAGGTTCTACGAACACAAATTGAATATGTTGCTGATTTATTAAATTCTCGCGAGTTAACCGGCTGGTCTTAAATTCTTCTAAGACTAAGGTAGTTAGATTTAGACCTTATGCTTTGAGACATGACGAAAACCTCGTAGTTCATATTGGCGGTACAGCAATTTCGGAATCGGAGAATGATAAGTATTTAGGCGTTGAAATGAGTCGCAATTTATAATGGGATGAGCACATTAATTCATTAAGAGCAAAAATATCCTCTGGAATTGGTATGATTTATAAGTTTGTAAACAAATTAGGAAGTGATGAGAAGTTATTAATTTACCAATCCTTGGTACACTCTCATTTGACATATCTGCCCATTATTTATGGCTACAGAATAAACAACAACCTTAAGGCTCTCCAATTCGCTCAGAATAATGCACTTAAAATTATATATAATTTACCATTGAGACTTTAGATTTATTCGCAGCCTACGCAACAAATATTTCACCAGTCCGCGGCTTATATAAAAAGCAAACATTGATGCATATCTTTAAAACAATTGGACAAAATTCATCTCAGGGAGTACAAACAATCTTCGCGTAGTAGCGGAATTTCAGGACGAATAACTAGACAAGCTTCTAATTTAAGCTCAGTCAGATGACGTCTAGAGTTAACAAAGCAGAGAATTGCAAAAGCTGGGCCACATGAATTTAATCAACTACCTTTGAATTTACGTAATATTCAAGAATTTTCCATCTTTAAAACTACATCAGATCGAAACACTTTTGATTTAGCTTCAATTGAACTTATTTTTAAATTAATATTGTTGGATAATAATGTAAAAATATACATATATATAATTTAAATGCTTAATAGTTAAACTTGTTGCCGTTAGCCTCTCCAAATCCTTATAGGCGCTGAGGCTTAACTAAATTATTGTATTTATTTATTATGCAAAAAAAAAAAATAAAAAAAATAACTGTGTAATTTAAATCAACTCATAATAGGTAGAGCTTTATTGTTAAGAAGTTCATTATTGAGAAGTTCGACTGTAATTTAAATTACGCAATTCTTAACAGAGAAACCCTATTTCGTATTTATGTAGTTGCGACAAAATGCACTGTTCACCTAAAAAGAAGGGATTGTAATTAACCCCTTTTAGAAGCAAAAGCAAATTTATATGTTGCATAACAAAATTGTAGTGGAACATCCGTTACAAAAGATACCGACAAAGCCAAGAAAACTAACGATAAGGGGAACTATTTAAAAGAAATTTTTCAAGCAGGGTTCAAATATGCAATATTCTGTTTTAAAATGTGACTAAAGAGTTACAGGAAATAATAAAAATAAATTTTAAGTAACCAAAAGTATACCAAGATGTAGAAAACATTTTGTAATTATTTCACAAGCATTTAAGTTCCCTTTTTCAAATATTCCTCAACAATCGTTGCGCAAACCAATAAGTTAATTATTGACAACTTACTTACATAACAATACGAAAAACTTAATTATTTTCACTTACTTTTCACGTCAAATTATATTGAATTTAAACATATATTAAAAAAATTAAATATCTGTACACATACTCATGTATTTAATCAACCAAAAAATATACATGACGATGTTTTTTAATGTTCATAAAAAACTCTTTTTTTCCATAGAATATCTTTTAAAATACCACATTTATATATATGATGAATAAAAAGAAACCCACAAAAACATGTTTCCTGGCAGTTCTTTTCAATTCTGTCCAGTCCAATACACTGAAAACATACACACATAAATAACACCAATACATTCACACATTTTTTGCATAGATGCTCAGTAATAAGATTATACTTAAAGTGTAAAAGGGAATTTCTTTAAAATATAATTATACTCGTTATTAAATCCCTGTACATATTTTTACAAAAATTTTACATTATACAAATACAAGCAAACAACAAAGTATGCAGATGGATCTATATGTAAAATATCAGTTCAGTTCATTCCAACGTAGCCACAACTCATTTGGCACTTTTACTAATTAATAAATATATACAATAGCACTGCAACAAATACTACAACAACATTATTCCCATCATATCTGAACATACAAACATAAATTTATACAAACATCAATACGATTGCATCAAAAATGCTTTTAACACATATTTTTTTAACGAAAGCAGTCAGAAAATGTTATTCGAAATATTTACTATTATTTCAAAAATATACCGGTTTATTTTTCTTGGCTAAATCATATAAGAAAAAAATATATTCCTGTTAGTACTTTCTACAATACTAATTTAAGAACCAAAAAATTTTAAACTTTCTTGATTCTTAAACTTAATTTTTATTTTACAACAAATCGTTAACTAATCAAAGTGTTAATCGAACTCCAGTTTGTGCAAACCTTGTTGATCTATGGCAACACAACAAGCACAGCCGGACTGGAGAATTTACGCAGAAATTTTTATATAATATTTTGTTAATACACCATAGTGGACATTGAAAGAAAACGTCAAAATTTCTCTTAACAATAAACAATTAAGGGATTTCGACATTTTCATCGGTATACGAAACTAGTGGCGAAAACACTAAAATTAATTTTGACGAAGATAACTTGAACCATCCGGATTTTCTTTGCCCTTCTTTGTATAATATCTTTAGTTTTCTGAAATCTTTGGATGAAGTTTCCTGACGATCTGGCCTAAGTAACCAGTGAAATACGCATACACTCAAAATATTATGTAGTTAAATTCAAACGAAAATT
This sequence comes from Pollenia griseotomentosa, assembly GCA_963931875.1. Taxonomy (NCBI): domain Eukaryota; kingdom Metazoa; phylum Arthropoda; class Insecta; order Diptera; family Polleniidae; genus Pollenia; species Pollenia griseotomentosa. The sequence continues at coordinate 45,600,461 of OZ007563.1, forward strand.
CATTTAAAACAACTTAAAATTCATATTAACCTTCATAAGGTCTTCGGGTCAAATCTGACCCATTTTGAAATAAAAGTTAAATTTTTTCTAAGAGTGAGTGATTTATATTTTTTATATTTTATGACTTTTATTTAATTTTAAATGCAAACAACTACGTTAGGTTTTCAGAAAAAAATATTGGCGAAAAAAATATTTATAAAATGTTTTGCACTTAAGGTCTTTGGGTCATATTTGACCTGTAGCATAATTTTTGAAATTTCGACATGCGTTATTTTGAGGTTTACTAATAATGCTGGTAAATGTGTATTTGGTACTGATTGGACTGAAGTGGAGACACCAAAATTTCGCATTTATCGGTTCTCTAGTTTGCTGAATTGTGGAGATCAAATAATGAAAGTACAGACAGTTTGTGGTATGTTGTGTTAGAGCAATCTTGCCGTTAAACAGATTAAAAAACCTTTCGGGAGTACTAAGATTTGACAACAAGTATACTCGCAGTAAACGCCAAATTTTGAGAAGTTTGCGCAGATACGTGAGCTATGAAATCTGTGGGTTGATTAGTTATGCCTGGAATATACAACCATATACAGGCAAATAAATAGGAACTTTGCTTGAAATAAACATATGTCTACATGTAGTTCTTGATTTGACAGTTGGTTTGAAATGTCAGAGTATGACTGCAGACAATTGTTTTACATCGTACTAATTGGGACAAAAATTGCTAAATTAAGATTGAATTGCCACGAGAGCTTTTGGCAAGTAAAGGCTATAATCAACATCAGCTAAACAGGGCTAGAAGGAAAACTGTTTTACCAAGCGTCAATATTTCTTAGAAAATTTAGGTTTTCAACATGCCGCGCCCTATATCAAGCAGACAAAAACATTACCCAAAGACTAATTTTCACAAAACATTGGAAAAAAGTGCATGTAGTAGCTGAGCAGGAACAGAACGCGTCATCTTCAATCAAAACCTAGGAAAACAATTTTTTACCAGTCAAAAATAAGTCGTTGCCAATTTTGTCACAAAACAGATATAACCACTTTATGTTAAACGTAATTTTGCATTCGCAATAAATGTTAACAATAAGTACAGCTTCAATATACTGAAAAATTTATCTAGAAATAAAATATTAACTTTTAAAACATACCTAACTGAAAAAAATTCAATTAAATATAAAAATTTCTATTTGGGTCAAATTTGACCCGAAGACCGTTAACGTCAGCAAATTTTAAGACCTTATGAAGGCTAAAAACGGATCATTATCATTTCATTTAAAATTAATGATTTTTACATTCATTTTTAAATTTTTTATTTATAAAACAGGATATTTCTTTAAATTGAATAGTTTTACTTTTAAAAAATATATTTTAACCGACAAAAATCAAGATACATAACAAAATAAATACGAAAAAACATTATATTTTGGTAGTCTGAATAACAAACATTAATTTTGAAAAATAAAATTTTTCGTAAATAACTATATTTTTATTCAATTTTAACAGTACGGAAAACGAATTGAATAACCCACAATCAGTTACTGTAATAATTTTATAAGTGTAGGAAGAATAGCTTATCCCATCAACAATAAATTTCACTTTATCAATAGTATGAAATGGTAATTTAGCCAAGAAAAACTTTGATAATTTATATGCACGTGGCAGTGTAAATAAAACTGAACTGGCAAAATAAAATAAAGTAAATTTTTTTTATTTTTGTTTTTTATTTACCCACATACAACTACATTTAGAGTTGACAAAAAATCAACCATTTGTCGTCGGGACTGTAAGAAAAGATAAAATCACTGTTTATGTTGTTGTTTTTGTTAAAGCTTTGATATTGTTACAAGTGAAATTGAGTTTATAATTCTTATTCGCTTAACAGTTTTATTTGTATAATATCTATAGTTTTTCTAAAATTTTTGGATGAAGTTTCCTGCCGATCTGGCCTAAGCAGCCAGTCAAAATGTGCATAGGAATAGCTTATCCCATCAACAATAAATTTCAGTTTATCAATAGTATGAAATGGGAACTTAGCACATTTAAACGAAACCTTGCTAATTAATTTTTTGAATCCCAAGAAAAACTTTGATAAAAAGTTAGATTGTATCAACAATTCTCCTAAGCTCTTGTAAAATGCTATAAACGTCACCATTAATATGTATAATATTACTCAGCTTGAACAAAGTAACGTAGACAATATTCCTTATATTCTTCAGTTAAACACACTAATACCAAAAAGCAACTTAAAGTAGTGATGATACATTTTTAACTTTAAACGCAAAGTATTGTAATGTTTTTGTGACTCAGCAAAAATAAACTTTAACCACTAAAACGATTTTGTAAAAATATATTAGTTGTTAAAAGTACCTCGAATATAAATTTTCCTGTAACAGGTAAACGAGTACTGCAATTAAAAAACTAACTAAAACTAATATTGATATGATTTTTTGAAGCCAAATGGAAAAAAATTGCACTAATGGGTTAATTATAAAAGCTGTACAACAAAATCCATTTTTTTTGTACAACTGCAATGTTCTAACGGATGATTTTGGTAAAAGTCGGAGTTAAAGTGCCCCGTAGAAAACTATGTTACCTTTACATTTTAGATGTATGATGTTTTCAGAAGCAAAATCATTAATGTAAAATCTTTAAATGCACCATTTTATGCAACATTTTAACCCTCTAACACTACAACGTATGGGTCTTTTTTATTTCCTTCTTAAAAAGTTCAAAAAATTACCTTACATAGAGATATAATGGGTTAAAATGTTGCCCAAAAATATTTGCCATAAATTTGTTTTTCTACCAAGTTGCATAAGTTTAATTTTTGTTTGTTAAATCAAATAAAAGTTAGTGTGTTTTTATCAGATGACTTGAAATTATTTATGAAACCGGAACATACATAACTTGGACAATTGCATTATTTTTTTTTTTTCTTATTTTCAAAAGACATAATGATTGTGATTGGAAGCAGTTGTGCTAGACTTAAGTAATGGATAGCAAACGAAAGAGAAAACAGACTTAACTAAGCCCATCAAAAAACTTCAAAATGCATTTTTGTTTGACTTAGTACCATTTTGCCCAACATCAAAGATATATACTTAGATATATCTTATGGTATGTTCGCACGGCGTCTTGAATTACGTTGTTCGCTTTTTGAAATACGAATTACGCTGTTCACACGGCATCTTCTTAATTCAACAACTCTTTTTCTTACATTTATGAAATTTTGTTTTTGCGTTGAAAGTTAATACAAAAGCAAGCAACAGTTTAAATTTCTCGTTTTTTAACAATTCGTGTCTTGTTTCCTTTTTTGTTGTTTTAAATTTCACAAAAAAAAAAACAACTTTTTTACAATTTTATGCAAGGCAAATTCATATAACATGAATTCGCCTTAGTTTTATGTTTTTTTCTTATATGTTTTTTTACAGCATTCGATAAAAATTAGTGATGACAATGATTTGTTTGTTGTTGACATGGTAATTCAAAATGAATTACGTACACATGAGATAATTCGCACTCAAAATTTTGTATGACGTATTATGTAATTTGGATCATAATTGGGCTGTGAATTATAAATGAGAGAACGAATTACGAAAAAACGTTGTCGTGCGAACATAGCATTAGATACATATTTCTAAGTGTTTCATACGGTATGACAAACTTAATTTTCTCTCACACATTGTGATGGAGGGCGTTAACACTAAAGGAATTTTAATTTTTGCACTTAATATTTACTCAAAAAGGAACACACGTACACACACAATAATCAAAATGATGAATGAATAAATGAATGAAGGTACAGCCAAAAGCTGAAGTTGGTCTTTCTTTACCATTGTGATATAAATGTGCAACACAAAAAACGTAAATACACACACAGACAAAATGACTAGTCTCATACACATACAAAATATGAAAGTGAATAATTAAAATCAGAATTATCAGGGTTTAAATTACACATACACATCGATTCCAACCGACTCAAACAGATGTTTATGCCATTAAAAAGAAAAATAACGGGAATAAAGTGAAATAAAATTTGAAAAAAGTTAATTCAGGACAAGTGTAGGAGAGTGTGAACACAAAAGTTATGTAGTTCTATAACTCTGTTCGGAAACTTGATATCTATAAAGTGCACAATGTGCTAGATATAAGTTTAATATTGTAGAGTATCGAAAAAAAAATGTTTAATTTAATCACTTAATTGTGAGATAGAGATAAAATCTATTTTCAAACGTAAATCAAAAGAAATCTGGAATAGGTACTTGGCTTGTGAAATAACGCGGAGACCCTCGGGCATGAAAATATATATTAATAAATTTATAATAATTTTAGTATATCGCGGGGGGGTATATTGAAATAGTGCTATGAGAAATAACTTAACTTGATTTTACAAGGTTATTGAAAAAATAAGTTTGAATCATACAATTTGTTGAGTTTTTTTTAATTCCAGATATTCGCGCTTATATGTCTAATAGCACTTTTTACAAATTAAAATGTTATCGACTTGAACATTGAAACAAGCAGATAGTACTATTTGAACAAAAATAAAAATGAACTGTATAGAAAACTATTTGAGGTTTTTATTTATGTAACACCAATTTTTATTAACATCACAATCTATCTATTAATCTATATATATAAAAGAGTTGCGTGAGTGACTGACTGACTCATTCATCATCGCCCAACCCAAACCGCTCACCCTAGAAACTTGAAATTTGGACTAGCGATTGGTCACTCCACAAATCGATCCACTAAGACTAAATTTTTCTAAATTCGAATGTTTAGGGGGTAAAGAAAGGTAAATACGGGAAAATTCGGTTACCTTATATTTCCAAAACTAAAAGATATGCAAAATAAATGTAATACTTATCGTTGTTCTTTAGGTGTGGTACTTTTTTATAGATACTGCGGCCCTATTAGGGAGTAAACGGGTAAAATCTGAATTTTATTACTTTTTTGCCACTCCATCTATCTTTTAAACCGATAAACATAGAAACAAAGTTAATACCACATTCGAAACTTATCAAAAAAATATGTATACTAACATAGTACCTTTTCGAAATTCGAACATTTAAGAATTCGAACATTTTAGAATTTAAAAAAGTTTATACCTTGAAAAATAAACTTTGGCATAAAAATATGTCCACGAAGAAAAAGGAAACGCTTACGAAGTAGCGGGTATATGCAAGTATAATATATTTTGGAAAAGTAAAATATTAAGAAATTCGTAATCATGTTAATAGAACCCGAAATTCAATTAAAATTTTGCACTAACCCAAAATGAAAAGCAGTAAATAATTAAACTTTATCCACATATAACTATTAAGTTATCATAACAATAATGATATAACTGCGAAATAATCGTCTTCGATGCCTTGAAAATGCTTCTATTTGCTTAAGCTATGTTTACATTATATGTATTTGTCATGTGGAATGTCACTTTTCTATTCACATGTGATTTCATGTGTATGTCAAAATTTGAGTTTTACATAAGGTTTATAATGTACATATTCAGTAGTTGGTATGTAACGTACATTAGACAAAACCTATCAAAAATAAAAAATAAACATTTTTAATAATTAATTTGTGTATTTTTTTATCAGTTTTATTATTTATTTACTATTATAATATATATGTATTAAAATTTCAATTAATTTTTGCCGCCACAAACAATTTTGTAAGTAAAAAACAGCTGATGTCAGATGCTTTGTTACTTGAATATTGAACTCGTTCTTAATAAAAAATGTCATGTGTACAGTACACAGAGAAATAACACATGATATTGTTTGATAGGTTTCAGACGAAATGTACAAATTTAACATGTGAAAAAGTGACAATCCACATGACAAATACACATAATGTGAACATAGCTAACACCAATAGGAAATTTGTCCCAAGTAGCTTCGATAGCTATTTGAACAATTTTTTTTGTTTTTTAAAAAATTTTTTAAATATTTTTTTTTAAATTTAAAACTTATTTTTTATTTTTTTTTTATCCGGAATGTTTTTTTTTTGTTTTTTTTTTTTGGTCAAAAGAAAGCTTATGTCTTTTCCTTTAAGTAAGTTCTGGTTTTTAGCTGCATATGCTAAAAATTTAAAAACTAGTCTTGAGTTAGAAATTATTTTTTTTTATGCATAAGCCACTCGCATCCCACTAAGCGACCAAAACTACCTTAAAGGAAAAGACATAAGCTTTCTTCTTTCCAAATCGGAAGACATCGATTTAAAAATTAGGTCACTTGACAGGTCACCCCATTTATATCATTGACAAAAGCTCATAAATATATTGTTTGCACTTTTTTGCAAAATGTCTTCAACGAATTTTAAAATACTATAAGATTTTGAAATCTAGACACAATTCCCAACCCTTAAATGTATAATATGTCTAATTTGTGATAATAATGCTTATCATTTTATTATAAACACTAATAGTTTTTATGTATATAGCACATTAAAAAAAACAAAAAAAAAAAAAAAAAAAAAACGTTTGTCTTAGATACAATAAAGCAATATTTATAAAAAAAAGTTTTAGGAAACATTTTTTTTTTTTTAAATTTAAAAGACAAATGAAACTTCAGTCAGTGAACTCGTTTCTATAAAAAACGCATTTTCGAAAAATTTCAGAAAGCACTATTTGAATAAAAGCCCACGAAATACCAGTTAAACATTTTTATCAGCTTTATTATTAACTTTTTGAAAATTTGTTAGTATTTCATCCCATAGTGCAATTATTAAGCAACATCCTCACAATACTCTTCTATATTTTAAAATTGATTAAAATTTTTACACTTTTGTGTGTCTCCTTTTAAATTGAGCATTTCATTTTCACAAAATATACATTGAAGCGTACTCTAATGTGGTAATGGCAGCAAAAATTTTGGCGCAGAAACATACACGTACTCACTTACTAGGCCATATAAAAGGTACACCTACAAGCATATACACAAACAATTATAAAATGTGTATATCAGTAGAAAGCTAAATAATGCAACAAAGGCATTCTAAAGGGCCTTTTAGCGCAAAAAAATTACAAAGTAGGCAATTGTTAAAAACATCTTAAGAATATGGTGGCCTTGAATAATCCCCAACGATGAACAAATCCTCTTTTCACATCAAGATGACAATAATGGCCAAATACGACGCGGAAAACTGGACATACCCTGAGAAAACTTTTCGATGAAATCCGCCATGCAGGCAGCAATTTGAGCCTACAGTGCGCCCGACTGCGCAGAAGACTAAAAACTACATGGAGGCAGACATTTCAAATCGAAACCGTCAAATTTTTGTTGTTTTAAGGGATCAGAAGACTGGATATTTAATGAAAACAGTCTTTATTTCTAATAAAATACCACAATAAAAAGAATATTCTAGAACAAAATTTAAATCAACAGCTCGGTAATTTTAAACCTCCAAGGGCTTTATTAATAAATTCGGAGTTAATTCGTATAACACCTTGATAGTCGATTAATTAAAAACCAGATACAACTTTAACGAAACATAAAAAGTTTCCGCTCCACACTTTGTTTTACTTTCAAGAAATCCGCAAAGAAAATTAAAATCAAAATAAGATCAAAGCTAACTCTTAAACTTATTTCAGAGCTATTTCTTGGAATTCCAGTTCCAGATGTTTTCAAAATTTTAAACTGTTTTCCAATGTATTATTTTGCGGGGAACACAAAAAACTCTTCGTAGTTCTCTGAATGAAAAGAGTCGGTGTTGCTTCTTCTTAAAGAATCGGCGAAAGCCATGCTGATATATAAAAGATAGTGTGACCCAAAATCATCGAAGGGGGTTTCAATGGTCTTCAGCTTCATTATTTTTATATATTAAGAACAATTTTGATTCATAGTTGAACTGTTAATTTTTAATTTTTTTGATATTCTTTAATTAGGTTTGAGTTCATCAAATAAAATTTTCATTAAATTATTTTCTCTGATGAAGGAATTTTACAACTTGGTATTTTTATTAAAATTTATAAACAAATGTATTTAGTATCAAAAAGTAATTTCAATTTTTGGGAATACAAAATTTTAATTTCAAAAGATTTCGTTATTCGTGCTTAATTCCCAGTTTTTATTATTAATAAAAACACTTGAAATTTATTGTTGATGGGATAAGCTATTCCTATGCGCATTTCACTGGTTGCTTAGGCCAGATCATCAGGAAACTTCATCCATAAAGATTTTAGAAAAACTAAAGATATTAAACCAAATAAAACTGTTAAGCGTATAAGACTTATAGCAACAGTTCTACTTGTAATAATATCAAAGTTTAAACAAAACACATCAACAATAAACAGTGGGTTTATCTCATCTTACATTCCCCACTACAATTAGTTGAAATTCTCTCAACATTAATTGTAGTTGTAAGTAGGTTAAGAAAAACAAAATAAAAACAACAACAACTTTACAAAAGATTATCCCATCAACAATAAATTTCAAGTGTTTTTATTAATAATAAAAACTGGGAATTAAGCACGAATAACGAAATCTTTTGAAATTAAAATTTTGTTTTCCCAAAAATTGAAATTACTTTTTGATAATAAACAGGCAAGTGCACGGCCTAGAGAACACTTAATTGACAACATCTTTTGTAAAGTTGTTGTTGTTTTTATTTTGTTTTTCTTAACCTACTTACAACTACAATTAATGTTGAGAGAATTTCAACTAATTGTAGTGGGGAATGTAAGATGAGATAAACCCACTGTTTATTGTTGATGTGTTTTGTTTAAACTTTGATATTATTACAAGTAGAACTGTTGCTATAAGTCTTATACGCTTAATAGTTTTATTTGGTTTAATATCTTTAGTTTTTCTAAAATCTTTATGGATGAAGTTTCCTGATGATCTGGCCTAAGCAACCAGTGAAATGCGCATAGGAATAGCTTATCCCATCAACAATAAATTTCAAGTGTTTTTATTAATAATAAAAACTGGGAATTAAGCACGAATAACGAAATCTTTTGAAATCAAATGTATTTAGGTTTTCAAGACAAAGTCTTTACAGAAAGAATACGAAAAAAACAGAGGAAAGGAGGCAACATGTAATTTGAAATTTAAAAATGATAATAACAGCAAATTTCGAACCACCAGTACTACTGGTTAAAGGATTGATGTTTGACTGTTGGCTGGCGGGCACCGCAGTGGTTAGAACTCAAAAGATTTTCTGAAGATAGAATGTGGTGATTCTTGAAACATGTAAAAATCAACCCGGGTTCAAATCCCAGCTCAGCCAAGAAAAATTTATCAATAAATTTTGATAAAAATTCCAAGTTGTTAAATTCCTTCCTCAGTGAAAATAATTTAATGAAAATTAAATTTGATGAACTCAAGCCTAATTAAAGAATATCATTTATATATATTTTTTTTTTATTTTTCTAATACTGCAGTTTTTTACGCCTCAGGTAATTAAATTCGCCCTTTATTAAAAAAGTGTAAGAAAAAATATTGTTGGCTCTCAAATAAAAAATTGTTGACCTTTTGAACACCTACGTTTCTTAAGTGCCCTCACAAGGTCTGTAAATTACTATTCCAAATATCAAAACACTCCACATTTTCCGGCCTTTTCAAAGAATAAATTCGTACTTTCAGGTCAAGAGTGGGAGCACTGTCCCTTATATTCAACTAGGGAATGGTAAGTGGATTCCAAAATCGATTTTCGATTTTTCGACCGACTTCTTTTATTTTGATTTCGTTTTAAGAAAATTTGCAAACTTATAACGGGTTATCCATTTTGCGGTTTCAAAAGTAAACGAAAATAAAACACATATAAAATAATTAGTATTGTGGTTATTTTGTTGAACTATTTATGGTTTTTTAATCCAAATTTTTAATATTTTTTTAATTAGGCTTAAGTTCATTAAATTTAATTTTCATTAAATTATTTTTATGAAGAAAGGAATTTTACAACATGAAAATTAATTAAAATTGTTATTGATAATCTTTCATTCCCGGCCACGGTCATGAAAGATTATCAATAACAATTTTAATTAATTTTCATGTTGTAAAATTCCTTTCTTCATAAAAATAATTTAATGAAAATTAAATTTAATGAACTTAAGCCTAATTAAAAAAATATTAAAAATTTGGATTAAAAAACACATATAAAATATTTTTTTTCATGATATTTCTTTTTTATTTCAAAGTTTGAACGTTGACATTATGTGTGAAACACTATATCATTTAAATGACCACCACGCGAAGTGTTGCAAGCATTGATTCTTTTGACGTTTTTTTGGACCACTTTTTGACACATATTGGGCGGTATCTCAGCCATAACTTGACGAATGTTGGTTCTTAAGTGCTCAAGAGTTAAAGGTTTATCTGCATAAACACGGTCTTTCGCGTAGCCGCACAAAAAAAGCCTAATGGTGTCAAATCGCATTATCTTGGTGTCCAATTGATGTCGCCACGACGAGAAATTACACGGCAAGGAAATGTCTCTTGCAATAAAGACATATTCGCTCGAGTTGTGTGGCATGTGGCACCGTCTTGTTGAAACCACTTGTTCTCCAAGTCGTATTCTTCAATAGCAGGCAAAAAAAGGTCGGTTATCATACGACCATACAGTCCTAATTCCTGAGAACGACGAGGAATCGACACATTCGGGTCTTCGGCAACACTTTCACTTACAGCAGCGATATTTTTAGCAAAACGATGATGCACTGGCCTTACAATATCTGTAACCGCTCCAGTCTCTTCAAATTTCTTCACAATTTTGCCAATTGCTTGCGTAGTTGGACGATTATGTAAACCATAATCTCCTCTTAAAGCACGATATGTGGCTGTGCCAGAATCACAATTTTTGTAGTATGCTTGCAACACTTCACGTGGTGGTCATTTAAATGATATAGTGTTTCACACATAATGTCAACTTTCAAACTTTATAATAAAAAAGAAATATCGCGAAAAAAAATATTTTATATGTGTTTTATTTACGTTTATTTTTGAAACCGCAAAATGGATAACCCATGCCTTATATCACAATTTTTTGTTTTGGTAAAATACTGGAGAAATTGAATTAAGATTTTTACAGTGGGTAGATATGACTACTCTTTATAATTTTCCTGCAAAAAGTGAAAATTTGTAAATTTTGAGATGACCTTTAGAGGAACCAGTGTGACATGTATGTACATTTCACATATTTATTTTAGCAATTTTTTTTATAATAAATTAAATATATGTATATCAAAATATTGCAAATTAGTCAATGTATGGAAAGAATTTTAAAAGATTATGACAAAAGTTCTTTGCTAAGTTACTATTAAGTAAGCTTTAGAACACAAATGTTTTTATGTCATTGACGTCGGAAAGATGCAGAGATATTTCTTTTCAAAATCGTTTTTGTTAGGATGAATTACTTTCTGTGTTCCCACTCTGCTAATAACTAGATTTAATTACCGCCCACATACTGGTCTATTTAAATTTTAGCGTATTTCCAAAGGAATGCCATGGTTTAATTCACCTGTTGTGTTTCTATTTATAATATTATGTTGATTTTCTTTCACTTTCAGTGTTTGGTTTGGTACGATACGTTTAGGACTGTTTTGTTCACTGTCCATTGACGACTTTAATTTATGAAGAACAAGAGGTTCTATATTGAAGTTGGAAGTATACCAAGGGTACTAATAGATAAATACTTAAAACTACAACTGGTTTTTTTTACTTTTGACTTTGAAAACTGCCTTAACAGTCCTACACGCACAAAAAAAAATCAGGTTTTTTGGTGAATGCTTATAATTTATCGATTTAATTTAGATTAAAATAAAGAATTGCCAAAATTTTGCTAAAAATAAAAAAATCGATTTTAAAAGCCCAATAATCGATTTTAGAATAAAATCGCATACGTAAATTCGATTGCAAAAACTCGATTTTTTTACCACAAAATCAATTTCCGATTGGAACCGAAATCGATTGACCATTCCCTATATACAACAGTTTTTAAAACAGCATTGAGAAAATTAAAGAGGCCTTCGAAAAGGCATAAAGGGCTACACAATAAGAAATGCCACTCTTGGCCGCATACCCATCACAACAAGTTGGCAACACCATTAAAATCATGGTGTTGCTTACTATTTTTGTATGACTAGAGGCCATATTCACAGCAAGTGGCAAAACCACGATCAAATATGCTCGCACCCTGATGTATTGTAGACACCATTGACAGAAAAAAGTAACCAATGTCTGTGCAATGTGGCTGTTCTTTTTTTGTTTATAATTTTTGTTTCCTTCGAAAGCATTGAACGTAACAAAAGCTTAAATATTATTAATTTCACAATACTGTTTAACCGTTTGCATTGAACAATGTGGAGTCGTTTGTGAGAGTAAATATTGGTATTTTCAATTTAGATTTTAACATTCCAGTTGTACACGGTAAATTTTGTATGGAATTTTATGTGTATTCGTGTGGCGTATACAGATTATGGCAGCTACAAATGTAGTCGAAAATTTTTAATACTGAAGCATTGAGGCAATAAGGAAAATGATTATTTGCTATTGAAATTAAAAATTTTAAATAATTTCTTATTTTAATTAGGAAAAATTTAAAAAACTATAAAATTTTTGCTTAACGCAAATTATTAAAGAAGTAAGAGTTTTACATAAGCAAAATTTTTAGTTTTAGTTAAATATCTAAGAGCTAAGGCCATTAAACATTTTACTGAATACTTTTTTAATGTTAATAAATGCTAAAAAAAAATTGTAGTCAAACTTTAACTTCTTTTTAATGTTCTTAAAGCAAAAACAATTTTAATTACATATTATAATTGTCTAGTCTGTTTTTACCCGAAAGTACAATTTTCTTAATTGCTATAAATGCAACATGACCATTTCAATATAAAAACACAAAAATATCAAGTACAACAATATCATCATCTTTAAAAAGCTTTTAAAATGTCCAAGTTAATTTGGTTGCTTTAATGTGCATCCATGTTTTCGTTTATTCCTTTGACTTTTGCAAAAACACCAATACACATACTCATTGCAGCTCAGATATACAAACACACACACACACACATAAAAGTCTTCATTAAATATTGTTTCAAGTGCATGTGTTGTCCTTTGCTGTACTGCGTCTGTTTGGAGTATCTCTTTTTTGTTTTAGAAAATATTAAAACATACTGTTACTTTTTAATACTGAAACTAATTATTTTGAAAACATTTACAAAATATATAACCATTGCACATTTGCAGTAAGAGTGTCATAAGTCATGTTATTTTTTTCTTAAAATCCCAAAAAACAATTCTCAGAATAAAAATGAAATTGTTTCCCATATCTTCGTAAAATTAAAACAAGGTTTTGGAAGATATGAGCGTAAAAATTCTGAATCATGTCAGCATCTCTTTATAACATTGGAATTCATGTATACTTTAGAAAGCCAGATTGGAGCAAAAGAAAATACGAGGGTTACATTTTATATACTAAGCCTAGTAATGAAAAATATGTAGTACATTGTTGCGTAAACTATAACCTATTATTATTTTCTCCACACCAATTAAGGTACCTTAAAAATGGAACCACGGTTTCTTTAAGCATCATACAGTTAATTGCTACTATGTTTCGAAGTTCAACCGAGCAACGCACATGGGTCACTTTCAATTTAAACATGTACGAAGACTCTTTTCTCTCAAGTTTCTTAAATTTTTCCGATGCAGGCAGTAGTCGACTTACGGGAATATATATGAAGAATAAAAAGGCGCTTTTAGGCTCTGCAAAAAGTCAATCAATTTTTTTTTTAAGTTTTAATAAGGAATACCAGGATTTCTGTCTTGAACACCACATGCAAAAATTCATGAAAAATCACTTATATTGGAAGGATGGTTGATATAAAACCTTTCTCTGATGTTCAAGAACTTGTTCTTTAATTATTTAGATAGTTTTTTTTTCAAAGAACGTCATTTGAATAGCAAAAATGAAATTAAAGTTTAAAAATGGCGTTCAAGACCTATCAACTTTTTATTGTTTTTAAAGAAGTTTCAAAAGATTTTGTTATTCGTGCTTAATTCCCAGTTTTTATTATTGATAAAAACACTTTAAATTTATTGTTGATGGGATAAGCTATTCCTATGCGCATTTCACTGGTTGCTTAAGCCAGATCATCAGGAAACTTCATCCATAAAGATTTTAGAAAAACTAAAGATATTAAACCAAATAAAACTGTTAAGCGTATAAGACTTATAGCAACAGTTCTACTTGTAATAATATCAAAGTTTATACAAAACACATCAACAATAAACAGTGGATTTATCTCATCTTACATTCCCCAGAAGAAAGAAGTTTTTTTTGCAAATGTTAAACAACTGAAAAGAAAATAGTTAAAACTTTGTTTGCTTTTCCCAAAATTAGCATAACGTTCAAGACATTTTTACACTTACTATCCATTATATACTAACCCTGCCTTTACACATCCAAGTAATTACTTGCAAGTAGTGTATACATATTATCAGCGAAAATGTCGAAGAAAAAGCCGAAAGTCTTGCAAGTAGCTTGAGTGTTTACACAGTCAGTTGTAAGTTCATTTTTCAAATGTTCTCAAAGCGAAAACATCTTATGAAAAAAGCTTTGTTTTTCAGTTTAAAAACATTGTCATGTTAAAAATATTACCATGTTATAACGAAATAAATTTAATAATTTCTTCTTTATTTAATTTTCGGTCCATTTTGATGAAAAAATTATGTTTATTTTATAAAATATGTGACTACAGTATTGCCGTAGTGGCGGTATCATAATGTTACAGAGAAAATATTTTGATTAACAATTTTTTTTTTCAAAATGCTTAAAATTTATGATTAAAATTACCATTTAGATGCGTTGTATAGTTGTGCTTTTTTTTATTAGTTATTTTTAATAAATACACAGAAAATCCGCTATAAACATAACTTTTATTTTACTAAGTACTAGAAGATTGATACAAAAGTCATTCACGGCAACACTGTTTCTTCATTTGTCATTTTACTTGCAGTAAGTGTCAAAAATTTACTTGCAAGCAAATTCTCTTGCAAGTTGAGGTGCAAGTACGAAAAATTTGATGGTATTAGTGAAAAAGTGTGAGTGTATTGAGTTTTTCGAACTTGCACTTGCAAGTGTAAACCCTAGGTAAAGTAGACTTAAAAATCCTTCACTTAATTGTATTTCTTTTAATTCTTTAAATTAAGTATCTTTTTAAGAAAACACTTTCTAATGTCTAATGCACTTCAGTTCAATGCGACGAGTATATTAGTAAATATGAAAAATATTAAAAAAAGCGTGGCGTTCACGACAATGCGCGGGGACAAAATTCTTTCAAAAATCCACATCCGCGTTGACCATGTTTTAGAAATAAAAACAGAACAAAATTTTAAAAATAATTAATATATGTTAAAAACAGTTATAGCTAATGTATATGTTTCCAGTTTATGCTAGAAACACAACTAGGATGAATATTCGCAACGAATATTCGTCGTCACAAATATAATACATTGTGGTAACGAACTTTACGTAGGTTTATTTCTATTTCTTACGCAGACGAACGACGAATAAATTGGGACAGGGACAGCTAACCGCAAAAATCTGAAAAGAATCACAGGGAAAAATCGCTTCTATTGCGAACTTGGCTAAAATTCGCCAAAAATTGCGAACTTTATAAACCAACACTAAAATTTATTTGAAATCGCTTAATGGGTACAAAAACAAAATGTCGGAAAACAACAAAAAAATAAAAATTTGCAAAAATGGCGAACATTTTTTGGTATTTCAAACAACCCATAAAATGGATTAAAAGTCTTAAAACTATAAGGCGAAAATTTGCAAAAATTTGCTAGCCGCGGCATGAAAGTAAAGTCTGCTATTTATAAGAAATCTTTAAAGCTGTAAAGAATCCGAAAACTTAGAAAAAAATCGCTTCTATTGCGAAGATGGCTAAAATTCACGAAAATATGCAAAATTTGAAATAAACCCAAAAACTAATTTGAGATCGCTAAATCGAAATGCAGAACACCAAAAATGCTGAAGTAAGCCAGTTTCGAGTGGATTAGGATTCTAGAACACACCCGATTATAAGTTTTTTAGGTTTTTTTTTTTTTTTTTTTTTTGGTAAAATATTATTACAAAGAAATTTTAATTAAATTTATTGCTAGTAAAAAAAAGATGAAAATGGATGCAGTAAAATAATTAAAAAAAGTTACGAATAATAAATGTTTATATAATCTAGCATCCAAGGTATTAATTTTTATAAATTAAAATTTGAAGTCACATTAATCCCTGGAATTCACGCACTTATCATGTCTCATTTGACGAATTTACGTAACAAATTCTTGTCGACGAATTCGTCGTATTATGCGAAGTTCGCCATTTGTCCCAGTTGTGTTTCTACCATTACTTTGTTTTCAAATTTTTAAGTTGTTTATCAAAAATTGTAGCTGGAGACAAGTGTTTTTATATGTTTTTATTTCAATCAATATTGAAAAAAATATTAAAAATCTGAGCAATGTTTTTCTTCTGACAGATGCTTCAATGCCGACTCCCCTATTTTTGTTTTTATTCATGTTTTTACATAAAAACAGAGTTGAAACATCGGGGACAGAAAAATAGCATTCAGTCAAGACAAATTCATACAAGATGGTCTTATTTTGAAAACGGATACAACACTGTAAACTACTTTAACGTTGTGTCAAAATAATACAACACTGTAGTAAACAAATTAGCTGTGCACTAACATACAAACATGTAAATATAATTGTCAACAAAAGTAACAGCATATCATTTTGACACAAGGTTAGTTTTCAGCTGTTGCTTACGTAGCAAGCCAAGACCACCTTATATGAATTCGCCTTGCATTTAGTTTGCAATTTACCCACATATAAATGCCAATTAGCCGATTGTATGAATTGGTGTAATGTAATTTAGTTTAGAAAGTTGCTGAATTAACATTGTTATAAAAATTTAAGTGAATTTAAATTCAAATAATATCTATCATTTAAAAAAAAGCTTACTGAGAAATTCGGCCGGCAAACCGCCATTTTAGGTATATTCAACATTTGATATTTTATGTAAAACTCATAAAAAAAGTTTTCCTTAATATTTCCACCTTTTTCTGTGACCCTCGCAATCCCTATAATGGATGTGCTGCACCTTTTAAGGGGCGTTTTTTTTTAGAATCTTGGGGATCTTATCCTCTGGATGTTTTATCCACTGGGAAAAATAGGTGTGGTCAATGCCTGAATCCGATACTTTTCCTAATTAACCAAGGTGCCTGGTAACAGGACGCGCCCCATAGAGAAGCCGTTGAGAGGTATCGAAAGGTATCTTTCGTTTTAAATCCGTGCTGCCATGGAGCTCTTTTGGAACAAAGATATGATAGCGAGATAGACGTGCATGACAGTTTCTGTTGTGTGGTTATTCTCTCCTCGGACATTGAAAATCTATGGGCTTAAAACAGTTCCGGTAATCCTGAATCCGGCAAAGGTTATGAAGTCTTCAGATTTCTGGAGACCCACGGATTTAGATAGCCAATGACCCCCGGCTTTACTTCATTACTTCGGAATGACTATTACTTGAGGCCCCAAGGGTATGCTCTCTTCTGTGAGACGTACACTTGTGTGAGCGCCAATATGGGTGAAGATGAAGGTTGATCGATGTTGGGTGAGACATGGTGGTGGTTGCTCGAATGAAGTAGTTTAGGCTGTGCTTAAAGCAACCAGTATGAATATGGATTTTGTAAAGTTGCGAAAAGCTCAGAGACCGGTTGAGTTGGGTGTGAAGTGCGTTGGTGGAGGCTGGTACTAGTTATAGAGCGGATGAAGTATTCATGATTGGTAACCAGCCAGTATAGGTATCAAATTTTTAGACTGGCGAAAAGTTAACATACCAGATGACCTGGGTTTGTAGGTGCGTTTGTGAGTGTTGGATGAAACAGAGTAGTTGTGAGTCGAATGAAGTAGTTAGGGCTGTATTTAAAGGCGATGTAGCGAAGAGTTGAGAAACCTGTTGGGTTGTGTGTGTTAGAGCTTACACTTGTGAAAGTTCGAATCGTGCGAACGCATATCTCTAGGTGATGTTGCTATTCAACAGATGCTACCGACTATTCTCATGCAACGAAAGTGAGATATATCCAGCTTCTAAACAAGAGAGGAGTGTATAATTTAAGACGCATTTTACTGATACGAGTGTGTGTTGGTTTTGTGCACTCTCAGGGGCGTTTGGTAAAGGCATATTTCGTTTCCAATGTGGGTTGGATCCACCACGTGCTCAGGCCGCAAGGCAGGTACTCATGTAAATTCTTTTCAGAGTTGTGACCCTCGCATAACTATGCAGATATGAACTGAATGTTTTGCAATGGCAATAAAAATATTATTTTAAAGCAAAACACAGGCAAAATGAACGAACAAAAATCGTCTGCATGGGTATTTTTGTTTTTAAGCCCAAAACCGAAATTTTACCACACTCACACATGGACACAATTTCTTTTTCCACACACGGACATACAGAAATGTTTCACTTAGAATATTCAGTTTGTTATTTAAATTTGTAGTTCTTAGTGGTATGGGTAAATGTTTATGCATGTGGTTGCCTTAGGCCCAGTAAATTTATATTCAGTTGGTAAATATACTCGTATAGAAGAGTCCATCCAATCAAATGGTGTATATCCTTCATTATGGCTTACTCCATCTACTTCCTATGCTGTCGTATAATATTTCCATCTTGTCTATTAAAAATTTTCTATGTTTATTTTTCATATATTTTGATAGTAAAACTTTTATGAATGTGCATAATCATACATATGCATATGTATGTATGTAAACACACGTCATAGTATATGTGCATTATGATCAACTCCTCATTTGTCTTTTATTATTTTATGTACTTGAATGTGTTGTGTTACTGAACTGCGCTGCTTTTCCAAGCGTTTGGCTTTTTAACCTTTTTAACAAATAACCAAAGGCGTTCGGATATTTTTTTTTTTTGGTTCATCATGTTATTTTACGTCTTACCAGCTCAAAAAAAAAAAAAAAAGTATTTAATATGAAAAAGGATCTTCTCTCTCTGGATTTTCACTTTTTTGGTTTTCAGTTCCGTTGTATTTACTACAACTTTTTCGTCTTTGTTATTGTTGTTATTTTTGCGGTTACCTTTGTTACTTTAATAAGTGGGGGACATTTATGGTATTTTTTAAAAAATGTTGACTATTTCACCTACATCCTTGGTTCCCATCATTCCGGACCATTGCAATGGTTGGTTTGAAGTTGATGTAAGTATTTATGAGTTAATAATTGTTTATTTTTTATTGTATTTTTACACTCATGCAGGTTTGTTTGGGTAAAAATTAATTTCATCAATTAAAGTCATTAAAACATTTCAATGTAAAAAAAGAGCACTCACATTGAACTGAAATTGTTTTTTTTTTTTTTGGTTATTTTTATGTTAAAATAAATGGGTGAAATATTTGTATGAATTCATTTATATCTATTACATTTCATCAGAGCAATTTTTTGAAATTTAATAAACGATGCCATCTCTAGCGCTTAAATATTTTTCAAAATTACGCATTATACTATGGCTAATTTCTTTTTTTAAGTAAGATGCAACAACATTTTGAAAGCTATCCTTAGCCCTCTCGTGCCCGAATTAAAATAGGTAACGCGACAACTGCTTTTCGAACTGAGTTGTTTTGGGAATGACTTAAGTATGAACGTTCAATAATTTTAGAGTCATAAGTACATTAGACTGGTCCTTATTTTCTGACTTCAAAAATGCAGGACCACCCTTACAAGTGTCTCATTGAGATTTAAAAGTTCATATGTACGTATGCACATTTGTAAGCGCACCTGACACCTGTACAAGGCATATCTTTGCGTCTATATTAATTTTTTTTGCCTCTTCAAATAAAAGTCTATACACACATTTTATAATTTATTTATCTTAATTTATGTAAGGAACATCAATGGCTTTTCTTATATGTTACGGGTATTTCTTTCTGTAGTTTTGCACGAAATATTAATAAGAAACTAATAACTACAAAATATACTTGAACATTTTATATCTTACACAGAAAGAAAAACACTCGGGATAAATTAAGTTTTTTATACTTGCTTTAAGTACGAGTCGTACTTAAAAATTCAAGTACGAATAACACTAAAACGTACTCAAAACAATCCTAAATGAGTTACTTTCGAAAATCAATCCCGGAATTTCTTGAAATAAGTATAAAATTCTTAAATCAAATAAAAAAAGATTAAACTTTTCGTTGTGTTTAACCCTCCGGCTTACGCATGTTTAAATTTTCTATACACATTGAAAAAAGGCCTGGGCAGACTCATGTGTACCACGAAGTGTTTAAAAGTTAATTTGAACTCTTGCTTCTCATTTAGTTTATATTTTTGGTTAAATATGTATGTTCATAAGATTTCTAAAGTAAAACCCATATCGGGCATGATGTTGGTGTTTTATCATTCTGTAAGGTGTAATACGAGTAAAAAAATCCATCATAATAATTTTTTTATTTCAAACTTAGTTTAACATAAATCAATCTCATTTTCGGATTATTTCAAGTACGAAATCTGGATTGAATATGGATAATTTAAGTATTTTGCGATTAAAACTCCGTACTTGAATCAATCTTTCTGTACTTGATTCAAGAAAAGCCGTACTCACCGTACTATTAATACCGCTTCGGATTGATTTTTGTACACAGAAAAAAATTACGACAAATCAATTGTCATATTGAATACCATATTCGTCAATACAATTAATTTTTTAATTGAAAAGGCACCAACAACCGAATTTGTAAATATAAAAAATACTTTTGTTAATTAAAATTGTTCATTATCAACAAATATTTTTAACAATGAGCTTGTAACATTAAATAAAATATTAGTTAGTAATAAAATAAAAAAATTAATTACTAATTTGTCATTTTAACAAAATGTTTTGTTACTTATTAATTTAAAAAAAAATGTATGGCAATTTTAACAGAACGAGATGAACTAAAAATGCTGATCAAATTAATTTTTATTTAAATATAATAAAAATCTCTTCACAAATACATATCTTTAACAAAAAGAGGATGCAGAAGAAAGTCTCAACACCTGCTCAACAGGGATTCTTGACACAATCATCAAATATAATTTGAAAAATAGAATAAATTAAGCCGTGTTAAAATTTCGGTAAGAAGAATAACAGCTTCACTTACCCCAAAGAAAAAGTTTGTTTTCAATAACAGTCCCAGCATTAAACGAGATTAAAACAAAAAAAAAAATTATTTTTTTTTTTATTTTGTATTGAATATTAAAAAAAAAATTATTTTTAATTTAAAAGATTTTGTTATTCGTGCTTTATTCCCAGTTTTTATCTTTATAAAAACACTTGAAATTTATTGTTTGCTCCCCAAAAGGTATTTTTGCATTTTGTTTTTTCTTAACCTACTTACAACTACAATTAATGTTGGAAGAATTCCAATCAATTGAAGTCTTTAGAATTTTCATTTTCATTACTAATGATTAACTTGATTATTAATATTGATAAATTGCAGGATTTTGTTTGTAATTCGTTGTATCCTCAAAATTGGAAAAGGCTCAGCCACTACGTGCGGCTTATTTGCAATTTTTCGCAAAAATTAGGCTTTGCGCAATGCTTTTCGCTTCCTGGTATAGGGCGCGGCAAGTTGAAAACATAAATTTTCTAAAAAAAATAACGACATTTGCCAAAGCAATTTTCGTTCCAGCCAAGTTTAGCTGATGTTAATGATATAAGAGCATTGTATGCTGTATACGGCCACCTGTATACGGTTGTATATTCCAGGCAAAGCTTATTAAGCCATAGATTTCAAAGCTCACGTATCGGCGTCAACTTCTCTAAAATTTGGCGTTAACTGCAAGCATCCTTGTTTTCAAATCTTATTACTATCGAAGGATTTTTTAATTTTTTTAACGGCATTATTGCACTAAAAAAGAGGTCTTTCTTTCTCAGAATCGTACATACTTTCCGGACCTTCATTATTTCATCTATACAATTCAGCTAACTAGTGAACCAAAAAATGCCAACTTCAGTCCAATCAACACTAAATACACATTTATCTTCAGTATGAGAACACTTCAAAATAATGCATATCACAGGAGGCGGAAAAGATAATTAACAACTGGAAATCTCTAAAAAAAATTTAAGAGTTTCGCTCTAGGCCGAATCAGACCCAAAGACCTTAAGTGCAAAAATGTTCTAAATATTTTTTTGGAAATTTTTAGAAAAAATTAAATTTAAATTTCAAAATGGGTCAGACTTGACCCGAAGACCTTATGAAGGTTAAAGCTCTGTTTCAAAACTACATCGAACTGGCCGAAATTAACAAAAAACCTCGTTGCTAACGACTTTTCTGACTCGTATCAGGTTTTTCTTTTTCCGCAGTCCTCCACCTCAGGCTTTGTAAGTCAACTTTTTCCTCATTCCTCCTGTAGATATCCATAAATTTCAATTTGTTTTTTATTACTTTATTTACTACTTAGATCTTAAATCATAAAAACCTCCATAATTTCGCCCATGTCTAGTCCATAAGTACATATGTACATTGTTGTTCTTCATAGCTTTTCTTCAGTCTTCTCATCCACAGAATCATCCTAGTTGAAATCAACAATTTTCCCATTTCTGTCTGTGTTAGGTCGCTTGGACTCATCTAAATAAATGTATATTCATAAAGACGTAAACATTGTTTGAGCATAACCTCATTTGACCAATGTTGCCTATAAACAACAGCACTTTGCCAAAAAAAAATTTAAGCAATTTTAAATAGTTTTAAAATTTTTTTTTTCTTTTAAGTCACTGTCTTACCTCTATTTAATTATACTTTGTCTTTGGTTTCTAAACAAAACAATTATTATGATATTTTTAAATACTTTTCGCAAGCGATTTAAAATATTTCACTATCCGTAGAATGTCTACTGAATAAACTGCTTAGCCTAAAATATAACAAAAATATGTGATCGTGTGTAACAAATAAGACTACACAAAGCAAAAACCAGCAATAAAAAATAAAAATAACGGGAATTAGAAGCATATCGCACTTTTACATTTTGTGATTCTTACTTTATGGGCGAGTGATGAGAGAGAAATTTAAAGCGATACACAAGCGAGTGTATTATCTATTCGTTTTGTTGGCTCATTCGTTCTCTCATATGACGAAAAATGTATTTAAGTTCGGTCGCACAGAGAAAATTGCTACGATAAAAATTGCGCAATGTAAACGCAAACGCCATTTTAAAGAAGTTGGAGCGACAAAAATCGTATAATGAAATGGGCACTTAGATACGATTCGCTAATGACAAACACTGAAAAACTGCTATACGGTACACTTATGTGAAGCCGAACCATTGCAAATGAAACGACGGCAGACAAATATGGACAGCCTGACATTATTATTATCATTACTAGATAAAACATAAAAAAACTTTTTGTAAAATTTCTAATTGAAAACTCTTTTTGATTTTAAAAGAAAATGAAAGCTTGCGAAAATAAATATATAATATATAACTTTTTAATATTTTTAATTAGGCTTAAGTTCATTAAATTTAATTTTTCATTAAATTATTTTTATGAAGAAAGGTGTTTTACAACATGAAAATTAATTAAAATTGTTATTGATAATCTTTCATTTTTTGACCGTGGCTGGGATTCGAACCGCAGCCGGCAGGTTACCATGACATGTTTCGATCGCAACCACTCGATCTTCTCAAATGGATTTGCCGTTTTACACTCGCAGCCATCGAAGGCTGCTGACGTCAATAGTCAAACATCAATCCTTAAACCAAATTGTATTTTAACCTTTGGTAGATCGAAGTTTGCTTTTTTGAATGATTATCTATTTTAATTGATTTTACATGTTCTTCCTTACTTCTGTTTTTTCGTACTTTTGTCAAGAATTTTTCTTGAAGTCCTAAGTACATTTTTTTTGTTTTTTCATTTTTGTCTTTCTTTTTCCTGTTGACCTTTTTCAGCACAACTTGAAGGACAAATGAAATGCCGGCTGCGGTTCGAATCCCAGCCACGGTCAAAAAATGAAAGATTATCAATAACAATTTTAATTAATTTTCATGTTGTAAAACACCTTTCTTCATAAAAATAATTTAATGAAAAATTAAATTTAATGAACTTAAGCCTAATTAAAAATATTAAAAATTTGGATTAAAAACCATAAATAGTTCAACAAAATAACCACAATACTAATTATTTATAATATATAACATTTTCTGCTATTGCATTTGCAAACCATGCTCTGGGGCCTGATTCTGGCAGTCGTGATCGAGTAATTTCTCGATTCGAAAGCAATTTATTATCTAATTATTTCAGTCAATACTTAACGAATTGGAATTATTTTTTCAGTGTTGTAAAGCATTAATTTGAGTTTCACAATACTGAAACAATAGTTTTGATTCATTCAGTATCGACTGCCAGAATTAGGCCCCAGATTTTATTTTTATTAAACACTGACACACTTAAAATTGAAAATTAATGTGTACGTTATACATTTTGATGAAACTCTTTGAAAATTCACTAAAGTTAAAAAAGGTCACCATGCTTTTATAAATAATGCCTTAACCTTTACTACAATACATATCTGTGGCATTTTAACAAACCATTTTAAGTCGAATTAAAAAAGTTGAAAAAAATGCTGGTAATCATACGAATTTTCATTAAAAACACATTTTTTCTTGAATTTCGGTTTATTTTATTATTTAATAAAAATGATTGCTTCACCGAGCTTTTGTAAAAAACTTTTTTGCTATCTTATCTCGACTTAAGATTTTTTGTTAAAATGCCACTGATATAAATATTCGCTTATAATAAATGTGAAACAATAGGATTGAATAAACTTTTTTTCCACAAAGTTTAAAAATAATCTTTTTGATTTTTTTAAATAGCTTTTTTTATATTTTTGTTATATATGTATATGTTGTTTAAATTTTATTAATTTTATGAGTTCCTATTTTAAAATTTGTATTGTTTTATATTAATTTCATATTAACAGCATTCATACGCCTCCATAAACCGTAAATTAAAAAAAATGGCAAGTGAACATTTAAAAGAAATCAATTTGCAACCCAAAATTGTACCCCAAAAACCAAAAACTGGTAGTAACACCCTTTTAGCATGTCAAAGTCTCTACCTCAGTATGCACATTATTTTACTTCTTCCATCCCTTATTAGACAGTACTGCCATCATCCTTAATACCTCTTCGCTGTTAAATTCTTGTACATTTTCTTTAATTGACTTTAATTAAACGCGTTAATCTAAGCGTAAAGATAAATTGTACTGATGCTGAATAAAAATTAAAAAAAACAACCACAATACTGGAAGTGAATTGCTGTACTTAAGGTTTTTAATGCCCTGCAGACAGTGATACCAATTAAGCCATTTATTGTTTAGATTAAGCTATTTTATTTTAACTTATTAAGCCAGGAAAAAAATTAATTTTGCTGCGTTAAGTTAGCAAAACTTCATTTAAGTTATTTCCCGTCAGCATTTTGAAATCGCAGAAATGATTGAAATTTAATAGAGAACTCTCGAATATTTGTTTATGCAAACAACTTAATTAATTTAGAAAAACCAGTCTGTCAAAATTTTAAAATTTTTTCAGTCTTGGCTTAAAAAAATATTAATTTTTAGTAGGAGATAATTAAATATTTACGGCTTTATTGTTTTAAATTGCTTATAACTTTCTACTTATGCGATTTTTATTAATTAATTAATATATTTTATGTTAATAAGTTGCCCTTTGTTCGAGAACCACTCAACCGATTTACGAACCAGTACACGCGTAGGCATCACTGGTTTTTTTAAATTTTTTTTTTTTCAGTATTCATATATTAAATATGGTGGCATGTCATAACGTCCAGTGTCATAGTGTCCATGGACTTTATGACACTTTTAAAAGTGTTATAATGTCCATCAGAGCATTCTTATAATGTCCACAACTTAACTTATAACCAAAAATATTAAAATGTGTAAAATTTGTTTTTAAATACCTTTAAAATTTCAATCAAAACTTAAGAAAAAAAAATTTTACAATTTCGAAGCTTTGGCTTTTCATACAAACTATGAAGCAGCTTTAAGGCAGGCTTTAGAAAATGTGTTTCCTAATGGTTGCTGGTTCCATTAATGCCAAGCTCTGAAACGCGGAGGTCAAAAGATAAGCAGGTTTGGAAATTTAATAAAAAGAAGTCTGCCATTGGTTGGCTTCGCTAACTAAAGCTTCTTTGCACAGCCGGCCTTCGGCCGTGCGCAGGCGAGGAAAACCTCTATGGTATAACAAAAACCGGCTTCGCTGACTAAAGCTTCTCTGCGTAGTCGGCCTTCGTTCGGAAACAAGGCAGATAGTTATACCATAAAGGAAAAAATCCTTGCGCCCGGCCGAAGGCCGGCGATGCAGAGAAGCTTTAGCTAGCGCAGCCGGTTTTTGTTATAGCATAGAGGAGAAAATCAGAGAATTTTTAGTTAGCGAAGCCGGTGTTTGTTATATCATAGAGGAAATAATCCTTGCGTCCAAAAGTGTTTTCGTTATATATTTAATAAATACACCCAGAGAAAAAGCAGAAAAACCATTTTTAAAAAAATGTTAACCATATTATGTTTATTTTAACCAAATTATTCTCACCGACAACCATATTATGGTTAAATTAGTTTCTTTAAAAATAGTTTTGTTGGTTGTAACCGTAATAAATTATGTTTTTCTCTGCGTGTATGTAGGTTTTTATTTTGAATTTAACTGCTTTAGTAGTTATGGACCTTGTGACACTTTTTGGAGTGTCATAGTGTCCATGGACACTATGAACATACATAGATCTCAATTAGATAGACAAATAGGCTATGTATTTTTGCAATAGTAGAACTACGTAGTTGCGGCCGTCGGGTATCCGCTAGCACTGTATATTCACTAAATTAACCCTCTCATACACCAAACTCTATTATTGCAGCTATATATTTTTTTTAAACATTAATTTTAGCTTTATTGACCTCAAAAAAGATTAAAAAAAGAAGTAAAATTTTAATTTACGGTTCCAATATTGTTTTTGTAGGATATTGTATACAAAAAACATGGCGCATAATAAGGTACATTTTTTTACTCGAAGAAAATAATTATTTTATATTGTTTTAATTGAGTAATTTTAAAAAGGAAAAGCATTTAATAACGGAATAGTTTTTAAAATTTTTAAATATACATTTTCATTTTTGATGGTACTCCTTGGAAGAATTTTTTTTAGGCGTAAAACATATATTATTTACATTGCGTTTAGTGCAATAAACATTTTTACAAAGTTTGAATTGAGGGTAAACAACGCTTTAAAGTTAAGGGAGACATTTGGGAAGAGTCTGATGGACGACCACGTTTCCTCGGACAAAAAATAACATAAAAGTAACAAAAAATTTAATGCAATATAGTAAGAATAAAACAATCGTAAATGCACCATGTTGTACATGAACAATATATCAATAAATGCTCGGGCTGTACATTTTGAAAGTTTGTGTTTAGTTGTGGTATGGTTGTTGGCTTGTTAACATACACGGCTTTTATCAAATATTCCCAAAGAAAACTGTTAGAGTCTGTTAAATCTGCTGTACTTGGACGCCAGTTTAAATAAGTTGTATGCTAAATACCAAAGTCACTGAAGTACCTGCAGAATGTTCTGAAGCATCCTGTTGTTGAAACCATAAGCTTTGATAGTTTTCAACATCTGGCCTTATAAAATTTTTTAAATTATACCCATCGTTGGCAGAGCGTCAGATCAAAGTGATCCAAAAAGCTTTTATGAATATATAAACAAATTAAGGCCACACTATTTTCGAAATAGTTTTCTTGCTTTCACCGAAAAAGAATATCGAATTTGTTATCAGTTTTGCCCTACACACCTTATTGCAAAACACATTTAAAATTAATATTTATAACATATTTTTTAAATATGACTCAGTTTCGATACGTTTTAATGAATTTTAATTTTATCGACAGCGAATAAAAAAATACTTTACTATTCACATTTTCCCGAAAAGCAGAAAAACTCCATTAGAGCTGAAAGAACAAAGATTATTTTAAACCCTTTCTCAGACAATAATTACTTTCAAAGGGGGCATATTGAGCCTTTATTCTTATAAATTCTATCATTTTTTTTTTAATTACCTCCCAACAAAAAAATAAATAAGAGTATTTAAAGGGCTTTTCAAAACCAGAAAGATTAAATTTATCGCATAAAACCAAAAAAGAGTTTTAGAAATTTTTTAATAAAAAAAAAATACCCTTCACGGTAATTGCACTTTTTAAGGGATTAAAAATTGGATTACAACTTTTTGCATAGATTAGCTGATCTAAATCGAAAATTTTCGTACGAACTAAAACACATCAATGCCATCAACAACAATAATTTTATTTTACTCTTGCTTTTATACGATAATTCGATTATGTTCACCATTCCAATGGCATTTTGTCACCCCGGACTACACGTTTTAACCGTAAAACCACTTTGATGTTCTATTGATACACAGATGCATACATGTGTAACAGTGTTTGTAACAATAAATTTGCAATTTTTCACTTTGTCATTTTAAAATAAGACAGCCATTTTTGTTGTTTTTTATTACGGGTTAATTTTTTTTTTACCTTAAAGGTTTATAACTAAATTTAGTATAAATTTTTATACAATTTTATTGCGGGTTTAAAATTGTTATAATATCTTTTTAATGCTTGTAAGAATATTTCGGGTAAGATTTTGTTAAACAGTGGTGAACCCCCAAAAAATACAAAGAAGTTTTTTACATAATTTGTTTTTTTCTTGTAAGAAATTTAGAAATATTAAATTAAAATATTTTTTTTTTTTTAACTTTCAATTTATTTATTAGATTATTCTATACTACGAAAATAACAATAAGTATTAAAATCTTAATTTAATTATTAATTTCTGGGTCTATTGGCGTTGCAATAGAAACTCCATTTTTTGTGTATGTAAAACGGGTTTTGAAAAATTTTAAAATTTCAAGGCCCGGAATTTCGAAAATCCATTTTACACACATTGCACGAACTTTTGGTCTTAGAAGACCCCTAGTGAAATTCGATGCAGAAAATATTCGTAGAACATTTTAACCCTCTAAAGTGCCGTCATGAG
Organism: Pollenia griseotomentosa; assembly: GCA_963931875.1. NCBI lineage: Eukaryota > Metazoa > Arthropoda > Insecta > Diptera > Polleniidae > Pollenia > Pollenia griseotomentosa. Next base: position 45,629,573 of record OZ007563.1, read on the forward strand.
GATTACGGGGCTCCTGCCAGAACATTGGCGTCACAAATTTAAGAGTGGATGTTTTCCCACTTGACCATTGGCGTAAAGATACAGCGCAGTTTCGGCAAACAGTAGTAAGCACCCACTGTATGTCTGATTGAAAATATTAAAATTAAAATAATTAAAATATGCAGCTTTCACGAAGTCCTTTAGACTTAGACGAAACTGTGCAAGAAAATCGTGATCACAAACAACACAAAAACCGTCTGGATTATTTGTAAAATATATTGTTAGCGAATCCATATTTAAAATAACAACAAAATATAACACACAATTTTTCTTCTTTTGTTGACCAGTGTGATAACAATATTCCAATACCACTTCCTTTGGGCCATTCTTATGTAACAAAAAAAAATAAAATAAAAATTCTAATAGATTTATCTTTTTTGGTGAACTTTTGCCCTAGAACGCATAACCGGGTATTCATATGTCCACTAGATATTTTTAACGTTTGCAGCCACAGAGCCAATGCTAATAAAGTATTACAACTTAAGATCTAGAAAATTAAACTCTTTTATTGTTGTGCTATTTATCATTTCTAAACTTTGGATTATAATCACCGGTCGGCGAAAAATTAAAACGGGCTTGGGAAATAAGTCTTATATGGAGGTTTTAATTTATTAAGAGCCTGTTTCAACGAAATTGGTTGAAGTTGTTTATTTTCGTAGAAGTCATATTTAAGCCTAGTTTTCACTATCTCACAAGTCTTACGTATTCCATAATACATTGTGAGATAGAAATCTAATGAGTTTTGTTGCGACTATCAAAAAATCTTATTTAACATGACAGTTTGTGTTCACACCATCACACAAAGTATAGACACTCACATATGAATTAAAATGCAACCCTGATCCAATGAAAAGTATTATTGTTTCGAAATTTTTCAAAAAACGATGAAGTCGTGTGGGATGTCAAACTTTTTTTATAATACTTGTCATTTTCGTGATACATTGCATTCACACTTTCACACTTTGTTATATTACTTGAGTTTTTGACATGTATTAATACAAAGTATAATAGTGTAATCTAGCCTTTAGAAGTTTAAGAAGTATAATTAAGACCCATACTAATTTTAAAAGAAGATTAAAGCGGGTAATACCCTATTTAAGGAGATTATTTGTATTAGGGAAAGTGCAAATCAGAAAACCGATTCACTAATTTTATTAAAACAGTCCAAGACAATTAAAAAAAAACACATAAATATGGTTTAAATGAATTTAATATTTTTTATAAAAAATAGACCTCAAGCTTAATTAAATAATAATAAAAATTTTGTAAAGATCGAATAAGAGTCAATCAATATAAATATGATACATTTTAAAATATTTATTTCTAAAATTAATTTCAAAAGATTTTGTTATTCGTGCTTAATTCCCAGTTTTTATTATTGATAAAAACACTTGAAATTTATTGTTGATGGGATAAGCTATTCCTATGCGCATTTCACTGGTTGCTTAGGCCAGATCATCAGGAAACTTCATCCATAAAGATTTTAGAAAAACTAAAGATATTAAACCAAATAAAACTGTTAAGCGTATAAGACTTATAGCAACAGTTCTACTTGTAATAATATCAAAGTTTAAACAAAACACATCAACAATAAACAGTGGGTTTATCTCATCTTACATTCCCCACTACAATTAGTTGTAATTCTCTCAACATTAATTGAAGTTGTAAGTAGGTTAAGAAAAACAAAATAAAAAACAACAACAACTTTACAAAAGATGTTGTCAATCTAAAATTGTTGCTCTACATTCGTCAAAAACATGAACCAATTGCTGAATGGACATGTAACAAACACCAAACATTTTAAGGATATCGTAACTTTTTTTGGTTTAAGATAACAAATACTTTTGTGAATCCATATGATCTAACAAGTCAAGCCTAACTTGGTCCACTGCTATTTTGAAGTTTTATATGGATTAAAAAGTTTTATAAGCAGTGTTGCCAACGAAGCCATCCAGCGGTTACATGTAACCAGTTGTTTTCTTGTTTAGTCACGAAATAAATTAATTTTGCCATTATTTCATAATTTTAATTAAATTTTGTTGTTTTGTTTAAAATATTTTTAAAAAATTTTCTTTCTAGCTAATTAACGGTCACGGGTCAAACTTTAATCTGTGCTGAAAAGGTCAATAAAAACAGAAAAACAAAAAAAGTAAAAACATAAAAATAGAAAAATGTACTTTGGACCTTAAGAAGACTTTTTAACAAAAAGTATGAAAAACAGAAGTAAGGTATAGCATGTAAATCAATTTAAATGGCTAATCATTCTCAACAAGAAATTTCGATCCACCAATTTAAGCCATTTGGCTTAAAGATTGATGTTTGGCTGTGACTGCCAGCCGTCGTCACTGGAGGTGAGTGTTAAACGGCAATGATTTCTGAGGAGATATTGTGGTTACTATCGACACCTGTTAAATCAACTGCTTTCGGTCCCTCGGTCAGTCAGGAATGAACAATTATCAATAGATTTTAATTAATTTCATGTTGTAAATTTCCGTTCATCATTAAAATAATTTAACGAAAACTAAGTTTAACGAACTTTAGAATGATTAAAATAACGGGTGGTTAAATTTTGAGGGACGATGTTGAATGTGAACCACACCTTAACGTCAAGTTGTTTCTGCATTTCATTTGACATTTCTCAATTTCAGACTAACTCAATTTGAACCATTAAAAGATACACATTTGAGCAACGCGTTAAAGTTATTCAGGCTTATTATGAAAATGGGCGTTCAAATCAAAATGCATATCTTCGTGCACTTCGTGATTTTTTCGGTCAATTTAATCGTCCAAATGTGCGTTCAATCGGAAAAATCGTGCAAAAACACCAGAGTATGCTAGTACAGCTCGTACTGCAGAAAATATTGCTGCTGTTTGCGATAGTGTCGCTGAAGAGCCGTCCACCTCAACTCGTCGTCGTGCCCAACAATTGCACCTCTCACGCTCGTCGTTGATGAACACAGACTGGCATTTACACGGTTACGGCCGGTCAGGCAGTTACTGTGAATGGTGTTCGCTATCGTGAGATGATAACGAACTTTTTATGGCCCGAATTGGAAGATATGGATGTGGACGGTATGTGGTTTCAACAGGACGGTACCACTTGCTACACAGCTAACGAAACAATGGCTCTTTTGCGCGACAAGTTCAATGGCCTTGTTATCTTACGTGGTGGCGATGTCAATTGGCCGCCAAGATCATATGATTTGACACCGTTGGACTTCTTTCTTTGGGCTTATTTGAAAGAAAGGGTGTACGTCGATAAGCCAGAAACAATTCAAGAGCTAAAGGATGAGATAATTCGGCACATTAAAGGCATAGAACCTCATTTATGCCTCAACGTCATCGAAAATTTGGACCATCGGATGGAGGTGTTCCGTCGTTACCATAATAATAATAAAAATGAAATGTTGTGTGTTGCTAATCTCATAACTTAGGAACGGATTGCCCGATTTGGACGATTTTCTAAAGAAAACGTCTCCATCGATCATTAGTAATCAGCTACCGAGCGAAGCCGGGGCGGCCAGCTAATTATCATAATAAAAATATATGACAATAGTTTTCTAAATAATTTGTGTTTTATGCAAAATCAACATCGGCCCTTAAAATTTAACCACCCTTTATAAAAATATTAATAGAATTAATAACGACCACTGCTAAAATTGTAATCTAAAAACATAATTTTTTTACGTATGAATATTTTTTTTTAGATTTTATTAGAAGAAGAATACGAGAGAAGCGTAACAGGGGCTTTATTTTTCAGCAGCCGTTTAATGTAAACAGAACTTGATTTTCTTGCGAAAACAATAAAGAAATTTGGTTTTGTTTTTTCCTAACCCACTTACAACTACAATTAATGTTGGGAGAATTCCAACCAATTGAGTGGGGAACGTAAGAAAAGATAAACACAAAGTTTATTGTTGGTATTTTGTTAAAGCTTTTATGTCGTTGAAAATAAAACTTTTTGATTGTTTGCAATTCTCATTCAGTCTGCAGTTTTGTTTGCTAATACCTTTGGTTTTTCTAAATTTTTTTGTTAAAATGTTTCCTGATGATCTGGCCTAAGCAACCAGTGAAATGCGCATAGAAACTAGCATATCCTGTTTATATAAAGAATAAAAATTGGGAATTAAGCATTCTCAACTTTTGAGAACTTATTTATTTAATTGCTCGTTGTTTTGCCGAATTTTGTCTCGAAACTAATGTTTTTGGAGTTATTTTTTTTTATCAAAAAAATATACTAATCAAACTTTAATACGAAAATTTTATTTTTCGTATTAAAGTTGGCATATATTTGAACGTTTAAGTTTTGACTGGCCCACTGTACTTCACTATATTTCTGATAAGTCACATTAAATATAGATAATTTTACATACAAACATATCGCACTTATGCAGCAAAAGTATATTAACTCAATATAAAAATATTATCACGTTTTTTAAAAAATCGACACGTAATTTTCATATCTAACCGCTGTAAAACTATCGTACTATTTTCACTACTTTTTGGTAATGAAAGGGTTGATTTAAAAATTCTTTTTCATATGCATTTAATGTTAAAATTTAAAATTGGTTTACTTCTACTGAAAATTATTTAATTTCGAGTTAATACAGTATTCTTAAACAAGTGCGATTTATTTTCTTTTTAAATTTCCTTCCCTATTTGAGTATAGTTTGAACAAGAACAACAACAATTGCAACCAATTCAACAACAATGGTAGAAAGAGCAACATAAAAAAAAATAATAAAATAAAAAGGTGCTCTGAACACAATGTTGTAATTCGATTTGGCACCATACGAAAACTTCGTTAAGTTAAATGTCGACATTGTCACTGCGGTATCGCAATCCCAACTTGACAAGGACATGCCACATACTATAACGCTACAAAATATACACATATACTACAAAACTTCGTATACGTAGTATATACTAGTGTGTGTAAGTAATATAGTGACATGGCAACCATCAATACCACCAGACATGTATCTTCTCATTCTTTTTCTGTTAAATAGAGTAAGGCTGACAGACAAATAGATTTTCAAAGTTACACGTGTATTTTGGCCTCATCGAAATACTGAAACATGCTAGATGTGATTTTAAGTATTTGTACGTTTTCTATCAACTACAGAAAATAGACAGACTATAAAATGGACCCGTTTAAATGTGACACTAAAGAGAGAGTTAAAGCTGTTTGTTAAGATTTCCTCCGACAAACTTAGAGTTACTTTGGTCTTATTAACCTAAATTTTAAATCAAAAAGCGGAAAATAATTAATTTCAAAGAAATTTCCAGGATTGCTTCATTTCCCGGGAAATCGACAAAGAAATTTGATTTTTGTACGGGTTCCGATAACTACCGCTTTAAAAAATATTACGAAATAATTTTATAATTTTTAGAAAATGTATTTCTTTTAAGACCTTTTAAAACCTAAGATTTTTATTTTTTTTTTTTTTTTAATTTTACAAATTTGTTATTAAAACAAGTAACAAAGTATAGTCTATTAAGCCCGACCTTATGATGCCCTACACCATAGAATTTTAAATCAATTTTTGCTATTGTGCCCTATTGAGACCTATGGGCATTGCCCATTGGACAATCATGAACCCACTTGAACAAAATTATGTTATTAGGTTCAGATTCAAGTAAAATTCCTTTGTGCCGAATATTATTTAGTTATCTTCATCTATGGTCAATTTTGGACATACCAGGACAATCTTTTTTCAAGACATAATAGTTATCTTAAAAGTTATTATCGCGAATATTTTTGTTAATACCAACATCTATAAGGTAGTTATTGCATTAAAAGATATTTTCGGAAGTAGTTTTTGTACTGAAGCTATGAAAAAAATATGAATCGATTCTAATAAAATTTGGTAAAATAAGTTTGAACCAAATTTGATCTAAATGCCAACATAATAAGATGGTTTATTGGCACAAAGACCTTAAGCCGGAAAGAAGCTTGTATGGAGATATGTGAAATTATGGACCGCTTCGTCTCATTTCTTAAAAGGCTTGCTTTTTGTCTTATAAACCTCTTATAAAAATTTGTATTCATAAACGTACAATAACAGCTTTTTTACTATTAACTGTTTGCAGCGATTTTCTGTTAAGGTATGACAGCTTTTTTTATATTTTGCTGCCATTTTATTGTTAGTGATGCATGAAACTTCTATTCGGTTTACATGATATTCTATATTTAAATTTTTTTTATATATTTTTTTTTTAATTGTAGACCTTCAAAATTATTCTTATCAAATAAAACTACATATTATTTTAGTTTAGTTTCTGGACAAAATGTTGCCGAAAGGTATCATAAAAACTTTTGTTTGAACCTTTTTTAAATATACGATAAGAAAGTACTCGAATAAAAAGTTTGTTTACTTTTTATTAACATCACTATTATTATTATTTGTTTATTTTATTTTTTTATATTTTTGAACAACATAAAATTATGTAAACATAAATGCTGCCATAAATCAAATTAAAGTGTGGTGAATAGTAAAGCCTCGAACCTTCGAAAAACATTTCGAATGTTCTAGACAAACAAATTGCAGCATAAATACTAGCGGCGACTAGCGTAATTAGATCATTCTTAGTTCAGACTTTGTCAATAACGTATAACGCGGAAGAAATTATAGTTGGTAATAAATAAAAGCTATAAATTACAGTTTGTTAGAGTGACTTTGTACTAAATAAAGTTGTGTAAATTGTAAACAGTGTTTAAAGTGTTTGTGTTTTATTTATTTTATTAAAGTTGCAATAAAGAACTCGAAACGGTTTATTATAAAGGAAATAAACCAAAACGTTATTGAAAGGCAGTAACGTAACAATATCATAAAATGCAAACACCTTTCAAAATGCCATTTTACTTTTGGCTTAAAGAAGGGCAAATCCAACAATAAATTTTCTTACTTTATGAATGGTTTATTAAAGGTTCAATAGACTTCTTTTCGTTTATGAATACAAAAACGGTCAATTAATCATCAATATAATTACGGCTGTTGGTCTTTGTAGAAGAACTGTGTGTCAAATTTCATAAAATTGTCACCAAAATTGCGAGCCAGCCAGCCGGACGGACATCGTTAGAGCGACTTAGAAAGTGATTGGTGATTGGACTAAGTCGATCGGTATATTTAAAGGTAATTTTATGGTGTTACAAACATCAGAACAAGCCTGGAGAGGACTTGATTAAGATTTTATTTTGCCAAAAACATTATCAAAAGAATTAAAATGAAAAAATTATTTTAAAAACTTAAAGAAAAAGAAGACTTTGGATTTTTTGTCGATCAAAGTTAAAAAATCATCCATAACTTGAGCATCATAAAAATAAGTTAGTTGTACATCAAATCATGATAAGCGTTGAAAAAAGATATATTACGACATCTCTAGTTAACGTACATGACGCTCGGCTAAACAAATTGTGGTCACATGTCCGAATCCTAAAATTTAAAGTTCAAAACTCCGAAATTAAAGTCCTGAAATCCAAAATCCAGAATCGCTAACTAAAGCTTCTTTGCACAGCCGGTCTTCGGCCGGTCGCGAGGCTTTTCTCCTCTATGGTATAAAAACCGCCATCTTTGCTTACTAAGGCTTTTAAAATCGGGTTTTTTACATTTAGGTACTCAAAATTAGGGATTAAAAAGTTCTCGATTTGAGATTCAAAATTCTGAGATTCGGGATTTAAAGCAATTAGGGATTTTGAAGCTCGGAATTTTGAAATTCATGAGTTTAATGCTATCCCCGGCTAAAAGCCATATCCGAAACTCTAGTCGAAACTCAATGGGCCAGACCGGAACACAACTAATTTTTTGAAGGCAATCATTGGGCGAGAATTGCCCAGAATATGCTTCTATTAATAAGGCCGTAATAATTCCTATAACGCTGGGTCAGTTAAAAACTATTTAGCAAATTGCAGTTAAAAAGTCATGCTTCACCCGCTTTATAGTTCAGAACTTGCAGAACGTTTCCATCTCTTCGCTTTAGACTAGGTTATCCAAAACAGGCGTGATTTTTCCTTCGCCTCAAAAGAATGAGCAGTTCATGTATGATGGAATCCATATGAACTACAAAGTACATAAAGGGAACTATTGACATTTACTTCATGTACCTCGAAACCAGTGTAAAAAGTGACATTGAAGACAACTTCAAATTAAAGCACAGAGCACCCAGAGGCATCACGAGACCGAAAATATTGTGTTTTTTTCTTTTTTTGCATTTTTGTTTTGATTACGAAATTTGTGTTGATTAAAGCGGCCTATTTTTACACATTGCCACTTCACTACAAGACAAACGCTATCTTTCCTCGAAAGGTACTCTCGCAAATGATTTGGGCACTTTTCTTAAGTCACTTTTTTCATCTCTGTTTGCTCTGTGAATTAAAGGCAGTTCTTTTCTCTACGAGCAAAGAACATAAAACTTGCATTTATTATTATAAACTACTCTGTTTTAATTGATTGTCTCAAAATTAATGTTTTGAAGTAGTTCCTTTTCTGTACTTAGCGATTTTTATAATGTCAGAAAAATGGAAAAGCTTTAGATATGACCACTGGCGAATGATTTGAATAAAATTAAGTTGCACAAATGTTTTCATATAATCATCCTTAATTTACCAACAAAAATCATGCATTTTTAATTTTTACACCCAATAGAGCAATTTCCTCTCCATAGTGCATAAACTTTTCGTTACAGCAAATTATTTTATATTTCTGATTTTTGTTTTGTTACAAATTTTTAAGCCAAGTCACAGAGGATTACATCTTTTTTTTTGTGACAATTGTAAAGTATGCATACTATGTTTTGGTATAAAAACCAAATAACCTTAAAAAAGGTAAAAATATCTATCGATTTAAAAAAAGGAAAAAAATCATACGCTATATAAACAAGTGAACAAAGAAACTATTTAAAAAAGAGAAACCCAAAACTTGTACATAAACCAGCAAAACAAAAAACTAAGTCAAAGAATCCTTTTCCAAAAATTTGTGGGGATTGCTGCGCGGTTTTTTCCGATGTCATATAAACACTTCTTTCAAATAAACTTAATATTAAAAAAAAAACACACAATTTTGTCTTTTACGATTTGCCTAACGAAGAACGAAGCTAAAGAAAAATGTTACCCAAAATATAAAAATGTCGTAAAAACTGTTTAGAATAAGTACAAAGCCAAGTTAAAGGCCTTAAGAGAAAAGCGAAGAAGCATGTATCTTCACAATAAAGGATCATATAAAAAAACAAAATGAACTTTTTTTAAAAACAAGCATAAATAAGCACAAAGTAAACAACATATGGAACATACAACCATTCATACATATACAATGCATATAAATCGCTAAAAAGGCCATAAAATGTTGTATTAAAGATTTACTTTATTGTTGTCTAGGCTGACTTCTGTTGGGAGGCACGTTGCTTTTCGTTTTCTTGTTAAAAGTCGTAAAAAAATTTATGAAAAATTTATTCTTCTTCTCAATTAAACTGCTAAAAAGGACTGCAGTCGTAAAATTTTGTGAACCTAATGCAATGTCAGCTTAAAAGGGGATAAAATAAGTTTTTTTTGGTTTTACAAAGTGAGATTTTATGATTAGAAGAGTACGAGAGAAGCATGACAAAAGTCAAATTTTTTCCTCAGCCATTAAATGTTGACTGAAATTATTAATTTAATTGCATTTTGTTGTTGCCGAATTGACCAACATAAAAACTGATCCTTTTATTATAAACAAGATAATTATTATTTGCTGTTGTGCTGTTGCAGTAACATAAAAATTATGTCAAAGAAAATAAAAGTATACATTTTATTAGTTTAAAAGTTGTGTTATTAGATTTTGTTTCGTTATTGCAGCTAAATTAAAGCCATAAAATATGAATTGGTAGTACTGGACGGATTTTTATGCTTTTTTGGAAAATGTTTGTGTTTACAGCTTCCAAAAAGTCAAATTATGGCATAAGTTTAAAAAAAATATGCACTAACACGAGGGCGGATCAATAAGTCCGATACGTTTTTTTTTTTTTTTTTTGATCAAAAATAATTTAATTTTTTTTTTTGTAGTCGCATTTGAGCTCTAGGTTAGATTAGGTTAGAAAGGCTGGTGCGAAGTAAACTTCACACCCTCACAAAGAGACTCATATGGTCCATTGTGGCGCCTTAGAAAGTGAAATAATTCTGTTAGAAAAGAATAGGAGAATTTAAGAGTAAATGCACAGGAAAAAAAGCGAAAGTAGTGGAAGATAAAAAAAAATCGGAAAGCACGAGCAGAAACAACCCTACCAAACAGAAAACTGCCCTACATGTGCCCAGTCTCCAGTCTGCTGCCGCGCAATCGGGTCATTCCCATTACAAATCCTGTCAGATTCTCGAGCCCGCAGCTCGAGAGATCTCCCTATTCTGCTACCTAGCCACCTCAGCCTGCTGTTCTGTAGCCTGGGACAGTGGCACAGAAAGTGCTCAACTGTCTTCAACTCCTCTGGGTCCCAACACAACCTACAAGTCCGATCTCATTCTCATCGCCATCCTGCCTATCATACAGTGGCCCATGATTATACCTTTTATGGTCCTGTCGCAGGCCCTACTCTTGCCCAGCAGAGCTTTCGAATTTGACCTACTAAGCACAGGCCGCAGCGTGTGCGATACCCAGAAGTCCGTTCGGCTCCGCCAAACCTGATTAGTCATGCTCAGAACCTATTCCCTAATTCTTCCAAAATAGAAGCCTATTAGAGGCCTGACCGGCTGTAATCTGTAAATTTGTCTATATGATGTCCAGATCCTCAATCAAGGTATTGAAATAAAAATAGTTCACTAGCAAGTTTCACAAAAGAGCGTTTCTTTATTGACTGAATATTAATAAACAAGTGAATGCAATGAAAAATATGACACGTACAAAACCTATTTTTTCAATTACTAGTTTTATATTACAGTTAATATTAAAGTACAAAACGATAAAGTGGTTTTCCAATTGAATGTCTCCTTGCTGAAATTTTTTGTATTTAACTTAATTCTTTATTAGTTGTTTTTGTTTGGCTGCAGGTCTAAGTAAACAAATAAAAATTAAAAACTCGTGATTTTTGTTTTTATATTTTTATTTTTAATTCCCAATATTTCGGTTAGCGTCGCTAACCATTTTCAGGAATATGTAAACAATTAAAAAAATAATAACAAAACTTTACAAAAGCACTTATTTCTCTTGCTATAAGATTTTCTTAACTGAATAGAATCTGGGAATTTATTTCTCATGGTGATTTTTTACAATAGGCACTTTCCAGTTATAATTTACAAAGAATGCTGACGAAGGCCGTAGCGGACCAGAAAATGCATTACATTCTGCTGGTATCTATTAGTTGTATAAATTTTCTTTTCAATTTACTTCATTGCTAGTCAAAGGATAGCTAAAGTAAGCCTCGTAACAGAAATATACAAACGAAAAATTCTGATAGTGCATAGAAAATATTCCTGGAAAATATTGGCGGAATAAGCCTATTAAAAAAAAGTATAAAAGCTTTTGAGGATTGTAATTTGACTTAGAATACACATTCGAATAATATGAAAATTTATATAATAAATGTAAAGCTTCGTACAGACGATGGTCAGATCTTACAATATTGTAAGCAGGCGTTGCCAACGGCAATATTTTTCTGACAATGGTGCGATTGTCAGATGCAATAATTTTGCACTTCTGCAAATACAAATAAGCTTACAATGTTCACACAGTTGTAAGACATTTTAGCCAATTTTTATGTAATTTAAGCAACGCTGCTTACCAATATTGTAAGATCTGACCATCGTCTGTACGAAGCTTTGCTCACCATGAGAAATAAATTCCCAGATTGTTTTTTTTTAAATTCTACTTCAGCAACAATTTGTACGAAATTGTTTATGACGTTCATAATTATTTTATTTAGTTTTGAATGAAAATTTTAACAAAATGTTTTAACAAATAATAATAAATACGTAACATTGTTCTGGGCAAAATTTGCAACCGAGTTCTTTATTTAAAACCTGCGTGGTCGCGATTGTTCTGAAAAATAAAATTTTAAATTTGTTAAGTTGTAATTTTTACGAGATATATATATCTTAAGCACATCTCAAAACTCGGATCTCTTTGCGACCGCTTTATGGTATTGGCGTAATTGCGAACAAAAAACTCCATATAAGAGTCTAAGCACAATGTTTGCGGTGCGGTGCGATTTCTCGTTGCGGGAGAAAAAAATAAACATAATACAAAGGAAGACGGCGAAGGCAATAGTTGTCATTGTTTGTTAACATTTTTTTAAATTTATTTGTGCATACATTTTTATCATGTTTTTTGAAAGAAAGAAAGAGAACGAGTATCAAAAATTGTGAGAGAAATAAAGTCCGCAATGAAAATAAAATAGATGTTAATTTTATGCCGTTCCGCACGGCGGTTTTTCACTTCAAAATCCTATGAAAAACGCACTGCTATATCGTTACATTGTGTTCAGACACTAACTCTTTTGTGTTTTATTTAAAGCCCTAGTTTTTAACGTTTGCTAAGCTTTAAGGAGAAAAGGCGTGGAAATGTTACAATAACTTGTTTAATTAATGCCTTTATTTCAGACAATGTAAAAGCCTTTAGATAACAGATTTTAAGCAAAATTCCACTACAGCAAAAACATTTTAAAATGTACCACTCCCTTAATAATTTCTCTAGTTTAAAACAAATCTTAACTTTGATAAGAAAAGAAAATTTACAAGAAAACCCTTGTTTCTTTTCAATGATTATTAACCACAAATTAGCACTGGCCACAAGCTTATTAAATTTTAATTAAAATACTTCTACTCTTTCTCTTACTTTCTTTATTCCATTGAAAAAAAAAAAACAAAAAACAAAAAAGCAACAAATCCCTCAATTAAGTTTTGATATACGAAAGGCAAACAAGTTGCCCATTCTAACCCTGTCTTGGATTCGAAAGTTGTTATTTATAAAATTTTTCTATTTATTAAAAAAAAAGGAGAAATAATAAAAAAAATATATGTACGTATAAAATCTTGCCAAGTGGAAATAACAATTTATTTTCACTTTGAGTTGAGGAGTTAAGGAAAAATGCTATAAGTTCATATACGCTGAAATAAATAATAAAATACAAAATAAAACTTGTAAATACTTACAAGAGGAAAAAAATCACAAGAGCACAAGGAAGGCAACAGAAATAAAAGCCAAGGCGTTGAATGATGGTCAAACACATTGTGGGTTTATATTTTATTTATAATAAATTTCTTTAGAGTGGTTTTAAAGGCTTTATTAAAAATATAAAGAAAAACCAAGAAAAAAATAACACCAAAACCCTTTTTTCTTACTTTTCTCTTCCTTCCAGCTTATAGATTTTCATAATTCGACCAAGATGAAAATGAAAACGGCTAATGAGCGAGGTAGTGAGTGAATGTGGTGCAGCAAGAAAAAGAATACAAACAAGTAAGAGTGCTTTATTCAGCTGTGCCGAACCTTTGATACCCTCCAATCATAGTTGCCAAGTGAAATGTGTTGATAATAGTAAAAATTTGCGGAAAAAAATCGTCAAATTAACTTATTGAAATCGTCAAAAATATCGTCATTGTAAAAAGACAATACATTTTGATCATTTTCAAGATGCATAGTTATTTTTAGTTTATATTAATAGAAAAAAAATCAAGTAAGATATTAAAGTCGACCAGGCGTAGCCATATGATACCCTACACCACAGTGTATAGGAACAAATTTGGCATTGGCAATCATAGACCCGCCAGAACAAAATAATGTTATGTGGTTAAGATTCATGTGAAAGTTAGTTGTGCCGAATATTGTTGAGATATCTTCATCTATATGAGATTTTAGGTTGGGGGTTTATATGGGACATATGGATAACTTGGGACTTACCAGGACAACATTTTGTCATTACATATAAGCTATCGTAAAAGTTATTATTGTTAATTTTATTATTAGTAACAACATTAAATGATGAAACAGAACTGGGGCTGAACGATCGTGAAATAAAATCAATTTTATTTTGAGGACGTTTTTTCTAATGCTCTCACATATAGACGCTTATTCTCTTAACAATGCTACCATACTTTCCTTCAATTTCATACATTTTGTAAACAAAGAAAAATAAGAACAAATGAAAGAAAGAAATGAGAGAGAATTTGAAGTTGCTGCCGACGTTTCAATTATGGGCTTTAGAATTTTTGCCTGAAATTGAAGATTCAACTCTGTTTCATCATTTATAAGGAAGCTACAAGGCTTCTAGGTACTTTGTTAAATAAAAGAAAAATCCCCAAAAATCTGCAAAAGTTAAAAAACAAAACCTTATAAACTTAAATTTTTTTTTTTTTTTTTGTTTTTTTCTGACCAAATTTAAAATTTTTTTAAAAAATATTATTAAAAATCCTCAAATACAAATTGTTAGTAAAAAAACTTATTTTATATGTAGCGACTGGTTTCGGCATGTTTTTTTAATTCCTTTTAATGGGCTCAGTGAGGAATTATACGCATAACAATATGCTGTTTTTGAAGACGAATTAGCCAATTTATAAGAATTTGAAGCTTGTTCAAAATCAACAATAAAATAACATTGTATGTATAGCCGTCATTTATTTAATACTTCGATGCATCATAAGTATTTACCAATATCCCAGCATTCTTTTTCCCAAACTCTATTATATTGTCTTTTATATTTACTTATTTTTGGGGAAGACACATTTGCTTGAAAATTGTCTTTAAAAAATCAAAAATTGTATGTATTGTCAACGGTTTAAGATCCTTTTTTTAGTTCTTCTTTTTTAAAAGACTCACTCAAGAATAATAACATAAGTTTATTAAGTGAGAGTAAGATAAAAGTTTTGCTACTTTTTATGATATTTTAAATACGAAACAAAAAAAAATAAGCGTAAATAATAAAAAAAAATAATATATATTAAAAATGTGTAACATCCCCAAAAAATCCCCGATTTTTTTTTATTCCCCAAAACCCAAATGACTTTTGTTTTATTTTTTGCTCGCATGAAATCCCCAACTTTGGGGATAAATCCCCAAGTCTGGCAGCTCTAGGAAGCTATGACATTAAAAGCTATTTTCAGGAGTCATATTTAAATGGCAACTATGGTCATATATGGACCAATATCAATAAAATTTCATGATTGCAATAAATTAAGTTCGCTCCAAATGACATTTAAATACTAACATTATTAGATGTCTTATGGGCACAAAGACCCCTTTTCCGAAAGAAGCTTGTATGGGTGGTTTGTGAAATTATGGACCACTTCGCCCCATTTTCAGCAGGAATGGTTATAATGCTAATTATAACCTATCTACCAAAATTCATTAAATTATCTGCAAAATTGCGACCTGTTCTTTGTGCACAAGGTTCACATGGACAGCCAGTACAGCCAAAGTGATTCTGAGCCGATCGGTATACTTAAATGTGGGACTAGGGTCAATATTTAAAGTTGTAACAAACATCAGCACAAATGCATAATACCCTCTCCACTATTATGGTGTGGGTATAATAGAATACATACATGTTGCTCATTTGCTGCAAGACCGGCATAACTCAAAAAACCATTTCGAGATAAACGCATTTAAAGTTTTTGATTTTCTCTAACTACTTAGAAAAAAAGGAGACACATTCTCTTCAAACTGGGAAAGTATAAAAGATATAAAGATGAATTTAATACACAATATAAAGAAAAACAAAGCGAACAATTCTGCATCTCTAGCTCCAAAATTTAATTTTTTGAATTATGCCGGTCTTGCAGCAAATGAGCGATGTTTATTTCTTGTCAAACAATATCTCAAAAAATTTAACAACTATTCTTGCTCTTGCTTACTATATACGCAAGTTTTAACTTCTTTTACAGGCCAACCCACATAAGGGTGGCAAGCGTTATGTAGAAAAAATTTCAGTTTTACAAATCGAAGATAGAAAAATATATGAAAGATTGGTAGTATACATAATTTTCGAACCTTGTCAACTTAGCTTGTTGTGTATTGTTCACGATGTCATATAACCAAATAGGCTACAAAAGTTAAAGAATCTAAGATTGTAGACGTGACTCGATTAAGATAGTTTATCATTGTAGTAACGCAATAAAATATTTTTTATTCACAAAAAAGGACGAAAATTGGGTGCTGCATGAGCTGCGAGATATTGAAAATCGATTTTACACATCCAAAATTCTGTTTCAATGCTATATAATAATGATTGAAATATGGATCTAATACCCAGAAATGAAAGCCTAAGCTATAATATTCGAAACAAGGCCAACGGTCAAAAACGTAAAATTACTGCAAACAAAATAAACAAAAGTATCCAGAAAGTTATTCAAAAATATGAAAAATGCTAAAAACTTTTGTAAATTAGTACAAAATTTTTCTCTTAAAATATCGTCAAATTTAGGCCATAAATCTTAAATAGGCCATTTTTGGAACCAAAATCGTAAAAATTACAATAAATCGTAAAATTTGGCAACAGTGCCTCCAATATTTTAGGAGCGTGTGGGCTTGATATGGCATCTTTAAATTATGAACCAATCTTTATAAAAACTGACCACACAATATTAGAATTCGCTGCGGCTTAAGGCGTATTAAAGTCAATTCCCAAAAGGCATACAAAACATAATTTGACCTAATTCAAAAAATATATCATGATTTGTTTCAGAAATATTGCTAGGCGTATTGAGGTGATTTTCAAGAGGGGACTTCATATTAGAGCTAGAGTAAATTATGCATCGTTCATTTACAAAATTCGGTAGGGTTTCCTAGTACAGGCTGAGCCATAAGTCATTATACATTACATTTTTGATATAATTTTTTAATATTGTATTTTATTTCTATTTTTATTTTTTAGTATTAGAAGCAACGTTTGGGACATTCAGTATTCATGTATACGCTAGAGGTACGAGCAAAAATTGTTGAGTTTTGCTAGTCAAAATTCATTAATTCAAACCAAAAGAAAATTTAGAAATTTCTTAACACCAGAAAGCACCATCACAAAATCAAGAACGCAATCTAGTCGCTCATTTTCAGTCATCGAGCTCTGTAAGTAACTTATCTCGGAGTGGAAGACCGCTTAAAGCACGAAGCCAAGATAATATCGAACGAGTTTGAGAGAGCGTAAATGAGAATGCTGAAAGATTGACTCGTAAACGTTCCGCTTTGCTTCAAACGTCCAGAAAAAATATATGTTGCTGTTTCCGTACAAGATAAAAATTATACATGAATCTTTGCCACAGGACTATGCAATTAGCTTTAGATTTTGTAAAAAAATTTGCATCAAAAATACAATGTTCAGTACTTATGGCCAGCTCAATATTTAAAAAAATTAAATTAGGCCAAACTTCAAAAACAGCAATAAATTTTTTAGCACTTAATGCATCTCAAAGCCCCTTTCAGAAGCCCGTTTTATATTGAATTACCAATTATCACAAAATTGCATGATGTTGTTTTAAGCCATAAATTGGACCAAATTTCACCACATGGTCTTTAAATGATTTCCCAGAGTAGACTTCATATGGGGCCTATTAAAAAGGATGGACCGTTCTTCACGAAATTTTACAGAGTGTTTTATAATCCTACGATAGTACATTTTACTCAGGGACCGAAAATAACAGTTATATTGGCATTTTAAAACAAAAAAACATAAAGAAGTAAATGTCGAAAAACTAACTCAAGTATACCATATTGATCCTTATGATAAAATATATTGATTTTTAAAGTTTTGATTTTTAGAAACTGGGAATTATTTCCTTTCGCAGGTTACTTTATATTATATTCAACATTTTTTATTTTTCGAATTTATTCTATGAGTTAAATTTCAGTTATGTATTTTATAAAGCTTTTTTTAATAGTTCTATTCCTTAAACTTTTAGGAATGACTTTTATACACTACCAGACTATTATATTGTATTTTCTTGTTACATTTTACCTTAGCTATCCTTTGGATAGCAATGAAGTATATTGTATGTACAGAAAAATTTACAATTATTAGACACCAGCAGCAGTTTTTTGATTTAAATTTTTTTGAACTAAAATAACAGTTATTTTTTGATTGATATTTTTTCGATGCACTGGCAGGACATAAGATATAGTATTAGGATAAGATCTAATTCATTATTGTTAGTTTATTTTAATATATGAAGATTCAATAAATAAATAATAAAAAAAATAAATAAAACTTATTCTCTAAAGAAATGTACGTGTAATAATAATTTAGTTGACTTTAAATGTTTATTTTAATTTGTAATTATCATTGGGATTTCTTATGCACATTAAAATAAATATTTAAAGTCAACTTAATAAGTAAAACACGTACATTTCTTTAGAGAATAACTTTTGTTTTTGCTCGAAAAAATAAAAATCAAAAAATAACTGTAATTTTCATCTGAGTTTTATGAAAAAGGAATAACTGTTACGACCCCTGATTTTACTACTATAGCTTTATTCGTCACGGTTCTAGGCGCACAAAAGTGTTTTCCGCGAGTAGCCCGGAATGGTGCCTATGGTAAATTACGATGTGCTTTTTACAAAATGTATCACTATGATTTCCAGTTATATAAAACGAATTTATGGAAAAGGTTTTTGTAACGAAAATCCCCCCGGGGGTGTAGGGATCGTCTCGTGGATGTTTACCTTTTGGTATTACATTTTCCCGTGGAGATCAGGACAAGATCATTTTTGGGATCCAAAAGGGATCAATGTGACCATAAATGGATAGCAGGGCGTAGAGTTCTTTTACAATAAAGATATTGTAGTGGGCCAGAGGTGCACGATAGTTTTCTGTTGTGCCGATATTCTCCCCTCGGACATTGGAAAACTATAAACGTGTAAGGTGCATAAATACCTAGGATGCGACAAACATCCCAAATGACAAGGTTCTTGAAGTTTTCAGATTTCTTGAGTCCAGAATGCTAACCGGAGCATCTCATTGTCATCTAGTGGCACGGGAGTCTGTAGCCCCCGGTGGTTAGCACAAAGCTCTGATTATTGGTGAGGTCTTTTAATAGGTTAGTATGTTTTTTTCAAGATTGCCTTGTCCTTTTTTTACTTGTGGTGGGCACCGGCAGCGATGTTTTAAACACTTTTCGGTGCTGTTGCTATTCAACAGAAGCTGATTTAAATAAATCATGCAGTAGAGTTAAGACAGCTCAAGCTCCTAAACAAGGGGCGAGAGTATAGTTTGCAAGCTGTGTACGAAAATTGATTTTTGCATACACAGTGGTACTTGGTAAATAAAAATATACATAAATCACCAAGTGGTTGAGAGCTACCCAAAGATTAGACCATAGTGCGGGTGCTTATGTAAAACAAAATTACATTTGTAACAAATTTTTAAATTTTTTGGGGAGGTTGGTTCATAAATCTTTTCTTACCAAGCCGATTCTACTGGATTTCAATCCAAAACTGCTTAGAATAAGTAAAAACAATTTGACAATAATATTGTTCTTTTCAGTTAAGTCTTTCGGAAGTTAGCGTGTTTTCAGCAGACAGAAGGACATAGCTGAATTGACTTAGTGATACTCATACCCAGAATATTAAAGCTTTATAGGGTCTTAATTAAATATTAGAAAAGTTTCACACGGCACGACAAACTAAGTATATCCTCATTCACCCCTAGCGGTGAAGGGTATTAAAACCATTTATAAGTAAACCAGACTATTAAGCAACCATAATTTTTACTTTTCTGAGCAAAGTAAAAGTGAGTGAGTGCTTAACGCCAGAGTTAAATGTTGCAGCAAAATAAAAGTGTCTATAAATTGTTAGTGGTGATGCGAGTGTGTGTGTGGCAAATGAAAAAAAGTTAAAGTATAAATAAAAAGGAATTAATATACGAAAAAAATTATAATTTTATAAATAAAAGAAACTTTGTTGCTATAAAATTGGCTCTTTTATTTTTATTTATAATAAAAATAGACCTTGCAGTAACTAATTTCCTTTTTAGTTATTAAAAAAAAAAATAATTAAAGACTCTTTATTCCAATGAATTTAGTTTTAATAAAAATTTTTTTTTTTTAATTAAAAAGAACCATTTTTCATTTAGTTTCTAAGTAGAATAGTAAAAATAAACTGGAAATAGAACTCTAAAACAGGAAAAGTGCAAGACATTGAACATTCTTTAGAATATACCCGTAGTGGCGGACTCAGAACCAAAATATATCTTAGCAAATTTATAATTTTTTTATGAATCGATCAAATGTTTGGGACGATAAACTTTTTAACCCTTCGTCTTACTCATGAGTCTGGCCAGACCTTTTTCGATTTTAAATGTTATTTTAGTATATTTAAAACTCAGGTAGAGACTTGAAATTTCAGGTACCGTTCTAGAATTTAGTTTACTATAAAAAGCTGAAAAAATATATTCTGGAAAGGATATATAAGAAAACTTATTCGAATATTTTACTGCACACATCACATTCGTAACACATGTGGTCTGGCCGGACCCATATATATTTTGTATAGAAGATGCCGTATTTTGAACTTTCTTTCTTGCTGTTTTTAATTATTTTTTGTTAAATTATCTATTTTTTATTTAATTTTATTAAATACACAAGCTAGTAGCTTCATCAAGTTCTCAATTTAATAAAAAATACCAATAAGCACAGTAACTAGTAACTCACGTTCAGAAGCTGATTTTTACATGTGAAGAATGGAGGCTAACGACTTAGAACATAACAAATCTGCAGAACAGAATGATGATGTGGATTACGTTCCAAATAAGAACGCTTCATCCGGTACTGAAAATAGTTTGGTCATAGAACCAAATGAATCGTTTGCTTTTAGGAACGATTAAGAAGAACCACATGTGAAAACTTGTCAACAATACTCTGCCCATGATTATTTCAATAGTAAAGATTGACCAAAATGGAATAAGCAACAACTTAATGTTGGTATATTCTGCTTCAAAATAATATGCGTTTTGTAGTTGGGCCCATGCAACAAGGCTCTATCCAATTCAGGCGCTCAAGGGATTTTTCGCACCAAATATTTCATTTATAATCATGACTTAAACAAATTGTATTCGTGTATTTGCTTGAAAAGGAACGATGCTTGAAAATTTGCAAACGAATTAGTTCTATTTTACATTGAAAATCTAATGTTCATATACTCCAAAAAATGTTTTGTTCAAAGTGTTCAGGATGTCAGCAACATTCTAAAATTAAAATTGCATGTTTTAGTTGCTAAGGAATCCCATAATGCTAATAAATTTATTTTTTTTTCTCTTTTTTATTACCAATAAAATAGTATTGCATATTAAAAACAAGTTATATACATTTTATGAAATAAAACGATCTTATTTTTAAATTTTTAGAAATATTTTGATAGTTCAAAATATGTTAATTTGTATATTTTTAATAAATATAATATGAATGTGTATGCATATTATTTCATATTTTATTTAAATTATAAATGTGTATAATATAACATTTAGTTAAAAAAGTCTGGCTAGACTCATGCGTTACGAATGTGAAAATAAAAACATGTGTAAGACCGAGGGTTAAAAGGGTTTTCTCTCAAACGAATTGTAATGCTACGCTCGCTTTTCGCATTTATGATCAGCAATTTTCATTTTAACCCCGGAAAATGTTTAGACTATATTTTATTTGCATAAAAAACTCTAAAATCTGTTCAAAATATGCAAAGAATAACATGAATGTGCATATAGAAATTTTTAATAAAAATGCCATTATTGTTATTGTTCTCAATAAATTGTTTATTGAAAATATGGAAAATAATTTTGTCGAATATTTTAATTCAAATTATCATAAAATATCTGTGGCATTTTGACAAAACATCTTAACTCAAATTTAAAAAGTTGAAAAAAATGTTGTTAGCCATACGAATTTTCCTTCAAAAACATTTTTGTTTACGTTTGTAAAATGTTGTATTATAAAGGAAATTTTTCTTTAATTTCGGTTTATTTTATTATTTCATAAAAATGATTTTTTCACCAAACTCTTTTGCTATCTTATCTCGACTTAAGATGTTTTATAAAAATGCCACAGATATGTATGTGTCTAATTCACAAGCTCTGCTGTATGGCTTATCGTTTATAAAAATAAGATTTTTGCTATATCGTTACTTTATAGTATTCTTAAATGTAAAACAATTAAAATGTCAATTCAATGTTTTAAAAACATCAACAAATTTCTTTTAGCCAAATAAAGACCAAATATGAAAATTAAAACTTAAAAAAGAAATTAATAAATTTCAATATTAATTTTTTACCTCATTCTTGGTTTTTATTTCGTTGTTCTGCATTAATATTACCCATTCACATTAATCGATACCATGAAATTTAACCAGGTATGGGAGTTTAAGTTTGAGCCGAAATGGTTGTAAATATTAACTGCAAAGAAATTTTAATTAAAATAGTTACAAAATTAATTGATATGAATTAAATATATCGTCGGCTTAATATGCAAATCTGCTAACTTCCTTTCAACACATTTTACCGGAAAGACAGAAAACTTTTTATTTTTTCTATGTACTGCTTGAAAGAAACCCCAAAAATATAGTTGGTCTTAAAGACCTCAAGACCCAAATTGAAGAAAATCTACATGCTGGTCGACGAGGCATAATTGACGTTCTTTGCCGTTATGTGCTAAGTTATCTCATCCTTTAGCTCTTGAAATGTTGCTGGCTTATCGACATACGCCTTTTCTTTCAAAAAACCCCAAAGAAAGAAGTCCAACTGTGTCAAATCACATGATCTTCGCGGCCAATTGACATCGCCACCACTTGAGAAAACACGGCCATTGAATTTGTTGCGCAAAAGAGCCATTGTTTCGTTAGATGTGTGACATGTGGCACCGTCCTGTTAAAACCACATATCGTTAACATCCATATCTTACAATTCGGGCAATAAAAATTTCGTTATCATCTCACGATAGCGAACACCATTTACAGTAACTGCCTGACCGGCCTCATTTTGGAAGAAATAATGCCCGATGATGCCGCCAGCCCATAAGCCGCACCAAACAGTCACTCTTTGTGGGTGCATCGCCCAAATGTGGCAATTCTGCCTATTGACGAATCCACTGAGGTGAAATGTGCCTCATCACTAAAGATGATTTTCTTCGAAAATTGATCATCCACTGTTGCCATTTCTTGCCACCATTCTGACCATTGGCGACGTTTCGCGAACAGCAGCAATATTTTCTGCAGTACGAGCTGTACGAGCATGCACTGGTATTTTCACATCTCCTACAGACCCGGTTTGCTCAATTTTTTGCACGATTTTTCCGATTGTACGCACATTTGGACGATTAGATTGACCGAAAAAATCACGAAGAGCACGATATGCATTTTGATTTGAACGCCCATTTTCATAATAAGCCTGAATAACTTTAACGCGTTGCTCGATTGCGTATCTCTCCATGGTTCAAATTGAGTATGTCTGATATTGAGAAATGTTAAATGAAATGCAGAAAAAGCTTGACGTTTTCAACTAAACTTTAACGTTTAGTTGTTCGCATTCAACATCAAGCCTTAAAACTTAACCACCCTTTATTTACTATACAACTCCTAAAATAATCTTCCGATGATTATCTGACGAGAAAAAATAACAAAAACACCTATTTTTTTTTTATTTATTAATCTTTTAATCTTGGAATGCTTATCAGGCTAATCATAAAACAATATTTTAAAGAGCACAGAAACAACAATGCAACACTTGGCTTATCTTTTGTCTAACCATCATCGATTGAACCTTTTATGGTTCTCTGTATTATTATACAATTACTAAACCTAAATAAGAGCATTTTTTAAACATGAAAATTCTATTGCCGATTCAATTTCAATAAAACAAACCGACCTAAGGACCTCTCAAATGAGGTTTTCCGGCGTGGTGGTGTTGAATGCGCAATCATAAGGTCTGTTTCGTATAGAAATGAAAACAAGAAGTTTTAACATGAAAAAGACGTTCGAGACTCTTATGTAGGTAGCTCAGTTATACGGCCGATAATTTCACAAGTTGGATATAATCCCTACATGAGTCTCATACGATTCTTGACGTGCTTTCTGAAAAACTCGTTAGGTAATCTGTTTACACATCTTAAATGACTCGCTCTACGATAAATATGAGCGTCTTTCGCTGTGTTGTCGAAATATCTCACAAGGAAATCAGCTTGTGTAACAATTTCTCCTGTGCGAGGAATCTTTTACGATCGAAAAATGCTAAATCATTAGGAAGAGTTAAATTTGTGGTGTTTGTAATCATTTTCAAAAAATATTTTTATAAATTGGCCAAACAACTCGATTATTTACAGGCCTGGGCCCTGTTTCTTAAAACTACAAGTTACAAATCAACAAGTAAAATACCTTTTAAGCAAAAATTGTAGAATTTTTGCTTTTTTTAATGTATTTTACTTGCAGATTTGTAACTTGTAGTTTTGAGAAACGAGCCCTGGTATAAATACAAAATTTTTAAAAACATATAAAAATCAATCGTATAAGTATACCACACCTTTGTATGAAAATTAAGAACAACAATAATATAACATTGTATAATTATACGATTATACAACATATACGAGCTTGTTTTGATAATATTCCTTTTATGTCAGTATTGGGAAAACTTTGGCAATAGTATTTTAATACAGTGTTTAAAAAACTGTAGTCGAAAGCAAAAACTGTCGAACAAAAAATGAAAGTTTGGGTACAACTCTTTGCTTTTTGAATTGGTTTGACAGCGACTGTTTACATGTAATGACTTCACGCTTATCTTGGTTGGCGAACTTAGAATACGCCTGGGACCATTTCGTAATAGATTAAAGAGAACGTGAACTTATTGCCTTTAATCTATTACCAAACAATTGCAGTCATATAGAAAATTCGCCAACCACGTTAAGGGTGAATATCTCTATATAGTTTTATAGACAAAATCTCTTCAATAAGCAGCCTACCAATGGGTTTTTAAAATTTTTAAAGGACTATAAAATTTGTTTTTATTATTGTTTCATTTATGTTAATTTATTTTTTAAATAAAATATTCATCAATTCCTTCTAACTCTCCTTTTACATCATATCAACTTTTAACTTTTTATAATGTTATTACAAAGTCCAAGTAATTGAAAAAAATATCAAAATAATTTCATGAAATATTTCTAGCTACAAAAAATCATTATAATTAATATAAAAAAAGAAACAGAAAAACTTTTCCTTTAAACAACTTCTTCTTCAATCAAATTATTAAAGCAGCTTTTTGAGACATGCAGCAGGCATTTAGTCATACATGTGAAGAAACACTTTTCCGCTCCATTGCAGCGAAAAATCAGAAATATAACCAGGCAAAAAGAAACAAATACAAGAAGAAAAAAACTCATTGCCGGTATTTGAGAAGAAAGGAAAAATAATGAAAAGAAACAAAAGATATTACAATTTCTCTTAGCCAAACACCCACGCACACTAATACAAAAACACAAATACTGCTACGATTTCATTGTACACTAGCAAGACTTAAAGGAGCTGGGTGTATGAAAGTATAAGAAAGTAAAGAAGAAAAAATTATGTTTAAAGAAAGACAAAGTTCGCAAACGACTTCCTGTAGCACTCATATACACGCACACAAAAAGAAAAACAATACAAGCCACACTCACACACTCAAACCTACACACAATTTCACAGCCAAAATATAAAGTCAAGTTCAAGTCTTTGCCTCTGCAACTGGCATTTGCTGTTAGCCAGCCAGACAACTTGCCTTATACTGTGTTTCCTTTATTTAATTTTTTCATTTCTTCCTTTCTTTTTTTTTCTTACCATGAAGGACGATTCGTATAAACATTTTTATCAAGTCTAATGTCTGCGCATTTTTTCTTTCTGTTGCTTCAACTTTTGTTTCAATGAAAATTAAAAGAAGCTTTACAAAAAAAGTATAAAATAAAAGAAAAAGAACACAGCAAAAAAGGCGACGATGAAGATTTTGGAAAAAAAAAATTAAAAAAATTTGTTGTGTATAATAAAAATGATAAATGTTAGACGCAGTGCAATAAAGCTCCTTAAAGAATTTCACCATGAAACTACTCGTACACCAGACCCAAAAGATGTTGTACATACTCGTGTTTATACAACAAAATGAGATCATCTGATTGTGCCAGCCAGTGCTGGTGATAGTAAGACAGATAAAACTACACAATATTTATATAGAATCATTAAAATTCTAACAATGATCTTGAAATAAAGAAATTGTGGTGCTTTCAAGATGGTGGGTGGAGAACATGTTTTAACTCGAATTAAGATTTCGCTACTTTGTCGAATGGATTGATATATATTATATACTAAAACACTTGAAAGATATCGGCATAACTGGACCACACTAGAGGTTTTTGCAGGGCAGTCTATAAACATTCCTAAAGTCTATTAAAATAACGAAGCCGTGTCTATAAAGCTGGAGGTTCATACCAAGGGTTTAGTGTGTTGATACGTTAATGAATCTGTTAAAAAAAAGTAGAATCAGTATAACATTGTAATGGCAAGTTACACATCATCCGCGTGGATTGCTTATACGCAATGAAAGCCTGAAGTAGGATTACTTTCAAAATTGTATTTTATCAAGCGCACATAACACGTATTGCGGAACTCAAGCTTAAGTCCAGTTTCAAGTTTGGAATCAAAAAATAGTCTTTTGCGGCTAAATCGGGGAAAAAGGGCGGATGAGGAAGAAATGCGGAGCCTAACCCATAGAAAGGGTCATTTGCCTGGAAAAGCTTAATGGGCACAAGAATATAATTTTTTCCATACTCTCCTTTAAATTGCGAGGTAGTCTGCTATCAATGGCTGTCAAATAAAAGCTTAATGACGTAGTTTACCAAGATTTTGTCAGAAGTTAACTGACAGATGCCTGCTGGCGTTAGCACTATTGTGCTTTCAGTTAGGCCCAAATCAACTATTCCTTCCGAACAATATTTTTGTCCGGAGAAAACTTTTGGCTTAAATCCAGTTAATTCAAGTTGGAGATATAGGTGCCTATTATGAACTAAATTCGATTTTCGACAGCAGTCGAATTAGCTGATCGAACGAATTTTCATTTGGTATTATGGCGCGCATTCTTTACTATTGTGATTTTGTTTATTCACAGTAGTATATTTTCGATCAGCTGTCACTTTAAATAAAAAATTTTTGTTAACAAATTTAAAAAATAAATCTAAAGTTAAACGTGACCACGGCGGATTTATCGTTGTTTTCAAATAATTTTGCTTTAGTGGGATTTCATCCCACTTTTTTACATGCTGAACTTTGCTGCAAATCATTTGGTCAAAAAATAATTTTGTTCCATTTTGTTCTATTTACGACGTTGGACTTGCATAAAATGAACAAAACTGATAAAGAATATGGTATTTGGTATACGAACACAAACAAATTTACAAATAGTTAAATTTTCAACAAGTTTTTTTACATTCATTTGCACCAAAGAAAGCAAATTTGTTTTCGTTGAAAAATTCGATGCACAACGAAATTTTCGACAGTGCTGCCAATTCATAATACCAAATTAACATTCGATAGTCGATGTTCGACAGCCAGCGAAAATCGTTTATCGAATGTAACTCATAATAGGCGCCATACTTTCGCTGTGAGTTCGAAATAAAAAGTATTTTTAAGCGGCAATCTATATTGCCTGAGTTATGGACCTTTAAATTTTTAGTTTTATCCTTAAGAATAATTGGCAGTATTGGTATTATACAGCCATGTCACGGAGTACGATTCCGTTCAGAATTAAAAAAAAGCATACTTCTTTATTGATAGAAAGTGTATTTTGATAGTTCTTTGGCCTTTCAGATACAGAAAACTCCCATTCCGTTTATATAAACAAAAATGGTTTCATTCCGAAAATTTTTTTCATCATTTTTTGAAGCACCAAAATACGGAAAGAAATCCGTTTCCGAACGGAATTGTACTCTGTGGCATGGCTAATAGAATAGCTTGGGAAATAACATTTTAAACTTGAAAATTCTCTTAACCCATTAACAGCTATACAATGGAAAAATTAACGATGTATTTAAAAAAATATAATCCATTAAAACCTGAATTTATTGAATTAAATATTTTCTGAAATTGTCAATTTAAAAATTTATTTATATTTAATTAAAAATTAAGCAAAACTTTAAGAGAAGCCGGTGTTGGACATACCAAAGAGTTTAAAATCAATGTAAAAAAAAAGCTTAGCAAGCGAAACATGTGTTTGACATATTTCGATAGCTTTTAGCTTTTTTTATAATACCCACATTATCCCGTCCAAGCATAAGTTAACCCTTTCGACCCGGACGGTACATATGTGTACCACTGTAAGTTTAAACATCCCTAACAGCTTCAAATTAAATGTTGCTGGGTTGCGAAATGAACCTAATAGTCTAAAAGCCTCCTGACCGTTTTTTGTAAGTTCCAACGCTACCAAAGTGAAGTGCATAGCATGGTTTTTGCATGATATTATGCGCGAAAGTTAATTTTACCGGACGGTTGGTACTTATTTGTACCACATAACATCCCGAATGGTGCACCGATGTACCACAACCCGGACGGTTGGTACTTATTTGTACAACATAACATCCCGAATGGTACACCGATGTACCACAACCCGGACGGTTGGTACTTATTTGTACAACATAACATCCCGAATGGTACACCGATGTACCACAACCCGGACGGTTGGTACTTATTTGTACAACATAACATCCCGAATGGTACACCGATGTACCACAACCCGGACGGTTGGTACTTATTTGTACCACATAACATCCCGAATGGTGCACCGATGTACCACAACCCGGACGGTTGGTACTTATTTGTACAACATAACATCCCGAATGGTTCACCGATGTACCACAACCCCAACAGCCCCAAATTATTGTTTTTCCGATTTTCTTTCACCGATAAGTTATATGTTGCTTAAATAATCGGTTCCAATCAAAAATTTTGTTTTACTATTGCTATTCAAAAGCCGGGTCGAAAGGGTTAACATAATCCGTTTAAAATTTTTTAAGATATTTGCATTTCAGTCACATCATCTTTTTTAAAAACACAAATAACGGTTATTTTGGAAAAAATCAAATTCTGTTCTACTTTTGACAATTCTGACTTCATATTCGGATTCAGCGGTAAATTTTACACGTAGTGTAATTCGAAATAATAGCTTGCTAGCTGTGCTGCCATTTTGTAAATTTGTAGTGTATACATGGCTTTGTTTTTTCGGTCAAATTTACCGGATACTGGAAATTTAAAGAGCGAAGAACTTATTAAACCGCCCCCGTATAAATTGCGAAGTTATTAAAAGTTTTTGACCTTATAGTCATTTTATTCCACAATGATCTATAAGAGCTTAGTGTCGCTATTCCTGGTCTATAGCTAAAATCAACGTTCGATTTCCCATTTATTCAAACCATTCTTTGAAAATTTATATCTTGCTGTGTAACAAGTATTCTTAAACCTACCTTGCCTCTTGTAGGGTATTTCTAATAAGGAAGTAGCATACACTCATATTATGTCTGTTGTTTTGTTTTTAATAAGGAAACTTGTATGTGAAAACATGGCAGATGCATGCTTCAAACCACAAATTACCGAAATTGCAAGAACTCTTTGGTAAAAGCGACTAAATGGCGAAGCTCTAGATGAACAACAATTTTTTTTTTTTTATTTTTATTGTTTAAATAAAAAACGCAGTTCAACTACTCAAGAAATTGAGCAGTTGAGACTTGCCCAGCAAATTTTTAAGAAATGTTTGAAAAAAATTTTATTAAATTGCATATCTTTTAAAATCTATCGAGAGATATTTTTTAACTGACTTTCAAGGCTGTTGCGCATAATTTTCAAATTGCCAACATTTGAAAATGTTTATTAAGAGAAATTTTCATTGCAAAATTATGGCGAGTACCTATCGAGAGCAAATTTTCATTGAATGAATTTGCCCATTGAAGATTTTAACGAGCGCCTATTAGAGAAATTTTATATAGAATATATTTGAAAGCGCCTAGCAATAGAAATTTTTTATAAAAAATGTCAATATATTTAATATTGAGAGAAATTTAGGCAATAAAGACTATTATTAAATATATTTGAGAGAGTATAGACATAGAATTTCGCTAATTTTTCTCGAAGGTTCAAACGAAATTGTGAGTATGATCGAGATAAATTAAGGTATAAAAAGTTTGTGCGAGTTATGTTAAAGGACAAGCTTTCGCTAGTGCAATCAAGACAATTTTTCTCCAAAAAAAATCTCAAGGTTTTTCGAGAAAAAAAAAATATTTAAAAAAAATTTAATTGTCTGGACTTAGCCATTCAAAATTTTTATCAATTTCTCAATAAAATATGTTAGCACGCGCTATTGAGAGAATTTTTTTTAAACAAAATGTTCACGAAATACTCTTGAAAAGTTTTTATGAGCACCAATTAAAAAAGTATCCAAAAATTTTACAAGCTTTTTATTTATGGAAAATGTTCTTCTGTTGCACTGAGCAACCCAAATAGGGTTCTGTTGGTTTTCGATAAGAACTTTGAGAAATTTGTCACGAGTAGGGGTTTGCATTTTATAAATTGAACAGCAACAGTTTTCGTAGAAATTTTTAAAAATTAAAAACTTTTGATAGAAAAATGTTTAGTATATCTCGAGAAAAGTTTTCTTGAAACATTTTAGATGCATTTCTAGACATCAGTTTTTCCACATCATTGCTGGGTTACTTTGTATGTTATTTCTCCTCTTAACAAAATTTCATAAACAAAGAAAACCAAACAGAAAAACAAAATAAAAAAAAATGCAAATAGGAAAAGGACACTCTGTATGAGGTGGCAATACAACATCTTGTTTGTTTTATAACAAGAAATAAACAAAACGCAAAAGGATAATATGAAAAAACCAAGTTCTTTCCCTTGATTTATGCAACCACAAACATTTAGTTTTTCAATTTTATTTAATATTTTTTTTTTTCGTTTCTTAGCAGATAGTGTGGTAAGAAAAACTTTGGCGTCACTTGAACTGCGACATGCAGAACAAATCACATCTTAATATTTCCGCTAATGTAATAAATTATTTTCAATGCCACAGAAAAAAACAACATTTTTAATGTAAACATATGAATAAGTATAAACAAAATAAAAATGGAGTAGAAAAAACAGACTTTTGTTTTTTTTTTTAAATAAAATTTAGATAAATTGTTTAAGTTGTTAAAGTTTAAATAGTCTTAGGTTTTTATAAAATTTTCTAATTTTTATTTGCAGGTTTAAAGAATGGGATGATAAAAATCGGAAAAACACTTCCTCTCACTATAGTGTATAGAATATTATGCATTTGTGCTTATGTTTGAAACACTTTCAACCTTTAAGTTCTGGACCCACCTTTAAGTAAATCGATTTACTAAGAATAACTCTTTGAATTGACCTAACGACGTCCGTCCGTCTAGCTGGCAAACCTTGTGTGCTAACCTTAGGTCGCAATTTTAAAGAAAATTTTGTAAATCAAATATATCGCGATTTTCGCGGTTTATGTGAATTAATACAAAAAAAAAAAAAAAATTTAAAAAGCAGAACATTGTTTCCAGATACGTAGAATTGGTATGCAAACCCGAAACGAAAATATGTACTTAGTTAAATATATCAATTAGTAGGTCACAAGTGGTCAAGATTTATATACTATTGGATGCTGCTTCAAAAACTCTTTTCGATGATACCAAATTTTATTTATGTCGTCTTGGAGCAAAGTAAAAAAAAATTCGAAAAACTGAAAAAGACTTTTTTAAAAATGGTTCAGCTCACGGATGGTCAAAGCAAGAACCAAAAATTTTGAGAATCATCATAAAACATATCAAGCTTTATTTTCAGAGGGGTAACAAAATCCATTTTTTTAGTCGCTCTAATGTACATAAATAAAATTATTTTGTCATTTATAATCAGAGTTGACTTACCGATTTTGAAACATTTATTTAAATAAAACAATTTTATAAATTCCTTTCCAATTAAATATACATTTACTCAATAATCTTAAATATAAAAAACAAGATATTTTTTTAAATTCTTCGTCATACTGTGGGTATGAGTAGCATTAATTACTCATACGCATACATTTATAAGCAAACAAAAATAATTATTTTTAAAACCATTTTCTGGCTGATTTTCACAAAAAGAGAATCAATTCTTCTTAAAAAAACAAACAAAATAAATAAAGTTATAAAAAATGTACAGCAAAAATAAAAATACACAATGCAGTAATGTCAATTTAAATATGCTGCCATAGACAATTTTCCACAACGATTAAAATTTCAAGTTAAAAAATAAAAAAAAAAACATAATAATTTTGAATGAAATAACATCATTACTCTGGCTGACATTGTACTTGAAAATTTATTACCATAATATCTTCTGTTTTTTTTTTTATTTTTGGTATAAATAAAACTCATATTTCGTTATGCCATAGGGCAAAGGAAGACATATCCTTTTCATACTTTCACTATAGAAAATAACTGCATTTTTCACAACTTACGCACTTGACTTTGTAACACGACGGCAACGTATCACAACAATGACAAGCACTGGCGTGCTGTTGCTCAACCATCATACATAACGTTGCACAAGCTGTTGCAACGTATCAATTTTATATTATATCTTTAATACCTTGCCACATAAAATACAATAGAATCGTTGTTGGTTTTAAGTCAGCGTGCAAGAAAAATAAACAGACAAAAATGCAGAGTGAGGGCCACGAACACATAAACAAACTGTCAGTCAGTTTTGACAGTTGACCTTTTTTTTATTTTTTGTTAAATATTATTGTTATTTTATTATATAAACCATTAATAAATATGCGTAATTTGACAAAAAAAAGAGCAGAAAAATAAAAAGGTGATTACACATACTTCCATAACTGTTTAATTACGGATAATAACAAAAAGACAGAGTTATTGAGAGAAATTTTGTTAAAGAAAATTTTAAATTTTTTTCGAAAAAAAATTTTTTTTTATACATATTTTCGAGAAATATATATTTTAAAACATGACAAGTGTTTCTCAAAGGAAATTTTCTACACAATTTCTCTAGGGAAGCCCTCGAAAAACGTTCTGCATATCATTTCTTACATAAAGCACTTTATTTTCAGAAACATTTTTAATAAATAATTTTTTAATGTTTTTAAGAAAAACTTTTTTGGTGTTTATCGAGAGATATATTTGCAGTAGAACATTTCTCGAGTGTTATGGAGACTTGTTTTCTCCACAAAAAATTTTGAGTTTCTTAAGAGAAATTTCTTTTAGAAATTGTTTTAATGATTTTTGAATAAATTATCGAGAGAAATTTTGTTAAAGAATATTTGAAATTTTTTTTGAAAAAAATTTGTTCTATACATATTTTCGGGAAATTTATATTTTAAAACATGATAAGAAGGGCAACCAAAGAAAAGCAAATGCTTATTTTTTGGTTTACAAGATAGAAAGATTTTGATTGAACACAAATTCCGATCATAAAAAAACAAAAATG
The DNA here is from genome assembly GCA_963931875.1 of Pollenia griseotomentosa. Taxonomy (NCBI): domain Eukaryota; kingdom Metazoa; phylum Arthropoda; class Insecta; order Diptera; family Polleniidae; genus Pollenia; species Pollenia griseotomentosa. Next base: position 45,663,034 of record OZ007563.1, read on the forward strand.
AGCTATATTTGTTAGGGCTTTTTTTTGCTTATTTTGGCAATATCGGCTTTTTTTACTTATTTTGTCATTTTAAGATAATTTTTCATTTTTTTCATGCGAAAAAAAAACTTATTTAATAATATTTTGCAAAAATCGTGATTATTATTTATTTTTATGTGCAACTTTTTTATAAATACTAAAAAATCAACCATTTGTGTGCTGTAACAACTCTGGTTAAAATAAATCGTTCAACGTTATGGCAATATTTTGTGCTTCCCTTGAACAATATCATCCCAAAAACCTATATTATCTCTGTATGTTATTATAGCTACACTAAAGAGTGGATTATGCACTTGTGCTGATGTGAGAATCACCTTAAAATATTGGTCCTAAAGTATACCGATCAACTCAGAATCACTTTCAGAGTCGATCTAACGATGTCCGTCCGTCTGGCTGGCTGTCCATGTAACCTCGTGCGCAAAGTACAGGTCACAATTTTAATGATAATTTAATGAAGAGGGTCTTTGTGCCCACTATCAAACCAATTTTAATGCAATTTAAGACATATGTAGATATATCCATATTTATACGGAGACGTAAGGTATGCATTTTTTAAAAAATAGGACCACGAGGGGAGATTTAACCGATTTTAATGAAATTTAAAACATAGATAGATTCCTATTTATATAGCCATACACTCTCGAAACTTGTTTTTAAATACTGTGGTGTTGGGCTTGACCGACTCTACTTTCTTACTTAATTTTATTGCAACTATGTCTTAGCGGTACTGTAACGTACTTTTTATAGTATAATTTTAATGTGTTTATGTTTTTAGTATTAAGCCTTTTTATCAACTTTTTTTTATTATTTGCTTGTTTAAGTTCTTTTCTCTCGAAAATTACATAGCTGTATTCTTACGATCAAATTCCTCAGTCTGTAACGTCTTTTACCATCATACTTTGTAACGTCATATTTCTTTTTAAAAATAGTTTTTGTATAGAGTAACGTCTGTTAGTTCCTCTTCTCTCTGTTTTTGGTATAGTAACGTCGTATTTTTTGCTCTTTTAATATAGTTTAAGCTATTAAGAATTTCTCTGTATATCAAATATTGTTAATTTCTGCAAATTTTGGGGTTTTACACGAAGTTGTAACAAATTTGGAAACAAAAAATCTTTCATCGGCTTTCTAAGTGAACATAGTTGTGGACCGTAAGAAAAATATCCCGTGTTCCAGGGGATATACGAGACAAAGTTAATACAAAATTTAAATCAGTTTCATTAAAAAATGAAGGATTTTCGGTATTAAAAGATATTGGGGATATTTTGGGAGGCAAGTGGAGTTATGAGTTCAATCGTATAAAATATACTTCAGAGCAAATACTCAATTTTAGATATGATCCCTTAACATCTGTAGACGTAGGAAGAACTTTTTCTATTGTCAAGAACTTGCTGACTCCGAACAGACATAGTTCTCTTTTCGAAAATTAATTGCATCAACTTATAATTTACTATAACAACGTATTAAACGAATTAAGTGGAAAATAAACAAGTTTAAATTGCTTTTTTTAATTTTAACAGCTTATTTTCATGTTTTTAAACGCTTTTTTTAAGAGCTTAAAACTGATTTTTAGTGCTTTTTGATAAATGTTTCTCAAATGAAATTTTTAAAAGTTTCTATACAATTTCTCTAGGGAAGCCCTCGAAAAATGTTCTGCATGTCATTTCTTACTTAAAGCACTTTTTTAAAGAAACATTTTTAATAAATAATTTTTTTGTGTTCTTTTTAAACTTTTTTGGTGTTTATCGAGAGAGATATTTGCAGAAGAACATTTCTCGAGTGTTATGGGGACTTATTTTCTCCACAAAAAATTTTGAGTTTCTCAAGAGAAATTTCTTTTAAAAATTATTTTAACGATTTGTCAAAACAATTTTTTTTAGTGTCTATCGAGAGAAAAATAAGCTACAGAACATTTTTCGAGTGTTATCAGGACTAAGTTTCTTTTCAAAAGAGTTTCCCAAGAGAAGTTTCTGTAACTTAAAACTCGAAAAATTTGTGTAATGATTTTTTCGCTAAAGAGCCTTTTCGATAGAAGATTTTTCTTTGAAAAATTTTTTAATGTCCTGTTTCTAGGTGACAGGCAATTGGTTGTGTAGAAAAATTTATATGAAAATCACTCAGTTTTTTTAAGTACTTTTCATATACATTTTACTACACAATCAATTGCTTGTCACCTGGAAACAAAACATAAGTGTTTTAAAATAAAAACTTTTTTGAGTGTTTATCAAGAGAGAAATTTGCGAAAGAACATTTTTGAAGTGTTATCGAGGATAGAAAATTTTTCTTTCAAAAATTGTTATGTGTTTTGAATTTAAAACTTTTTTTGTAGTGTTGATCAGCGGTAATTTTGCTCTAGGAATTTTTTTAGTGTTATTTAGATTAATCGTCTTTATTAAAATTTTTTGAGTTTCACAAAAGAAGTTTTTGTAACAAAAGACCTGAAAAAACTTTGTGAAAAATTCTCACCGAAACCTTTTCCTATGGAAACTTTTTCTTAAAAAAATTGTGAAAATGCTTTCCAATAAAAATTTTTTTAAGGTTAATCAAAAGAAAATTTGGCGTTAGAATATTATATTATTTTACTTAGAATACTTTTGGAGAGTTTCTCAAGCAATATTTTTAAAAAAGAACTTAAGGGAATTCTTAAGAAAGTTGACAAAATTGTTTGTTTGTCAAAAATGTTTTACGAGAGAAATTTCTTAAGTGATTCTCGAAAGAAATTTTCTCAATCATCCTACGAGCGTTTCGGAACAGATAAAGTTGTAAAAGAACTTTTAAACGAGTATGATCGAGTATCTTGAGACTGATATTTAAAACAATATTCTAGTGTTTTTTGGACAATTTTTCCAAATAAGATAACAATTGGATACGAAAATGTGTGTGAGATTTAGAAAAACTTTCTTGATTTAGAAAATATTCATTAACAAGAAGATACAAGATAATAGTATGGTAGTGTATAACGTCCTAAAAATTTAAGGAATAGGACTATTACAAAAAAGCTTTAGAAAATACATAACTGAAATTAAGCTCATAGAATAAGTTCGTAAAATAAGAAAAATGTTGAATATATTGAAGTTTCTTATGAAAAGAAAAATTTCCAGATTCTATATGTTAAAATTGGTAAGTTAAATACATTCGATTTATAAAAAAGTATCACTATCCATTGTGATACAAAGAATGCGGACCAAGGCCGTAGCGGGCCAGAAAATGCATTACATTCTGCTGGTGTCTAAAATTGTAAATTTTTCTGTGCATACAATATACATACTTCATTGCTATCCAAAGGATAGCTAAGGTAAAATGTAACAAAAAGATACAAGATAATAGTCTGGTTGAGTATAAAGTCATTGCTAAAAGTTGAAGGAAAAGAAATATTACAAAAAAGCTTTAAAAATACAACATATTCAATTGTAATTTTCAATTTATTTTGAATACAGAAAAAAACTGAATGAAGTTTTGTACATAAAATTATATTTATTATGCCGGTCCCACTGTGTAGCCTATATTAACCAGTGTTCGAAAATAAACATAGAGTGCCGTTTATTAGTATTCGGTTCGGTAGATTCGAGGAAAAAATAACATTTCTCTGTTTGTGATCTTCGAACACAAAACGTATACTGTACTTATCCAACTCAACAAAAAGAGGAGAATATTTAATAACGTTCTGTTTTTTTTTTTTTTTTAACGTTGTGTTCGGTTCAGCTCAATCATGTTCGTTCGTTACAGTTGCGCTTAGAACCCTTTTGGTTGGTAAAAAACCAAAACAATTTTTACAAAAGCAAAATACATATACGAAAAAAAAACCAAAGAGGCAGCGAAAACATTTTACAAAAACAAGACATGTGCAAAATATACACTCAACCTATTCATGTTGTTGTCTTTGCTAATATGTTTGGTTTGCTCATTCCTTCATCAATGTAAAAAACACTATAGAACTTCAAAATATATTGTACACAAAACAACTACAATTGTTCTGTTTTATAACGAAGAACAGAACAATAAATAATGTTCGTTACTTTTTTGAAAATAGTAATGAACGCTATTTAGGTTTGTGTTCGTATACAGAAACACTACAAAAATAAATATCGTTTCTGGGCTTGTGAGCCGTACGCTAAATAATGTTCTGTTTATTTTCTAACACAAAAGAAAAAGTTTAACAGAAGAATATTCCTTATTCATCCAATTTATAAAATATTATGTAATTAACTTCATTTTAATGTATTTTTTTCCCCCAAATTAAATATTATAAAATATGCCGATAGCAGGCAAAATGTTCCTTTATTGTAATTTATGAACCCGATCATCATTTAACATTAAAAATTTGAAACACTCTTTTTCACTGTTTCTCCTTCTTTTCTCAGTGTATTAATAAAGAGGTCCTTTGGTCATGCGACAGACAATTATGAGGAAGAAGAAAAAAAAACAGTCATGTATATTTCATGTAACAATATTTCCTGATATGATAAATGACGATGCCATTATAAATCATTTTATTTTTATTCACCTACACTCCACAAGTCTGGAGTTACACTCCGAACAATACAATAAACTCAAACGCAGGATTTATATTATTTGTGATGCAGACGCAAATTCAGCAAAATTATAAAATTTTAACTAGGGAAAGGGAGATTTTTTTTAAATTTTGTGTTAAAAACATTTACATGAAAGTTGCTTTTTATATTTAATATACAGTAACTAAAAGGAAAGACATGCAAAACGAGTAAATTTAACAATAAATTCTGACACTTTTCATATTGTTGTTGTTCAATGGAGTGGAGTGCAAGGACAACGCAAAAAATAAGCAACTTTCTGCTTTTAAATAAAAATTTATTTTTAAAGCCCGAAGATTTTAATGCATTTCCATAAAGTTTCATTAGCATCATAGACGAAAATCTTTTCAATATATTCTCTTTAACATTTTTAATATGTTTTTGTTCTTTGTTTTTTTTTTTAAATAGTCCTTTATTATCCTGTTATACTTTTTTCTGCAAAAGCATACGAATTTTCGGGTAAAAGTGTGTATGTTCCTTTGAAATGCAGTTGCTGGTGCTATTGAAAGTGTTACGTGTTGCGTGCTTGTGTACATGTATTGTGCAGGTGTTAAATACTTTTTCATTGTACATTCCATATATGACGTATCCGATTTTATATTGCTGGTTTCTCATGCCAGTTGAATTTCTCTTTTTATGGAGTTTTATTTTTGTTGTATTTATGAGTTTTTTAACCGTCTCGTTGTTGGCTCATTTTTGTGGCTCTATCTAACTGTTATGGAACGGAGTATTACCATCGTCATTGTTAGCATCCTTTTTGTATCCGCAAATAACGAACAAAAAAAAAATATCAACAATTCTTAAAACCAAAATATCTGAACAGTTTGCAACAGATTTTTAAAAATGTTTTGTGGTCATAATATTAAAGTATTTGTTGAGTGCGACAACCATCTTTAAAGTTTATTGAGTTAAAAAAAATAATAAAATGGAATTCGAAACTGAAATTTCTGATAAATAAAATAAAATCTTAACATTTTTTAAGATATTATTGCCTCTATGGCTAATGGGTCAAACACTATAAACTCACAGTAGAACACTCCAAGTATTTTGTGATCTAATGGCTGTGGTTTACACCAGTAGAGGTATATCATGTGGATGGATTTAACGGAACATGGTTTCGCTCGTTACACTGCATTTGGGGAGCTAAGACTCAAACTGTTTGGTCGATGAAGCCTTAACGACAAAACTTGTATATCTGAGATTAGTTTGAATAGGCTCTTCTCCTTCATTGAATAAATATAATAGCAAATTGTCCAGTATCGTTATTTCCAGACTTTCTGAAAAATAAGCCACAGGCTATACCAACCCCATATTTGATCATTTTTGCTTAAACTAGTCAATATGAAAAATTTGCACTTGACTTTAAATAAGAGCCGCTGAAATCTTTGATTTGGGCACCCATTTTCGCTTACTTCAGAAATATTATCATATCGGAAATCATAGATGGGATCAATTTGATTATGAACTAAAAACAAGAAACCGAAGTACGAAAATATCATGATATTAGAACACATAACAAGAAGTATGTTCGGTTTTTATTTCTAAATAAATTGGACCTTAATTACTTTACAGTTGACCGTGGATTTCCCCGTTAACCCACCGGTGACTGACGTCGTCCCAAGGGCCTTTAGGACTCCATCCAGAATTTACAAAATAAAATATCTCTCTTAGGTTAGGTTAGGTTAGGTTAGGTTAGGTTAGGTTAGGTTAAATGGGCAGCCGTCACGACGACGACTCACTTGGGTCCTTATAGCGGTCCCTTTGTGATACCCCTAGCCAGTGACAGAATTCAGCCGGTATCCACCAGACTATTCCCCAGAGGTCACTGCAGCCTCGAACCACCCCGACTCCCTGCAGAACAGGGAGATCGATTTCAGTCCCACATTGGACAAATCGTCCAGACATGGCAATTCTGGTCTCCCAAAATGCCTAAACCTAATGATCCCCAGACCGGGGCATTGGCAGCGAAGTGAAACACCGTCTCCTCCTCCTCCTCATCATGACAACTCCTACAGTAGTCATTATACCCAAGACCCATCCTCCTAGCATGAGTCCCTATCACCCAGTGACCCGTAATGACCGATATCACTGTTCTCATCCGGTCCCTACAGAGACCGAGTAGTACGCGCGTTCTCAACGCGTCATAGCCAGGCCATAGAGCCCTGGCCATCAAGCAGGTATGCTCCCCCTGCCATCTCCCCTGAGCCCTTCTGTACGACTCCCGTCTGATGAGAGTCTTGCGGCGGGCCATTGAAGTGCCAATCAGGCCGTCGACGAACATGTCGTCCAAGAGACAGCCACGTTTGGCCAGACCGTCCGCAGTTTGGTTACCAAGGCATCCACTGTGCCCTGGTACCCATGTCAGCGTTACACCGGAATGTTTCGCGATCTCATTTAGAGACATCCGGCATTCCACCGTTAACAAAGATGTCGTAAAGACACCAAAAATATCCAAAAATATCTCTCTTGGTTTTTGCTTAATTGGCTTATGTCCCGCTCGCGAACGTTCGGGTCGCGAACGTACGATTTTTCCATATGTTTTTTTTATTATTATCACCATGCATTTTCCCATAAATATCCTTAAATTTCCGTAACAAAAAAACGTAATACTGCTTTTACAATTGATTGTAATGGAGAGATTATGAAGAAAGCGTGTAAACATAACATATTTTTTGCATGTAAAATAAGTATATAAAAATGTCTTTAGAAGTAGAAAATATAAAATTTTCCAGTTTGCAGTGCGATTTTTCAAGTAAAGTAGTTGAGATATGCTATGAAACCATTCTTTTATAACAACATAGACTTTTTTATAATAATAATAATAATTATTTTTTGATCCTGGTAGACCATTCTTGCTAATTTGCTGCAAGAACATTATAAGTCCAAAATCGCAAGTTTTTACCTAAACTAATGCATAGTAAATCAGGTGAAGCGGTAATTATTTCATATGAAGATATCGTAAACTCAACTCTTGAGAGAAAGTTAAAATTTTATTTCTCCTTTGTGCTGAGAGTAGATTTAAGAGTTAAAGTCGGTTTCTTTAAAACTAATACTTGTGACTTATGACGATGTTGCAGTAAATGTGCGATATATAATGCTACAATGTTATTTTTAGTTATCTGGGATCACTCCAACATTATGCGCATGGGTGTCTAAAAAACAAATACATGGGGCATTGCAGTCTTTAGATATAAAAATGGACAGCTCTTTAAAAGATCGCGACTGACCCAAGCAACAACCATTCCATGACATGTCTAGTATGCTGATTACTTTTCCATAAAAAAATTAGTTCAGCGTTGTGGTTCAAAGAGACCGTAAGTGGCAAATGGTTTATTGTGCGAGTTTTTTGAAAAAGTTCAGAACTATGAATCCGGCTAGAAAGTAAGTATTAAAAACTTAAATAAATTTATAAATATGCCAAAAACGTTAAATAAAATTAAAATTAATACTAGTTTACAAGATTCTTTCTAAAAATCTTCGAAAAAAATCGAGTTGTAGAAGAAATATAATTTCTTTGAGAATATATTTGGTTGTTCTCAAATGACGACACTATGATACAACTAGTACTATCTGATTTAAGTTTTTTTGTTTTTTGTTAGTATCGCGGACATTTTGGGTACTTTAGATAAACGAGTTTTTCATCGTATCTCTAGATGTTGACGTCTTGACTGATGAAGACGCAGATGCGGAAATCGAAGGAAATATTAATTCTTCGTCATGTAACCAGCACACATTGGTCTGGCGAGCCACATTTTTTGGCCAAAACTAAAATAAACACTTATATACATTAATTTAAATAAGAGACACAATTGATAACAAACAAGTTAGAGTGCTATATTCGGCTGTGCCGAATCTTTGATACCCTCCACCGACAGTTCGAATGTTTAAGGAGTAATATCTGTATGATGTCTTTTTATTATTATTATCTTAAACTGTGACGATTTGTTATTAATTATGGTTTTAGGAGACTAAACTGTTTTCCGGGAGTAGGGCATATATGGGGCCTAGGGTAAATTATGTACCGATCTTCACGAAATTTTACAGTGTCATTTATAGTCGAATAAAACGGACTTGTGCAAAATCTTATGTCATTCCGTGCATTTTTGCATCATTTATGTTAGTTTTTGTAACAAAATTATCAAGTTTTTGAAGGTGGTGGTTCCACATTTTGATTCATAGCTCTGGTCCTACTGAACCGATTTTGCTGAAATTCAATCCCAAACTGCTTAGGATAACTACAAGCAAGTTGACACCTAGTTTGTTTATTTCTTTTGAGTTTTTCGAATGTGAGCGTGTTTTCAACAGACGGACAGACGGACAGACAGATGGACATGGCTAAATCGACTTAGAATTACTCAAGCAGCCAGAATATATATACTTTATGGGGTCTGAGATGAATAATAAAAAAGTTTCACACGGAATGACAAACTTAGTATACCCTCTTCACAACTAATTGTGGTGGAGGGTATAAAAAACATCAATTTTATTAAGTTTTTAATAATTTAGATCAATTTTTAGCCCATCTAGTGTCAAAGGAACATTTTAGTTACTTCACTTTTTTAATTTTTTTAACTATAGTTAAATAATAATATTATTTGTATTTTATTGTTGATTATAATGATTTTTTTTAAATTAAATCTTCTAGTTATTTTATTTAAAAATTATTATTCAAGTGTAATTCAAGTAAAAATCAAGCAGTGACTGGAAATTGGGAATTGATTTATTTTTGATTTGTACTCGATTTTCAATAAACGTTCATGTGGTTTATAAGGTAAGAAGTATTCTGATAACACATATGTAAATTACTCAATTAATTCGTTTTCCAAAATTAAGTTATCGTCATTTTATTCTCCAGGTTCATCGACTTTTCTTTCTTCACTATCTATATTTTTTCATGAGCTGAAATATCAAGAAGCAATAACTTCTGGTGGAAATGTTAAGCGCTTTCGTTGATATATGTGCGTTTGAATACAAAGTCATTTTGAAGACAGGTTTAATTTTTGGTATTAAATTGGTCAATTGATCTTGCAGATTTCTAATAAGATATTTCTTATATTCATTAGAATTATTTGTTTCTCCGATTTTTTTCAAAATATAACTTAAAAGACGTTCGGTTTTTTCTTGTTTTTAACTTTCACTCTGCCAAACTCTGACTAACAGTGCAGCCACACGATCAATATTTTCTTGATAGTCTTTTATATATATTATTTGTCAAAATTAACAAAAATTGAAAGTTGTGACGTAGGCTGCATTCAATTTTTGAGCAATTTACATTCAAGATGTCACCAAGAAACCAATTTATAAAGGCAAACGAAAAATTGTATATATATTTTTTTTTATTAAAAGCTAAAATTAGTGATTTTGAGGTTTTGAAAGTTTTTTATATTATTTCTTATTTCCATAATTTTAATTTTATATTTCACTATTAAAAATTTAAATTCTTACCATCTTCATTAATATCCATAACTAATATATTTGAAAAGTTTTTTTATTTTCGTGTAACCTGTGACTTAAATAAAACAAAAAACTACGCCACGTGTTTCACTTTATCACTGCACTTAAAGCATTGTTCTTTCTTACTTCATGGAATAACGGTTAATTGAAGTTTGCAAAAAAATATTTTTTTTGTTTATCTGAAGTGTTTGCTACAATATTCCAACAACAAATATAGGAAAACAAGTTTTGAGTTTTGGCCAAAAAATGGGTCTTGGAGACCATTGTGCAACATCTGGCACCTCCTGATATACGAAGAACCAATTAAGAGCTTCCCACACCGAACAACAAGACAACAAACACCGAACAGCAAGTCAACAAATGAGAAAAGGCAAAACGAAATTATTTAAAAGGTAGAAGGAAAAACATCTCAAATCACAGAAATTTGTGTATCTTTATTTTAATAGAGTCGTCATATGACACCTATTTTTTCAAAAACTGGAACCGATATGCTAGTTCTCTTTTCAAATGTATGTATACTAAAGGTATCCAAAGACATGCAGTGAATCCAATATTATAACAATTGGATGATTATTTCCTAAATCGGGAGAATCCGGCCTTCTGGCGGGGACATCCGTGTGCAGCTACAGTATAAGAAAAACTACATTGTAGAGCAGGTTTAATATTTCCAGCTTCTTAGCAATGATTTAGTAAATGTTGCTGGCAGCCATGTACTGAACTTGCCACATTTTTCTAGGTGTCTACTGAAATCTATAACATATCTAAGGATTTTGGGACTGAACTGTTTAATAAACATTTTTAAAGGATTTTTGTATTTTTTCAACTGCCGTATATTTTCGCCAAGATAATCTTTTAATTACAAGAATTGTAAAACCTTTTTTTCCAAACAAAACATTTGTCTACACTTGATTAGCTGTCTTAAATATCCTTAATATTAAGCATTTTTTATAACCACTTAAATTAAACTAAAAATTAATCTTCACATTTAAGAGGCATCTTAACTCAATAATTGTTAATTAAAAGAAAAACTACACAAACGCTTAGACACTTGTTAGATTTTTATTTTTAGCAATTAGTAAAACGAAAGTAAAAACAACCTCTGATGACTTTGTGCACATGAAGGATCTCAACTAATATTATCAACATCCTTTTTATCTTTTCCGGTTAAAGGCATGCATGAATTACGATGCTTATAGAGAAGTATCATCATCGGCACCGCCAACCTCATCAACTGCACATCGTTATCAGCACCACCAACATCACCATCATTATTATCATCGACGTCATTACCCACTAACAACACAGTGCTTGCTATAGCCACACACATACACACACACACAAGCCATGGAACATGTTAAACGTAACAACTGGACACTAGAACGAACTCCTATTTCCGGTGTTAATGAACTAAACATCCTGCTTAGCTGATGTTGTTCTTGTGACGATAACAACGGTTTTCAGTTTAACTATTCAACAGGAGAGAAAATAATTTAAAAATAAAAAAAAAATCATGAAGAGTTTGTTCCGCTAAAGGAAAATTGAAAAAAATATAATAATATATATTAAAAAAACGTGAAAAAAGCACACAAATGGTTAACGAAGCGAAACAAACAGAATGCAATGAAATATCAGATAAAGGAAAAGAAGAAGCATAGAAGGAAAAGGATTTTTCCACATGATGATTAACCCATGTTAGAATATTCTCTAGGGAATAAACAACAAAATTATAATAAGGGAAATTGATTTCTTCTAAATTTAGTTGAATTTAAATAAGGAAAAAAAGAAGTTGGAATTTATGCCGTTCTGCCGTTTTTTTTTTTTTTAATTCAAACAATTTTTATACCCTTATCTTTTGCCAGACAGTCTGGAATGGCTTGGGTTGTCCGGTTTTTTGAGGTCTTACCCAGTTACACATTGTCCAGTTAAATAAGGTTCTTTTTATATTTTGAAAACTAATATTTTCTATAAATTATATACTAAGTGAAAAAAAAATCTTTCAATTTGTCGAAAGATATTTCAATTGATAAGATCCATTGTTTTCAAAAATGCGATAAACACAAATGTAACAAATCTATATAGATTGGTTGGTTGGTTAACGTGCTAGTAGAGTCGACAGTAACTCCGTTTTGACACCACACAACTCGTCAAAAATAGGAACCCCGATCAAGCCCGACCCAGGGGCAATACTGAGGTGGTAAGAGCCCAGCCCATTGCCTTGAGATATTTCAGCAAGTTGCCAAGTTTCACCCGTGATATCTTAGAGAGTCCTTGTAGAAGGTTATTCCAAAATATGAAATACTGTCTCCTTAGTTCCAGGCTCCCTGCAGCTGAGGCAGCATTCATAAAAAAGGATACCGAGTCTAATAGCGTGCTATCCGATCGTTCAGTGATCAGTAAGTACGTTTATCAGTCTTCTGACTGAAGTTGGGAAGCAGTATGTGAGCCACGCCACTTTGGTTGACATGCAGCCATCCAGTTTCTTCGATTTATCGGCAGCCATATCCAGATAGTGTCTGAAGATTTCACTTCTGATATTTCCCAGGGGTGTTGCGACTGGCATTTCCGTTATGGTTCCAATGCGCAGGAATCCAAATTAAGGCAATGCCAGATAGGCTGACCAGCCTGGATAGTTCTTCCTTACACTGGTTGTCGAGAATGGTCGTTGTTTTATGTGACTTATGAGATATCAGAGCCGACTGGCTATCGACGAAAATGCCAATTTTGCTGCTGATGTTCCTACTGTAAAGTGGTCTA